>CM065594.1:256207285-256807285 GCA_033119425.1 Bufotes viridis | reverse complement strand
CAATCAAGTAGCAGCAAGCTTGAGCTCAAAAAAGCAACGAGCCGGCAACTAGAAGCAAGGAATCGACGTACAGTAAGTGGAACAGTAAGAGAACACTCCCAGTTCTTCCTTTTTAGGAGGGGAGGTGTGACTGTGATGTCACGCCTGTCAGCTGCTGCACATGGACATGGGGATGATCACAGCCTCGCAGCACAGATCTGGATTTGCAGTGGTAGAAGCAGGAGTAGCAGTGTGACTAGTCACCGGGCTGCAGAAGTACCTGTAATATACAGTGCACTCTTCAGCCTGCTCTTTCCTGTCTTGACCACGTTGAAATCCCTGCACAAAAATCAAAGATGGAGAAGATGTCGAGGGTCTTACCGCTCAACCCAACTTTTATACCTCCAACGTACGGAGTGCTGAAATCTCTGCTGGAGAACCCTCTGAAACTACCGCTACATCACGAAGATGGTAAGAAATGTTTAAGGATTACGAATGACTTAACTGTTCGATAGAGATGACATTAATTATGCTTTCCGCCAAATGTTGCAAGGGATGTAGCAGAGCTGATGGCTGCATTGCCATGTTGTGATAACGTAGTGTAATAATCATGGAGAGTTGTGCCAAATACCAGACTCATCCCGGATATGTTTCTGTGTATTACAAGATGAAATATGAATAAACTCTATATCTTGTTCTAGTCGAAGTACCGTAATGTCAATTAGCAGGTAAATGTGGAATCAGTTCTCGGTATGTTTAGTACAAATTGTGAATTTTTTTAAATTACAGCTTTCAATTCATTTGCTTCTTAAAAGTTGACCTTGTGAATGTAGTAAATTGTGGTCACAGATCTCATATGTGACTTTTCTCTTAGTTGCCGTGATAGGGCAGTCTTATCAATGTTTTTTCAGAAATCTTTAGCTTTGTGTGGGCGTTGAATGGTCTGTGCGGCATGGTTATAGTTAACCAAAGGGGTAGAATGTAGCATGCAAGCACATGATTTCAACTTATCAGGTCACTTAATGAGATTACAGCCAGCTATCCAGCAAATCTGAAGCATAATGTAGGCACAACCTGAAGACTCTGTTCGCTAACTTTTTGGTTGCCTTATCCAACATCCCACGAAATGTGTTAATAAAGACAGACAAAAAGTTTGCTTTAATGAGTGCAAAGATTAGTTATCTCACTGACATATGAAAAGCAACATGTGACATTGTAATATTTCTATATGTCTTTCAATGTCTTCGTATTTGCTCTACGTATTTCATTATGTTGGTGTCAGACGGCTTACATGATGAGACATCCACTTTTCCATTCTTTTCACATCTTGCTTTGTTTTAGTATCTTGATCCGACCTTAAACGATTCCATATTTACCCATTTAGCCTTCTATAAAGAAAAAGACAAAGAGAAGAAACTTGAAGATGAAACCACAGGTTCAACTGTCCCACAGTCGGCTTTCCTGGGGCCAACGCTCTGGGACAAGACCTTGCCATATGATGGAGATACCTTCCAGCTGGAATACATGGACCTGGAAGAGTTTCTCTCAGAAAATGGTATTCCACCAAGTCAGTCCTCGCATGACCTGAGTTCCCATCAGCCTAACCTCCAACAAACTCCGGTGACATCACCCTCTGTCATTGATCTGAGCAGTCGAGCATCCACATCTGTGTTGCCAGGATTGGTGCCCCAAAACTGTATGCACAGTCCAGTAAGACCTGGTAAGTATTTTTTTTTTTTCTTAAATAAAATCTTTCCAATATTAATGTTGTAGTAGACACTATAGATGACCATGAAAACTCTGAAATATTGGGCCCATAATAATTTGTGAACTATGCATGGTACAGTGCATTATGTATAGGGAAGGGTCTATGCCGTACTCTACCATAACTTTATTATGTCCAACCTCAACACCCTCATCCATAATTCAAAAGGCTGATTCGTAGCAGAATCATTCTATATTTTCTTACACTTAATATCCAGTAAGAAGATACTGTCATGTGTAAGAAGATCACATTGGTAAAGTCTATGATGTTGGACCACGATGAGTTTTCATAATAAAATAACCTTATGGAGAGATCACACCCCTTTGACAATGCTGGACTGTTACTGGAAATCTGACAAGACATCCTAAAGGTCCACTTTTTAGTCCACTTTTTAGTATATTGTGTCATTAACAATAACAAAAATAAGTACTGCCAAAGCAGTATAAAACCCTTTCTTTCTCCAAATCAGTGGTAGTCTGGGATCACAAACTTTATGAATATTATCTTCTTACACGCATGTCTAGAATATCAGAAGAGACAAAAAAAAAAAAAGAAGAAAATCAGACTAGAAGCTATGCTTGAAGTTTTCTAGGCTTTCAGAACTGGACAGTTGTACAGTATTCTACATTTTGGAAACCTGAAGAAGGAACAAGTCCGGTCTAGTTTGTAGCTGTTTTAGCTTGAATAAAGTCTTACAAACTTCAAGCATTACTTCTTGATCTTAAATCCATGAGTAGCAGGTTTAATTTTCTACTTCTCTTTTTGACCCTTGTTCTGGGCAATAAATGACCTTGGATGGACTTTCCCTACAGGCTTTCTAGGACATAATCCTCCTATCATACCAACAGTTAAGAATAATTTTACCCTTGCGACCACTACTTGGTTTTATCCAGGTAATGCCCTTTGTGCACATTTGCATCTTTTTATAACTCTCAAATGCAGTCACTTTCTGACATATCAGAACATCATTTTGAATGCATTTCCCCTTTAAGGCCACATCCTTAATGAACTATTCAGAAAATTAGGTGTATGTTTTTAGAACCGATCTCCCATATTCTGCACTATTTTACATGTATGTAACCAGTTACTATTATTCATAAACAATCATCTTCTCAGCTTGATGGACACATTTTGAGAGATGTATCCTTCTCAACGCTGGCCATAGGATTGCACACACTCTTATGTAGAAACCACCAAGCTTTGTTGAAGCACCGTGTCCTTATAAAGACATGACTCTAAATAGCTGCATGCATCAAGGCAACTCAAGCATCACTTAGCTATTTAGCCTTCTCGTAACATACAGTAGGTTATAAAAAAGTCTTGGTTGGTCAAGAGTAGCCTAACTTTCAATATGTTATTATCAGCCAATTATGTTTACAGACCATGTCAAACTTTCATCATCGTCAATAATCCAGCATTGCATTATAAAAGTGCAATAAATGCCAGCTAAGAAAAAGTTTGAAGAATCAGAAAAGCAATGAAAGATAAAAGATCATTCCCTGGTAGTATGATAAAGCTACAAACACACAAGCAGTTTTGATGCAGTTTGAGGTGCAGTTTTTGAGCCAAAGCCAAAAGTGGATCAAGCAGGAAAGTAAAGTATAAATCCTTTATAATTTCTAATCCACTTGAGTCTACTTCTAGCTTTGGTTCATAAAATCTCATCGAAAACTGCAACTCAAAGTGTGATTGCAACGTTCCATAGAACATTTAGAATTTTGTTATGAAAATCTCTAAGGGTGACCATAGACATAAAATAAATGTTGGCCAAATGCAAGAATTTTGGTAAGAACAACCAACCATGAAATATATGACTTTCCCCCATTGGCAGATGTCAGGGGTTGGACATGTTGAATTCCAACATTTCTGATCCTTTTTTTTCCCAAAGCGAGATAAGCCAGTGCCAGTAACTGATCTCCATATGGGTATGGGGAGGTTGGAAAGAACAGCTGTTGGCTAACTGATCTAAAGTGTGTGGCTCTCTTAAGTGTTGTTGAGTTTTGAGCAACATCATTTTGGAATTTATTGGAAGTCCAATCTTACAAACACAACTGGTTTGATATTCTTGACATGCATTTCCGATTAGAATTTAGAGATTAGAGATTTCCTCTCTAAACACCCAGTGAATGTATGACATATAGTAGAAATGATCAAATTTTGATTTTGTTTTGTTCCGATTCTTTCGAAATTTGAACAAATCGATTCTACCTAAATTGAAAGTACTTTAAATGGAAAATCTCTCTCACTGTCTTATTTATAGCAATGCTCTTTATGTGTATGTTTAAGAGGTAAGGTTGCTGTTGGACCATATCATGTAGACATATGAGGGTTGAACTTGCTGCTTGTCCAAGTAAAGAACTAGGAAGGATGTCACATTGACATACAGTTAAAAATAGGCTCCTTTTTTTTACCCTGGTTACAGCCAAATCAAAGAATAGTTGTTCAGAAATTTTTATAGCGATATCTCATATCTCTTGATTTGCTGCCATCTTTGAGTAAACCCATGATTTTTTTTTAAATTAAAAAAGTATACATGTCAAGCTCATATGTACATCCACATATCTACTGCACAATTCTTGGCTTCAGTGCAAACCTAAAAAAAGAACCACCACTATTTCAGCGAGGCATTAGCTCCCAGACACTTGTTAAATCACTCATGATGTTTGTATGTACTTTTTACCAAGACATGGTTATGCAATTTATGAGTCAGATGGTGTATAGTCAATGATATGCTCTACAAATATCTTAGTACAAAATATATTGTCCACATGACAGAAAGTAGCCTCTAGGCTAGAGCGCTATTACTTTTATTAGCACAGTATAATAAAAGAACTATTCATGAATACTCATGATCTAGGAGGCATAAAGTGGGAATGCAACAAGGAAATATTGATCTTGGTTGCATCCATGACACTGACACTGATTTTGACCCATGATTTCTGTTTTTGACCCATGATTTCTGTAGATTGCGTTTGCTTCTTATGCTGTGCACTCTAGGTATAGGCTGCATATTTTACAAATATGTATATGTATGTTGTTTTTATTGTTGTTCAAATTCCCAAATGAATTTCTCAGTGATTTGTCCTTATGATAAATTGCACTTCTGTGGCTTCTATTGGAACAGCTGACACAGTAATTTAAAGTTTCTCGAAACTCTCTAAGATTTCAAGGTTGATGTAAATATATTTTATTTATTATATTTTTAATAATACACGGAGCGTTTCGTTGGGAGAAGCATCTCAGTAAAGCTTGGAAAGCAGGACAAAAATTTCCCCTTAGGATAAAATAAATACCTGGAGCTATAATTCCTTGCATTATCTTCTGGTGCGAAATATTCTAAAATACAATGGGGTTTTCTTGGTCTTCAAGATGTCTACGAAACTCCATGTAAAAACCACTAGTGAAAACTATTATTGAGGTTGCCACCCAAGTGTCCAGATAGAAATGCATGGATAACGATTGTATCTCCAGCATGTGACCATTAGATCTTTGGTAATCAGTAAGGACATTAAATTTAGGCTCGGCTAAGAGTTCATGTTCATATCAACAGGGTTCTGGTGTAGCTAGGGAAGACTGATGAGGTATCTTTAGTACTCCACTGGGCTAGGTGTCAGAGGATTAACAAGCCATTCTGTGAGCAGGGTTGTCACAGTTCAGAAATTTCTGGACAGTCCGTAAAAATAGGGCTCTTTTTTTTTCCAGTGTCCGTGGAAAAAAAAAAAGGATGTGTCCGTGATTTTGTTGAGGCTGGTGGTACTTGGTCAGATCATTGTGACTGTAATTATCATCATTTTATGGCTCACAGTAAATACTGCTATGAGGTCATATCAGTATGTTGAGTAGTAGACATGTATTACTTAAAAGCTTTACCACTCATTGTGGTTTTCCAATCTGTCCATAAAAAGTGTTAGCTGTCCGTGATTTTTGGATACACTGTCTAAAAAAAAGAAAAAATCAAGTTGTCAACACTGCTGGTGAGGGCTGAGTAAATGGCAGCACCCTTAACGCATAAAGGTGCCCATATCCATAAGAGCAAAGTTGGCCCCACCTCTTGAGATGTTTTATGTATTGGGTGTGCCACCTCAACTTAAACAGATGACATGATTTCGGGGCATAATGCCCTCTCAATTTAGAACAAGAGTTTTGGTATATCTGGGGGGGGGGGGAGGGAGGGGGAGAGGGTTGTTAAGAATAGTCAAGTGAGCATTCAGTTTTTAAAGGTATAAGGCCACCTTAAACATTGACTTTTAACAAATTAGTCAACCTTTTTTTAGTTTTCTTGGTACCTGCAAGGTTATTGATTTGTCATAACCAACCAAAAACAGTAGAATCCCTCACGAATCCATCTGTGTTCACTATACAGGCAAGGTCTATAGCACATACCTATACAAAATTAGAAAAATGTCAAACACTTTTATATTCAGTCCATGATCGTATTTGTATACTTTACTGTCATTCAGAACAAAACCAATTTGGCTTTTGCAATACAAGGCTTAATGGAACTGTGAGCCAAGACACCACTCTCACTAATCACCGCTAAGTATAGCTCTGTGCATAGCTATGAATGGCTGGATTAGACGTAAATCTCTCTTTAAATATACTCCGGTGTCTTACAGTGCAAAACAATTAATTGTACATTTTCAAAACAGATTATGACTGAAGAATAGAAATAAAGTAAGAAGACCTTCCCTTTTTAAGCCTTTTTTGTAGGGCAGGGTAATTAACAGGTGTACCACCAGACTTTACATGTCCCTGCCATGTTTACTTTCCCAGCCTGTAATTGAGACATGTGTGAGCCCATGGTCCTTTAATACGATGGTTCACATTTCATCTCATGTGAGTACAAGATTATTACAATGGCTCTATCCTGTGCTGTCTCCAAAAACTGCTAGTCATAGAACGAAAGCGGCACACAATTTTGGCCAAATAATTGCTAGATTTTTTTGAGGCAACTTGGAAGTTCTCCTGGAAGTAGTTTCTTCAGACTGACCTAAGAAGGCAGATGAGGAAGTCAAGAAGAGTCCTAAATAGGACTATTCTACTGAAATGATGAGAATTCATATTTGGCTGGCGTGCTTAGTAATGATGTGTATCTTATAGTTGAGCTCACCATTGCTATGAAGAATGGGGTCTAATGTAGCCACATTTGGTCTCCAAGTGCAATGACTTTACCTTCAAAGAAGTAGAATATTTGTGGTTGGTCAGTTTGGACAACTTCAGATTGTGGGTAAACCCGAGACAAGTGAGAACGCTTCTTGCTGGGACTGGGAGCCCCTATGGTCAACTGTTGACTTCAGAGGTAACCATGGTGTCTGATTACTGAAGGTCCAATCGCTAAGACCACACCAATCATCAAAATATCCATGTAAGAAATGGCTTTACTCATGGCTTTTTTAAGACAAAAGCTAATTTTTTTATGCTGTTTTTATCTTTTTTTTTGTGCACTGATGTTTTTTTCAAGTATACAGTATAGTGGAATATAAAATGTATTACATACAGTGCATTTTGGTTTTGACATTTTGGTAGTATTCTTTTGGATCAGTAGCAGTTTTTCAAAACACAGCATGTTCTGTTTTTTTTTTTTTGTCCCATAAGCTCCTCTATAGGAATTTAAAAAATGTAACAAATGTAACAAAAACGCTAGGAAGAGTCTTACAAATGTGTGTGGTTTTCTAAGATTTTACGCTTATTTTGGTATTTACCATAAATTCAACCCCTGTCCTTCTGGGGCATATGAGTATCATGGTGAGGTTCCTTAGGCCGTGCTCGCACTGGAGGGTCTGTTTGAATCCTTCAGAATCCATTACAGAATCCTTCAGAAGCTGGAAAAGTAGAGAAGCACTTATATGAAGTTTTACATGCATTTTTTGTTGCTGCAGTTTCTGAATACATTTTCAATTCTCTCATTTATAAAATGCATTCAGAAACCACTTCAGTAAAATGCATCCAGATGTAAAATTTTATTTTTTATGCTTTTTTGTGTTGCACGGTCCAAAGCAACCCATGCAATTATGTCCTTAGCCATGGCAGAGAGCTGCTAGATAGTAGTGTTGAGCGCGAATATTCGAATAGCTTTTTTTTACGAATATTTAGAATATAGCGCTATATATTAGTTTTTTTTCAATAAAAGGCCAAGAATAAGATACCGTTAACGAAGATAGAGAGTATAGCGCTATGTACTCTATCTTCGTTAGTTCTAGCAAGTCAACCAATAGGAAAGTCATAGCCCTTTCAAAGTGTCATTCACAATACGCGAATATTACATAATGTAGTATTCGCATACTGCGAATTACACTTTGAAAGGGGTATAACTTTCCTATTGGTTGGCTTGCTAGAATTAACGAATATAGAGAATATAGCGCTATATTCGTATTCGTTATCTTCGCTAATTCTAGCAAGACAAGTAAACTTGCCTATACACAGCTCTAAGTTGGATGCGCAATGCGAGAATATTAAGTAATATTAGTCACATTGTGCATCTAACTTGGAGTGAGGTATATGCAAATTACTTTACTACTGTTCGGCTGGGTAGCATTAACGAATATGACGAATACTCATATAGTGCTATATTCTCTATATTCGCTAGTTCTAGCAAGCCAACCCAATAGGAAAGTTGACTTTACCCAGCTCTAAGGGCTCTTTCACACTTGCGTTTTTGTTTTCCGGCATAGAGTTCCGTCGTCGGGGCTCTATGCCGGAAAAATCCTGATCAGGATTATCCCAATGCATTCTGAATGGAGAGAAATCCGTTCAGAATGCATCAGGATGTCTTCAGTTCAGGACCAGAACGTTTTTTGGCCGGAGAAAATACCGCAGCATGCTGCGCTTTTTGCTCCGGCCAAAAATCCTGAACACTTGCTGCAAGGCCGGATCCCATTGAAAGGCATTAATCCGACGAATATAGCGCTATATTCTCTATATTTGTTAATTCTAGCAAGCCAATAGGAAAGTTGCCTTTATACCCCGTTCCAAGTTCAATTCGCAATACGCGAATGATTAAATCGCATATTATTCGCGATAAATAGTGACAATAATAAGTGATAATAATGACAAATATGCAAAATATTGCGAAATCCAATATGGCACCTCCCGCTCATCACTACTAGATAGCAGCAGGTTCCAGTCTAGCGGACCCAGCCTGTCTATGTGATACAGTATTCATGATGCATGCTCGACCAGTCACTTCATCTATTTCAGGGTATGGTTACCCCATTCTCCCCAGCAGCCAGACCCTCACGATTTGCTGTTCTGGGCATCTGCGGCACCAGAAACTAACAGAAGGCTCCATACTCTGTGTAGTTTCCTGCACCAGCCCACTGATGCTCAGCTCCTATTCGCTTGAATGGGAGCTGAGCTGCAGTACTGCAACATGGCCTCTACATAGAATATGGAACTGACTGCTTCCAGCTCTATGTACTGTCAGGGCCTGGTGCCGCAGCAGCCCAAAACAGCTGATCAATGGGGTTCACCCCCAAATTATCGATGGAGTATCAGACCCTCACCAATCTGATACAGACGAACGATTGGTAAGGCCCCATTTCACACTACCGTGGTGCCTCCATGCCAGTGTTGTGGACTGCAAACTGCGGGTCCACAAAACACGGGCACTGGATATGTGCACTGTGCATTGCAGTGCGGACCCATTGACTTCAATGGGTCCATGATCTGCTAGATGCTGTAAAAGGTGTCCTCTCTTTTGCAGAGCGGAGGCATGGACCCGGAAGCACTAGGAAACACACGGAAGCCCTTTCAAATGCTTCCCGGTCCCCATGCCGCAAAATATAGACCATAACCTTTATACTGATATACAGTGTACGTAATGTCTCTGATAAACGTTAACATCCAACTCGAGACGTCCTTGTCGACGTAGTCCATAATTTTGGGGTCGGGGGTCATTTTTTTCAGGTCATTATTTAATCCCGGTTTGGAAAACACAACAGAGGTTTTTATGTGGTGGCGGATCAACAGCCAGGACTTATTGAAAAGATTAATCCTGTCCCTTGGGGCTACAGCACTGTGTCACGAGCGTCTGACCCTGATCACAAGGCCTTCACATTCAGTTCAATTAACCTTTAGTAGGAGAAAATGTGAATTCATCTTGGAGCACACAGGCTCATGGAGAAACTCTTCAAAGAACAAAACATCCTTTCTTATCATGGCCCACCTTTTTGCCAAAAGCAACTGGTCTGATAAGAATTTTTAATGTGTATCCCCTCACTATCATTCCCATTTATCCAACTTGCTGTGCACTCTATTGAGCCAGCTGCAGTTCCAGTTCTGGGTGGCCGGGAGTGCTGTGGTGCAGCAAATCTGTCACATAGCATGTACCCTCAGAAAATCACCGGTATATAGCCATGTCTTAGCTATACTTTATCAGAACAGCTGCGTGACTGCCAGTTTGGTTGACATTCCAACTCTTAAAGGGGGTGGTCACAGGGCTGTGGCAAACCAGGATATGGGAAATTTTGGCCTACTCAATTACTAGAAATGGGAAACCCAGGAACAAACTTAAATCTACCATTATTAAGCAGTGTTTGGTGGCATGGGTTGAGTACAGAACTGCAGTACTGTGTTGGTACTTTATGGCAGTATTATATGGGCTCTTTAAGGAAGTACAATTTGGATCCTGAACATTATTTAGGCACTATGTTGTTATATAATGTGACCGTGTATTATGTGGATGCTATAGGGCAGTATGTTGTGGCTCTCTGAGTAAAATTTGGAGACTGAAGTATTACGGTACTATAGTTGTATGATGTAGACTGTTACTATTATTACATCCTTAGTATAATTCATCCATATCTGATCGACGGGGTGAATCCGTATGTAGACTAGGTACAATTTTTGTAAATTCATACCAAAAGTATTTGGTCCGTATAAATTTCTAGCCTCTGGATAAGGATTCCATACACTGTCTGCAAGTAAAAGTTTTGAATTATGAGGAATTGAAGTTCCATGATTTTCGTAAAACCCCTTAAACAGTTTAATTGGCACCAGTTAATACGGTGTGGAAAGCTGCTATCTGGACGTATTTATAACACAGTGTACTTTTTTTTGGCATGAACTATGTTTGCTTATTATAGATAAATAGACCTCTGCTCATAGGTAGCAATTAGCTTCTACACGAGGATCACTGAGGAAGCGCTGGCACTTCCTGTACGGTGTGTACAGTGCATGTGTGCCCGGCGAGGCGCCAAGTGCTCTACATCTGGATGTACAAGTACGTTGTGTGCCCCGGGTGTGGGAGCGAACCTGATGATCTGCTGTCACGTGCACTGACTTGTGCTAGGAAGAAAGCTCCGTCTTCCACTCACTTTCACTGTTAGCAATGATTCCTGCACTTTGTACAGTACATCATGTACAGTAATCGCCCATTGTTCGTTTGCTAATGATCCGATGCCGCCGCCGGCTATAAACACCTAATCCATGTGATCGGAAGTAAGGACTTTAATCGGCGACTTGTAATTAGTCTCCAATCTTAATGCCGGGTCATATGATTTGAAGAAGACGTCAGAGACATTTATAAAGTAATAATATAAGACTCAAAAATTGAGCGAGCAATGTTTGTCCAGAATAAGAAAAGTTCCAGTTTTGATGCAGTTTTTTAAATACAGTAGTCCCGTATGCCGGCTCACACAGGGGAACACGGAAATGCCCCTGAGAACTGTGGGCCCCCAGTCTACTGGGTAGATTATTTAAGAACCTACCTAGTATTATTATTATTATAGACACATTAGGTGACTGAGATGACTTAGGCCTCATGCACACGGCTAATGTTGGCTTGTGCCTGTGCTGAGGACCACAAATTGCTGTCTGCGAAGCACGGGCACCAACCATGTGGCCGCCGATTCGCTCAACACTAATAAGGGTGTCAGGAGTAATGAATATCCAAATGTCCTCTAAGTCCTCCAAGTGTGCAAGTCTAGCATAAAATCCAGACACAGACCAAATGCAGAGCAGACCAAAGGAAGAAGCTGTTACTTAGGCCTCATGCACACGGCCGCTGTGTGCCCGTGGCGGTATTGCGGTCCGCAATACACTGGCCCGCGTGCACTCTGCATCACGGATGCGGACCCATTCACTTGATTGGGTCCACAATCACGGAGGTGCGGAACGGAAGTACGGATCAGAACCCCACGGAAGCACTATGGAGTGTGGAAGGATCACGGACACATTCAAGTTGAACGGGTCTGGATCCGTCATTGCGGTCCCCAATGCACGGAACAGCAGCACAACAGTCGTGTGCATGAGCCCTTAGATTGAGAATTCACATCTGACCCTGTACTCAAGCTGATTGGAGATTAGTGAACAAAGCAAGAAAAGAAAACCTATTTGCTTGGGTCAGATTAAGATATTTACAGCTCACTGCCCTAAAGAACTAGAAAACCTCCACTGGGCTGGGAGTAAATCACTCGTCTGCAGTAACACGTTGCCGTCCAGGTTGGCTTGAAGAACTAACGTTGTTGCTTTCAGATGAATTGCAGCAGAAAATCTGACTGATTCTGCACACAACAAAATTCCAGACCTTTCAGTCGCATCTGTCCTTAAATGGTTCCATGTTTATAAAAATATCCACTGCCAAGCGAAAATCCTCCTCTGAATCTATCAGTAATGAATTCAGGTTTTGGCTGCATACAGCAGAGGCAAGCAAGTGCAGACGGAAAAACAAATGGACATGATAGGAATGGAAAATACTGGATTTGTAAAGCTTGACCTTTGGAACCATTCTAGGGCTGGTTTCACACACACAGTGCTTTTTGAAAAAACTTCACTGAAGTTTTTGGTGCAGAATTTTGAGTCAAAGCCAGAAGGGGGTTTGGAAAGACATAGGCCTGTGTCTATTTGGAATCAGTGTTTGGCTGCATGTCATTGCATCCAACCAGCCACAGCTTGGGGTCACACCCTAAGGGCTCTTTCACATGAGCGAATCCCGTGCAGGTAATCCACTGCGTGAAAGAGAGCCAAGCCCCGTTCCGGACAGCAGAGACACGGACCATCAACATGATTAATAATGCTCCGTGCCACTCTGTGACCTTTTTACTACAAAATCACAGTGAGATGAAGTTGTCACTGTGATTTTGTAGTAAAAAGGTCACAGAGAGGCAAAGAGCATTATCAATCATGTTAATGCTCCTTGTCTCTGCTGTCCGGAATGGGGCTTGGCTCTCTTTAACGCAGCGGATTACCCACACAGGATCCGCTCGTGTGAAAGAGACCTAAGGGTACAGCCACATAATCAGGTTTCTTGGTGCAGTTTTGGAAGCCAAAATCAAGAGTGGATCACAAAAGGAGAGAAAGTATACAGGACAGATATGACTTCTCCTCTTTTTGGAATTTACTCCTGGTTTTGGCTTTCAAAACAGCATGAGGAAGCCTGACCGTGTGACTGAGTCCTAAATCTGTTGGCCTGCGAAGGCTGAGCCCACTACTCTACAACACTTTTTAAAAGTGGCAAAAGAAGCTAAAACTTGCATGTGACATAAATTACAACATACACCAACCCGACAACCAACAAATTGGTGCAAAGAACTTGATCTATGTGCTCGATTGTTTGTAGTGCTTATTATATTTCACTATTGGCTTTCTGCTATCATCTGAATGCAGCATTTTATTTTTGGGTGGGAATGCTGGATTAAAATCACATAAAAATGGCGTGTTTTTTACAAAAAATTTGTGTGAAACTACCCTATTGCCATTTTTGATGCAGTTTTTTGAGCCATGCGCAGGAGTGAAGAGAGAAGATTTATCAGTCTTTCCTTTACACTTTTCCTTCTTTTTGCATTTTCTTGGCTAAAAAAAAAAAACTGCATGGAAGACTACAGTGAAAAATGTCTGTGTGATTCTAGATTAAAGTGACACTTTAGAATGCAATCAGCTTTGAGATTCAAAAAGTAGACAGATATGAAAAAAACACCTTGCCTCTCCGCTGAGCAGGAACACATTCCAGTTTTTAAAGAATCCGAAAATGTGCAGCTCTGGGCTGATAGAAGAAAAATGCAAGTGATGGCTGGAATGTCTGAGTCTATCACATCATACATTTCCTTGTCTTCGGAGGTCGTTGCAGTTTATGTTACCACCGGTTTGTTGCTGTTACGATTATTCTCTATTTACATTGTTCGTTACACTGTGACTATGTCTTGGATGTGTTAAAGTGGAACTCCTGTTTTAGATTAGTTGTGCTATTACATAGTATCCTCTATCTACAAGATAAGTATCTGATCATCAGGGTCCCGACCAATGCGGCCTTCACTGATCACGAGAACAGAGGCTCATGTTCCTCTATTTGAATGGAGCATTGGACACCGCACCATTCAACTCTATGGGGCTGTCGGAGATTGCCCCTCACAAGCGCTCAACCTTGGCTATCTCCAGCAGTCCTGGAGAGCTGAACTTGAGTTGCACTTGAGTTACAGCCTACCCCATAGTCCAGAGCTGAACTCACAATTCTGCAGTCTTAGGGTAGATTCACTCTTGTTGCTCGAAATGCTGTGACTGTGTCATTCATCTGAAAGGGGCTTGCAGATTTCCATGTACTTATCATCAAAAATGATTTTCGGTCTCAGACATTTGCTTGATTTCCACTGTCTGGCACAATACGTCATATTCTAAATGAGTAATTACACTTTAAGATTTTTTTTTTCTCCTCAGTCTTCGTGCATAGAGAAATATCTAAATCTAGAGAATGGATCATGGTGAAAGGTTCAAACATCTGCAGGAGAGTTCTAGTCGAGGCAAAGTACAGCCTGCTGGATCTATTTCAATGTATACTGTCAGCAATGTATACTGTCAGCTCTATTGAAGTTAAAGAGGTATCCTGGTTATAAAGTTAACTCTTATCCACAGGAGAGGGGATAACTATTAGATCGGTGAGGATCCTACCGATGGGAGCCCCAGCAATCACGTGAACTGTGACCCCATAACCTGTGGAGGGCACCCCTCCATCCGAAATAAAGGGAGGCTGGTTGGGATGCGCACAGGTGCTCTTTTAATTTTTATGTGAGTTCTGGAGATGACAGATATCTCTAGAACTCCCATAGAAATGGATAGAGTGGCTGTACCCATGCCCAATTGGCCGCTCCCTTCATTTCAGGGTCTCCACAGGGACCCAATTCTCATGATCGATGGGGGACCCTGTGGTAGAATCTAATAGATTGGTGAGGATTTTGATAAAGATGAGCTATCCTCTGGATAGGTCATGAGTATCTGACCAGTGGGGGTCTGACACCCAGGACCCGCGCCAATCAGCTGTTTGAGAAGGCACCGGCAGTAGCGTCATGGCATTCTCACAGCTTTTACTAGGCCAGTGACGACACATTGGTCACATGGCCTTGGCACAGCTCAGCCCCATTTAAGAGATACAAAGCACCATCGCTATACAATATACGGAGCTTTGCTTGGTAAGCACAGAGAAGGCCGCGGCGCCAACGCCTTCTCAAACAGCTGATAGGTCATCAGTATTCAAATCTCAGAACGTATTCACACACAGACTTACCTCCAGACCCACCCTTGGACTAACTACATATGCACCACTTGATGGCTGTAGGGGTTGCTATCTTAGGTTCTTCTATGATTAGCACAATCTGGACTTTCTAGTATTTCTACTATTTGCACTATTTTTGTACTATCAGCACTAGAAACAACAGACTTGTGGTCATACCTTTTAACCAATATAAATCATAGGCACTAGCACTGGAGCCAAAACATGTGATCTACAGGGGTGCAGGGTGTTGGACCCATGTCAATTAGATATTGAGGCCATCAATAGTGAAGGAGTGGACAACTCTTTTAATGATCATTTCCCCTTCTAACTATCAAAAGTAAGTAAAGCTGGTCATATACTGAATGCTAGTTTAGCCATCAACTATTCCTCCGATCCCCCACCCACCATTTCTTGATTCGACAGCCATTCTTCTCACCCCCATAAAATCAAACGACCACCCTCCCAACCCCTCCCCATAAGTAAGCCAGTTCCAGACACTAATGGCAGGGGTTTACCTGAGAGAACAAAAAAGACATTTAAACTAAGCTTGATCCTTCTCAAAATCCCTCCCTCCAGTCATATCTGCTGTTGATTTTACAGGTGGTTGGGTTAGTATTTCCACAGTTTGAGTTCTTCTCTAACCACCACTTGACTGCTGTCTATCAAAACCTAGTACCGATATCAGGTTTTCATTCCATCACCAGAGACACAAGAGGAAAGCAGTGACTGGCTAGAGCCACCATGTAGTCATGACATGGCTGTCTATGGCAGCTGACTAGTCAGAACTTCCACTCCAGGCAAGCAGTAAAAGAAAGAGTAAAACGGTTTTATTTTGGAAGATAGTGGCTTTTACTTGTCATATAATAATCGTTATCCAAGGACCTGGGAAACGGCCATATGTGAACAAAGCTCTTGATAAGGAGTGGAACTTCAAGGTTGCACAAATTGTTGTGTACAGTGGACACAACACCTTACTAAACCTCACCTATCAATGGAGGGATTTTTTTCACAAGAACTTTTTGGTCTTCTCATAAATCTCTGCAACACGATCATCTACAGATGTGGATGACTTTAGGTTAGATTCACACTCGACGTAGCTTTTGGTCCTGCATTATTCCTGCAGTTGGTCCAGGACATACAACCATAATCTGGATGTGTTAATGTCACCTTACCTTTTTGCTCATATGGTTGGCCCATCTCATACTTCAGTGGGATATCGCTAGGATATGTCACCAATGTCCAATAACTGCAGGTCCCACCTCTGGGACCTTGTTCACTTTGGGGGTCCGTTATAGAGATAGACGTGGGTCCCGCACCTATCATATATTGGTGGCATATCCTAGCGATATGTCACCAAAGGACGAGATGGGCAACCTCTTTAAGGACTCCAAAGTCTTATGATACAAATACAATACATTATCACAACAGGCTCATACAACCATCTGCTGGCTGCAGCTCACATCGCAATCGCAACCACAACCACTGGGTGGCCCTATATGGACACATATAGCATAAATATCTCCCAGCTGGTCATCTAGGGATTTGTTGAGCCAAGAAAAAAGGTAAGGAAGGTCACATCTGAACATCTTCAGCAATAATATCCATTCAGTAGTAAAAAAAAAAGTACATTGGATCAATTGCTGACCAATAAACGTGCATCATACGTGCAGATCATCATAATTAATAAGCTAGCAAACATAGTAGCAAGCATTATAAGCCTTCAGTGACTACATAAGCCTGTGCAAGCTCAGACCATAGTTCACAAATGAGCCGATTCTGACAAGCATTAGATACCCCAGTGCAGTGGTCACAAACTTGTGGGTTAGGAGCCACATGTGCTCTTGAACACCATGCTGTATGGCTTGCTATAGGAGTGCTGAGTTATGACCATATGTATTGGCAATTTATATTATTGTAGACATATCTTATCCACCAAACAGTGCCAGTTTGTATGATATTATAATCACGTGGCCTCATGTAATCATGCTGCTTAAAGGGAACCTGTCAGCATGAAACTGCAGAGGCAGCATGTTATAGAACAGGAGGAGCTGAGCAGATTAATATATAGTTTATGGAAAAAATTCACTGAAACTTGTAATTTATTCATTTAAATGTCAGCTCTGTTAATGCTTAGGAGTCATGTGGGCGGAGCAGATTTAGCTGTCACTCACTGAGTGGCACCACCCACATGATTTCTAAGCATAAAAAAGAGCAGAGATTTAAATTAATAAATATGAAAAGTTATACTGAATCTTTTCCCGCAAAGTTATATATCGATCTGCTCAGCGCCTCCTGCTCTATAACATGCTGCCTGTAGATTGCACTGCATTTTCATGGTGACAGGTCCCCTTTAAGGTGTGACTGACATGCCAGAAGCACAAGATAGAAGCAAGATCACTGTTGATACCTTCGACTAGGGTGAAAACAGTGAAGCTGGGTGCACCTACTTTGACTACATCTGTGCACTGCGCACGCGCCATAAACCGGGAGACAACGCACACTTCATGATACCCCATATGTGTATGCGTTTACATGTAAAGTACACATAAAATACAAATATACTCTTTTAATTGGTGCACTTTTCTCCTTTTCTGAGATTTTTTCAGAAAAATTTCTGCAGATAATGTTCTACATACTGTAGCGAGCACATACATAGAATCTGGGTTATACTTGTGCAAATAATCGTAGAAATCTATGTGGCATATGTTAAAGGAGTTGTTCAGTCTCAGGAAATGATGGCTGCTTTCTTCTTGGCGCCAAACCTGTCCACAGGTTGTGAATGGTATTGCATGGTATAAGCTACAACACCAGACGCAACCTAGAAGAACTCGTCCCCCCTTTAAGTGTTGGGGGTTGGAAATTGGTGTCCTTTGATGGTCAGGAAAGGGGAATCATACTGGTGAGAACATCGGAGACGATGACCCGTGCAGCTACAGTATATCCTATTAAGTGACTTGTACAGTCAAAAGACTGATCTTTCCACGGTCAAGAAGATGTCTAACGATGTTGGCAAACAAGCAGTTAAGAAAAGATCTTCAAGTTTATCAGCAACTAATTTTACAAAAGATGCTGAACATTTTCTACTTTCATTGTCTCCATGGAAACTGGCGAGTTTTGACTAGTGGCATAATAGCTGGTTTTGCTGTGGACTATTATAAGGTTCTCAATGACAATAATCTGAAGCATCATCCTAAAAAATATATATGTAAGAGGTCCATAGTGTTATCTATTAGAAGAAGTGTGAATCTATTCAACTTCTGTCATTCATGTGGATGTCAACTGGAGCTGAACTTAGTTGCTGTATCTTTTCTTTCGTCTCCAGACCAAGCATTGATGATGTGAAGGTCTCCAAGGGAGAAGGAACAATGTGCTATGAAAAAACAATAGCACTTGGTTCAACATGGTTCATTTAATTCTGATAGTTTTGTATTTAAAGTATCTGCCATCACTTCACAATGAGAATTATTGGCAGCCCAGATCTGTCCTCACTTGTATCCCTCAGTATATAATTGCATTATAAATGAGTGCATTGAAGATCGTTTCCCGTCATATAGTGCCAATCCGTTCAACAGTGCTGTTTATAGGTTGGAACCTCCTAATAATAGGCGCACCAAAGAGTCCATTGCATCTGTGCACCTCCTTGGATAGTTCCCCATTCATTTATATATAGGACAAGGTTTTTCTGTTGATGTCCTTCCAATTAATTGAAATTTATGGAAGCCCCAGTATAAAGGTGGCTAGCAACATGATGAAAGTTGAACCTACTGATATCGGTGGGATGGCCAACCAACTAATGTATATTACGGTGCCCTGACTTTCTCCCAATGGCAGATGGTGGAAAAGAAGGATCAGGAATGTTGAATTTCAAAATGGCTCAGAGGAGATAAGATGCCAACAGAGTTGTCCAACAGTAGCCTTCTCCCCTATCTCCAGAACACATTCATGCTTGGCTCAGAAAAGCGGGGTCGGTAGGAAGTGCTGTCAGCCAAATGAGCCTCTCGCCAACACTTGTCTAAAGTGTATGGCCACTATAAGACAGCTCCATGGCCTCTAATCTCTGGTGGTATGTCCCTCAAACAGATGAAGCTGATGAAATCCTCTGTAGAACCCTGGAACCCAGCTTAAGGAACACTGATCTAGACTCTGCTTAAAAGGATTTTTCAGGAGCTCAATATTGATGACCTATCCTCAGGATAGGTCATCAATATCTGACTTGTGAGGGTGCAGTGCCCTAGTGAGTACCACAGCTTCCTCACAGCACGCCAAGCACAGTGCTATACATTGTGCTGTGGCTGTGTTTGGTATTGCAGCCCAGGCCCTTTCACTTGAATGGGATTTAGCTGCACCCAGGCCATGTGACCAATGAACAGGACATCACTTAATTTATGAAGACTGGTGAACAAGGAGCAGATACCATTCTTAGTGGCTAATCAGATAACAGTCATTTTCTAATAAAACTTAAACTGACCATACACATAAGAGCAGAGTCGGACAAACCTGTCAATCTTGACAGACCTGTCCAAAAGTATGGGGATATGCCCACTGCCCCTGAGTCCAACAAATGAGGCACCATCAATATTAGATAAATGTTGGCCAAACATGTCCATTTTGTTGGGACCAACTGACCTTCTAATGTGTGGTGGTGTCCTGACTCTCCCTCGACAGCAGATATTAGCGGTTTGGTTGCTGTAAAATAAATGTATAGTTGATAGCAACTTCCACACAGGATCAAGGATCAAGGATGACAGTTTATGCAGGAACAACTTAGATAATGGCTGTGATTTTGGTATTCATTTAGTAGGTTACTAGGGCTCCTGTGGTCATAGGCTCTTAAAGGGTACTGTATGTATCACCTATATTTCGTTTACTAATCAAAACCAGATGATGATGATAAATATTCTTTTTGGTGGCCATCTTGCCTGACCTTCCGTATAAGCTTTACACATTCCACAAGGCCCATAAGCACACTAGGCAGGACATGACTCATTGACTTCTATGGAAGAGTGTTGAGCAGGGGTCTACATAAATATCATTGGGCCCGATAGCAAGAATCAGAATTTGACCTCCAGGTCTGGATGCGCCAAATCTGGCACTACCGTGATTTTCATTTTTGTGCTCCTATGACAGAGCAGAACAGCGAACATCACTAGCACAAATGTGAACGAGGCTGAATATACATCTCAGTTGCTCTAGAACATCATTATAGTGATAAAAAAACTACAAGTCTCATCATGAAAAGTTTAGGCCTGTTTCACGCTGCCAGCAGAAATTCCAGCAAACTGTTCCAGCAGAGTATGGCCTGTCGGAGCTCTCTTGGCACAATGGGGCCAGCAGGCATTCCGGTAACCTCTACCGGAACAGTTTGCTGGAACTACTGTAAAACAGGTGAAAATTAGTGGGCAATACATGGAAGGGTAAAATAGGAGATAACTACAACTCCCAGCATGTCCAGGCTGATATTATGGAACACAAGTTGACATTTCAGGGAGAGGGTACAAGAGGAGAGAACTACAACTCCCAGCATGCCCAGACTGTTATTGTAGGGCATCAGTGAACAATACATGAAGGGGGATACAGTAGGACAAAACTACAACTCCCAGTTTTAGGATGTTAAAACTACAACTCCCAGTTTTAGGATGTTATGGGCTATCCCAGGACACCACTCGCCTCTCCTCCAGGCACACACACAAGTTCCTTCCCATGTAGTTTCACTACATTTTCCTCTCCGGGGCTGAGCTCCATCTCCCTGCCCTGGTCACATCACAATGATAACATCACCGGTCCTTCAGCTGTAAAACTACTGATTCTGTACTCTGTAGAGCTGCCCTGATCACATTCTGATGACATCATCGCAGTTTCTTCTGCACAGCTAGCTAGATTTTCACAGCTAGCTATACAAGTGTAATTAGAGATGGGCTTTCCTGCAGGGCCAGGCCCCCTTAGTCCATGGAGCCCATAGCAGCTGCGTGGTCTCCCTCTATTAGAGGTATGCCACTAATGTTGAGAGCATGCTCTGTTAGTAATGCATAGGATGTTGAGCAGAGAGGGGGAGTTGATAAGTTTTGACCATCAAATATTGTGAATGGTGGATCCTGTGTTATATATATGCTAGCAGAAGGACCCGGGTATATTTAATCTATTGCATTTAATTGTTTGTGTGTGGTTATAAGATATCGACACTATCCCCCATAACAGTGACCTCTACAGCACTCCTCCCCTTTAACAGTGAACTCCACAGTCCCCCACCCCTTAACACTGATCCCCCCACAGTGCCCCGCCACTTTAAAATGGGACCTCCACAGCAGCTTATCCCCTTAACTTTGACCTTTACAGCAGCCTGCCCCTTTAACAATGAGTTTCACAGCACCCCAGTCCCTTGATAGTGACCTCCTCAGGGGACCACCTCCTTAACAGTGACCTCCACAGTACCCCACTGCCTTAACAGTGAGTTCCAAAGCAGTTGCCCCTTTAATAGTGGCCCCTCACCCTTTAACAGTGACCTCCACAGTGTCTGCCCCTTTAACAGTGACCTCCACAGCGGCCTGCCCCCTTATAAGTAACATACACAGTGCCTACCCCTTTAACAGTGACCTCCACAGCGCCCTGCTCCTTTAATGCTAGGGCTACACGACCACATGTGGTGCACAACATTTTGTCTCAACAATTTTTATAATAATAGTCTATGGCAGGGGTGCACAACCTGCGGCCCTCGATACCGTTCTGTGCGGCCCCCACACAACTGGTAAAAGACATGTAGGTCTATGTCTTATGGCTTCTTACATGTATCTTTTATGTATTCTCCTATTAGATGGGAGTCCTAGAACTGTAACTAGACATTTAAAGTATATACTGTATGTTCAATATGCCGAAAATACATTATTTTAGTTGGTAATATCCCTTTAAGTTTGATTTTCGGCCCTTGGAATTAGTTCAGGCTGACAATGTGGCCCCCGGCCAGAAAAGGTTGTGCACCCCTGGTCTATGGTGTTGCACTGCAAAATGTGACATGCTGCGACTGCGACACGACAGTTGCAAAAAATCCATCCAAGATGGATTTTTCTGCGACTGTCACGCTGGAGTCGCAGCATGTCACATGTCGCAGTGCAACACCATAGACTATTATTATAAAAATTATCGCATGACATTAGTGCGACATCAAGGTCGCTCGACACATGTAGCAGTGTAGTTGTGCCTTATGTGTCGTGCGACACATGTCGTCGTGTAGCCCTAGCCTAAAGCTGACCTACAGCAGTGAAGAAAAAGAGCAGGGTTGTTATGGAAACCGGGAGTAAAACTGTGTGCATGTGGAGACTAAGAGCCTGCGAGCTTCTATTGGCTGATAAGGGACATGTGACCGTATGTATGGCAGTTGGGATATGAAGAGAAAAACTTGCAGGCTTGTGTTGGCTAATGCAGGATCGGTACGTCCTAGAGAGCTGTGACCCCCACAAGATTTCTTTTCAGGTACTAGCAAGGGATGTATATACCAAGTTTCGTTGAAATCGATGGTTGCGTTTTTTTAGTGATAGCGGAACATACATACACACACATATACGTCCTTTTATATATATATATATATATATATATATATATATATTCCATTATAATCCTGCCGTTGATGATTTTCAGCATCCGACATGTAATTTATACCATTGTAAAGACCTGCTGCACTGATTTCCACAGTTTTTAATTCTGGCAGATCACATAACAAACCACTATATAATTTCCTTTCATTGCACGACATTACATCTGACTGTTATAATGAAGGTCGTAGAAGTCAGGTTGGTAATCGTCTCCTTTATCCAAAATTCTTTGCGACTACACACTGCACATTATTGAAACACATTTTTTACACACCTCCCATTTTACTTCTGCTGTAAAGACTGTGTTTCATAACAAGCTGTTTTTGAACAGACTTAGCCCAAATTTTTCAGCTTAGCAGATCAGACTTCCTAAACAATGCCTGAGTGGCATTTTCTGGAATTTATTGAAGTAGATGGAGCATACTCTGACCTAAATCTTAGCACATATATTAACTGTGCACTGCTACGTTTGCTACGTGACATCCTACCTCAGATGTAGAGACAGAAGATTTTATTGACGGATTATGAGCTAGCTGCATTTTTTTTGTGATTTGTAGTTTACCGAACAAATATAAAATGAACAACAAAAAAATCGACTAAAGTTAGGTCGTAAGGGGAGAAGAGAAAGAGGAGGAGAAAGGAAGGGGGTCAAAAGGTCTCATACATCAGAAAAGTCATAAGGGATAAGTGGCCATAGAAAGTTCTGCCAGTTCTAGTAGAGAGATGCGGGGTTTCCAGATGTTATGGAGAACAGATGGAAATGGGATGTTTGGCCAATAAAAATTTTAAAATTAGAATGGTTTAAAAAATATTAGAAGTCATACGCACCTCACTGATCCTACACCGATCCTATTGCAATTCCCTCACCAGTCTCTACTTCGTGGTTCCTCTCAACATAGGAAATTTGCTGCCAGAGAGCCAGTTTCCACCTGATCTCCACAATATCTGGAAACTCTGGAGTCTCCACTAGAACTTCTATAGCCACTTATGACTTTTTTGATGTATGAGACCTCTCAACTCCCCTTCTGTCCCTTCCTATTACCCTTTCACCTGGTGACCTAACTTGGGTTTTTTAATTTTTTTGTCATTCTGACCTTTAAAAGAACTTAGCTGGACAACCCTCTTAAGGGAGCAGGATTGAGAAAGGTAGAATGGTGGAATGGACACAAAAACCTCCAGCCCAGAAAGAACGAACCATACAGTGGTCTTTCTTACAGTTGATAGACGGTTTATTTATGCAACCGTGGTTTAACAGGGTAAGGATACTTTCACAGTAGTGTTTTTGCTGGATCCAGCAGGGCTGAGCAAAAAAGCTTCCGTTACTGATAATACATCTGCATTTGTTATGAACGGATCCGGTTATATTATCTTTAACATAGCCAAGACGGATCCGTCATGAACTCCATTGTGTCAGATTGTGTCAGAGAAAACATCCCCATTGACTTGCATTGTAGGTCATGACAGAATGGGAATGCAACCAAATGGAACTGAATGCATTTTGGAGCACTCCGTTCTGTTCAGTTACGTTTTGTCCCCATTGACAATGAATAGGGACAAAACAGAAGCGTTTATTTTCTGGTATCGAGACCCTATGACGGATCTCAATAGTGGAAAATAGGAAAGCTAGTGTGAAAGTAGCCTAAAGTTCTTCTTCAGGCTTGCAAGAGAGCAGTAAAATTCATATCGAAAACCTTTAGATCTCTAGAGTCTTGTATGTTTGATATTGGAACATCTAGGTCCCAGGTGAGTTGAAAGCTACTGAAAAAATACTAGTTGGTTGGACTAACTCCTTTTGAATGTTTCTCATCAGTTTATTCCTTTTCTTTTGACAATAATCCTAAATATGCAAAGTGTCCCGTAGTGGTTCATTGAGTCAATTGTTGAGTTTTCAGATCATCAATAAGTTGCATGACTAATTTGCAAACAAATATTTTGAATAACATCAACCAAAAGAACGATTCTTGGAGGGTAATGGTGCATAAGGCCATGTAACAGTACATAGATTTACTTAACAGAGACCCACCTATTGCAGCCAGTAATAAGGGGAGACTCATGATCTATGCACATGCCTCTAATTTTCATAGGCATAACATGTGCCCCGAAGACAAAATGAGACTATTTATTTTACAGATACCTCTGGAAGCCATCTAGGCTTCCAGAGAGCTTGGCCTTCTCTCCTTTCTCAGAAAATTCCCATTATCTCGCCATCAGCTTTATGGAAGCACAGTCTGGTAACCATTTACTGAGTATAATCTCTTTCCTAAAAATAGGATCCTATGTCTCATAGAATGTTAAACCCTTATGGTCACGTGCTCGTTTTACTAATAGTCGGTGCAGAGTTTGCTACCCCCTCAACACAGTCCTGTACCGGGATTGCAATCTAATACGAAGCACTTGTTGAAGGTACAAGAACAAAAATACATATAAAATGACATACAGACTGGTGCTTCTGAACCAGGGACTGCAACAAATCACGGTGTTGTGTTACATAGGAAGTTTATATTGAGATGTTCTTTTATTCCTTTTTGTATATAGACTGTGTTACTGTCAGTATCTGTGGTTTAGAGGATTTTCATAAACAGCAATTTCCTGATATATTGTTATGAAATGAGGTCTAGATGAATCCCAGGAGCGATGGTGAACTAGCTTAGGCACCTACATTTTTGGATGCTCTTACCTGGCTTCTAGAATGGTCTAACTGGCTCCTAGACGGTGTGCCGTCAGTCCCTTAGGCAGTAAATAGAGAGATGAACCAACATTCACAGTAACACTTCACGAATAGGGGACTCGGAGACCCTCTGTCCTTGGGATTGCTCATAAACCCTCAGCAATCTGACATTCATCATTTACTGTATCCTGTGGATAGGTGATAAATACTTTTAATGGGATTAACCCCTCTTACGGTGTTGTCATATCAGAATACCCTTAGGCCATGTTTCTCATGCAGAATTTGGTGCACTTTCTGCAATCCATGAAGAATCTACTCCTAACCCTTTCAAGACCCTGCAAATTTCCATTTTTGCTTTTTACTCTCTGCCTTCTCTGAGCCGTAACTTTTTATTTTTCTATACACATATCCATATGAGTAGCTTTTTTTTGTCTTCTACTTTCTAATGGCACCATAAATGCTGCATTTGGAAGCTGGAAAAAAAAGGACTTATACTTTTTCTTTCTTTTGGATCCACTTTTTGTTTTGGCTTTAAAAACTGCATCAAAAACTGCGTGTGTGTTTCCAGAATAATAGAGAATATGGACTTCATTGGGGGTGCTACATTTATCCCCCTCTCTTTGACCTAGGGAGGAGAGGGCATACATCCTAGCTTCAGAATGGGTTCTAGTTGTTGTTCATTATGGGCAAGGCACTTGGGGTGCAGCTATCAACTTTATATGTCAACGTGCTACCATTAAAAAAAAAATTAAAACAGTTGGCACATACGCTGTTTTGTGCCAAAATTGGCAACTTTTTTGTCTTTTTATACCACCCTTACCACTTTTACATGTGGTCATGGTTAGGTATAGAAATTTGTTTCATGCTGATAGCATGGAAAAACTAGAGTTGTATTTGTAGACATCAGTGTGAGCTTTAAAGATTTGCCAAATTTAACAAACATTGTTAAACATTGCGACGTTTAATAAATTTGGTGCAACTTTCGGCAACTGAAAGTCAAAGCAAAACTGGTGCATTTCCCCATTCATGTACTGTGTCTCTAATGTTAGCTTTTGTACATTACTGTGCGTCCTGCTCTTTTAGATGATGTTTCACCCTAACTAAAACAGCATTGGCACCACCACTGGCGCAGTGGTAATGGACCCCAATTCCCTGGGATTTGGACACGTGACCCACTGATCTCTTGCCTCTGGGTGGTATCTCTCGGGATGTGCCCTCCTGATAAGCTCGTCTAATCTGCCACCTGTCTGCCTGTTCCTATCTGCTGTGCAGCCCTTGCTCCTCCAAGTAAAGGTTTAACATTAGAGAGGATTAAAAGTAAAATTAGGATTATGAACTGCTTTTAGCAGCTCCACCCTGAATGACTGGACCCAGCGTATAAGACTGAAACATGTTGACACTGCACAGAGCTTTTCAGCTAGACCTAGATATGTGAAGTGATCATAAGATATTTCACTATAACATAAAAATCAATCCAGGGAAAATATACAGGTCCTTGGTGTCTGCCATGTTCGTGGAATACTATCCCATCCATGTAACTTCGACTGAAGTATTCATCCAACTTCCCCAGGCCACATATGGGTAATTATGTCTCAGGATAGGTGATGAGTGTCTGATCGGTGGGGGTCCTGCCGATCACAAGAACAGAGACTGTGTTCACCTGTTTAAATGGAGCGGCATAAGCCCCATAAAAGTTAATGGATTGGCACTGCAAACATATGTCTGCCATCCATTCTAATGGAGACCACAAGCCTCCGTTCCCATTATCCCCAGCAGTCGAACCCCCACGATCCAACTTAACTACTGTTAAGTTGTAATGGGACAATCCCTTTAAAGGGGCTTTCCACTAAATCTCCAATCATTGGGTGTCCAACCATTGGGACACTTGCGCATTTTAGAAAAATGGGAGTAATAAACTAGTTAACAGGGTTGTCCAAAAGTTTAAAAAAATTATACTAATGGCAGGAAATGTTTTAAAATTAGACAAAAGCAAGGGTTACTCTCCTGCTACAATCTCTACTGCTCTTCTTGCCTACCGCAGCCAATCACTGACCTCAGCTGATGTGTGCATTATTGCTAAGGCCAAGGATTTGCTGCAGTAGTCTTATGGGTGTATAGCATGTCATTACTGGAAGAGAAGTCAAGAAAGACTGGTGGGATCCACCGGGGCATCAGTGATGGAGCGGCAGGGATTTAACAGGTGCGTAACATTTGCTGCCATTAATTTGACTTTTAAAACTTTTGGACAAGCGCAGTAAGCTTTTCCACTCCGTCAATAATTTTTGCTTGAACGGAGTCATATTGCACTTCCTTTCAGACAAGGTGAATGGGAGCCCCATGCGCAGGAGCAATGCCATAGTGACCTTCACCCCTTCATTCCTAGGGTTGCTTAAGGTCCCGAAGTCCAGAAACCCCTTTATCAAAGTGATATTTGAAGAGGGATCTGCTCTTTAAATCCAGTACAAGATTTCTCATCTGATTCAACTTGTAGGAAACAGGTCGAAGTGGATGGACAAATGTCTTTTTTCGGTCTTATATACTATGTTACTATGTTACTATGATTGTGTGCTCTGGTTGTGGACCTTGAGATGTCTGAGGAAGTACCAGGATGAGCAATGTTATCAGGGAGCTATATGTATATGGTTTTTATATAGTCAAAAAAGTTGAACGTATTTCTGGCGATATATCTTTTTCTTTTCCATAATTAGCTACTTGTTACCATGCCAACCTATAAAAGTGGTCTAATCAACCGTCTGTCCATCGGTGATGAAAGTAACAGTCCCAGCATGCCCCGAAGGTCATATAATAGCAGAACCCGCCTCAGCCTATATATGCCTCATGGAGGCAGAAAATGGAGAAGACATGGTCAATTTCATGGAAAACCTACATACTGTGGGTCGGGTGGGCTGTGCCCGAGATACGTATCCTCGCATCTAGGTTGCTGTTATTGCGGTATCTAAGAGGTTAAACTGGGATTAAATCAAATGTATCGAATCTCTGAAGAGATCACGTGATTTCATCAAAGCTATTTCTGTCACTGGCAAATTTCAGAGTCACGCCAATCAAGCACTTGGACGACTCCTTAATCAGGCTGCTTTCTCTACCCTTTCGGTTTGATTGCTGCCTCCAGAATAAAAGGGTGTTTTTTTAGTTTTTTTTTAATCAGGATTTTCAGCTGTTTAATGACAGTTCAGCTCATTGATGCGGCTGAGCAGTAAAAACTAACTGACTGGCACCCTCCACTGGCAGACGCCGGGATGTCAACGAGAACATTGCTTCAGGGGGAAGATAACATTTAAAAAAAATATATATATGACATAAGAAGTTTCTCGGGTATATACAACATGGGGCAGATTCCAGTTTCCAACCATAGAAAATATGCGCATGTCCACTTTGCGCATTGTAATTTTCTTAAACAAATTTAATATTTTTAATGCATCATCATAATTTATAATGCAGGCAAATCGTATATAATAAGATCTAATTGATTATTTGTGAATTAACCCATCATACCCTAGTGGCAAGATCAGGTCCACATGGGGTGTCATCTGCTGGATCTTTGGAGCCTGGTTGTATTAGGGGCAAATTATTATGGTGGACGGGTCTCACCCTGGATATAGCAGAAAAAGTAAATATTTTCTCATTTTTTGCGGATCTTCATTAATTTACGGTGTGCCCCGGGAAAACTTCCCAGAAATATGTTAACCATCCCCACAGGCCGGCAGAGATTGTGTCCTCCTGGCCTCTATTGGTTTGGTTTACGTTAGTGTCCCTTCTTTCTGCTGTATAAATAGTGCGTTCTTCTACACGGGGTATCTATAAAAACGGGTGGTATAGGTTTATGGGCGATGATGGGTATGACTGTAGGCCTATACACTGGCATCCGACAGAAGTAGATGCCAGGAAATCATCAAGTCATGACTGCAGACACAGTGTGAGAGATCTCACATATCCTTATAACATTATTTGAAGCCCATGGAATTTAGGTTGTCGTAAGCTGTCGCTTTAGGGGGTGGGGAGGTAAAGAGACATGAGTAAAGCACAAGGATATCCGCCGTGCAGACTGGAGAACATCCCATAGTAACAAGGTAGAAAATAGAACAGGTTTAATGTACTGGAAATATGTGCAGAGCATTTGGAGAATCCAGCAAGGAGAAAAGCTCTGTGTATTATTCATAGTGTCCAGGCTGTTCAGCGTAGGAAGGACTCCAAGAGACCATAATCATCTCACTTAGATTTGTCTCTAGGGATGGATTTTCTTTTTCCCTGTAAATTACGAGTGAACATATATTGTGTGCAGCATTTACAAGTGATAAAAGTTAGACTGTGTCCGCATGGCGGTCCGCAAACCGCAGATCCACAAAATACAAAGTAAGAGCCTGGAAGCAGATGGCTCCATAGACTGCATGGTGGCCGTGTTGGGATATTGTGGCTTAGCTCCCATTAAGCTCCCCTTCTACTTACGTGCCGTGCACTATTTGTTTCTGGCGCTGTGGCAGCCCAAAAAAGCTTTCCATATGGGGATGCCAGTTGTCGGACCCCCAATCATCTGATATTGATGACCTATTCTGAGTATAGTTTATCAGTATCTGTCACCCGGAGAACCCATTTATGAGCCAGTAGCCATGACATGAGGAAGTCAAGTGCACCGGACAGAGCAGCTTCGCCCACAGTGCACTGGAAACCTTATTTGCATAATATAGAAAGAAGCATTTCTCAGGATTTGAGGATTGGATTTTCACACGTAAAGAGGGGTTATGTTTTGGGGAACCGAACCTATATGGCCACAAACTTACTCTGAAACAAATTTTTCAGCAGTATTGGCCAATCATGACTTGCATTGATTATGATGTTCGTTTGGCAGATGGAAACAAAGGATTAGGTATGTTGAATTTAATATGTCCAATCCTTTTGTTATCAGAGAAGATACTCTACTCTCCCCATTCAGAATATATACATACTCGAATAAGCCAATGGTTTGTGCATTTGGGGAATCAGGAGGCATTGTTGATGTTTGTGTATGGCCAATTTAGTTACACAAAGGACTGAATCTAATATGAGGTAATTTAATTGGGTATTATCTTTCAGGTCAGATTTTGCCTGCAAACCGCAACACGCCAAGTCCAATAGATCCAGAAACTATCCAAGTGGCGGTAGTATATGAGCCAGACCCAGCTGATCTTGCACTGTCCACCATCCCAGGTCAAGAGATGTTTGACCCGAGGAAACGCAAGTTTTCCGAAGAAGAACTAAAGCCTCAACCAATGATTAAGAAGGCCCGTAAAATCTTCATACCAGAAGATCTGAAGGTAAGTTGGAAACGGTGTACAAGATGTTCTGATTTAGATGTCAAAAAGCTTTGCCTGAATGCTAACATTTCATGTTAAGAATGGGACTGAACTTTGCAAAATGTTCCCTGCATATTTTCCAGTAGAGTCCAATCCCATTCTTGGTACTAAATCTTCAACTTCTCTACTAAGGAGCCATATTATGGAGATTTGAATACAACCATAAACGGGCTTCCTGGGAGTACAATATTGATGACCTATCCTCAGGATAAGCCATCCATATCAGATCAGTGGGGGGTCTGACTGATCAGGTGTCTGAAGAGGATGCAGCAGTCCATTGAGCGCTTTGGTCTCTTCCTAGACTTGGCCTATATGCAACACAGTTCCATTTAAGTGAATGGATCTGGGCTGCCATACTAAGAGCAACCATTATGTAATGCACAGCGCTGTGCATGGTTTGCACTGGTCCAAGTGCTGCGGCCCTTTAAAACATCTGATCAGTAGGGGTGTCGGACCTCCATCCACAGTATAGGTCATCAGTATTGTACTTCCAGAAAACCTCTTTAAGCAAAGTCGAGATCGGTGGCCTATAAGCTGGGAGGAATGCTGCAAAATGTTTGAATGATTTTATTAGCCTAAAAGTAAAAAAAAAAAAAAAATTCTGTGTCGTTCAGGATTGAACACGTGAGAGTATAAATATGCATGCACTGTAAGATTAGTTCTATGATGGGCATTTGAAAAGGAAAGAAATATTGGGCAGGTGGCTCATGTGTTGTAGGAGAATATTGCTATACAGTAAGTGGGTTTGTGTTCACTGGTGCCTTTGAATAATTCTCTTCATTATTCTGAGGAGATATTAATAGTTGGACTGTATCAATCTCTATGGAGACACAAAGGAACCCTGTCTACAAGCATGTCATCTAAAATATTAGTGGTTTGAACATGGGCAAAGTGTTTTTTGATTATGTCCTGTTTCTAATAGGGTCATACACTTGACCATGTCGATATAAATATTCTTTGTATCAGTTCATCAGTTCATCTGATGGAACATTGCTGATGTTTTTTATAAGTAAAACACAGAGAAGACTAGTGACCAAGAATTATATTTTAGAACCAGTGGGACTGGTAGGGACTGTCACTATAGACATGCATATAGGCCAGACTTGTAATGTGTACCATCACAATCTGAAAATAATTGACCATCAAGTTGTCTACTCTTGAGAATATAGAGTGGAGCAGTTTTCTGATGAGGCCTTCTTCTCAGGGTAGGGTTTCAAGTGGTTCTCATCCTATCCAGTGAGCATCAGGCCTTGTTCATCAAAGCAGCTGAACCATTACCTCTCTTTTCAGACTAGCTCCAACGCTTCAGGCAAAATGCTACTCTGATTCTGCTCAGATTCTTCCTCATGTTTCCCAGACTCCAGTCCACACTAACGCTACAAACCTCAAGTCACTCCAAGCCTCTAGTTCACCACTACTGCTAATGTCCAAGCCCACACCAGCCTTTAGCACATTATATGCCACGCCAACTTGCATGCAGACCGTTAGCAGTTTGCCCTATAGGTGCAGTAGTTCCCCTTATATTTCCTTCTAATTGCTTCTCCCTGCAGCGAATTATCACAATGTAGTGGGGTAATGTGCAAGAGGGTTAGAAATGACCATTACATGATACCCTACTTGAGGATGGCACAGTGACTCACAAGGACACAGCAAGGTTTACTTTGAACACCAGTTTAGTCAGTCAGAGGCAACCAGCTTATGGTTATAGTCTCTCAGAGAGGGCACAAGCTTGATGGTTACACACAGTCCTGTGGCACCAAGCTTGGCTGTTAAGCACACACTGGTGTGAGGCACAAAGCAGTTTCTATATACAACTTGCAAAGTAACTCTACAGGCATTTGCCAGAAGGATAGGCAGGGATATGTTTTGCTAGAAGGGGGTGGGTAAGTCGTCATTGTGAGACCCCTTTACAAGAAAACTGGCATCACCACCTACATCTTTCCATCAGCACCAGGCTCCTGCTTGGCCTACTCCAGCATCCGTACCTCCAGCTGTTCCTGACAACCAAAAAGACTGTCAGCCACAGCACCAAGTCATGGTGGCACCACAGAGAGTCACAGTATGCTGTACGGACAACCTGAAAAGTAAAGTCAACATATATACCTATATACAACAAAAAAACAGACTACTGAACAGTCTCTAAGTAGTAAAGGTTATGTATGTGGGAGAATAGGCTTCACGCCCAGTAAAGTTTTCGACTCAGGAGAAACTAGGTGGAAAAAAAACAACCTGACCAGTACCTATATAGCATGTAGATAGTCCTGTGATGAAGCTCGCAGTGGAATAACTTCTGATCACGTGTTGTATAGTAGAAGGTTACTATATCTTAGGGCTTTTGTCCCAAGATAGTTCCCAGCTTTAGCACTAATCCTCACACGTGTATATTACATGCCCGCAAATCTGTCTTCATGTAGTCTTCAACTCTGCCCATGAAACCGATTCCTTTGGAAGGACATCAATTTATTTGCTGCAATAAGGGAAAGAGAAGCTAATTAAAAATGATTTTATCATTCACCACCAGTGAGTCAGCAAAGCATCGCCACCAATGTGACAAAGAGCCTTCGTTTTGCTTTAATCACATCAGTTGCTCTGGTCGCTTGTGGGAATACTTAATCCTGGCTCACTCTTCTATTACAGCAGGCTGATTGGCGGTTTGATTCTAGGGACAGGCTAAGAAGATTAAGCCAGTCAATCGCCTCTGGAGGACACGTGATGTCATCTGGCCAACCTCACATGGAGCAGGCCAGGATTAAAAGATTTTGCTTTTGCAATTTGTTAAAATAAGGATGGACATGGCTCAGGTGACTGCATAATAAATTGCTTTAAAGCACCAGAAATAGTAAAGAGTGGAAACCTATACTGAGAAGAGCACGTTATTATGATGTAGAGGGTCTCCTGTTATAAAAAAAAAAAAAAAAAAAAATATGAATGCTATAGAGAAAAACTCAATGACTGCTTTGATGGTCTCCTTGCATTTGCACCCTTCTAAATTCTGAAAGACTGTTGCCTCATGTGAAGAGCCGGAAAAACATTATCTAGTTCATTAGTTCTAATTTATTGTTGATACTTTTCACCTAACGGATGGTTCATCCACAACATTAGTATAATGATATACCGGTATTTAATTCTAAGGGGATGGCCAGATGGTGCCACTACAACTATGTGGTGATTCTGCTGACATCAGATCCTCTTTGGCATATCAATCCTGCCTCAGTAGGTGTGATTATAGCAAAACCTGCCTGACTAATTAAATGACCATCTCTGCCCACATGACTAGTCCTGGGTAAGTATAATACAGCTGGCACTATTCATTAGCAGTCAGTATAACTGAAAACATGCTAGTAGGGCTATTAAATAGGCCCATAACATGGTGGTGGTGGCTTAGAATTGAAAATCCAGAAGACAGGTTCCCTTTAAACTTGGAGGTAGAAGAAGTTGAACCATGGATGAATTCTAGCTTTTCTCACTAGACAATGTCACGTCCTCAACTTTGGAAGCTTGCAGTAAAGCATCTAGTCTATCATACTAAAGTAGAAGGTCATCATGACATATCTTGGATGTCTACATCAATATTATAGTCTTGTTTTCTGTCATCTCCTTTTCCCTGTATCCCAAAATCTAACATATTCCTTTTTGTTTTTGAACAAATGAGCAGGATGAAAAATACTGGGCAAGGCGTAAAAAGAACAATATGGCTGCCAAGAGATCAAGAGATGCACGCAGGCTAAAAGAAAACCAGATTGCCATCCGAGCCTCGTTCCTCGAGAAGGAGAATTCCGCCTTACGGCTGGAGGTTTCTGACCTCAGAAAAGAGCTGGGCAAATGCAAAAACATTTTGGCAAAGTATGAAGCCCGTCATGGGCCTGTGTAAGGGCCTGACCGGCTATGGATGACACATGGACACCTTCATTCCTGCCGAGTAGCACTAAACACATACCAACCTACTTCTGTCATCAGCACTTTACTGGAAGATGAAAAAGACTTGCAATGTCTCTTTTTTACCATTATTTGTTTTGTTTTTCTTTAATTTCTATTTGTTTTTTGATCTTCGCACTTTCTGTACTCTCAAGCGCTTTATAAAAGGGTACAGCTTACCTTGACTATGTCAAAACCTGCTGTAGCAAATGTTTTCACAGTACCCTCACCATCTACTCTGGATTCACAAGATACACAAGACATTCCCCATTCCAGATTTTTTTTTTCCAGTCTAGTTAAAGAGTTGACACTTTTTTAAAATACATTTTTACTAGGGAGAACCCCCCAACATAATAAATAGAGAAGCATTCTCCGGGAATCAGTTATCAGTGATCAGTTATGATCAGGGAGAGAATTCAGCAACATGTTCAATTTCCCTGCAGCATCACCACAGGCCAAATGAAGTATTACATTGTGCCCACATAAATCAATACACTGTGTAATACCTGGACATGATGGGTCCTCCTAAGAGAACAAAGCTCTTGGTAACAGTTCTTTGCATGGCTTATTTCATGGACCTCTCAAATGGATGATTGTCACCTCTTTTTACATAGAATGCCATAATAGGGATTGTTTTTCTAAACGGAAGTACCCCATTGCATTTCACAATTTTAAGCACCAAAATTCTAATTTCTAAAATGAAACTTAATGGGGTTTATCAATCTAATGGAATAAAGTTGGTAGTTTTTTAGAAGGAGGTCTACTGTCTCCAGAGTAAGACATTTCTAAATTTCCTATAGAATTATATGATAGTAGTACAAAAACTTTCAAAGCATAGCCTAATATTATTTGACCGAAAAAAATTACAACTGTAAGAAACATTCCTTTTCCACCTTTCACAAAGCCTTTTTCGTACTGCATTTCACAATTGTACAGTTTTCACTTTTGTAAAAAAACGCTGTGATTTTAGTGTTTTCTGGCTCTCTGTATTTTTTGTGATGTCATTTTAAATCTGGTAGCTGTGAAATGGATATGACTTGCAGAAGCTTATTTTTTATGTCAATGGAAAGAAAAGCAAACTTGTGCCCTGTGTGTTGTAAATTTTGGTTTTATGATGGAGTTTCGTATTTATGTCATTATAACAACATATGACAGGAATATAAAATAATTATACTCCTTTACATGGTGGTTTACATGGTGCAATTTATGGTCACTCTACAGTTGTGTTTGGAAGAACAATTAGGTTTAGGTAACGGGGCCTATCCAAATTGCTAGGAAATTACATAGTAATTAATACTTTGGAAGGTCAGTTCCTCGTGGGAGGTGCCAATCTGCACATGGCTTAACCTCTCCCCAGAGATGCAGCCATGATTAGAAAGAAAAGGAAAACTGTCCTTAGGCTATGTTATACTTCTCTGTATGAGTTGTATGGTGAAATGGCCCTATTATGGGGCCCCTTCTCAAGCCCATACTATGGATTTTCCCAAAACACAGAGGGAATATCCTTCATTTTGCTTTATTATACTGTCGACATACACCAGGCCTCAGTTTGCTTTTCTGAATGAATGAATGTAAAAGAGGCATGTAATATAAGAAAGGTCATGGTGTTGTCTTATATGGTAGTTCATCTGAATAATTTGGTGTTTTTCAGCAGATCTTTGTAAAATTTATATTATTCAAATGTACAGATTAAAATTAATATGTTTTGAAGTGTTTTGCACAATGACTTCTATATATGTGTTTTAAAAAACATCTTCTACACAGGAGATAAATTATAATAAAGCTACAGAAGAGGTATAAAGTCTGAAAATAATTATAGATGAGATATTCTATAGCACAAATTCTCTCATAAATATTTAAAGTATGGATTTAAAGGGGTTGTCTAGAACTAGCAACAGCTCCCACTGTAAGGGCTAACTTAAAGGGTTTGTCTGGTTTCAAGAGGAACCTGTACAACACAGGGGATCCACCTGTAATAAAAAGCTGATAATTACTGACCTAGCAGATCTCTCACCACTGTGACAGCTGCAGCCAAGATCACTGGCCTGGTGCAATTGTGAAGCCAGTGATTGGCTGCAATGGCCAATGCCAATATCCTGATGTGTTATATGATTTTACATTGTTCTGGAGGGTATTGGTTCTCAATAAGGAGATCTAACTGGTATATAAAATTTTACCAGCAATGGTTCATGGGAAACACATATGCAAATGAGCGCTCCTTCAGAAGGATGAAAACTGTCTCCCTAATGTTACCTACAGGCATCTACCCTGTAAGTCAATGTCTGCCCCATAAAAGAGCCTTGAAACACAATTAGGGATATAAGCCAAACCAGACCTCCATTTGTACATAGCTGATTGCCACGAGCAATCTAATAAAGCACAAGAATAACCAGGAACACAGCTAGTGAGTCCAAAGACTATTAGGCCCTATTCACACGTCTGCAATGTTCAAATCTGCGGAACGGGTGCGGACCCATTCATTTTGAATAAGGACGTGAGATGGATGCGGAGAGCACACACTGTAAATATATGTAAAATATATAGAGCATGTCCAATTCTTGCCCGCAATTGCGGACCAGTAAAGGCATCTCTATAGGGCTGGTGGCAAGGTGTGTTGCGGATCCGCAACACACTACGAACGTGTGAATAAGGCCTTACTGGCAATGGTGTATGGCCAGGAAGGGATTTAAATAGAGCACCGAGTCCCTGGATCAGAACCTGATAGGTCCATGACTCTGTACTCCATTAGTCAGAAATAGTAGTGCACAGTAATAGAGAAGCTGAGCAATCAGCCCACTGCTAATCTCCAGCACACTCACTGCAAGGAGAAACAGTGTTACTAAGGATGTGATTGCATCACCTTAGCTTAGCAGCGCGTCTCTCCTTTGACCGCTTAGAAGCGCGTCTCTCCTGACGCAGCCGTACTGAGGCTGAGGATCGAGCCACCGGAGCCCAGACAGGTAAGAGGATCAGTGTGGGTTTTAGTCCACGATCAGTTAGATGCAAACCTTGTGGCATCATACTCAAGAAGACTGGAGGCTGTAATCACTGCAAAAGGTGCTTCAACTAAGTCCTGAGTAAATGGTGTGAATACTTATGTCCATGCTAGATTTTAGTTTTTCCTTTTCAATAAATTAGTAAAGATTTCTAACATTCAGTTTTTTTACTTTCTCATTACAGGTTATAAAGTGCAGATTGATGGGGAAAAACTAAATTTTTTTTTTTATTTAGCACAAGGCCGCAACATTAAATGTACAAAACGTGAAAGGGTCTGAAGAATTTCTGAATGCATTGTATATCTCTGTTCTAACTAAACATTGGAAATGTTATATTCTTTATTCGGTAAATCTGTTTGAAGGTATCGACAACCAATATGATAACCTGTTGTCACATTTTCAGAAATGTCTGCCACTGAAGAAATGCCAGTATCTCTGTAATGAAAACAGACATCAAGGGGTTCTCTAGGCTTTTCTGAAAATCCCAGACTCTTCAGACCCTGTAGAGGAAGCATTATTTCCTCTGTACTTAACCCTCTGTTGCTGCATCCTCCTCGATGCTGCTATCTCTGCTACACAAAAAGTTAGGGATATTTGACTGGGGTGAAATTTATGGAAAGTGTTAAAAGTTCACGTTACAGTGATATACCACAGAACCTCAAAAATAAAAATGTTCCAGGTCTTTTCTAAAATGTTTTTATTGTGCAAAAGTAGTAAAACATAAAAAACACATATAAAATTGGTATCTAAGTAATCTTACCAACTCGAAGAACATGTTATATATACCTCACCATAAATGTTGTGAATTTTTTTTGTAGAAATGCTGTTTTTCCTGTTCCCTCCCAGTTAGGCCTAATTCACACGTCCGTAGTGTGTTTTGAAGAAACACGGAAACACGGATCCTCAAAACACGGACGGCTGCAATGTGCATTCCGCATTTTGCGGACCACACATTGCTGGCACTATATAGAGAATGCCTTTTCTTGTCTGCAATTGCGGACAAGAATAGGACATGTTCTATTTTTTTGCGGAAACGGAAATGCGGATGCGGAAACACGGATGCGGACATCACATAGTGTGCTGTCCACATCCATTCCTGCCCCTTTGAAATGAATGGGTCTGCAACACTTCCGCAAAATTGCGGATGGGATGCAGATCCATTTTGCGGACGTGTGAATTAGGCCTTAGAGGTAATAAAATGCTATTAATCAATATATTAAGATAAAACTTTCCATCCCCAAATATAACTCATTTAAAAAAAAAACAACAAGAGAAAACAAGCGTTTTAAAGAGGAATTGTCCCCTCTCCTGATATGTCTCTGTTTTAGAAAATAATTCTCAGCATCTTTTCTTATGACTCCATGTTATTCCATTCTTCTGGTATCCCTACTACAAATTTATGAATAAATTGCCAACCGGGTGTTACCTTGTGGGATTGGGTCACTGCACATCCCCACACTATCCAATCAGTGCTGTCAGTGTCAGACTGTGTAGGGACACACCTCTTTTGCAAGGGTACTGGTAACACACCCAGTTGTCAATTTATTTATAAGTTTCTAAGGGGGAATAACAGAGGAACGGCACAACACAGAGTTACAAGAAAAGATGCACCAGGATGTTACACTATGGGGAATACATTTAATTATGAAAATAGACGTGTCAGGATTGGCAATCGGTCCTCTTCCGGAGATATTTTGGCACACCGCTCCTCGAGGCTGGACCTGCGGAGGGAAGAATATTTATCTGCTCCCCATCGCTGGATCCTGCCTCCTTCGCTCCCTTGCAGCGCTTGTGTCATCCACTGTGAACATCCAGTTCACCTTGTGTCACATTGGTTGGTCGCATGATGCAAGGGAGGGGCTGGTCACCACTGTTTTTGCAGCAGGAGAGCAAAGGAGCCGGAACACAGCGGCAGGGAGCAGGTAGGTATGCTTCCCTCCACAAGTCTGGCCACAAAGTGGTGGGGGGAGGTTAGCCAAAAAGACCCCCAGAAGATGAAAAAACCCTTTAAGTTAGTATTTGCTACATCTCTATCTTTAGCATAGAAAACACAGGCTACACCACCCAGACTCAGGTCACTGTTATGTAACTGAAGCTCTCTGAGAAAGCCTTGCTGTAAATGTTATGGAGACTCAGGGCAATGTATGTTTTTCCTATGGAACAAGATTAATTGACCTGGGAAACAACATGTGCTCCTGCTTATATAATGTATGTTTGTGGGGAGAACGATAAGAATAAGCTTTTATAAACTAGTCCTCAAGAAACCCCAACGTTACGTGCGGTAGCTAATCTTTCACTATATAGGCTTCTTCTAAGACATCTTTATGGTACAAATGTGTCATAAATATGCCAACTTCATATCCCGTTATAATATTTGATACTATCTTATTAATCGCTGAAAGTTACTCTCTGCACAATTACAAACCTTTGCCCAGGATTTCGCTTGTCCTAAAACAGAAGTTTGTGCTCCAGAGCTGAATTTCCTACCGTACCTAAGGGCAAGAAGTTTCAATTGTACTAAGACATAATGGAGGACATGAAGAACTGTCTTGGTCTCTCATGACATGTGGAAGTATTGATGTACAGACTATACGTGCCACCTCTGCTGGTTGTGCTGCCAAAACTTGTCCATCAATCTTGCATCATTATTCCCACAGTCACGTCTTAAAGCTTCGGCTCCCACTTGGATTAGTACGTAAGGAGGAGCCATTTCATACAGTGGAAGTAGCTGCAAGTAAAGGGGTATTCCCATCACATACAATGGGGGCATATCACTAGGATATGCCCCCATTGTCTGATAGGTGCGGGTCCCACTGTTGGGGAAATTACCCCTGCCTTTATGAATATCGGGGTCCAAATCTAAGAAAGTTGTATGTGCACATAGAGAAAACTGATTGAAGCAAGATGCTGTAAAGCAGTGATCTGAGTTTATTGTTGGAAGAATACAATCTTATATCAGAATTTTACTGGCAGACGTCCGGCAGCTGTGGGCATTACATAGCTCAAGCGAAAACCATAAAACACAGTGAAACTAAACAGTTACATAGAAGCGAGACATCTTCTTATCATACATAGGAGGTGGAACTAGAACAGCAGAAGTTAGCATTTCTGAGAAGAGAGAAAGTGGGGTCGGGGTCAACTGCTCCCCTGCACCTGCACGTAGCTGCCCTCTCATGGTCCAGAGGAAGAAGATGGAGTTCTATCTCCCACGATTCCCCCATTTTGAGAAATCTGTGAACTGTTACCATCCAAAGGTACTTCAGAACAAGCTAACGTTATTCTGCCTTAACAGGATTACCTTTTACGGGGGAACAGTACCACGATCCTCTCAATAATCTCAATATTGTTTCCCCTTCTTACAAACTTTATTAACACACATAAGTGTGAGCTTGATTACAATGTAAATAACTAGTATAATTAGTACCATTAGTGCTATTGTTTGTATGAGTCCCATTAGCTAGCCACCCAGTCCTTTGAACCAGTTGGCAGGATTTAGAAAAGAGAAGGTGTCACTCCACCAACTGTCCCGTTCTGCACTATAGGCTTTCAACCATTTGTCATGCATTTCCTTCATTTTCTCTATACTTGCTCTCACCTGGAGATTACCCTGTGGATCTATATAGTGGCAACAAGCTGGTCCTATTACTTGACACAATCCTCCCTCCTTAGCAGTGAGATAATCCAAAATCAGAGTATGTTCATTAGCTACTATAACTAGCTGGGATTGTACATCATTGGTCTGATTGAGGAGGCCTAACACATCCCATATTTGATAGTCTAGATAATCTGTGGCTACCACCAACTTATCCTACATCTGCATTACCATTGGATAGATAAACAAAATACTAAAGAACTTGTTTGCAATACTCATTTCTATAACGTGGGGTCTTCACGTTATTCATTTCTATAATGTGGGGTCTTCACGTTATAGGCTGGACCTGCCACAAGGGGGCCTCTACCCACCCTGCAATTGGGATGGGGACTGCTGTAGAGTTGAAATTGAGACTTTGATCAGTAGATCTTGATTTTTAACAAAGTCAGTACAGCTCATATCCGCTAGTTCTGACCATGATACGGGTATGGCCAGGTAGGGCATAGTCTTGGAACTCACAGGGCTGTGAGTGCAGATCCAACAGTTTTTATAATTGTCCGCATCTGTCATGTTCTTCAACATGACCTGATGATGCCTGATAAGAGCATTGTCCCAGTCATTTTTCAGGTTCACATGCAGAGCTTGAATGCTCAGAAACAGGACTAATAGTGCAAGGATCCTTATCTTCAGGACACGGCACCTTCTTGCAGTGTGAGGCGTGGATCTAGTTGGGTTTTCACTCTACTTTCACCGATGTGTGTGTAATCAGCAGAACTTGGAAAGGATCATCAAATCTGGAATCCAGGCCTTTTCTCATGTGCCTTATCACCACCCAGTCACCTGGTTGCAGACTGTGAGTTTCTTCTACTGGGTCAGGATCTTTAGTAGTTGTATGGAGTCTATCTGCAGTCTCTGGAATGGATAAAGTGGCTTTGGGGTGTGCTTGCTTGGAGTCTTCACCACCTGACCGGGATTGTTCAATGCACAGACCATAGATCCTTATGTGAATCGAGCTGCTACCATAGAGAATCATGGAGCAATCCACCCTGCATTAATCACACTTACCATGGCACCTTTTGATAGGTGAGTGGGTCTGTGGGCCTCCTGAGCCATAGCTGGGCACAGAGGGCACGGTAGACAAGTTCTGTCTTTGTTTTTCCATACTCCTGGCCTAGCCCCTTGTTTAGTCCACAGTTCTTTCTCTTCAAGTGGAGCCTGTTCAAACAACTTAATTAAAATGTCTTTAGATATTTCCACAGTTTTTAAGGCTCTTACTGGAGTGGCATCAGCCATTGCTTGGCTGCTTTATCATCTCTGTCATTGCCTTTTGCCTCTGCCGTGGTACACCTTGTGTGAGCCTTTACCTTTACAATATCAACTTCTTCTGGCAACAGTAAAGAGTTCTCTAGTTCAAACACAGAGTCTTTGTTTTTAATGGGCTGACCTGTAGAAGTTAGAAAGTCTCTAGCCCGCCATATGGGTCCATAGTCTTGTGCAATACCAAAAACATACCTTGAATCCGTATAGATGTTCACCTTCTTCCTCAAGTTACATGCCTCAGTGAGTGCCTTCAGCTCTGCCTCCTGCGCAGACATGTGCGGAGGGAGTGGTTCAGCAACGGCTACCTCATGCTGTGTGACCACTGCATAACCAGTGTGGAACCGGCCATCCTCTTCAATAAACCTGCTTCCATCTAAAAAAATACTCAATATCAGGGTTAGGCCTCATGCACACGACCGTTTTTTTATGCTGTCCGCAAAAAGGGGTTCCGTTGTTCAGTGATCCGTGTCCGTTTTTGCTTTCCGTTGTGTTTCCGTGTGTCTTCCGTTTTTTTTAGCGGACATGACCCAAAAGATTTTACCAAAAGACAGGCTGACAATTTTTCCCAAGTGCCTGCCAAGGGATCCGCAAAAAAACGGACACGGAACGCGGATGACACACGGATGGCCATCCGCATTTTTTCACGGACCCATTGACTTGAATGGGTCTGTGAACCGTTTTTCACGGACAAGAATAGGACAGGTTATATTTTTTTGACGGACTGGAATCACGGACCACGGACGTGGAGGACAAACGGTGCATTTGCCGAGGTTTCCACGGACCCATTGAAAACCAATGGGTCCGCAGAAAATCACGAAAAACGGAGCAACGGACACGGAATCAAACAACGGTCGTGTGCATGAGGCCTTATTAAGAGGTTTTTCATACACATGAGAAAATCCAGAAGTTTCTTGTTGCATCAACTGTATACAATTATGAGGATCATTTTCAGCTAGATCGGACAAAAGGCTACCTGTTCTACCCTCCCTCATTTCTGAATCTGTGATTGGTAACAAAGTAGCAGGATTCAGAATAGTACATCTTTTGAAAGAAATATTGTCTGGCATGAGGAGTGCACATTGGAGTCTGAGTTGTCTAGCCATAGAAATATGTTTTGGTTGCACCTGTGTGAGAATGCCCTTTATGTCATGGGATGTTAACACAATCACTGGGTACTCCAACACTATTTCTGAAGCTTTTTCAATCATTGCCTGCACTGCTGCGACTGCCCTGACACAGGAGGGGGCTCCACGAGCAACAGGGTCTAACCTGGCTGAAAAATACGCCACTGGGCACTAACGGTTACCATGTTTTGAGTAAGCACAGCAGTACTGTGACCATGCATTTCAGAACAGAACAGCTGAAATTCCTCATCATATTTTGAAATACTCAGGGTTGGGCCTGAGGTTATGCACAGCTTCACTGTATGAAAAGTATTCACTGCCTCTTCCGTCAGGTGAAAGGGGTCAGATGATAGACAATCATACAGAGGCTGCATTAACATGGAGGCATGTCTAACCCAGGGTCAACAGTATGACACTAGCCCCAAAATCACCCTTAGGCTTTGTGCTCCTTTGGGCACTTGTTTCCTTTCAACAGTCTCCCTTCTATCTTGGGTTTTCAAAATTGTCACCTTGTTAACTTCTCTAAGAACATGAACCATCCTGTAACTGATAGGCTGCTCCTTAACTGGGTTTCTTCTTTAGCTAACAATTGGGTAACAACCGTACTGTCTTTTATCTTTGGTTTAACTGGCTCAGATTCACGGACAAAAACCCTTTCTCCCACAAAACCCACAGCCAGTACATAACAAAGGGTTAACTGAGGCTGCAAGAAACTCTTTCCTACTCTCTCTCTCTCACTATTTGTCTGGCAGTTTTCCTCTTTTGCTCGCCATACTTATTTGGTATGGTCCCCATTGTCTGCCTCAGTCCAATTCCAGGATTTGGGTCTGGCTCACAATGCACTTTAACACCCCAAATCCTGAATTACAAAGTTTGCTGGCCGGACTTCCCCTAGGTCCTCCTCCCTCGGATTATAATCCTTCTGGTTCACCTAGTCTAGGTCAATACATACAATATTAGTCAGTTTTCTAGTTGGCAACACACAAGGTTAGATTCCTGGTCTAGACAGACACAAAGAAGCATCTCCCATACCTTAATACACACAAGTCTTTGAATGTATTAACAAATAACATGTTCTGGAGCTCCATACACGCACACTTAGTACCTCACATACATTGCCTTGTTATTATACATTCCAGTGTATACACAGACAGACAAGATACAATACTCCCTGAGAGGTATGGCAGTCACAACCGGACTCGATGAGTTGCAACTTCAAAGTACATTGTACTTTTTTTTTTTTTCTCTTCTGAGGGGAGACACAATCAACAGGTATATACGGTAAAGACAAACTTTCAACTTCTTGTTTACCCACTTGAACACTAACAAGACTAAAACAAGCGGCACCTCCCCTCCCAACAAGCAGGGCTCACCTCACTGGCATACAGAATTTTTCCCCGGCTTTCACGGTTATCCTGCCGGTCGGACCACCCCCTCTGTCCCCTCTTCTGGAAATTCCTCCGGACTCTTATAGGCAGAAATCTCTTGTAGTCTCCGTCCGTCCCGTCCCTGCGCTTAGAGAGCAACCTCCTGCCAGGGGAATTCTTTTGCCTTGGTTAATTGCTACCTGCGAGGCGCCTGACACACAACACAAATCACAGAAAACACAGAGAAGAATACGCACAATAGAGTAAAACTTTCCTTCTCAGTCTGAGGTTCTAAAGAACAAAGATTTCAACACCAGCTGCTACTCACAATGTGATCATCGTCCAGCAGACAGACATCCGTGACGTAACGAAACAAAGCAACCAGAGGCAGGCAAGATTGCTTACCTTCTCATGGGGCTGCGGTCCCCTCCTCAAGTGCCTTTTGTAACTCCGCGGAGGTCATCTATGTCGGCTCCCGATACTTCATTCTCTCTCAAGTGCCAAGGTTCAATGTCACGACCTTCTTTTATATATATATCAACAACTCCTTCACATCCATGATCCCTAATCCATCCACCATAAGTTCGTTTGAAGTTTTCCCACACCTTCACTAGAGTCTTTGCTGTCTTGTAACCCTCTGGTATACTGAAATTGTTCCCTATTTTGTATGTCAATCTTTTCCCACAGAAAGTTAAACAATTATTCAGATATTTCCCTCAGCTTCCTCAGAATTTACACACTATATTTACCTAGTGTATTCTGTTACTGAATTTCTTCATCAATCAAAACCTCACACTGGAGTCCAAGGACTTTGATTACCCTTTCTGTAATTTTCCAAGATTTTCCACATACAATAAAGAACAAATAAGGCATATACCAAAACTCCCAAAACTAAACCAAAGACTTCCCAATTTAAACTGTCCATCTCTTAGGTCTCAAAATCCAACAGTCATAGTCATAGTCATTTTTGTCCTCCTTACCCAATAATCATAGGAATATTATCTCCTTAGAGTTCTGTACCAAAAACAAGCTGAACTGTAAATTTGCTTTTTAGACTCCAACTCCACACCGATTTGGACAGACAGGAGATGAGGCACAGATTTTAGCAAGATAAAGTCTCTTACCTTGCAGCACTGCTTTAAGTGGATCTGTACATCCTCTGACCGCCTGTGGTTATTGGGGTGTCAAAGGAGAGCCGATTAGTCCAGCCCCACATTGGAGTGCCAAATTTTGTTGAGGAAATTACCCCTGCTTCTATGATTATCGGGGTCCAAATCCAAGAAAGTTGTATGGGCACATAGAGAAAACTGATACAGGCAAGATGCTGTAAAGCAGTGATCTGAGTTTATTGTTTGAAGAATGCAATCTTATATTAGAACTTTACTGGCAGACCACCGGCAGCTGTGGGCGTTACATAGCTCAAGCGAAAACCACAAAACACAGCGAAACAAAACAGCTACATAGAAGCGAGACATCCTCTTATTGTACACAGGATGTGGAACTAGAACAGCAGAAGTTAGCATTTCTGAGAAGAGAGAAGGTGGTGGTGGTGGTGGTGGGGGTCAACTGCTCCCCCGCACATGCACGTAGTTGCCCTCTCATTGAACTCTGATCCAGAGGAACAAGATGGAGTTCTATCTCCCACTCCTACTTCTGGGACCCGCACCTACAAGGAGAATGGAGCAGGTAGAGCTGTGGCTGGAGGACCCCGGGTTTCCCGGGGTCCATCCACGACCAAGTGGTGCTCCCCACTGCTACTATACAAGTGAATGGGAGCACACCACACACGCGTGGACCCTGCTCCCATTCATTTCTATGAGGCAGATGGAAATAGCCGAGCCAGCGCTTGGCTATTTTCTCCGGCCCCATTGAAATGACTGGAGAGTGGCTGCGCATGTGCAGTGCGCCCTCTATTCATTTCCTTGCTCTGTTCTTGTCAGACAACGAGGGCAGACCCTAGCGATATAATATGCCCCTATAGTATGTGAATGCAAAACCCCTTTAATGTCTGTTTTAGTAACTTCTTACATGTGTACAATAAAAGTACCCCCATGTGTAGTACCCCAGATCTGGGGGTACTTTTATTGTAAATAGTTTGCAGTGTAATGCTATGTAATGTCATACTAGACACTTTGTTCTTCAGCAGATGGGGTACGGTTAGAAGTGTTTGGCAATAAGAATTGAACTTACCACCCCATTCCTACTCTCTTGGTAGGAGTATGCTGGTCCGACTTTCTGCTAAGGGAGGGGCAGAGCTAGTTAGAGGAGAGATTGAAAAGTGAGGAAGCCTGCGATCCAGACCCTGCTCCTCCGAGCCATGAGGATCCCAGAGGCAGGTCATCTAGGAGGAACATTCCCCCTGAGAATCTGCAGGGTCCCAGGCTATAGAAGATTTAGAAGCTACTGCATGTTTGAGTCAGCAGAGTGATCAAGCAAAAAAGCTGAAGAGACTTCACTGCAAGGTAAGGGGAAACATGTTAAGGCACCACCACCACAGTTCAGGACAGGCATACCTAGAAGCCTGCGTTATACAGTGGACACTTACAACCACATTTGCCAGAGTACAGCCGTAGGGAAGGGAAGCAGGAGAGAGATATTGTCAGCTAGAAAACTTCTGATTGTCATCTTCTACCACATTGCCAGTCACTATACGTCAACATTTGGGAGAAGAAACTGCACTTTGTATGAACTGCTGCTGGATGTGCTGCTATCTGTTTTTTGTACTCAGTAAAGAAAGACGTTCTTTGTTCTACAATCTCTTCCTTTCATCATTACCTTTTTTACCGCATTGAACCCCAGGGAGCAACAACCTGAGGGAGCACACCATGACACTTCATCATGGCCATTACCACTCCTATCCTCTGCATCGGCCCATCAGGGGCTCACTGCACATGTAATAACAATTCTGGGGAATAATTTATTATGGCTCTGTCATGTACCATGCCTTTATTATTCATGCTAGACGTTATGAATTAATAGCCAGCAGTCTGCCATGAAGGTCCATCTGGGTGTTACCAGTTTGGGGGGGGGGGGTCCCTACACAGTCTGAAACTAGCAGCTCTGATTGGATGGTGTCAGACTGTACAAGGACAGTGAGATAAGAGCAATAATTCAGGAATGTTTTTATAAAGATATTGACATAAAAACTCATAAAATACTGTTGGGGAGAATTATCAAACTGGTGTAAAGTAGTTGCCCGTAGCAACCAATTAGATTCCACCTTTCATTTTCCAAAGGAGCTGTGAAAAATGAATCTGTTTGGTTGCTATGGGCAACTAAGCCAGTTCTACTTTACACCAGTTTGATCTCCCCCTGTATATTTAAAGGGGTTTTCTGTGATCTATAGAGGTCCTCCAATATAAAGAAACATACATAGCTGCTTTATTCCACCGACCCATGTCCTGTGTTTACGGCGTTAGACTTACGGGGAGTGCATGTAACATCAGGTCTCTGCCTCTCCTTCTCCTCCCAGCTTGAACGTCACAGATCCAAGCCTGCTTGAAGCATCACTGCTGACATTACATTTACAGGGCAGGGTCCAGGAGAATGAGCAGATCATCACCCTCAGAGGCTAGGTCATTGATGATGTTGTGTCTACAGGGCAGAGCCTTACAAACCTTGCCACACCTCAGATGTCAACATGATGTCATCTGGACAGAAACCAAAAAAGCTGAAAATTTCACATGATGGTAAGTGCAGGAAAACAGGATATAACAGATCAACAATCACTATTATAAAGTGATCATTTAGCAGGAAACAACACAAATTATGTTGAAAATTGAAATATTGGAATACCCCTTTAAGTCGTGCACTGTATGCAATTACAAGAATATAGCTGAAAACCTTATTGCCTCAGAGTAGATAAAGCAATCATTCCTGGGCCAGTATGTTATAGTGCTCCAGCTCCGGATAAAGAGGATTTACTTTTGTTTTAATACAATACTTCTCATTTCACTTAATTAAAATTCCTCATCCTATATTCATGTCAAATTTCTAGTTTTAATTCACCATTCAATACATTGTCTATAGGTCTACAATAAACAATGCAGAAAAATCCACGTAAACCGTTCCCTTGGTGTCTGCAGATAAAACATTTTGGAATTACAGTCAGTAGTGCCTCCTAGTGGCAGTCAGTAGCGCCTCTTAGTGGACCTGTCCATCTCCAGACAGTGAGATAGATCAATGTGTACAGAGGTGTCCTCCCTTGCCGTAGCTCGAATTCGGAAGGATATATAGTAAAAATGATCACTAATTCAGTACAATATTGTGACATACTAGTAAAACACTTGACAGGCTATAACTTGCAACACAACCACTGGGTGCCCCACAGACACAGATAGGATAGACATCTCATGACACAGTATCACAAAATCATCTTTAAAAAAAAAAATTATAAATAAACTGGTCATCTTATGCTACATGTCTTGGGGTTTTTTTTAAACCAAAAGGTAAAGTAAGGAGAGAGGTAACTATAAGATGAATGTACACAGGCAAAAATAAAATATGGCAGCAACATGTGGAAAAAAAATACACAATTATCACCAGTTACATCCCTGCCGCTCTAGTCTGTGTGCTTTGTTTCTATTGATGCAGTGATGATGCATGTTACGTGCTGGACTTTCTGGCATCATTGCTGCGGCCATGTAAAACGGACAGGGATGTAACAGGCAAGTACAGTGTTGACGATGTACATGGGTACGGCATGTGACCACTGCTGCCAATCACTGACCTCGGTATTAGACCACTGATTGGTGATTGGCTACAGTGGTGACATGCCATATACCAGTAAGTTCCCTCTGCAGTATGTAAACAAGCAGCCGCAGGATACGAGCACCACTTCCTGTCCATTACACTGCCCGTCGTCTCAGAAGTGCAGTGTAATGACAAGTACTGGGTTCCATTCAAGTGAATAAAGTGAGTACTTGTAATTACCACACAATGTGTCCCTCTAGTGCTGTTCACTGTGCCCCATCTAATGCCACACACTTTGCCCCTTTTATAGTGTCACACACTGTGGACTCTTTATAGTGCCCCACGCTGTGCCTCTTTTATAGTGCCACACACTTTGCCTCTTTTTTAGTGCCACACACTGTGCTCCTTTTATAGTGCCACACACTTTGCCTCTTTTTTAGTGCCAACCAATATGCCCCTTCATAGTGCTCCATACTGTGCCTTCTCATAGTGCTCCATAATGTGTTCCCTTATAGTGCCCCACTGCCCCCATGGTCTGTATCTTTGGAAAATTTAAAAATGAAAGAGTCTTACCTGATCCGCACTCCATGCTGCAGTCCGCTGTGTAGGGCCCACATCTCTTCCAGGTCAGCCTACAGCCCGTGACTTAGCTTTGTCCTGACGCAGGTTGTGCGCCGCAAGATGATGTCATTCCAAACACACAGGCGTGATGACACCATCACGCTCCCCCCCAGGAGGAATAGAGCTAAGTCACAGACTGACCTGGAAAAAGCCTATGGCCTACATAATGAGTAATGACCCAGAGTGCCATTACCACTCCGCCCCCCACTACTGTCTCCTATGGGGTAACACAGTGTCATCTTATTCATTTATTTCAGTCCACTACAATGTGCATTGCTATTTCTATGCAACTGTTATTGTTCATGTATTGTACCTGGTTCACCAGAAGGTGGCAGCAAGCATGGCAGAGCTACATTTGCAGAGGATGGAACCTTCTTTCCATTCTCTTCTCTCCCTCTAAGGAGGAGTTTAGTTAGTTAGAGGTCAGTGGAGATTACCCCCTGTTAGGAGAAGGAAGCAGGTCCCCGTCTCTGCTGGACATATCCTGCCTAAGCCAGCTAGAGCACCTTCAGCTCTGCTGGACACAGAGACCAAAGCCTAAAGCCTCTGAAGCCAGGAGGTATAGATTCCCTGGTATTAATCTAGAGACAGACTACAGAGAGAAGTTGCAGCATAAAGAAAGAAGCAAAGTTATACAACCAGCACAGCAGAGCCAGAGAGGGACAGATGTAGTAATGTAGAGTTTGTTTGCCTGCTAGAATTAATGCTAATGCCTGCTGGGAACCTTGACAAAGCCTAAAACTGTTGGAGAAACGTTTATTCAAGTATAGCTGTTATTGAACTTTATTACAAGGTCTGGATTCAAATCCCTCAATTATTCACTTTATTTGCTCTGCTTTGGATGACAACGCCTGGGATTCAACTTATCCAGGTAGGAGCACCGTGACAAGTGCACCAACATTAAGGGACATTTAGGCCACCCTACACCACTTTGGCATTCCTACACCTGGGTTCCATCCACAGTATCACTAAAAGGGGCCCTGTGCCCTTGTTGCTTCATTGCAACTGGCGTCACAAAACAAGTACTAGTACTCTTAAAGGGTCCTGGGGGGAGGCGCCCACTGCAATTTTGGCGTCACGAACAGGATCCGAACAGGATAAATCTGTGTGCCCTTGGATTATACTGCCTATATATTTTACATCCTACCCATGTGGATTACAAATACCATTGTGGCCTTATGGGGATTACAAAAAGTGACATTGCTATTTTCTGTGGATAACCAAGGACTCTGTTGCACTTCATGTTCCAGTTTGGTGCAATGGATCCACAAGCACTGAAGAAGAGACTATAAAGTGAAGTTATTGTACTAGTGTATTGCACTATTTATTTGCCTTATCTTTTTGCACTAACCTTTTCAACGTTAAAGTATATTGTGCCCATTTTGTGTATTTCTTTTACAGGTGCCGCAATGTGACGTATCATGCACTTTAAATAGACTTTTCACTAAACCGAGTTAGCCATATAGGTAGTACCTTACTATTTCAGGTCAATATAGACTGCCTCTGAGGACGTCTGGTACGTCACAAGCAGCTCTAACATCGTCTTTGCTCATATGGACTGCCATATGGATGTTTAATACTACTGGTGCTTATTTTACCTTGTGTCAATCTAAATAGCCTAGGTAAACATTGAATTGTATTTTTGCTGCACAAGGAGAGCCAAGTGGTAAGTCACAAGCAACCAGAATTTCATGGTGGCATTTAGATAAAAGACTTGGGTGTAGCTGTAAGACACCATTTGCAAGAATATGGAAGAAGAACAAGAAGAATGCGCTGTTTGCAACACCACTCAAGCCTGTGACACAGTCAATCTAGAGTCCCCATTGACCAGTGGGTGCAATCCCCCGACATCACACAACAATCCAGCCTGCATCTGTCTGGCAAAAATAAGTACGAACCATATCCTTAGTAAGAACCCTCCTGTCACACCATGTGGCTGAAACTACACACTACTATTCCGTGCGGCAAGCCCTTACACAATATGGAACAATGACACCTTGTATCTTAAGTGAACACTATAATAGCGATAAAAATACAGGGAGGTAGACCGCGTAATAGCACATTTCAGTAAATTACAATAAACATGTGTCCTGCACATAAAGGAACATGTCATACACACGAAGCAAGAAACAACACATAATTAACCCTATAATTTGCCCAACGGTTGGCATAAGCCCACACAGGTCAAAGAATGACATTTTATTTTTTATTTTGGCAAAATGTATGGTGTTGTCTAGGACTATTCTTTTCTTTCACTGAATATTCTGCAGCAATAAAGAAAAGTCAATGCAGGTAAGTTTATATAAGATATAAACCTTAAAGTTTGTGTCTGCTGCTGTGTCTTCTGTCTATCCCAGGAGATCCCACTAAGTCTTCTCGTACAGGGTTCATTAATGATAAATAATCCACAATGTACTGCGAGGTCAGGATGATGTCACCACCATAGCAACATGCAAACATCTATGCTTTTCTACTTGTAGAATTTTACCTGCAATATGTTTTCTTTATTTCATAATCTGTTCTTATTTAAGTGTTACTCCAGGAATTCCCTATCCCTAAGACTTCTCAGTAGAGGTTATACACTTCAAAATATTAATAAAGGCATTGAATTTGCCAGATTGAAAAATAGAGAGTCCTTGATTTTTCCTCAGACTATGAAAAAACCCTATAGACGTCAAAAAAGTGAAGGATTTAATTCTGCTCAAGAGGATAAAAAGCCTACTGTTTTTATCACTAATTACAGTAGAGAATATCCACACATATGCAAGATTATCCGGAAACATCTCCCTGTCCTCAATTATGATGAGGAATGGAGAGATGTGGTATCTGCAGGCATCAAATGTATATCTAAAAAAGGAGCCACGGTGGGACAAAAACTTAGTCCCAGTTTGTTTACTGACACTATCCCTCGGGTATGCTCCTGGCCAAAAACCACTGGCAATTATAAATGTGGAAGTAGGAGATGTATATGCTGCCGATATATGTGCGTTACTAAGGAGGTTACGTCCACAGTGAATAATAACAGACACACTTTGAAACAATATATTAATTGTAACACGGAATTTGTTGTGTATGTTATCACATGTAAAATTTGTAAACTTCAGTATGTTGGATGCACTATGAAAGAGTTGAAAATACGCATTAGAAAACATCCTAGTGACATCCCTTATTTTCAGACTCGTAACGTATCGGCGGCAACTTTCCACTTCGCCACTGTTCACAAAGGAGACGCATCTGCGTTTTGTGCACAGGGGATCGAAGTGGTGACATTGCCTTTGAGAGGAGGGGACCGTAGACAAAAACTTCTCAGTAGGGAAACCTTCTGGATGTTTTCGCTTGACACCTGTATACCAAAAGGGCTAAATAGAAAACATGATCTTACTCTGCAATACAACTAAGATGTCCTCATTATGTATATGTATGCACCACCTGTGATGCTGGATCTCCTCCCCTGGATCACTGAATGGTTCACATTCTAGGTTCCAGGTGCAGGATATCTTGCTAATTAGAAGGGGTTGGACCCTGTGCTGTATAAAAGGAATGGTTTTAATACACTTTGTTATGTCTTGATGAGGGGCTGGATTCTGTAGCTTGAAACGCGTCACTTTGATGTCATTTTCTGTGACTTTGATGGATTTTATATGATGAGCCAATAAAGAAACGTTTTTATTCCATAAGAAGCTCAATCCCATTTTTCCATTGGATGCTCCTCCCTATTGGGGACTGTCTGCTGCTCATCTGGATAGGTCATCAATATCTGATCAGTGGGGCTCCAACTCCTGGCACCCCTGCTGATCAGCTGTTTGATGCACCCAAGGCAAGTGCTGCAGTCTTTTTCTTGGCTTATAATATTACGTCCATTGATCAAATGGGCTTTGTGAAACTCAGTCGCATTCAAATAAATGAGCTGCAATACCAAGCACAAACAGTATACAGGGTGGCCCATGAAAAGTAGGCTGAAAGTGGTCCACAATCACGTTGGATTATATTGGCTGATGCTCTTGCAGCTCTTCAACAGTGATCCTGCGGATAGTGTTTGTGATGTTCTCCTTGAGTTCATCTAGGGCAGTGATGCTAAACCTGCGGCCATCCAGCTGTTGTTAAACTACAACTCCCATCATGCTTCCTTACTTCCCTTCAGAAATTAGCCTTCATAAAGAGACAATATCCCAGGACTAGGGCGGCAGCTATCGATTACTTTAGCATTCAAGTATTCTGACGATTAATCTAAAGATTAATTGAGTACTCTAATAAGAAAAAAGCTAATTAAAAGAATGTTTTCCTTTATAAAAACTCATCAGCCCCCCATGCCATCATCAGACCCCCCTGCTATCAGTCGTCAGCGCTATCAGCCCCCTCCATGCCATCAGTCCCCTCCCCATGCCATCAGGCTCTCTCCAGTGCCATCAGCTCCCCTCCCAGTGCTATTAGTCCCCCCCAGTGCTATCAGCTCCCACAGTGCCACCTGCTCCCACCAATGCCACCTGCTCCCCCAATGCCATCAGCTCCCCCCCAGTGCCATCAGCCACCCCCAATGCCATCAGTTCCCCCATGCCATCAGCTACCCCAGTGCCATCAGCCCCCCAATGTTATCAGCTCCCTCCACTGCTATCAGTTCCCCCATGCCATCAGCTCCAACTAGTGCCATCAGCTCCAACTAGTGCCATCAGCTCCCCCTTGTGCCATCAGCATCCCCATGCCATCAGCCCCCCTAGTGACATCAGCATCCCCATGCCATCAGTCCTCTGTGCCATCAGCTCACCCGAGTGCCATCACCCCCACCATGCCATCAGTTGTCCCTGAAATCAGTTACTCCCCCAGTCACATCATCTCCTCCTCCTAGCCATCAGTTCCCAGTGCCAGTGAAATCAGTGAAGATTTGTGAACCCTTCAGAATTTTCTATATTTCTACATAAATTTGAGCTAAAACTCAAATTTTCCAACAAGTTCTTAAAGTAGATAAAGATAACCAATTCAGGGGGCGTGGTCTGGCCGCCGAGACGAGCGGATGCCTCTAGCTTGAGCTCCTGCATGCACTTGCTTAAAGCGACTATAAAGCGACTTACTCAGCGGTGATCCACTTCTCTTGAGCCAGGATCCATTCCTAATCGACTACAGACATGGCTGGGCAAAAAAAGAGAGCGGTCAAACACCCGCAGCTGTCCAAGTTTTACTTCGGCGATGCAGAAGACCGGGACCAAGATGGCGCCAGGGAAGATGCAGCGGCCCTGATAAAGCGCGCTGCAGGTCTACAAGGATCCCTCAGTGCAAGCTCGGAGCCCGCACATTCTCCTCCGCCCTCCCCTACATCAGCGACGTCGGTAGCGGAGCGCGATACTCACCCCACCGTACCTGGAGATCTGGGACAAGATGGGGCCTTGAACAACTCACCACCTTTGCAGGGCCCATCGGGTACTGCCGCAGCACTCACGCAGGTGACGGGCTCCCTGCATACAGAGATCAATGGACTCTCCTCATGGCTGCCGGACGCCACTTCTGCTACATCTAAAGGTACTGGGGGCAGGGAAGGGGAAGTGGAAGGAGAAGCAGCCTTGTTAGCATTCCCAGTCTCTAAGGCCCCCTTCACACGGGCGAGTTTTCCGCGCGGGTGCAATGCGTGATGTGAACGCATTGCACCCGCACTGAATCCTGACCCATTCATTTCAATGGGTCTGTGTACATGAGCGTTTTTTTTCACGCATCACTTCTGCGTTGCGTGAAAATCGCAGCATGTTCTATATTCTGCGTTTTTCACGCAGCCCTAGCCATAGAAGTGAATGGGGCTGCTTGAAAAACGCATTGCATCCACAAGCAAGTGCAGGTGCGTTGCGTTTTTCACTGATGGTTGCTAGGTGATGTTGTTTGCAAACCTTCAGTTTTCTATCACGCGCGTGAAAAACGCATCAAAACGCATTGCACCCACGCAGAAAAAACTGAACAACTGAACGCAATCGCAGGCAAAACTGAATGGCTTTGCCTGTGAAAACGCTCAGTTTTCACTGAACGCATCCGCAACGCATCCGAACCTAATCCGGACACGCTCGTGTGAAAGAGGCCTAATACCACATTGACCGACACAGTCATGAAAAATATGCTACTCTCACAAAGACGATCTTTGCTGTTTGACATGAGACAATTAGTTGGGCCTTTGAAGGCTGAGATTGCTGATCTTGGCTCCAGAACTGATCATCTAGAGAATAAATTTGGCGTTTTTGTGGAATCTCATAATGCCTTAATCGACGCTCATACTGAGCTGGAAGCTGAGGTGGCAGCTATAAAAGCCAAGAAGGCTGACTTGGAAGACAGAAGTCGGCGCAACAACATCAAGCTGAGGGGGATACCAGAATCAGTCCCTGCTAAAGATATTCCCACTTATGTGAGAGATCTGATAAAGGCTGCCCTCCCCCAGTGCCAGGATAGAGACTTGGAAATTGATCGGGCGCACAGAGTACCCAGGCCTCGTCATCTGGCTGACGACGTACCTCGTGATGTCCTGGCCAGGATTCATTTTTTCTCAGTTAAAGAGCAGTTAATGGCGTACGCTAGGAAAAATGGAGGCCTACCCATGCCCTACCACAAAGTCCTTCTCTTCGCGGACCTTTCTGCTGCCACCCTACGGATGAGGAGGGCCCAGCTCCCTATCACGACAGCACTACAACAAGCCAAGATCCAATACCGGTGGGGATTCCCGGTCTGGCTCCTGGTATCTCACAAAGGGGGGCTGCATACTATTAAGTCCCGGACCAAAGGCGCAAAAATTCTACAGAGTTGGGCTATTACACCAGTCACTCTGGAGAAGATCCGTTCGAATATCCCAGGAAGGATCCATAAAGAATGGGACGTTGTCTGTTGATTGTGGTTCACCGTGGTAACTATGAGTGCAGCGGTGCAGTTTGCTTCACCTGTTTGACTTTGTTTACAGGTCTGTGTTTACTCAGGCTGCAGACGGGACTTGCCCACTCCGATTGAGAGAGCACGGTAGCTCTCTATGTTCAGCTTACTTATGCTGTTATCTCTTGTGTTCAGCGTAAGTTTCCCACGTGGGAATCTATGTTTTCCTAATGTTTAGGCTGGGTTCACACGAGCGTGTCCGGATTAGGTCCGGATGCGTTGCGGATGCGTTCAGTGAAAACTGTGCGATTTCACAGACAAAGCCATTCAGTTGTGCCTGCGATTGCGTTCAGTTGTTCAGTTTTTTCCGCGCGGGTGCAATACGTTTTGATGCGTTTTTCACGCGCGTGATAAAAAACTAAAGGTTTACAACCAACATGTCCTAGCAACCATCAGTGAAAAACGCAACGCACCCGCACTTGCTTGCGGATGCAATGCGTTTTTCACACAGCCCCATTCACTTCTATGGGGCTAGGGCTGCGTGAAAAACGCAGAATATAGAACATGCTGTGATTTTAACGCAACGCACAAGTGATGCGTGAAAAAAAATGCTCATGTACAGAAGACCCATTGAAATGAATGGGTCAGGATTCAGTGCGGGTGCAATGCGTTCCCATCACGCATTGCACCCGCGCGGAAAACTCGCCCGTGTGAAAGGGGCCTTACATGTTGCCTATGATTTGTCTAGCCACCTATGCCTACTTGGTGCGAGCGTCCTGGCTGGGAGACGCGGCGTGCCTCTTCTACAGTATATGTTTTTCAGCTATACCCATACATTCAGATCCGCTGATGTTGTAAGATGGTGATCACTTTTGCTAGTTTCAATGTGAATGGTCTCAACAGTCCTATGCGCAGGGTGAGTCTATGGCGGGAAGCTAAGAAATTCGCAGTAGACTCACCTGCTGCAGAAAGATGGTCACAGACTGAAGCACACTGTGTTTCGCCACTTATACCAGTCTCACTTCCACTCTAAATCTAGAGGAGTTGCGATAGCGGTTAAGAATTCCATTGCCTTTTCCCATATATGGGACTACATTGATCCAAAAGGGCGATACATTATATTAGTCTGCTCACTGAATGATGTCACATACACATTGGTGTCACTATATGCTCCCAACAGTGGTCAGCTTGATTTCTTCAAAAAAGTTATGGCTAAGGTGAACGGATTTCGACAGGGGAAATTGGTCATCTTTGGTGACTTTAATTTGACCTCTGACCCCACTGTGGATACTTCTGCTCCACAAAGTAGGAATACCCCTTCCCTAGCCACAGCATTTTGGAAAGAAAACTTATTTGATATCTGGCGCATTCAGCATGCCTCAGCTAGGGACTACACGTTCCACTCAGGGACCCATAATGTATACTCACGTATAGACATGTTTGTTATCAATAGATCATTGTTGGCTAACGCGGTGGACTCTTCAGTGGAACTGATCAAATGGTCTGACCATGCTGCGATTACTCTCAAATTGTCTGAAGAAGCTAATTTCTCCTATAAGTGTCTTTGGCGCAGTAGCCCTTTACTATTATCACACCCTACATATGGGTCACGTATAGAGTCGGACTTAATTACATTTTTCAATGTCAATGCTCAACCTTCAATAGACCCAGTAGTATTGTGGAACGCCCACAAGGCGTGTATCAGGGGCACCTTTATACAGCAGGGTGCGATACAGAAAAGACAGTGGGAAGCAGCAACATCTGCCCTGATAGATAAATTAAAGATCCTGGAGGAGAAAAATAAGCAGGCTCAATCTCCCCAGCTAGCAGAAGACCTCCGACAGACTAAAAGGAGCTGAGGAACCTAATGCTAGCTTCCTATGAGAAAATGTTCCGCAAAATGAAGGCAAACTATTACTCTCAGGGAGACAAAGCAGGGAAACTGTTGGCTTCTAGCCTTAAATCTAGACAAGCCAGAAGTAGAATCCCCTACTTGGTTAACCCCAGCACTAGTGACAAGATCTATTCTCCTGTTGACATTGCAAATAGCTTCCAAGCATACTATGCAGGTTTATACAATTTGAAAGAATCTATCCCTATCCCTGATAAAATAGAGAACCTAACTAATTCCTTTTTATCCTCCCTGGATATGCCACAATTAACAGGTATTCAGCTCCAAGCCCTTAATACACCCATTACCACAGAGGAAGTGGAACGGGTGATTGATTCCCTGCCTCGGGACAAGGCACCTGGTCCAGACGGGTTCGCCTGTCACTATTATAAGCACTTTAAAAAGATTCTGAGCCCTTACTTAAAATATTTTTGCGTCTCTGCTCTTACCGCTGGAGCGCTCCCTGTTGAAAATCTGAAGGCAGTAATCATAACTCTTCCCAAACCCAGTAAAAATCCTGATAGGCCCCAAAACTTCAGACCCATCTCCCTATTAAACCAAGATACCAAAATCTATGCAAAATTACTGGCTATGCGCATAGCTAAATCCCTCCTATCTATTATCAATATTGATCAAACTGGATTTGTGCCTTCCCGTCAATCCTATTTCAACACTAGGAGAATGTTGGGAATCCTTCATCAGGTTAACTTACATAAAACTCCCATGTTGGCTCTGGCCTTAGACGCCGAGAAGGCCTTTGACAGGTTGCGTTGGTCATTTGCCTTCTCTGTGCTCCAGAAATTGGGATTTCAGGGTCCCATAGTACAAGCTATAAGAGCTTTATATAGTAACCCCTCGGCTAATGTACATGTGAACGGTGCTCTGTCTGACTCCTTCGCGCTGACAAACGGCACTAGACAGGGGTGTCCCTTATCCCCGTTAATTTTTATTTTAGCCATGGAACCCTTGGCACAGGCCGTTAGGCAGCACCCACGCATATCTGGCAAAGATATTGGTAACCGTTCTCATGTCGTATCACTATATGCTGACGATGTATTGCTATCCCTGTCTGATCCTGTTACATCTTTGCCAGCAGTAATGGACCTCATAGCTCAATAAGGAGTTCTATCATACTATCACCTTAACTCCTCCAAAACGCAAGCGCTGCTGATTAATATACCGGTTGCAGAGGTGATGCATTTCAGAGGTCAATGGGAATTTGACTGGCAGGAGACCCATATTAAATATTTGGGCACGAATATTACTAACCTGCCCTCACTACTTTATTCCCTGAATTACGGGGAGCTCCTACTTTCCACAGAGAAGGATTTGTTAAATTTCCATACTCATAACACCTCATGGATGGGTAGGGCTGCGGCTTTTAAGATGTTTGTTCTTCCCAGGTTTTTATATCTGTATCGCACTCAGTTTTGGAGGATGTCAACGCCAAAACACCTAAGCCCCCTAGTTTTAGCCTCCGTTCGAGCCTGGTCCCTGTTTCATGACTTAGCAGATGAAGGTGCTCCCCCACAGGTTACTTCCCTTCCACTCTCCATGCTTCAAGCCTTACTTCCACATTCAGATCTCTGTATGTGGACCCTACACCCGCACCGCAAGGTGAGTGACTTATTTGAAGAGGGTGTGCTGAAACCCTTCCATAGTTTGAAGAATTCTTTCCCACTTCCTGACTCAGAATTCTATAAATATTTGCAGATCAGACAACTCTTGCATTCCCTTCAGGCATCGGGTTTAAAAACGAACACAACTGCTACCCTATTCTTGTACGGCAATGTTAAGGGGTTGAAAATGTTATACTGCACCATTCTTCAGCCTACTAAGTTTAAGAAGTCACACCCCATTGGGAAAGTGCTTTGATGAAGCAGAATGGATGGGTGCGCTAACTATGGTCCATAAATATTTGAAATGTACTTCTCATATTGAATCAGCAATTAAGACAATCCTTCTCTGGTATTATACTCCAGATAGGCTATCTGCAATGTACCCTGGGGTTTCAAATAAGTGCTGGAGGGGCTGTGGAGGTAGGGGGACACTCTACCATATTCTGTGGCAATGCCCGAATATTCAAACATATTGGAGAGAATGCAAAGATTTGTTTCAGCAATTGTTACCTAATACTATCAATTGGTCTCCCCAACTGGTCTTGCTATTTATAGGAATGAATGATCTGCCTATAAGATATAGAAAGATAACCTATATTTTATGCGTCCTGGCCAAACTACTGCTCCTCAGAAGGCGGAAATCGGTGGAAGTGCCAGTAGCGACCCAATTGATTTCTGCCATTAATACTATTTATGCCTACGAAAGGATTCTGGCTTTGGGAAATGGGAGCTTTGCTACATTCCAAAAACTCTGGCATGTGTGGCAGATATCCCCTTTCTTCAAGTCTGCCTAGGCAGTACATGAGGGTGAGGTATATGAGACACATTGGTGGATCGTGAAAGGATCAGTCAAATGACTAGGTGGCTTTTAGTACTTTATTTTGATATATTGATATTGCATTTCATAGGCTTACAATGTGTTGCTTTTTTCTACTTTTTGTTGTTCATTTGTGCACATTTCAAATCTGTATGCCTGCGATGTATCATTTATATTGATTCTGTCTATGTGCACTTTATACCTGTTTCTTGGTACAATTGAGTGATAGCTGTACTCGTTCTTTGTCTATGGAACTGATCATTGTACCGTAGCCGGTAAGACCGGTTGTTTTGTTTCTTATATACAAACTCTTTCAATAAAAAAAACGATTGAAAAGAAAGATAACCAATTCAAACAAATCGGTCAAAAATATTAGCCTTGTTCATTTATTTATTGAGAAAATGATCCAATATCACAAGTCTTTGAGTGGCAAAAGTATGTGAACCTTTGCTTTCAGTATCTGGTATGACTGCTTTCGGCAGCAGTGTTCCAAACAGGAGCACTATTGAGTCAGTGAAGAGACTGTACTGAAATAAAGGGGCAGATCCTACTATATCGCCCTATGAGTAAACCAGTCTAGTTAGTGCTTACAGCAGTTTTCTAAAAATTTCGATAAAGTGACCAACTCCTTTAACCCCTTCCTGCATTTTCTCGTACATGTAAGTGGGGAAATGTGGTGCCTTACTGCATTCCCATGTGCATGTACGTGACGGGAATGGGCGGGTGCAGGAGCTGCACCTGCCAGATCCGCAGCACAGGCCTGGCTGTTACTGATAGCCAGGCCCCAGATGTTGTATGCGACGACGCCGGCGTATTAACCCTTTCACATGCCGCAGTCAGCGCTGACCGCGGAACGTGCAGGGTTTACAGAGGGAGGGGCCTGAGGGATGGGTCTCCTAGGTAACTGTCAGTGTCTTACTGTGTAAGACGCTGACAGTTCAATTCAGTACAATACAGAATGTTTTGTACTGAATTGAAACAGGGATCAAACTCCGAAAAGGTGAAGTCCCACAGTGGGACAAATATAAAAAGTTTTAAAAAAGGGGAAAAAAAGGTTTTTTTTACAATAATTGTGCATATTGACCACCTCTATAAAAATATCACATGACCTAACCCCTCAGGTGAATACCGTGAAAAAAATTTAAATAAAAACTGTGCTAAAGAAACCATTTTTTTGTCAACATACATCACTAAAAGTGCAACACCAGGCGATCAAAAAGGCGTATGCCCCCCAGAATAGTACCAATCTAACCGTTACCTCATCTTGTAAAAACTGAGCCCCTACCTAAGACAATCACCCCCCCAAAAAAAAAATAAAAAAAAATATGGCTCTCCGACTATAGAGACACTAAAAAAAACTTTTTTTTAAAAATGCTTTATTATGTAAAACTAAAACAAACAATTAAAAAAGTTGTCATATTTTGTATTGTCGCATCCTTAACAACCTGCTCTATAAAAATACCACATGATCTAACCTGTCAGATAAACGTTGTAAATAACAAAAAATAAAAACGGTGCCAAAACAGCTATTTTTTGTTACCTTGCCTCACAAAAAGTGCAATAAAGAGCAACCAAAAATCATATGTACCCTAAAATAGTACCAACAAAACTGCCACCTTATCCCGTAGTTTCCAAAATGGGGTAATTTTTTGGGACTTTCCGCTGTAGTGTGCATCAGTGAAACCATATGGCGTTTGTTTCCTTCTGCGCCCTGCTGTGTGCTCGTACAGCAGTTTACCATCACAAATGGGGTGTTTCTGTAATCTACAGAATCATTGTAATAAATATAGAGGTTTTTTTTTTGGTTGTTAACCCTTGCTTTGTTACTGGAAAAAATTGATTAAAATGGAAAATCTGCCAAAAAAGTGACATTTTAAAATTTCATTCCCACCTAAAGGGTTAACAACATTTGCAAAATCAGTTTTGAATAGCTTGAGTGGTGTAGTTTCTAATATGAGGTGATTTATGGGTGGTTTCTAATATGTAAGCCCCAGAAAGTGACTTCATAACTGAACTGGTCCTGAAAAAATTAGGTTCTAGAAATTTTTTAAAGATTTTAAGATTTGCTTCTAACCTTCTAAGCCTTCTAACGTCCCAAAACAATAAAATGTCATTTTCAAAACGATCCAAACATGAAGTAGACATATGGGGAATGTAAAGTAATAACTGTTTTGGGAGGTATTATAAAAGTAGAGAAATTGAAATTTGGAAGCTTGTAAATTTTTCCAAATTTGGGGTAAATTTGATATTTTTTTAATAAATGAAAATGAAATTTTTGGACTTACGGTCATGAAGTACAATATATGACGAGTAAACAATCTCAGAATGGCCTGGATAAGTAAAAGTGTTTTAAAGTTATCACCACATAAAGTGACACATTTGCAAAATGTCAGAAAGTGTCAGATTTGCAAAATTAGGCTGAAGGTGAAAAATGGCTGTGTCCTGAAGGGGTTAAATTTGTTGCAGCTCTGGATGTCTTATGGGATTACCTCAGTTTTTAAAGGAACAATTCCAATAATAAAACTCCAGTAAGGAATTGCTCTTTCTGCAATCCGCTAATCTAGTAAATAATATTCTAAAATACTGCAATACGTTGCACTTTTGCTCTTCTCTTCATGTAAATTCTTATGCAGCCGTCTTGTAAAGCTTCAGTCTTCGTTTTCGATAAACATCAACAGTGACACCTGCTGGTCACGAGCGGTATAATCAGGCGAAATTCTAACAGATTTGTGAGAGGCTTTACAGTTCTCAGCATAAGCGAGAAAAAACAAGTGAAAGTAATAAAGTGTACTTGTAAGTGTTAGGAAAGAAGCAGCTAAACATTTACGCAATATGCTGTCAAAGTATCAGTATTACAGAAAAATAGACAAAAGTGTTTCCAACATGTTTACATAGCTATTTTTTTACATTGTCTATACGTATATACCCCTCTGTTGAAATTTTGTGGGGTCTTTTTATAGACCTTATCTATAGGTTATGCAAGAACAGAGAGGTATCTTCAAGGGAACCTGTCAGTATGGCAATGCAATGCAATCTGCGGGCAGCACATTATAGAGCAGGAGGAGCTGAGCAGATTGATATATAGTCTCATTGTCATTTACACCTTTTATATGTCTGCTCATTGTGGACTTGAGCCATGTGGGCGTTCCTACTAAGTGATTGACAACCATCTGTGCACTGATAGGACCACCCACATGACTCCTAAGCCCAGAATGATTGGCATACATAGGTTACAAAACCTTAAAATCAAATGTTTGCCCAAATATAATACTGGGCACTATAACAGACCCTAACCAAAACCTACTCAGTATACAGTAAATACACAAAAACAACTGAGACTGAACAGGTTAAAAATCAAAAAATATACTTTATTAAATACACAATGTGACATAAATAAAAAGAGACATGATACATCAAATGTAAAGTGCGGGCTGCCCCCGAGGAGATGATATCCAAATACATATATCAGGGAAATGACAGGAATCATAAAGATGCTAGATCCTAATAAAAAACATAGTTGGTGAAGTAATAAACTGATTCATATGAATTCATATAAAAGAAAGCATGAATACATGGTCCCCAACATGATGATGATGTTAAATAGTGATGTGCGGCATAGGCAATATTCAAATTCACGATATTTTGCACATTTTTGGCCGAATATTCGCCATAAATTCGCAATTTCGAGAATTCGTGATCTCCAGTCATTATTTACTTGATTGCGAAAATCGGCAATGTAATATATTCGCAAAAAAAATTCGCAATTAGAATATTCGCAATCAACAGTAAGGGGTAGGCAACTTTCCTATTGGTAGTTAGGGATGTTGCTAAGTGCCGATAGTCGCGATAAATTTGCAATTAGAATCTTCGCGATCAACACTATTCGCGAATACGAATATGTAGCACTATATTCTAAATATTCGCGAATTCTCGAAGTACTGATATTCGCGATTAAAATTCGCTATTCGAATATTCGCGCTCAACACTAATGTTAAGGTGCATGTGCAAATATACAAACAAGTCGTTCCCTCGTATACAGTGACAAACAAGTATCACATACCCATTATAAGGAAATACATATATGAGGGAAGCAACAGGGGTCCTACGAATACAAAATCCCACAAAGGAACCATAAATAATTAAATCATATGAATTCATATATGGGAGGGCATAAATGCAGAGTCCCTAACATGACAATGATGTTAAAGTGCATGTGCAAACATATAGCTGAGTAGTTCCCTCATATAGCGTAACACACAAGTATCACATACCCATTGTAGGGAGATTCCCCTCAGGAGCCGCACACTCCGCCACGCGTTTTGGCGATGCCCTATTAATGGGTATGTGATACTTGTGTGTTACGCTATATGGGGGAACAACTCAGCTATATGTTTGCACATGCACTTTAACATCATCATCATGTTAGGGACTAAGGTATTCATGCTTTATTTTATATGAATTCATATGAATCAGTTTATTACTTCACCAACTATGTTTTTTATTAGGATCTAGCATCCTTATGATCCCTGTTATTTCCCTCATATATGTATTTGGATATTATCTCCTCAGGGGCAGGCCGCACTTTACATTTGATGTATCATGTCACTTTTTATTTATGTCACATTGTGTATTCAATAAAGTATATTTTTTGAGTTGTAACAGTTCAGTCTCAGTTGTTTTTGTGTAGGTGTAAGCCCAGAATGAGTAGTGGTTTAAATTAATAAATTACAAGTAATGCTGAATCATTTCCAAGAAGTCTATATATCAGTGTGCTCAGCTCCTTCTGTTCTATGATCAGACTGCATTTCCATGGGAACAGGTTCCCTTTAAAGGGCATCTGTCAGCAGATTTGTCCCTATGACACTGGCTGACCTGTTACATGTGCACTTGGCAGCTGAAGGCATCTATGTTGGTTCCATGTTCATATGTGTCTGCATTGCTGAGAAAAATAATGTTTTAATATATGCAAATTAGTCTCTAGGAGCAACGGGGGCGTTGTCATTACACCTAGAGGCTCTGCTCTCTCTGCAACTGCTGAGCCCTCTCCACACTGATTGACATGGCCAGGCGTAAAAACGTTTACACTGCCTGGCCCTATAAGTCAAAGTAGAGAGGATGCGGCAGCTGCGAAGAGAGCAGAACCTCTAGGTGTAATGGTAACGCCCCCGTTGCTCCTAGAGGTTCATTTGCATATATTAAAACATTATTTTTCTCAGCAGTGCGGGCACATATGAACATAAGACCAACACAGACGCCTTCAGCAGCCAAGTGCACACGCAACAGGTACAAATCTGCTGACAGATGGCCTTTAAAGGGGTATTCCCATTTCAGACAATGGGGGCATATCGCTAGGATATGCCCCCATTGTCTGATAGGTGCAGGTCTCACCTCTGTGAACAGCACCTACACCGAGAACGGACCGAGTATTTGGTGGCCGGAGGACCCCAGGTTTTCCGGGGTCCGGCCACCACCAAGTGCTTGCCCCACAAAAGTGAATGGGAGCGCACCACGCTTGCATGGCCACCGCTCCAATTAATTTCTATGGGGCCAATAGAAATAGCTGAGCCAGCGCTATTTTCAGGGGGCCCCATATAAACGAATGGAGGGTGGCCCCACAACTTTCAGGAATCTTGATGTAGGTGTGGGTCCAGGAGGTGGGTCCCCGCACCTATCAGACAATGGGGGCATATCCTATCTCTAGAAATATGTCCCCACTATCTGAGATGGGAACACCCCTTTAAGCTCTTGGGGCCCAATGGCTAACTATAACAGGGGCTCCCACCTACCATTATTGGGATTCAGTACAGAGCAGGGTACTCATCGTCTAGATGAGAAGCTTTAGATGCACCTCCTAAAGCAGGGTGAGGGTACTGTCTCTTACTGAAGAGATCCAGTGGTACATGGATACTTATTTTAAGGCAGCGCTCTATAGGAAAAAAGTATGCAAAAAGCAATGTCAGCCAAACCAGAGAACCAGCGCCCCATCTACAGACGGCACGGTTTGAAAACTCTTGCCCCTCATCAGTACATAGCTGGGGTACGAGCAGCATCTCAGGCACCTCATTATACCAGCCAGTACCCTACATTGCGCTGATGATGGGCAAAAATCATGAAAGCTGTCTACACGTGGGTCCATGTTTTGGCTGACATTAACTAATTTGCATATTTTTTCCCATGGAGCATTACTACAAAATACATCTCCATACAAAACTCAGTCTCCTAAATGAGAGCCAGCTTTGCCTGTGGAGGATAGATACAGAGATCTCGTCGCAGTTGCGGTGCGATACAGGGTTGGATCCCAGACAGTCGGTCACAATTGACCTTCACCTATTTTACATGCCAACAATGTCCCAGATAGGAATTCCCCTTTAAGCCACAACCGTGTTTCTAAGAAACTGTCTAGAGGGGCACAAAAAGTGTTTGAAATACAATAAATCTGGCATAAGTCATGTACACCGACTTTCACCTAGGAACTCTGTCTGCACTGGCTGTAATACGGGAGGGATAATAAGGAAGCCAGAAAAAAAATCATAGGAGGGGTGGATTGGTCACAAAAGGCACACTAAACAGTGAGTAGGAAAGCATCCAAGCCCCCATTCCCATTTCTCACAAATCACAGAACTCCTCTGAATCTCTAAGACAACCATGGAGGGCCGAAAAAATTCAAAAAATGGATGAGCAAGGGATTACTTTCCATGCTGCAGTTAAAAAATGAGGCCTCCCTTGATCGTTGCAAGAAGACCTGGTATCAGTGAGGGACACTTCTCCAAAATCAGCTTGTTCTCGAAGTCTACACCTTTGTAACAGATGTAATACGCTAGTTTAATGTCACCACAATGTGAAAAACTGGTTGTCAACCTTGCTAGTCTGTCTGTAGAAACCTTACTGTCCTTATCTTATCACTCTTAGTAGATTTTTACGCCGATCCCTTATGCATGACCTCAGTTGTACTTGCGGACTATATCAATTTACTAATTTCTCAATAAAATAAAGGTGTTCACTCAGATCCAGATCTTAACATCAGGAACATCTTATCTGTCAAAGACCAAGATAATGCTTTAAACCACCTATCATGTTCCAATAGTTATGGGATTTATAGAGTTAAGTCGGACATTTTTATCAGAGCTCCTTCTCCTGGTTTATCTGTGGCTTAGTTCTGCTTCATTTACCAGCTATCTACAAGCATCACACCTTGGCAGACACCTTTCAAAGTAGAAGAAGTGATCATCTGTTTTGCAAATTGTCCAGAAACTTTTCCACATGACTTCTTTTCAAGGTTTTGTGTGTGGCCTCACGTATATTAGTGAGTACTGCTCTGGGTTATAGAAGGTCGTCGTCAGTACTCCCAAGACAAGAGACATCAAGCTAGGAGATCACTTTGTACCTCAGACGGAGGTGGATCTATTGGGGAAGAGGACAGTATATTCCCATTTATATTTAAAGAGATTGTCCCACCTGATGGTTTTATTATTATTACACATTGCAATTTAAATGTACTGTATGTTATTGTTCAATGTATATGGATCAGCCATAACATTCAAACCACCCACTTAGCATTATGTTTGTTCCCCTTGTGCTACCACAACCAGGGCCGGTGCAAGGATTTTTGCCGCCCTAGGCAAAGATCCATTTTGCCATCCCCTCATGTCACTCACTCACTGACAGACACACAGGCTGACACACATACACTGACAAACATACACTCACTGACAGACATGCACTCACTCATTGACAGACACACACACTGACAGACATGCACTCACTCATTGACAGACACACACACTGACAGACATGCACTCACTCAGACACTCACTGAATGATGTACACAGAAACTCACTGACAGACACACATACACTCACTGACAGACTGACATACACTCACTCAGAGACTCACTGACAGACACACACTCACCCACTGATACAGACACACACAGAAACTTACTGACAGACATACAATCACTCACACACTCACTGACAGACATACACCTACCCACTGAAACACACACACACACAAACTCAATGACAGACACTCATTCACTGACAGACAAACACACACATATACACTCACACAGACACTCACTGACAAACACTCACAGACACTTACTGACAGACATACACACTCACTCAATGACAAACACTCACTCATTGACATACACACACAGACACTCAATGACACAAATACACACAGATATTTACAGACAGACATACACTCACTCACTGACAGACACACACACACAGACATACACTCACTCACTGACAGACACACACACACACACAGACATACACTCACTCACTGACAGACACACACAGGCAGACACTCACTCAGTCAAACACTTAAACACTCACCTCCCTGGGGTCCAGTGTGGTGCAGCTCCTCAGTCCTCCAGCGCGCAGTTTAGTATGCCGGGGCCGGAATGACGTCATATTCCGGCTCCCGGCATCACAGAGGGCGCGCGAGGGAGGAGTGGGGAGCTGCTAGAACAGCCTCCCTTGCCGCACGCCTCCTCTCCTCTGGTAATTTACTGTCAGAGCAGGCACCTGCCATCAGGGTAAGCAGGTGCCTACTCGGCCATATTTTAGAAGGACCTTCACCTCCTGACCCCCCTGTAACGGCACTGGGGGCGGCTCAAGAGCCGCTCGCCCAGTGCTGCAGCCCCAGACAGGGGGAGCCCATCAGGGCACTGCCAGCAGGTCGGCGCCATAGGCGAATGCCTAGTTTGCCTAATGGTGGTGCCGGCCCTGAAAACAACAGCTATCACCCATCAAGGCATAGAATCTACAAGATCTCTGAAGGTTCCTGCAGTATTTGGGACCAAAATATTAGCAGCAGATCCTTAACTCCTGTAAGTTACGAGGTGGAACTTCAATAGCTTAGACAAGTTTTTCCAAAATAACCACAAATGTTCAATCAGATTGAGATCTTGGGCATTTGAACTCTTTGACATGTTCTTCAAATAATTTGTGATTGTGAACAATTATTACAGTGTGGTAATTATCCTGCTGAGACAGGCCACTGCCAATAGAGAATACTGCTGCTATGAAGGGGTATACAATGTTGATATAGGAGGCTTGTGTCATATTTACATCCACATGAAGGCCAGGACCTAAGATCTCCAAGCTGAACATTTCCCAGAGCATCAAACTGCTGCCATCAGTTTGCCCTCTTCCCATGACACATCTTGGTGCCATCACTTCCCCAGGTTAGTGGTGCATATGCACCCAGACGTCCATATAATGTAAAAGAAAATGTGACTTGTTCTTTTTGCTCCATGGTCTAGTTCTACTACTCATGTGCCCACTGTAGGCACTTTTGGTGGTGGACAGGAGCCAGAATGGGCACTCTGACCAGTCTGTGTTTACACAACCCCCTGCACAAAATGCTGTGATGTACTGTGTGATCTGATATTTCTCTATCACAGCCAGCAGAAATTTTTTGAACTTGATTTGTTTTTATGAGGAGGTGAGTAGTAGCCTGGACAGTGGGGCGGCTGTGGATGTAGTGTTTCTGGATTTTGCAAAGGCTTTTGATACTGTCCCTCATAGACGTTTAATAGGTAAAGTGAGGTCTATAGGCTTGGAAAGTATAGTTTGTAATTGGATTGAAAATTGTCTGAAGGACCGTGTCCAGAGAGTTGTGGTCAATGATTCCTATTCAGAATGGTCCCGGGTTATAAGTGGTGTACCCCAAGGTTCAGTGCTGGGTCCGCTGTTATTTAATTTATTAATGATATCGAGGACGGGATTAATAGCACCATTTCTATTTTTGCAGATGACACTAAGCTATGTAGAACTGTACAGTCTATGGAAGATGTCCATATACTACAAGCTGACTTGAACACTCCGAGTGATTGGGCATCAACTTGGCAAATGAGGATAAATGTGGAAAAATTTAAAGTTATGCATCTTGGTAGTAATAATCTCTGTGCTTCATATGTCCTAGGGCAGGGCTTGACAAATTTCCTTGGAATCTAGGAGCCAGCTAAAAAAGTTAGGAGCCAGACGGAGCTGCGTCATAAAGCCACCAGTAGATGCCCCCATAGTGCTTCTCCTCCCCCCACTTCTCCATAGAGCCAACCAATGATGCATGCCAGTACATAGGACCCCCATAGTGGTCCTTCCCCTCTTCTCCATAATGCCCCCCATAATGTGCCAGCATATAGGCCCCCCTTAGTGTTTCCCCTCTTCAATTGGTTATATGACACATCAGACGCTGCCAGCATCCAAGTGATCGCCCCTGGCGGCCGCCATGACATATGGAAACCCTTACAAGAATTACAGGGTCAGGAGGGGAGGGCAGAGGGGTCCGGAGGAGAGGGCAGAGGGGTCCGGAGGAGAGGGCAGAGGGGTCCGGAGGGCAAAAACATAGCGGGCACCATGACACTTTACTGAGCACTACAACCCCCACCTGGTGCTCAGCCTCTGCAGTCCCCACATCACTACTACTCCCACCTGGGGCTCAGCCTCTGCAGTCCCCACATCACTACAAACCCCAACTGGGGCTCAGCCTCTGCAGTCCCCAAATCACTACAACCCTCAGCTCTTTTCCCCTCTTGTCATTCTCTTTCCCCCCCCCCTTGTCATTCTCTTTCCCCCTCTTGTCATTCTTATACCCCCTTCTTTGTCATTCTCTTTCCCCCCTTGTCAGTCTCTCCCCCCCCCCCCCTACCTCTGGTGTAGCGTGGCCGAGCTCTGTATGGTCCACGGGTACAGGAGCTTTTGTTTCCTGTACCCGGGCGGACTGACAGGAAGTACACACTGTGTGCGCACTTCATGTCAGTCCGGCCGGGTACAGGAGACAGATGCTCCCTGTACCCGCGGACCGTACAGAGCTCGGCCACGCTACAATGAGGGAGTGAAAGGAGGGAGCGCTTCCCTCCTGTCAGTTCCTCTCTTTATGCTGCGACCGGGCGGTGCACCCTCATGGACGCGCCAGCCTGAGCAGTGCTGCAGCCGCCTGAGGCTCTCTATAGAGCGCTCGGACGGCTGCTGCATGAAGGGGGCCGGCGCTCCTAGTCCACCTATAGGACGCGCCAGCCCCGCACCCGGGCACCTTAGATAACGGGCTGACAAATACCCAGGTGCCAGGACCAAATTCCTGGTTGCCATGGTGACCTGGCGTCTGGGATTTGTCGAGCCCTGTCCTAGGGGATGTAACACTGGGGGAGTCAGATATAGAGAAGGATTTGGGTGTCCTTGTAGATGGTAGATTGAATAACAGCATACTGTGTCAATCAGCTGCTTCTAAGGCCACCAGGATATTGTCATGCATTAAACGAGGCATGGACTCGCGGGGCAGAGATGTAATATTACCACTTTACAAAGCGTTGGTGCGGCCTCAGTTCTGGGCACCAGTCCATGGAAAGGAGGCACTGCAGCTGGAAAAAGTACAGAGGAGAGCGACTAAACTGATAAGGGGCATGGAGGGTCTTAGCTATGAAGAAAGATTACAATAATTACATTTATTTAGTCTTGAGAAGAGACGTCTAAGGGGGGGACATGATTAACCTTTACAAATATATAAACGGGCCATACAAAGAATACAGTGAAAAACTGTTCCATGTAAAATGCTCTCAAAAGACAAGGGGGCACTGCCTCCGACTGGAGAAGAAAAAGTTCAGTCTCCGGAAGCGTCAAAACTTCTTTACTGTAAGAACTGTGAATCTGTGGAATAGACTTCCTCAGGACGTGGTCACAGCAGGAACAGTGGGCAGTTTTATAAAGGGTTTAGATGAATTCTTAAAGGTAAACAAACATTAATGCTTATGAAAACGTGTAGAAATCTGAGTCTCAATTCCTTATGGGATTCGCGTCCCCACTTGTCCCTTGCGTGAACTTGATGGACTTATGTCTTTTTTTCAACCATATTAACTATGTAACTATGATCTGCAGTAGCTCTCCTGTGGGACTGGACCAGAAGGGCCAACCTTCCCACCCTAGGTGCATCAATGGACTCATTTTTAATAGGTTCTAGCAATTACAAAGTGTGAACACCCCACAAGACCTTCCGTTTTGGAGATGCTCTGACCCAGTCATCTAGACATCACAATTTAACACTGGTCAAAGTCACTCAGATCTTTACGGCTTGCCCATTTTTACAACTTTTAAGAGATTCTTCACTTGCTGCCTAATAAATCCCATCCCATGACAGGAGCGATTGTCATAAGATAAACAATGTCATTCACGTCACCTGTCAGTAGTTGTAATGTTATGGTTGATCAGTGTATCTATACAGTGTTTAACCCTTACACACACTATGACATACAGCTACGTAGTGGAGCAGTGTATGGAGCGGGCTCACGCCTAAAGCTTGCCCCATACGAGGCAGATGCCATCTGTGTAATACAGCTGACACCAGGCCAACAATGACTGGGATTGTCGATAACACCGATCCCTGTCATTTAAACCCTCGGATGCTGCGGGGTCCCTCTGTCCTCCAATCAGAGTTCGAAGACCAAAATCGTAGAGCTCCAAATGGTTACCATGACAGTCTGGGGTCTTGTGAAAGATTCCAGGCCTGTTGTGGAAAACCACCTGGAAAAACTTTCCCTGGGGCATAGCTTCTCAGGCAGTCTGTCAGAATCCACTAGAGACTGCAATAGTATACTAAGGCAGTCAATGGGACAAGCAAACAGGAGATTCCATGTTCAAGTCCTCAAAGGGGCTTAGGCCTCTTTCACACTAGCGTTTTAGCTTTCCGTCCTAGAGATCCGTCCTCGGGTCTCTAGGACGGAAAGCTACTGATCAGTTTTATCCCCATGCATCCTGAATGGAGAGAAATCCGTTCAGGATGCATCAGGATGTCTTCCGTTCAGTATGTCAAGGTTTTTTGGACGTTGACAAAAGCGCAGCATGCTACGGATTTGTCTCCATCCAAAAATCCGGAAGACATGCCATAACGCCGGATCCAGAATTAATGCCCATTGAAGTGCATTAATCCGGATCCGGCCTAAAGCTAAACGTCGTTTCGGCGCATCGCCGGATCCGACGTTTAGCTTTTTGTCAATGGTTACTGTGGCAGCCAGGACGCTAAAGTCCTGGTTGCCATAGTAAAGAGTAGGGGGAGCGGCATACTTACATTCCGTGCGACTCCCAGAACGCTCCAGGATGACGTCAGGGCGCCCCAGTGCATAGATCACGTGATCCATGCACGCGGGGTGCTCTGACGTAATTCAGGAGCGCCCCGGGAGCCGCACGGAATGTAAGTATGCCGCTCCCCCGCTCCCCACTGCTACTATGGCAACCAGGACGCTAGTAGCGTCCTGGCTGCCATAGTAACACTGAAAGCATTTTGAAGACTGATCAGTCTTCAAATGCTTTCAGTTCACTTGCGTTGTGCCGGATCCGGCGTGCATTCCGGCGACGGAAGTGCACGCCGGATCTTCACAACGCAAGTGTGAAAGAGGCCTTAGAAATCACTAAAATAATAAAAATTCAAATCACTCACCCTTTTCATATAAAAATAAAAAAACTATAAAAACAAACAATAACAGGTATCACCATGTCCATACTATTTACATGTAAAAACATCTTTCCTGTGCGGTGTATGCTATAATGGAAAATAAATCCACGATTCACCATTTTTTGGTAACTTTGTCCCCCAACAAAAATTGAATAAAAAGTGATCAGAAAGCCGTATGTACCCAAAAATGGTAACATTAAAACTACAGTTCTACTCTGCAAAAAACAAGCCCTCATGCATCTCTGTAGACAGAAATATAAAAAGTTATGGCTGCCAGAATATGGCAATGCAAAGAAAAAAATATATATATGTATTTTTTAAGTTTTTGTTTTGTAAAAGTAGTAAAATATAATAACTATACAAATTTGCCATGATTGTACTGAACCCCATAATAGGGTTGTCATGTCATTTAGTGACATGACAAAGAAAACCCTGAAGCTGAATTGCCATTTTTTCAATTTCATCGCACATGTTTTCCATTGCAAGCTATGGTGAAATAAACAGTGCCTTTAAAAAAATACTTGTCCCGCAAAAGACAAGTCCTTATACGGCTGTGGGAACAGAAAAAGAAAAAAATATGGTTCTTGGACGTAGAAATGAGAATGAAAAAATAAAATCAGACTGTGTCCTGAAATGGTTAATGCATCTTTTTTTCGCTGCGATCAATATGCACTTCTTTTGAAGTTCCTTTTATGTCCACTAGGTGTCACCCAAGTGCTGCCTAATAAAACGCTTCTCAGGCTTGTCTCAAAACATGTTCACCAATGCTGTCCTAATGGTCCCATTTTAACCGCCTGCCGACCGCCTAATGCAGAGCTGCGTCCAGGCGGCGGCAGGTCTGTTCCTCTCTGACGCAGCGGCGCGTTATCTCGCGCGCGCGTTCACAGAAGATCGCGTCTCAGGAGTTGTACTACAGCCTGCCAGCGATGATCAATCGCTGGCAGGCTGTAGATGCGAAATAAATCGCATCAAACAGGTATATGAGACGCTGTTTTGTTAACAGCGTCTAATATACCTGCTACCTGGTCCTCTGGTGGTCCGATTTGCTGGTATCGACCACCAGAGGACCAGGTAGCCTCCCTGATCACCCCCCTGTCACTGATCACCCCCCTGTAAGACTCCATTCACATGTCCATATGTGTTTGGTCCGCAAAACACGGACACCGGCAATGTGCTTTCCGCATTTTGCAGATCCGCACATTGCCAGAACTATATAGAAAATGTATTTTCTTGCAATTGGGGACAAGAATAGGACATGTCCTATATTTTTGCGGAACGGAAGTGCAGACCCGGAAGAGCGGATCCGTAATTCCGGATCCGAGCGGGACAAAGTCTGTCCCCATAGAAATGAATGGGTCCGCAATTCCGTTCCGCAAACAGAATTGCGGACGTGTGAATGGGGCATAAGGATCCCTTATCACCGCCAGTTAGTTGCTACTTGTTAGGTAGCTAGCGCCCAGCCCACCGCACCGCAGTCACTGATTTTGGCAGAGATTTTTTCATCCACATTGATCGATGCGAATGAAAAAATCTGTGCCGTTCATTTTTATTTTTTTTTTCAGCCCAGAGGATAAACGGAAAAAAAAAATCTCATTACCCGTATGCTCAATATAAGGAGAATCGCAGAAACTCCTAATGCTGGCCATACGTGTAATGATTGCGGAGACCCTCAAATGCCAGAGCAGTACAAAAACCTCACATGTGACCCCATTTTAGAAAGAAGACACCCCAAGGTATTCCGTGAGGGGTATGGTGAGTTCATGTAAAATTTTATTTTTTGTCACAAGTTAGTGGAATATGAGACTTTGTAAAAAAAAAAAAAAAAAAACAATTTCCGCTTTGTGGCCAAAAATGTTTCTTTTCTGTGAACTCGCCATGCCCCTCACGGAATACCTTGGGGGGGTGTCTTCTTTCCAAAATGGGGTCACATGTGGGATATTTATACTGGGGTATTTATATTTCGACCCTGAATCAAGGGGTCTGAATGTATTAGACTGCTCAGAGGAGACTCAGGATTGAAATACTGGGATATAACGTATATGGTGTGATTATATTTAGACACCTTTACTGAGTTGGGTGGACTGAATTTTTGAGACGTTTACACCATTTGTCATCATTTGTACGTCTAAACAACTGACATTGAGCAATTAATGTGATTAGAACAGGGTAAGACCAAGGGTGATCTAGCCTTAGGTACGAGGACAGGGAGGTCCCACCATTAGGGTCCGTCCCTGGGCAAAGGAAAAGACGCAGGGTGAATCATAGGGTTAGTAGAAGGATTAACCCAATTGCCCACCTCTTCCTTGGTCACATCTAATAATTAATTGTTTACATAATAGTTGGTAGTTATGACATACAGATGATGGCAAAATTAGTATCCGTGTTTGTTTAATAGTCTAGGGTGGGGTTTGGTTAATTGACCGCGGTATCAGCACTACTTTTAGTGAAATGAAATAAAAGTGATATTTTAAAAAGGGGGGTTACTAACTGCTGGATATTTGTTGATGATTAATACTCCTGGTTGAGATATATTTAGTTGTAGCTGGAACCACGGGGTATTTATACTGACCTGGCATTTTAGGGGCCCTAAAGCGTGAGAAGAAAAATGCGTAAAAATGCCCTCCTAAAAGGTACTCATTGGAATTTGGGCCCCTTTGCACATCTTGGCTGCAAAAAAGTGTCACACATGTGGTATCGCCGTACTCAGGAGAAGTAGGGCAATGTGTTTTGCAGTGTATTTTTATATATACCCATACTGTGTGTGAGAAATATCTCTGTAAATGACAACTTTTTAAAAATTTTACCTTTAGGATTTCACAGGGCATTTTTGCGCATTTTTCTTCTCACGCTTTAGGGCCCCTAAAATGCCGGGGCAGTATAAATACCCCACAAGTGACCCCATTTTGGAAAGAAGACACCCCAAGGTATTCCGTGAGGGGCATGTCGAGTTCACAGAAAAAATAATAATTTGGCACAAGTTAGGGGAAATTTATTTTTTATTTTTTTTTGTTTTTCACAAAGTCTTATATTCCACTAACTTGTGACAAAAAATTTTTTTTTTACATGAACTCGCCATACCGCTCACGGAATACCTTGGGGTGTCTTCTTTCTAAAATGGGGTCACTTGTGGGGTATTTATACTGTCCTGGCATTTTAGGGGTCCTAAAGCGTGAGAAGAAGTCTGGAATCTAAATGCGTAAAAATGCCCTGTGAAATCCTAAAGGTACTCATTGGAATTAGGGCCCCTTTGCGCACCCAGGCTGCAAAAAAGTGTCACACATGTGGTATTGCCGTACTCAGGAGAAGTAGGGCAATGTGTTTTGAGGTGTATTTTTACATATACCCATGCTGGGTGTGAGAAATATCTCTGTAAATGACAACTTTTTAAAACATTTTATACAAAGTTGTCAGTTTACAGAGATATTTCTCTCACCAAACATGGGTATATGTAAAAATACACCCCAAAACACATTGCCCTACTGCTCCTGAGTACGGCGATACCACATGAGTGACACTTTTTTGCAGCCTGGGTGCGCAAAGGGGCCCAAATTCCAATGAGTACCTTTAGCTTTTACATGGCTGCTCACAATTTAGCCCCGCCCAAAATGCCAGAACAGTAAACACACCCCACAAATGACCCCATTTCGGAAAGTAGACACCCCAAGGTATTTACTGAGGGGCATAGTGAGTCCGTAGGAGATTTTTTTTTTTTTGCCAGAAGTTAGCAGAAATGGAAACTTTATTATTTAATTTTTTCCTCAGAAAGTGTCATTTTCCGCTAACTTGTGAAAAAAAATGAAATGATACATGAACTCACCATGCCCCTCCGCGAATACTTTGGGGTGTCTTCTTTCTAAAATGGTGTGATTTGGGGGGTATTTATATTTTCCTGACATTCTAGCACCTGAAGAAACATGACAGGTGCTCAGAAAGTCAGAGCTGCTTCAAAATGCCGAAATTCCCTTTTTTGCACCATAGTTTGTAAGGCCTCTTTCACACGAGCGTGTCCGGATTAGGTCCGGATGCGTTGCGGATGCGTTCAGGGAAAACTGTGCGATTTCACAGGCAAAGCCATTCAGTTTTGCCTGCGATTGCGTTCAGTTTTTTCCGCGCGGGTGCAATGCGTTTTGATGCGTTTTTCACGCGCGTGATAAAAAACTGAAGGTTTACAAACAACATCTCCTAGCAACCATCAGTGAAAAACGCAACGCACCCGCACCTGCTTGCGGATGCAATGCGTTTTTCACGCAGCCCCATTCACTTCTATGGGGCTAGGGCTGCGTGAAAAATGCAGAATATAGAACATGCTGCGATTTTCACGCAACGCACAAGTGATGCGTGAAAAAAAACGCTCATGTACACAGCCCCATTGAAATGAATGGGTCAGGATTCAGTGCGGGTGCTATGCGTTCACATCACGCATTGCACCCGCGCGGAAAACTCGCCCGTGTGAAAGGGGCCTAAACGCTATAACTTTTACCCAAACCAATAAATATACACTTATTGGATTTTTTTTATCAAAGACATGTAGAACAATAAATTTAGAGAAAAATTTATATAGAAATGTAGTTTAAAAAAAAATTACAACAAAGTGAAAAATGTCATTTTTTTGCAAAAATTTCGTCAAAAAAAGTAAAATATCAAAAAAGTAAAAATGTCAGCAGCAATTAAATACCACCAAATGAAAGCTCTATTAGTGAGAAGAAAAGGAGGTAAAATTCATTTGGGTGGTAAGTTGTATGACGGAGCAATAAACGGTGAAAGTAGTGTAGTGCAGAATTGTAAAAAGTGGCCTGGTCATTAAGAGGGTTTAAGCTAGGGGGGCTGAGGTGGTTAAGGAGGTTTTTTTTTATATATATTTGCATTTTGCTAATTTTCAAATAGAGCAACAATGAAGATCAATTAGAAAAACGACAATCAAAATGTAACTCTTAAAGTCTGTTGGTTCCCTTAAGGAAATCTGATAGCAAAAAAGGAGGTGTATGGATTAGAGCAGACAGGTGAATGTATTGGGGGGGCTTTTGTTACCCATAGCAACCAATCACCGCTTTCATTTTGTATTATACTTTTGAAAAATGAAAATTGCGCTGTGGTTGGTTGCTATGGGCAACAAGGCCATTTTCCCATGTGTTCATGTTATTAGAATAAAAGGGGAGATTTATTAAACCCGGTATAAAGAAACACTGGCTTAGTTGCCCACAGCAACCAATCAAATTCCACCTTTTCATTTCTCCCAGCCCCTTTAGAAAATAAAAGGTGGAATCTGATTGGTTGCTATGGGCAACTAAGCCAGTTCTACTTTACACCAGTTTTGATAAATCTCCCCCACAATGTTCTGAAGGAAGTGAAAGCACAGAATCCTCACACTATAGTCATGTTACAACAGATTAAAAGGGTTGTCCCGTGACAAACACTTATCCTCTAACCACAAGTGTCTGATCAGACGAGGTCTGATCTTTGAGGCCCTCACCCATCATGAGAATAGGGGCCCGATGCTCTCTATGTGAATGCAGCAACGGTCACATATGTGCATTGCTGCTCCATTCAGGTACATGGGACTGCTGTTGATAGAGTACTAGTGCTTGGCTATCTCTGACGGGCCCATAGAGTTGAATGAAGCGGTAGCTTGCATGTGTGACCTAATCGTAATATTTGTATAGCGCTTTTCTCCTGTCGGACTCAAAGCGCTCAAGAGCTGCAGCCACTAAGGGCGCGCTCAAGGGGCCACCCTGCATTGCTAGGAAGTCTTGCCCAAGGACTTCCTACTGAGTAGGTACTGACTCGAACCTTGGTCTCCCATGTCAAAGGCAGAGCCCTTAACCAGTACACTATCCAGCCAGCTGCTCCGCCCCATTCAAATGGGGGAATGCAGGTCTCAAGACTGGTTGGACCAGTGGTCAGAACCCACCACCAATCAGACAATTATCCGCTGCTAAAAAAATCAGTGAGTTGTTTTTTTGTCTTTTTATACCACGTCCACCATTTATCTAAACAAATGAGTGGGACCTGAGCATAGCCTGCGAAGCTTAACAACGTTATCCTTATGTTCACCAGGTATCTGGTGTAAATGCCATCAGAAGCCTATGCCAGCTTCAAGATGGTGAATATTTCTGGTTCATGGACATCCCAATGAGCGCCGATATTCTTAAAGGGTGTGCGCCTCTTAATAACATTGGCATGTCTTACACCTGCATATTTTTTTACATTTGCAATAGGAGAGGAATGTAATGGTCACAAGGGTAGAGAGAATAAGAAAAAGGCGCTCATACAGGGGCGTAGCTATAGGGGGTGCAGAGGCAGCAGTCGCTACCGGGCCCAGGAGCCTGAGGGGGCCCAAAGACCCATGCGCCTCATAAGAAGACATTGGTATTATAGAAAGTGTATGCCGGTCAAGTTACACCTCTGGCTGAAGGGAAGGGTTAGGTCAAGAATCTGGCATGAGTTTTTTTTTTCAATGTTTGCCTTGGGCAGCAAGAAGGCTATGTGCTTCCCTGCCCCTGGGCAAAAGGTACTGAGGGAAGGGGGGCCCAAGCTGAACTCTTGCATCAGGGCCCATGAGCCTTTAGCTACGCCTCTGCTGAGGGAAGTGGGGGCCCAAGCTGAACTCTTGCATCGGGGCCCATGAGCCTTTAGCTACGCCTCTGCTGAGGGAAGTGGGGGCCCAAGCTAAACTCTTGCATCGGGGCCCATGAGCCTTTAGCTACGCCTCTGCTGAGGGAAGTGGGGGCCCAAGCCGGACTCTTGCATCGGGGCCCATGAGCCTTTAGCTACGCCTCTGCTGAGGGAAGTGGGGGCCCAAGCTGAACTCTTGCATCGGGGCCCATGAGCCTTTAGCTACGCCTCTGCTGAGGGAAGTGGGGGCCCAAGCTGAACTCTTGCATCGGGGCCCATGAGCCTTTAGCTACGCCTCTGCTGAGGGAAGTGGGGGCCCAAGCTGAACTCTTGCATCGGGGCCCATGAACCTTTAGCTACGCCTCTGCGCTCATAGGGTAAACCTTTCAGTGATTTGGGTGAATTAGTCGATACAAATGACTCATCTATTGGGGTTGCACCTAATTGGGTACAACCACAATGAAAGCGATGTGCATATAGTTAGCGGTTGGTGCAGCCTCAGTTTGTCCGCTACCCTCGGGTGGATGCCACTCCGCCTCTTGGGTAAAACTGTTGCAATAGGAGAGGAAAATGCTGGACCTGTTCAGTCGGGCGTATGGGCCGAAAATGGGGCACTTGAGACAACCGGTGTAATTAAATGGTGATAGCTTATTAGAGACAGAGACAACGCGTTTTGGGGTCCTGTGGACCCCTTTATCAAGTCTAAAATGCAAAAATAAAGGAATACAAAAGATACACTAAAACAGTCATAAAATCATAAGTAAAAATTACACAGGTGGGAAAATTTTACTTTATATCTTTAAAAAAAAAACATTTATATGAAACATATTTATATTTCTTAATGTAACTAAATGTTGGTGTTTCTCTACATGTTTGTACACAGGCACACAAAATTTCCCACCTGTGAAATTTTTACTTATGTTTTTATCAATGTTTTAGTGCATCTTTCGTATTCCTTTATTTTTGCATTTTAGACTTGATAAAGGGGTCCACAGTACCCCGAAACGCGTTGTTTCTGTCTCTAATAAACTATCACCATTGAATTACACTGGTTGTCTCAAGTGCGCCATTTTCGGCCCATACGCCCGACTGAACAGGTCCAGCATTTTCCTCTCCTATTGCAACAGTTTCACCCAAGAGGCGGAGTGGCATCCACCCGAGGGTACCGGACAAACTGAGGCTGCACCAACCGCTAACTATATGCACATCGCTTTCATTGTGGTTGTACCCAATTAGGTGCAACCTCAATAGATGAGTGCATTTGTATCGACTCATTCACCCAAATCACCAAAAGGTTTACCCTATGAGCGCCTTTTTCTTCTTCTCTCTACCCTTGTGGCCATTACTTGCTATTTTTTAACATTAAGAGTGGTGGCTTTGGACACCAGTCTTAAGAACTTCCCCCAAAAAGTTTCTAAGCCGTATAAAATGCTATTCCACACATTGAAAACCTGAATACCTTTAGGGGAGAAGATATACACAAATGTCAAAGATGTCCAAAGCCCACATGATCCATATATTTCGGATGAGCCCCAAGCCTTTTTCCATATTGGAGATAAATTATCAATACATTGAATTCTTTCTTCCACATGCCATAAATATATATGACACCATGGTGGTTAGGAATAGAGTAATGGAAAGTGAGGAGGCGGCCACTTATCAGATCCACCTTACTGTGCTAAAAGCTCTAGTCTTGACGATTAGAATAATTGCTTCAGGTTGGAAATCACCAAATTCTCCACCAGCTGAAGCTTGGATAGGATTTCAAAAATTCCAAGAACTCAATCCCCTGGTTAAACAAGTCGGCTAACTTCATTTGCTCAGTTATTTTCCTTCTTCCTTGTCCGAAAGAAAGAGCAGAATGAGGTTGTCTCATAAAGAGAACCTTTGCTCTATTAGGGCGTATTGCTATCATAGTGGTAGGTGGTCTCCAAGGCAAGAATGACCACTATGTATGAAAATGATATTCTATGTATGAAAATGTATTTTTCCAGCAACAGCCATTTTCTGCCCAAACCAGACCTCCTGCAACATTAACAGCAGATCAACAGGGGTTAGAGAAGCTTCATCAGATGATTACTGCTCCAACTGCCAGTTTAAAAAGGGTCTGTCTTCATAAGACTACCACTATAAAAAAATGTACATTTTAACCTCTTAAAGACACAGGACGTACCCGTACGTATTGTGTCCTGTTGTTGCGGGCGCCTTAGCCGCGGGTGTCCGCATGGTTCCTGTAGCAAACACCCGCGGCTAATGTCAGCGACCGGCATCGATGCAGATCGCGGACATTTAACCCCTCAGATGCCGTGGTCAATCCTGACCACGGCATCTGAGTGCGCACAAACCGAAAGTTTTACTGTCGGTTTGCGCTCCGGCTCCCCCGTGTGGCGATCGGAGGAGCCGGAGCACGCCTGTAGTAGCCTGGGTTTCTATGAATAAATCCCAGGCTGCTGTATAGTATTTCCTATGGAGCCTTGCCTGTAATAGTCTTCATAGGAAATATGCGATTTTTTCATATATTCCAATGCTATTGCATTGGAACATATAAAAATCGCAATCAGATGATTGTAAGTTATAGTCCTCTATGGGAACTATATAAAAGTGTAAAAAAAAATAAGTTTAAAAAATAAATAAATAAAAAAACATAAAAGTTCAAATCACCCCCCTTTTGCTAAAATAAAAATTAAAAAACTAAAAAAATTAAAAAAATACACATCATGGGTGTCGCAATGTGCAAAAACGCCCATACTATAAATATAAAAAATATTCCCCATACGTCAAACAGCAAAACGGAAAAAAGCGTCCAAATGGCGGATTTGCCATTTTTGGTCGCTTCATTTTTCACAAAAAATTACATAAAAGGTGATCAAATAGTCATACACACCCCAAAATGGTATCAATAAAAAGATAAGATTATGACCCAAAAAATGAGCCCCCATACAGTTCTGTACATATAATTACAAAAAAGTTATAGGGGTTAAAACATGGTGACAAAAAAGTAAAACTGATTTTTTCCCACTTTTGAATTTTTTTTTCACTATCAAAAAAACCTATACATATAGGGTATCAAGAAAACCTATACATATAGGGTATCGCCAAATTCGTACTGACCTGTAGAGTAAAATTAACCGGTCAGTTTTATCGCACATCAAACATCGGAATTTAAAAAGCCGCAAAACTGTGGTGGAATTGCTTTTTTTTTGCCATTTCACCCCATTCGGAATTTTTTTCCCGCTTCCCACTACATCATATGCAATATTAAATGGTGGCATTGGAAAGTACAACTTGTCCTGCAAAAAACAAGCCCTCATATGGCTGTGTGAACCGAAAAATAAAAAAGTTATGGCTCTGGGAAGGCAGGGAGCGCAAAACGAAAACTCAAAAAATAAAAAACCTCCGGTCCTTAAAGGGTTAAAAAAATGAAAACTATTGTATGGATGTGGATAAAAAACTTACCTAAAGGGCCCAATGAGTCTTGGGTAAATGAAACAAGGTGTTAGTAGGGAAGTGTAACCATGCTTAAAGGAGTTGTCCAGCCCAGGAGCTCACAACCCCAAAATCCGTGTCTAATGGAAAAAAAAAAAAACCTCACCTGTCCACAATCCATTGCATGTGGTTTGGTGCCATGACCAACTAACAATGACATGATGTTCTAACGTAACTTCTTAGGCCAGTGATTGGCTGCAGCAGTCATAGGACCAAGCTTCTTGCAGTCTGGTGGACACTAAAAGCAGTCAGAAGCAGTCAGAAGCAGGGCAGCAGCGGGGAACCAGTGGGGCTGCGGACATATAAGTTGTCTGAACTCATATGTCACAGTCTCCCACCATCAGTACCTAGGCCGGACAACCCCTTTAAGGTGAAGAAGATTCCAGGCCTTAGCAGGCTGTCAGTCGCCATGGTAAGATGGACCATGTGATTGGACCATGTGATGTGACGTCATCACAGGTCCTTTAGTTGTTAGCTGATGCAGGGAAAGAAACATAGAAACATAGAATGTGTCGGCAGATAAGAACCATTTGGCCCATCTAGTCTGCCCAATATACTGAATACTATGAATTACCCCTGGCCATATCTTATATGAAGGATGGCCTTATGCCTATCCCATGCATGCTTAAACTCCTTCACTGTATTTGCAGCTACCACTTCTGCAGGAAGGCTATTCCATGCGTCCACTACTCTCTCAGTAAAGTAATTCTTCCTGATATTACTTTTAAACCTTTGCCCCTCTAATTTAAAACTATGTCCTCTTGTAGCAGTTTTTCTTCTTTTAAATATTCTCTCCTCTTTTACCGTGATGATTCCCTTTATGTATTTAAAAGTTTCTATCATATTCCCTCTGTCTCTTCTTACTTCCAAGCTATACATGTTAAGGTCCTTTAACCTTTCCTGGTAAGTTTTGTCCTGCAATCCATGTACTAGTTTAGTAGCTCTTCTCTCTCCGAATATCCTTCTGCAGATATGGTCTCCAGTACTGCACACAATACTCCAGATGAGGTCTCACTAGTGCTCTGTAGAGCGGCACGAGCACCTCCCTCTTTCTACTGTTAATGCCTCTCCCTATACACCCAAGCATTCTGCTGGCATTACCTGCTGCTCTATGACATTGTCTGCCCACCTTTAGGTCGTCTGATATAATGACCCCTAAATCCCTTTCCTCAGATACTGAGGTTAGTACTGTATCACTGATTTTATATTCTGCTCTTGGGTTTTACGCCCAGGTGCATTATCTTGCACTTATCGACATTAAATTTTAGTTGCCAGATTTTTGACCATTCCTCTAGTTTTCCTAAATCCTTTTCCATTTGGTGTATCCCTCCAGGAACATCAACCCTGTTTACAAATCTTTGTGTCATCAGCAAAAAGACACACCTTACCACTGAGGCCTTCTGCAATTTCGCTGATAAAGATATTAAACAATATGGGTCCCAGAACAGATCCCTGAGGTACCCCACTGGTAACAATACCATGGTCTGAATATACTCCATTGACTACAACCCTCTGTCTTCTGTCCTTCAGCCACTGCCTAATCCATTCAACAATATGTGAGCTCAAGCTCAGAGACTGCCGTTTATTGATAAGCCTTCTATGTGGGACAGTATCAAATGCCTTACTAAAGTCCAGATAGGCAATGTCTACTGCACCTCCGCCATCTATTATTTTAGTCACCCAGAGACAGATCGCAACTACGCGATCAAGTGGCTAAGGTGAGTTAACTTTTATTATTTTTAACCCCTTCCACTTTATTTTACAATGCATTCTTTATTAAGAATGCTATTATTTCCCCTTATAACCATGTTATAAGGGGAAAAAAAGAGATCGGGTCCCGTTGCTAAGCAACCATGCGGGAAAATCGCAACGCATCCGCACTTGTTTGTGGATGCTTGCGATTTTCCCGCAGCCCCATTCCCTTCTATAGGGCCTGCGTTGCGTGAAAAACGCACAATATAGAGCAAGCTGCGATTTTCACGCAACGCAGAAGTGATGCGTGAAAATCACCGCTCATGTGCACAGCCCCATAGAAATGAATGGGTCCGGATTCAGTGCGGGTGCAGTGCGTCCTCCTTACACATTGCACCCGCGCGGAAAACTCTCCCGTGTGAAAGGGGCCTTAAAGGGGTTGTCCCGAAAAAATATTCTTCATTTTTCGAACTAGCACCTGGATGTGAATATTTTTGCATATAATTACACATTTAGCGCAGCCACTGAGTTATTCAATAAAACCTATCTGTATAGCACCTCCTGCTGTTTCTACCTTATTTCTCTGTCCACTTAGACACACATGCTCAGTTCCATCTTTCAACTGCCATTAGCTGCATCTTCTGTGAGAAGTTGTGACAGTTAGGCCCCATGCACACGGCCGTTGTTTGGGTCCGCGTCCGAGCCGCATGTTTCGCCGCGGACCCATTCATTTCGGCCGCGGACCCATTCATTTCAATGGGGCCGCAAAAGATGCGGACAGCACTCCGTGTGCTGTCCGCATCCGTTGCTCCATTCTGTGCCCCCGCAAAAAAAATAGAGCATGTCCTATTCTTTTCCGTTATGCGGACAAGAATAGGCATCTCTATAATGGGCCGCGTTCCGTTCCGCAAATTGCGGAACGGAACACGGAGCAGCTTACGTGTTTTGCGGATCCGCGGTTTGCGGACCGCAAAACACCCACGGCCGTGTGCATGAGGCCTTACAGTGAGAGAGCTGCAACAGAAAGGCCCTCTGAGTTGTTATAAGAAAAGAGCTCCAGTGAAAAGGACACACCCTGGAGCTGTTTTAGAGAAAAAGCTGCAGCTGAGTTGTGATAAAGAGACAGCGTGGTGCAGCAGAAAGGACAGGCCTCCTGAGAAAGAACATACCTAGGAGTTTCCAGAATGAGATAACTCTAGCAGAGCAATTGGAGAAGTGAATGTGGAGATCTCTGGATCCATGTGAGGTCCATGGCTGGGTCTAGCTTTGTTAGAAAGAGATTGTCATGTTCTATATGATGGCTGATTTAATTTTTTTACATTAATCATAAGAGAATCCCTTTAATCCTGGTAAACACCACCTATCAGTTAAACGGGTTGCCACCCAGCTGGTATCTCACCGGTAAGGCCGGTATTTTAGTGGCCTTGCCGGTAATTTTTTTCTACCAGCAATATTAATTGCCGGTATTTTTACACAAGGCCTGTTACTTATGAGACCTTCCATTGTGGAACTCTCATTATTTACAGCCTTTACCTCCCCCCCACTTGTGTTAAGAAAAAAAAAAAAAGAACTCACTTCATCCATTTGCTCGCCCTGTTGACTGGAAGTTCAGGACAGAACCTGCCAGACGTCATCACGCTGGAGCGCATGTCCTGTCCTGAGCTTCCAGTCAGCAGCAAGCGTTCACTGCGACGCGAACAAATGGATGAGTGCTTTTTTTTTTTTTGCAGAAGCAGAGAAGGGGACACTAATAGGAGCATTACTCTTACTGGGGGCACTAATGGCGGAATTACCATTATTGGGGCACCAATGGGGGCCTTATTCTTACTGGGGGGCACTAATGGGGCATTACTCTTACTGGGGGTGCTAATAGGGGGCATTATTCTTACTGGGGGTGCTAATAGGGGGCATTATTCTTACTGGAGTGCACATTATCAATTATGTGGCACACTAATGGTTTCATTATTTTTACTGGGGGCACTAATGGCGGCATTACTTTTATTGGGGCACCAATGGGGGCATTATTCTTACTGGGGGCACTAATGGGGCATTACTCTTACTGGGGGCGCTAATGGGGTGCATTATTCTTACTGGGGAGCACTAATGGGGACACTATCAATTATGTGGCACACTAATGGTGTCATTATTTTTACTGGGGGCCACTAATGGGGGGCAATAATGGGGCATTACTATTACTGGGAGGCCCTAATGGGGGCATTACTGTTACTGGGAGCATTAATATTACTGGGGGCACTAAGGCCTAATTCACACGTCCGTATTTTTTTCCACATTCTTTCTGCAAAAATGCGGAAATAATGTGGAAGATATGCGGACCCATTCATTTCAATGGGTCCGCAAAAGATACGGAGAGCATTCCTTATGCTCTCCGCATCGATAAATCCTTTCATTTTCGCAATGCGAAACCGTAAAAAAGTAGAGCATGTCCTACTTTTGTCCGCAAATTGCGGACCGTAGCCCCATTGAAGTGAATGGATCCGCATAAATCCGGATAACATGCGGAAAGGTTACAGAAGTCATCCGAATGTCATCCGTATTTGCGGATCCGTAATTACGGATCCACAGGAAATGAACAGTTACCCTGAAAACATAATTTTTTTTTTCTTGGTCTTCCAGATTTTTGCGGAAATACGGAAACACGGAAGGTATACGGAGACACTAAAAAACAAAAATGGAAGAATTTTGCGGAAACCCGGATCTGCAAAAAAAAAAGGACCGTGATTCTGGAAAGAAAAATTACTGACGTGTGAATAAGGCCTAATAGGGACATTACTATTACTGGGGGCACTAATAGAGGCAGTATTAATTCTGGGGGGGGGGGGTGTGTGCTAATGACGGCATTAGTATAATTGGGGGGCACTGTTGAGGGCATTACTATTACTAGGGGCACTATTAATTCTGGGGGTGCTAATGGGGGCATTATTTTTTCTGGGTGGCACTAATTGGGACATTATTAATTCTTGGCGGCACTAATGGGGACATTATTAATTGTGGGTGCCACTAATGGGGGCATTAATGTTACTTGGAGGCACAGTATGACATCAACTTAACACCCGGTGTTAAGCCACACCCCATGACACACACCCTTTGGGTGTGGCTTAACTTGGCCATTTTTTGGGGGAAAGATGCAAGTGCAGGATGTGCTCCCCTATATACATGCACAGCTGCATATGGGTTGAGCATATCCTGCTTGTTAAACACCACGTTTTCTAATGGTTTGTATAATATGTTTGGAGGTGTATAAACTCCAATTTAAATGTGCCTGCTTTTCATCTACAGGCTACATTCAGGTGCACCTGGGAGGCTCTGGGCAATATCAGCCGGTCTCGGGTGAAGGGATGGCAAGCATTGCAAGCATGGTTACATGCTGGAGGTCACTGGTGAGCTGTTTGTGAGTCAGGCCTTACGCTCCCGTAATGCCCAACGGCCCCTGGTATCGCCCATACGGCACAGGTAGGTTGAGTGGTAGGGTCTCGGGCTATTTGAGAGACCTTGGCGTGGTGTCCGAGCTTAAGACATGTCCTCCTAGTAGGATGTGTCGAACTAACCTCTCAATTTTAACATCAGTGTGAGGGTTTAGTATTGCTGCAGAGTGCACCTGCCTTTGCTATAGTTATGTTTGGGAAAAGATGCAACCCTACCCCAGCATCATATAGCAGCCTAGGTGTAGAGGATAGCGATCCTGGTCCTGGCACCTTAGTTCCATTGTTTAAAAATTTTTACTGCAATATTAGCCAATAGATTGAGCTATGGATGATTGAGGGATTTGTCCCCGGTCATGTTTGCACTGGCAATGCGGTGGTATTGGAGGGTGGATTAAAAGGCAGATAAATAAGATTAAAATTTCAAGGACAAGTGGAAATCATTAGTCACTGAGTGGAAAAATCTGAAGTACAGCGGAGAGAGAGAGTTACTCAAGTTCAAGTAAAAGCACGGTTTTATTAAGGACTACGGTATTTATTCTAAAGTCTTGTATTAATAGATTTGATATCATGGGCTTACTTTGAGCTTAACCCATTACCATTCTGCTCCGTACTATTACATCACTGCAAGTAGTGAATTAACGCTCAGCACCGTAATAAGGCGCACTGTGATGGGATCGGCTTGGGAGCTGCAAACATATGGTTGGATATAGGTTTCTTAATGCTCTACTGATGTGTTGTTGGCCACATGGGCACTGAATAAGATGTATTATCCTCATACTGTTACATGTCATTACATCTTTGATATCAAACTGAAAATTACTGGAGCTTGATTTAGTTGTTGTATCTGTAGTACAGTTCGTTGTTTAAGGGTGCATTCACACGACTGCAGTTTTGGTCCGCATCCGATCCGCATTTTTTGCAGATAGGATGCGGATCCATTCACTTCAACAGATCTGCAAAAAATCCTTGTTCGCATCTGAATGTCCGTTCCGTAGCCCCGCAAAAAAGATAGACATGTCCTATTCTTGCCCATTCGGTGGACAGGAATAAGCATTGTTACAATGGATCCACAAAAAAAAAAAAAAAAAAAATCGGATGCAATACGGACGTCACCCATATTTTTTGTGGATCCACAATTTACATACTGCAAAACCTCCAACGGTTGTGTACATGAGCCCTCATAAGCCCTACAAGTGTTGCTGCTGCTGTTTGCACTACTACTCAAATTCTAACTCTCGAATGACGTGCAGGTGTCTTTCATTTTTCAGTCTTCTGTTTATCAGACATTCGATTATGAGGCCTAAATAATAAAGTCACAGGTTTGGTACACAGAATATTAAACGGTGCTGGCAAAATTGCAAATGTTTTTCTCTGTAATGTAAAGACAGAGGTACAATTATACAGTCATGGTCGTAAATGTTGGCACCCCTGAAATCACAGAAAAGTATTGCAGTAACACATGTTTTGCTATACACATGTTTATTCCCTTTGTGTGTATTGGAAGAAAACCAAAAAAGGGAGGAAAAAAAGCAAATTGGACATAATGTCACAGCAAACTCCAAAAATGGGCTGGGCAAAATTATTGTCACCCTGAACCTAATATTTGGTTGCACACCCTTTGGAATAAATAACTGAAATCAGTTGCTTCCTATAACCATTAATAAGCTTCTTGCACCTCTCACCCACAATTTTGGACCACTTTTCCTTAGCAGACTGCTCCAGGTCTCTTATTGGAGGGGCGCCTTTTCCCAACAGCAATTTTAAGAACTCTCCACAGGTGTTCAATGGGATTTAGATCTGGACTCATTGCTGGCCACTTCAGAACTCTCCAGCGCTTTGCTGCCATCTATTTCTGGGTGCTTTTTGACATATGTTTGGGGTCATTGTCCTGCTGAAAGACCCAAGATCTCAGACGCAAACCCAGCTTTCTTTCACTGGGCTCTACAGTGCTACCCAACATCCGTTGGTAATCCTCAGATTTCATGATGCCTTGCACACATTCAAGGCACCCAATGCCAGAGGCAGAAAAACAACCCCAAAACATCAATAAACCTCTACCATATTTTACTGTAGATACTGTGTTCTTTTCTTTGTAGGCCTAATTCTGTTTTTGGTAACCAGTAGAATGTTGTGCTTTACCAAAAAGCTCTATCTTGGTCTCATCTGTCCACAAGACATTTTCCCAGAAGGATTTTGGCTTACTCAAGTTCATTTTGGCAAAATGCAGTCTTGCTTTTTTGTGTCTCTGTGTCCGCAGTGGGGTCCTCCTGGGTCTCCTGCCATAGCATTTTATTTAATTTAAATGTTGACTGGTAGTTCGCACTGACATTGATGCTCCCTGAGCCTGCAGGAGAGCTTAAATATCTTTGGAACTTGTTTCGGGCTGCTTATCCACCATCCGGACTATCCTGCGTTGACATCAATTTTTCTCTTCCGTCCACGCCCAGGTAGATTAGCTACAGTGCCATTGGTTGCAAACTTCTTGATAATGTTGCCTTTGTCCACAGTGCGCAAATCTAGACCACTTGAGATGGACTTGTAACCTTAAGATTTTTTTTTTTTTTTTTTACAATTTTGGTTCTTAAGTCCTCAGACAGTTCTCTTCTCCGCTTTCTGTTGTCCATGCTTAGTGTGGCGCACACAGACACACAATGCAAAGACTAAGTTAAATTCTCTCCTTTTTATCTGCTTTCAGGTGTGATTTTTATATTGCCCACACTTGTTACTTGCCCCAGGTGAGTTTAAAGGAGCATCACATGCTTGAAACAATCTTATTTATCCACAATTTTGAAAGGGTGCCAATAATTTTGTCCAGCCCATTTTATGTCCAATTTGCTTTTTTTCCTCCCTTTTTTGGTTTTGTTGCAATACACATAAATAAACATGTGTATAGCAAAACATGTGTTACTGCAATACATTTCTGTGAGAAATACTTAATTTTCTTGAAAAATTTAAGGGGTGCCAACATTTACGGCCATGACTGTATGTCCCTCACCCTTCTACAAACACACTGCACAATGGTACTGACAATTTATTTGGTAACAATGCATTTTTTGCCGTAAATGTTTTTTGAACTACATAGTATGATGCCATAATGCTTTCACTAACACAGGTATACAAATGCAATTTTTGCAGTAAAATGTGTTTGAACTACATGGACTGGTGCAGTAATACATTCCCTAACACAGGTGATAATTTGTGTTACTGCAGTAAAATGAGTGTTCTGTAATTATTCTAAATTAATGTAAATAAAGACAGAATACAATGATTTGCAAATTTCATAGACCCATATTTTATTCAAAATAGATCATAGAACACATATATATTAAAAGTGAAACATTTTAACATTTCATTAAAAAAAAAATTAACTCATTTAGAACTCGATGGCAGCAACACATCTAAAAAAAAAGTTGGGACAGGAGCAACAATAGGCTAGAAAAGTAAGTGGTACTAATAAAAAAAACATTTGCAACTAAGTCACATGACTGGGTACAAAAAAAAAGCATGTTAGAGAGGAAGAGTCTCTGAAAAGCAAAGATGGGCAGAGGTTCATCAATTTGCATCTAAAAATTGTAAAACAACTTTAAAAAAAATGTTTCTCAATGTAAAATTGTGAATACTTTGAATGTCCTACCACATGCAGTACATAACACTATTAAGAGTCAGAATCTGGAAACATCAAAAAGATCCACATGCATAAGGAATAAGGCAGACGGTCAATATTATGTACTCGTGATATATGTGACACACTGGCTTGATTTCAGGAACATTTCCAGAAATCATTGTCAGTGAACACGGTTCGCCGTGCAATCCACAAAAGCAAGTTAAAGTTATATTATGCAAAGAAGCCGAATGTCAACATGATCCAAAAACGCTGCTGTCTTGTCTGGGTCAACTGTTTAGTTGTTTCGCAACTAATTTTCCTGTCGTAGTTTTTAGAGATGAGCGAATTTCAGGTTATGAAATTTGTTCACGCTTCGTTTGGTGGTAGAAGCAGAATTGCATTATGGATTCCGTTACCACGGACCATAATGCAATTCTATGACGGAATTCATAACGGAATGCCTTTAGAGGCATTCAGTTATTTATTCCGTCATAATAGAAGTCTATGGCCTGCATAATGGATCCGTCCCGTTTCCGTTATGCAGGAGAGGACTCCGCTGCATAACTGAAACGGGACGGATCCGTTATGCAGCCCATAGACGTCAATTATGACGGAATGAATAATGGAATGCCTCTATAGGCATTCCGTTATACATTCCGTCATAGAATTGCGATATGCTCCGTGGTAACAGAATCCATAACGCAATTCTGCTTTTACCACCAAAAAAAGCGTAAACGAATTTCAAAATATGAAATTTGCTCATCTCTAGTAGTTTTATTCCAGCCGCCTCTCGGCATGTTTGCCGTGCTGCAGCCAGACCTCATTATACTGAATAGGGCCGGAGCGGACGTCCGGTGGCACACGTGCACTAGCTGCAGCACGGATCCGGAAGGCTGTTCACCCGCCGGAACAGCCTGCCGGAGAAGGCTGCTGCTAATGTGAAAGTAGCCTTAGACCGGTTCCCCAGTTTAGTCCTAAGCCAAATCTGTCAGAGACTTAGTGGGTTTACATACCTAGTCAACTATTGTTACAGGATGTACTGGAAACTGAGACGACAAGTAGCGCAATAAGCATAAAATAGCGGCATAAAGGAAACGTATAAATCATTTTCTCCATGTAGTCCATATAGTAGATCTTGGCACAATTTGTATCATTTCTTCTTGCTCATGAGGCTATACAGGGTTATTTCTAAACGTTTTCATAGCTCCAGAGTCGATTCGTTCAAATACTCCGTGGAGCCAAAGTTCCTTTCTCCCGAAGTCTCGCAAGACTTCGGTTAATTCCTACTATATTCCTATCTGCGTATTGAAAAATCATTTAAAATAGCAATTCAAACTGGTCTTTGGTACTGGCTGGTACCTCGGTACCAAAGCCCAGTTCGGATTGCTATTTTAAATTGTTTTTCAATGCGTAACTTTGGCTCCACGGAGCCAATATATTTTACTGCTGAACAGATACATGTAGGCTAGGTGTCTGGGGCACGGTATTGTGTTGAGTTACTGATGCCCGCCGCCTGCCTCCATAAACAGAAGATTCATACTTACCTGTTCCCCGCCGTTCTGCTGTGTCCATGTTTCTGTCCCCAGCTTGTTTTCTTGCATGGACATGGTCACATACTCCCCTGCCGCCAATGACGGACTTCAACATAGACATAGCAGAGTCATCGCAGAGGATCGGAGCAGCTGGGAGCAGGTTAGTATGAATCTTTGGTTTATAAAGGCAGACTGAGGGCACTTGCTAAAAAGAAAATGAGTATCCCTGGAGAACCCCTTTAACACTCAGTTCACACTTTCGCGTAAAACGCCGCTTTCGAACGCGCAAAAAAACGCACAACAGTACAGGAACCATGCATTCCAATGGAGGTGGTTCACACTTGCGCATTTTAATGTGCGTTCGTAGGCGCCTATAAACGTCACGGCGCACAGGCAAAGTATGTTCGCGTTAGTTCGGGCGTTTATCCTGCGTTTGGTTCCAATAGACTTCAATGGGAAACGCGATAGGCGTGTTGTTCGGGCGTTTGTGCAGCGTAAAGCGGCGCTATGGATGCGCGTTTTACAAAGTTTGCAACATGCTGACTCAGCCACCATGGAATGTCACACCTCTAAAGCACTCAGATTGGCCAAACTATATCATTGATCATTGGCCAACTATGCTGTCAATCACATAAACGCGCGTCAAACGCGCCTACACTATTTACCAAGCCGCTTGAAAAAACGCGCCTACACGCCAGTCTTGAACGCACCAAAAACGCTAGGCTTCAAAACGCTCAGGTCTGAACCCAGTGTAAGGGAGCATCGCCCTAATGTATTATGTAACAGAAAAGTAAAATGATTACTAATCTACTGTAATCAAATTTAATCTGATTGTTATTATCCACTTAAGCCCCCCTAGCTTAAACACCCTTAATGACCAGGCCACTTTTTACAATTCTGCACTACACTACTTTCACCGTTTATTGCTCCGTCATACAACTTACCACCCAAATGAATTTTACCTCCTTTTCTTCTCACTAATAGAGCTTTCATTTGGTGGTATTTCATTGCTGCTGACATTTTTACTTTTTTTGCTATTAATCAAAAATTACCGAAATTTTGCAAAAAATGACATTTTCACTTTCTGTTGTAAATTTTTTTAAAAAACTACATTTCTATATAAATTTTTCTCTAAATTTATTGTTCTACATGTCTTTGATAAAAAAAGTCCAATAAGTGTATATTTATTGGTTTGGGTAAAAGTTATAGCGTTTACAAACTATGGTGCAAAAGTGAATTTCGGCATTTTGAAGCAGCTCTGACTTTCTGAGCGCCTGTCATGTTTCTTCAGGTGCTAGAATGTCAGGAAAGTATAAATACCCCCAAATGACACCATTTTAGAAAGAAGACACCCCAAAGTATTCGCGGAGGGGCATGGTGAGTTCATGTATCATTTCATTTTTCTACAAGTTAGCGGAAAATGACACTTTCTGAGAAAAAAAAAAAAAAAAAAGTTTCAATTTCTGATAACTTCTGGCAAAAAAAAAAAAAATCTCAGACGGACTCACTATGCCCCTCAGTGAATACCTTGGGGTGTCTACTTTCCGAAATGGGGTCATTTGTGGGGTGTGTTTACTGTTCTGGCATTTTGGGCGGGGCTAAATTGTGAGCCGCCATGTAAAACCTAAAGGTACTCGTTGGAATTTGGGCCTTCGCACCCAGGCTGCAAAAAGTGTCACTCATGTGTGTATCGCCGTCCTCAGAGAAGTAGAGCAATGTGTTTTGGGTGTATTTTTACATATACCCATGTTGGGTGAGAAATATCTCTGTAAATTGTCAACTTTGTATAAAAATTTTTAAAGTGTTGTCGTTACAGAGATATTTTTCACACACAGTATGGTATATATAAAATACATCCCAAAACATATGCCCTAGCTCTTAGTGCGGCGATACCCATAGTGTTACTATTCTGCAGCCTGGAGTGCCTAAAACCAATTGCCTTTAGAAATTCACAGGGCATTTTTACGCATTTGGATTCTAGACTTCTTCTCACGCTTTAGGGGCCCCTAAAATGCCAGGACAGTATAAATACCCCACATGTGACCCCATTTTGGAAAGAAGACACCCCAAGGTATTCTGTGAGGGTATGGTGAGTTCATGTAAAATTTTATTTTTGTCATAAGTTAGTGGAATATGAGACTTTAGTAAAAAACAAAATTAAAAAAAAAAAAAAACAATTTCCGCTGACTTGTGCCAAAAAATAAAAATTCTGTGGACTCACCATGCCCCTCACAGAATACCTTGAGGGTGTCTTCTTTCCAAAATGGGGTCACATGTGGGGTATTTATACTCACCTGGCATTTTAGGGGCCCCTAAAGTGTGAGAATCCAAATGCAAAAAAATGCCCTGTGAAATCCTAAAGGTACTCATTGGTTTTAGGGCCTTAGCATCTTGGCTGCAAAAAGTGTCACTCATGTGTGTATCGCCGTACTCAGGAGAAGTAGGGCAATGTGTTTTGGGGTGTATTTTTACATATACCCATGCTGCGTGTGAGAAATATCGCTGTAAGCGACAACTTTTTACATTTTTTATTCAAAGCTTGCAATTTACAGAGATGTTTCTCTCACCCAGCATGGGTATATGTGTAACACACTAAAACACACGCTCTACTTCTCCTGAGTACGCGATCTGAGTGACACTACAGTCAAGTGCGATAGGACCCTTTTAGAGATAGGAGCATTTCTACGCATTTTCTTCTCATGCTTTAGAGGCCCCTAAAATGCCAGGGCAGTAGAAATACTTCATATGTGACCCCATTTGAAAAGACATCTAAGTGTTCCATGGAGGGGCATGGCGAGTTCATAGAAGATTTTCTTTTTGGCACAAGTTAGTGGAGAGTTGATTTTGTTGTTTTTCTCACAAAGTCTCCCTTTCCGCTAACTTTTTGACTAAAAGTTTAATTTTTCATGGACTCATTATGCCCCTCAGCGAATACCTTGGGGTGTCTTCTTTCCAAAATAGGGTCACATGTGAAGTATTTATACTGCCCTAGCATTTTAGGGGCCCCTAAAGCGTGAGAAGAAAATGCGTAAAATGCCCTCTAAAAGGTACTCGTTGGAATTTGGGCCTCTTTGCGCATCTTGGCTGCAAAAAAGTGTCACTCATGTGGCATCGCCGTACTCAGGAGAAGTAGGGCAATGTGTTTTAGGTGTATTTTTACATATACCCATGCTGGGTGAGAGAAATATCTCTGTAAATTGACAACTTTGAATAAAAAAATTTAAAAGTTGTCGTTTACAGCGATATTTTCACACCCAGCATGGGTATAAAATACACCCCACAGCACTGGCGATACCACATGAGACACTTTCTGCAGCCAAGATGCGCAAAGGGCCCTAAACTAATGAGTACCTTCCAGATTTCACAGGCCATTTTACGCATTTGGATTCTCACGCTTTAGGACCCCTAAAATGCCAGGACAGTATAAATACCCCACATGTGACCCCATTGTGGAAAGAAGACACCCAAGGTATTCCGTGAGGGGCATGGCGAGTTCACAGAAAAAAAAAATTTGGCACAAGTTAGCGGAAATTGATTTTTTTTTTTTTTACAGTCTCATATTCCACTAACTTGTGACAAAAAATAAAATTTTGCATGAACTCACCATACCCCTCACGGAATACCTTGGGGTGTCTTCTTTCTAAAATGGGGTCACATGTGGGGTTTTGTACTGCCCTGGCATTTGAGGGTCTCCGCAATCATTACACGTATGGCCAGCATTAGGAGTTTCTGCGATTCTCCTTATATTGAGCATACGGGTAATGAGATTTTTCCGTTCAGCCTCTGCGCTGAAAAAAAAAAAAATGAACGGCACAGATTTTTCATTCGCATCGGTCAATGTGGATGAAAAAATCTCTGCCAAATCAGTGACTGCGGTGCAGTGGGCTGGCGCTAGCGCTAACTAACTGGCGGTGATAAGGGACCCTTATGCCCCATTCACACGTCCGCAATTCTGTTTGCGGAGCAGATTGCGGACCCATTCATTTCTATGGGGACAGACTTTGTCCCTTCGGATCGGAATTACGGATCCGCGCTTCGAGTCTGCACTTCCGTTCCGCAAAAATATAGAACATGTCCTATTCTTGTCGCAATTGCGGACAAGAAAAGCATTTTCTATATAGTTCTGGCAATGTGCGGATCTGCAAAATGCGGAAAGCACATTGCCGGTGTCCGTGTTTTGAGGATCTGCGGATCGGATCCGCGGATCGTGATCCACGGATCCGTGAATCCACGGATCCGCAAAACACATATGGGCGTCTGAATGGAGCCTTACAAGAGGTGTGATCAATGACAGGGGGTGATCAGGGGTCTAGATGGGGTGATCAAGGGGTTAATAGGTGAGGGGGGGTGGGGGGTTAGTGTAGTGTTTGGTGCAACTTTGCTGTGTTACCTGGTCCTCTGGTGGTCGATCCCAGCAAATGGGACCACCAGAGGACCAGGTAGCAGGTATACCAGACGCTGTTCACAAAACAGCGTCTGGTATACATGTTTGATGCGATTTATATCGCATCTACAGCCTGCCAGCGATTGATCATCGCTGGCAGGCTGTAGTCTAACTCTCCAGACGCGCGTTCCTGTGAATGCGCGCGCATCTGCGAGCGCGTTCACAGGAACTCACGGGTCTCGCGAGAGGACGCGCCGATGCGTCCACTCAGAAGATCCCGGCCGCCCACAGGACGCAATCCTGCGTACGGCAGTCCGGGAGTGGTTATAGACATGTTTGTGTTAAAACATCTTTAGTGGCTTTTTATGCGACTCTCCACATAAAGAAATTAAATATCGAATCAAATATTGCAGTTTCCCATATACAACCAGAGGATCAGAGGGATCATCTGATTATCACTAGAGGGTGGACGAGTTGAAGGCAGCTCTATTGCACCTCTGGACGCACATATACGTAAGGATTGTACATTAGAGACGCAGATAGGGGCTCTACTCCAGCACTCCCATGAGACTGGAAAAATATAAGATTTCTCTGCCAATTGACTCTCATTTCAGCTGCCATAATGCATACAGACTATAAAGAAAGTACAAGCAGGAAGTGTTTGTCTCCAATATGGCCGACCCCCGGTGAGGTTTTAAACAAATAACAAATAGCTGCAACATTTAAAAACACTAAAGCAACACAAACCTAAATATATTGAACAAAACTAAAATGAAATCCATGGACATGTTCACTAGCCGTGTGTGAAAGAGGACCTGTCACCTTCACAAACTTTCACATATTTACCTTCCTCAATCGGCACTGCTTCACTGAATCCTCCAGTGGGATTTTCTTTTCTGTCTGCTTTTATTTATTTTTTTTTTAGCAGACCCCTAAAAATAATTGAGTCCCTGTGCAAACCGCAAAAAATACCAATTATGACGCAAACGGTCATGTGCATGAGGCCTAAAACAAGAATATAGTGACAACAGAATGTAAACTGCACGGGGCACCAAAGGTTATTCTTCCCATGTGCAGTTTCCATGAGCTGGAGTAAAGACTCTTTAAATCGGTCCCGATCACATATTTGGACGTATAAAACCACCCTTAGTTTTGTTGCATCAGACTACAGTTCAAAGCCGGATGCAAACTCTTTACTTGTCATTTCCCAGGGAAAAGTCTGTGCAGACACTACGAGGGCAAAGGAATACCTAAAGGGGTTGTCCCACGAAAAATATTCTAGTTTTCAAACCAGCATCTGGATCTGAAAACTTTTATAATTGCATGTACTTAAATATTCAGTATAGCCACTGAGTTATTCAATAAAATGTATCTGTATTGCGCCACCTGCTGTTTGTTTTTTCTTATTTCTTTGTCTAGCTCACTGAGAAGGCCGCACATGCTCAGTTTCATCCTTCAGCTGCCTCCTGAGCTGTGATAGGAAGAGCTGAGACACGCCTCCTGAGCTGTGATAGGGAGAGCTGAGACACGCCTCCTGAGCTGTGATAGGGAGAGCTGAGACACGCCTTCTGAGCTGTGATAGGGAGAGCTGAGACACGCCTCCTTAGCTGTGATAGGGAGAGCTGAGACACGCCTTCTGAGCTGTGATAGGGAGAGCTGAGACACGCCTCCTGAGCTGTGATAGGGAGAGCTGAGACACGCCTCCTGAGCTGTGATAGGGAGAGCTGAGACACGCCTCCTGAGCTGTGATAGGGAGAGCAGAGACACGCCCCCCTGAGCTGTGATAGGGAGAGCTGAGACACGCCCCTTAGCTGAGGCAGAATATACACTCCCCTTGAGCGGTCAGCTTGATATAAATCTAGCAGAGCAATGAATGGGGTGATCTCTGGATCCATGTGAGATACAGCGCTGGTTCTACCTTTGTTAGAAAGAGATTATCATGCCCTACATGATGTCTGATTTTCACTTTTTACATTAGTTATGGGATAACCCCTTTAAAGCTTTCAGCTCTGAAGCCTGCAGAATTGTGAATAAAGCTCTAGGCTTTAATACAGCCTGTAAAATATAATCAGTACAAGTCAAGTTACCTAGTATTTTTATGTAGACAACTCTTTTATACTAAAGTAACAGCAAAATTGGGTAGAGAGGCAGATATACACGTCAAACCATAAAGATAAGAACATTAAAATATGGGGTGGATACAGGAGGTTCATTTTTAGGTGCAGGTCATACTTACAAGTCCAATTCCAAATATAATTAAAGGAATAAAAGGCAAGAACAATTTTATTTATTTGTCAAGGTAATTAGGTTTTATTTTTTTAGATTCATATGTATGAAGATGACAGATAAAAAATGTACAGAAAAATGTAAAAGTTCAATTTCAAACAATTCTAGTAATGCTTCAAGAGAGGAAAAAAAGGACCATAATTGCTACAATATTCACAACCACAGTGAGCAGGTAGGTGTGTTATAGTGGTTAATACCGCGTGTCCACTGCATGAGGATTTGTGAAACAGACAGATTAGGAGGGACACAAAAAGCAAAAGCATCGGTGATGGTCAACAAATACAATAAGATCATACACAGTACAAAAAACTGACCCAGGCATTGAGAAATTTAGGAGCCTTTCCAACTGGAGCAGCAACAGAACTCCTACATCATTCATACTCGAGTCGCAAGATATGCTTCGTTAGATTGCAGAATTCTACACACTCTGTTTAACAGCAACGCTCTTAAGGGGACAGGCCTTAATTTACATAGGACAACGCCTACGAAAAACAACCGAGATTATTATGGTCAACTGGATTTGACTCATTTGTACAATTTTAATATTTAGGAGACATTTAGTCACAACTTTAGCGTAAACTTTAATCCTGTTAATTGGGAAAACCATATAATAACTTATCTATTGCATTTCTTAGAAACTAAATGATGTACTTTACAAAAGGAAGACAAAATGTAAAGTTGCCCTCTCATTCAAAACAAAAAGAAATCACATTAACTGAGGAGTGAACAGTACAATTACATAGTGTCCTCCATTGCACCTTTTTAGTTGCAGATTAGCAAATTCTCGGGCTCCTCTATGTCATCCAAGATGGCCACACCATTTCTCATCTAATGCACACTGTGCATCAGTAGCCCAAGACACGGACTAAATATTCAAAAGGAACTAGGAAACTTATTTTGAGGGTCCTTTCCAGACTGAGAGGCTTGATTTTACAGTATTTTATCCCCAGAACTGATGCTCATAGGTTCTTGTAGTCAAGTCTATTTTGTACAAAACCCCCTAAAAAAAAAACAAAACCTGTACTGTAAGCTAGATGCACATTTTGTTAAGAAAATGTAGCAGACAACTGCGTGGACCCTCAAAAAATCAAAAAAATAAAAAGTGAATCTGGTTAGATTTGATGGTTGGCCAATGGCTTCATAAGCTATAGCCAATGAAAAATACAGAAATCCCTTCTGCTTGTTTTTACCCAAATATTCATTCCAACATGAATGGGGCAAAAGTTGTCAACCAAGGGTAGCCCGGACACTTTTCTTTTTAACAAATTTATCAGAATGGTGTAAAATAATTAAAGAAGGCACTCACCTTATCAATCGACTGATGCACCCTTTCTGCCACTTCCCAGATGCCCCTCTGGCCTCTGTACTTCATGGTTTTCTCTCGACACGACAGGTGACTGCTGCAGTGCAATATGTCGAAAGACCCCAGGAAGTACAGAGACCAACGGATCTAGCAAATATTGGAAGGAACGGCAGTTGAAGGGAACTGGTAAGCAAAACATGACATTATTTTACACCATTATGACCATTCTGTAAAAAATGGAAGAGGATGAACCACACCTTTAAAGCCCAGGAGGTCCTTTAAACCTAGCTCAAATTAATTATTTTTGTAAATTTAAAAAAAAAAAAAAAAAAAAATAGGTATTGGCTATTAATTATAATGTTAATACTTAATAAATCCACATTACAAAATAATCATAACTGTGTTGAATTTTGGCAATTAAAGGAATACTGTGAAGGATCCTAGAGGAGTTTGCCAATCTCAGATATTGATGGCATATCACTAGGGTATGCCCTAGTCATCAATGTCAGATAGGTAAGATAGGGTCCGCACCTATCTACAGAATGGGGCCCCCAAAATCAATGCAAGCACACAGAGCATGTGCAGCCTGCTTTTCATTCAATGCTATGGGAGTTTTGAAAATAATCAAGTCAGCAAGCCTGGCTAATTTTGGAAGTTTCACAGCGTTTAATGGTGATCATACCTTGCATGCACGACCTCCTTTGCATTCACCGATATGGGACTACCAGAAATTTTTAGAACTCTCATAGCGGTGAATGAAGAGTGGCCACACAACCACTCTCCTTCACTTCGGAGGCCTGTTCTGAAGATAGGGATAGGAGCATCTCTCATAGGTGGGACCTTCACCCAATCTAGAGATATGCTACCAGTGTCTTAGATAGGAATACTCCTTTAAGCTTTACAAAAGGAACAAACTATTATTTATTTTTACTCTAATTGGTTGTACAAAAGGAAGATTTATTAAAGCTTAAATATCTTAATCAAATCACACAAGGAGGCAAATTCTATATGTGGTGCTTCAGAATATTAGTCAAGAACAGTCAAGTCCAAGGTCTTCAAGTGATGCTGCCTCGATACACAAATGGCAATGCATTAACTATTGCTCCTTATTGCCAATTATGCTGAATGCTGTCAGACATAAGGGGATAGGACTCAGCGGGCCATACTGCGTGCTCTGTATGGACATAAGTGGGACTGCGGTCAACACAAATGGTGGAAAAAATATTTACATGGGTTTATATTTATTCCACTATCCACAGGACCAGTTGACTTTACAGATGCTCCACTGTATGGAAGATTCCATTAAAATCTGTTTTAGTAATACCTGCACTCACCATGTCCTAACTATTCTAGAGCAGCTTTATGCAGACCTCTGAGTTATGTCGTTCCTCTAATTTCAAGCTATTAATTAATATCTAGAAGGAATGAAAGAGGAATGACACCACAGAGCTATAAGAAAAGATGCTCTAGAATTGTTGTTTCTAAAACAGACATGTCAGGAGAAATGACAAGTCCTCTTTAAAGGAGTAGAGGAGTATTAAAATCTGAAAATAACATCAATGGACGTCCAGAAGGAGGTACCCTAGTGCTCATTTTCAGTGGCAGAGATGAAATCCGCAAGAGTTATGGAAACCAACAAGCATGGTCATTTTTTGACATGTTGGAAGATAACATCATAGAAATATTCCTTTACTCACAAGCTACTTGCACACAGATATCTGATGTAGACAAACTCCACCCGTGGTTGCATATCAGATCAGTAAATGACAGTACATATATTGAGAACATTACCAGAACGCCAAAAACATATGCTACAGACAAAAAGAAACACATAGGTTAAAGAAAGTCTTTTCAGAGGTTTCCTCAACCGTCTTGAGGGGTTTTGTATAAAGTCTTCGACTACAGTCAAGATTTGATAAGTCCACAAAGGCAAGAACTCAAAACAAATGAACTAGGATTAAAGAGAACAAAAATACGTATGTTTGAGAAAAGGCAACATGTCCTTAGTACAACTGTGTGAAATAAAGAAAAGAAAAAAAGATAACGGAGATATTCATCTTAATATAAGACAAATCGAAAAATGCAATAAGGTCCATAAAAATGATGGAAACTCCTATGGTTAGGGGTCTTGAAATTACAGAGATTAGTTATTCTTGGGGTACGTCCACACGGTAAAGGGCCGTGGTGGATTTACATTGAATTATACATAACAAAAGAGTTACAAAAAGATGATCATGGGCAGATATCCTGTGTCTTGGATGATGACCCAGAGCTTGAAAACCCCGGTTTGATGCTAGAGACATTATAGCAACACATTGGTCATTACAATACTCATGAATGAACACCAGCACCACGCAAAATACATATTAAATACCAAGTCTTACATGTTATTATGCCATTATCACTTGCTTCACCCTTCTTAATACTGTTCAGCGCAGTGGTTATTAGAATAGACGCCTGCAATTTATACAAGGAGAGGATAACCCGGCTCTAGAAAAGGCAATTTTCAGTAAGTTACAGTCATTGGCTCGTCTGCATTTCAATAAGGGATATCTTATTAGTGCTTTCAATTTTAACAATGTGCCCTGGCTTGGCAAATTGATTCATGTGTGGTGGGTACTAATAACTTTCAAGAGGTGTTTAGAGCAGAGTTACAAAAAGCCTCCAGAAGCCATGGTTCATGGGACGTAGCTGGAAGGAAGGCTGGCGGGGCACGCCAACAAACCACTGTGACCTGGCCAGTGTATTTCAATAAATAGCTAGGGCAGTAAACAATCTAAGGCTGGCCAAACACAATAGTTAGCTGTCAGTCAACAGTCATCTCTACAAACCCATGCCACACACTTACAAACTTGGCCGAGAACAACAGGATTGGGAATGTTCAGCTCTAACCCGATCTTGGTGTCCCTGAACATATGACATCTGGGAAGACTCCCCCTTACACATTATGTGGACAGCCGGTTATGCTCGGCAAGCTCTGCACAGCTGGGTTTGATTGGCTCTGTTCATCATGAAGAGTACAGATCCATAGAACGTATATGTATCTGTACACCACATGTTGGAGAAGCCGAGCAAAGCAGAGGAAACCTGAACTGAGAAGGGCTGCTGCATGATCATTGGTTTTACCAAAGGTTTAGGTCCCAGGATCTGTAAAGGAAAGCTTACTTACCTGCTTGCTGGCGTTGGCTCCCCGCTGCTTTTCCTCCAGGCCTGCGATGCTCCACTCGGTCAACATCCTGTTTGACATTGCCACGATGGAGACCGGATCTCCATGTATCATGTGACCATTCGCAATGATGTAAAGGAATCTGTTTGACGCTGCAGCGACCTCAAACAAGATGTTGACAGCGAGGGATACCAGGGAAGCATCGCAAGCCAGGATAAGTGGGGAGGCAGTGCCAGGAAGCAGGTAAGTTATCTTTCCCTTACAGGTCCTGCCAAGTACGGGGTTTGCCAAAACCTCTCCATTCTTGCACAACCCCGTTAAGTTTTCTTTATATCCAGGTACGTCACCATTGACTAAGAACCATCGCAATCAAAGTCCTCATTTCTTCCATATTAAAATTGGACAAACTTTGACACACATTGCTGAACCCATCTAGTTTCCATGGATGTCGTAGAGGTTTCAAAAAGTGCACAATTCAGTAACCAAATCAAGACCACTTCCTTTTTTACTACTTCAGGTATAACAAACAAAACCGTCTCCCTCTTTTATGAGCATAAGCATCTTAGGTTTTGGAATGTATAGACTGTTTTTTTTTTTTTTATATTCGTAAGTGCTTGTAGAAACTGGAGGAATGAAAATACCCTCATTTACTTCAACGATTGGCATTTTAAATCTTGAAATGTTTGAATTCGACTTGTAAAGAAATACATCTGTGTTTAAAAAGCATCATCAAACCACTGATAGAAAAAAGAATTTCCCCGCGTTGTAAACATTAGAGATGCCAGTTGCAGGACCTGGCTTGACTGACTCTAAGAGCTGGCTGCTGAGCACTTTTGGGTCTGGGACGAGCAGGAAAGTCTTAGACCAGGTCAGCCAAGGGCAAAATGTTGGCTGAGGAATGGGCCTCGTTATTAACTGCTCTTAAGATTCACATCTTGTTCACAGTAAGTTGTAGAGAACCAGATACTTCAGTGCATTATTTTTTTTGTAGAACACAATACCTCCTTCGCCTTATCATACATTCTTTTCCAAGTCAAGTAATACTGATAGAGTTTTGTTTAATCTGCCTCATCCTGTCATACGGGTTGGACTTTTGTAAAGGTATTTCCAAATGGCATAATAATGCACAGCAGCTGCAAGAGCCACAAAGAGGTGCCAGATGGCATGTGCAAAAGGGATGATCCCGTCGCTCTTGAAGAACACCACACCCAAGCAGTAGATGAGTCCTCCCCAGGCAAGCTCTTGTAAGCCTTCTGTATTGTTCTGTAAAGGAAAAGGATGGTTATTAATTATTAACAGACCCAACATTTCCTCATCAACTTTGATAGTTCACATGTTAAGAAGAGGTTTAAACTTGGGACTACCTACAAACAACGAGTAGCCTTGAGGACATATCTCACTGCACTAAGATGTATGGCTTGACTTTTCCAGTAGAGGCAAAGTAGGAGTTTTCTTAAATTCAAAATGGGCTATTTTGAGACAATACTTTTTCAAAGGCTCTTCCATTCTCGAAACCGATGTGGCTTCTGAATCACTCAAGAGTTTCCTGCCACACTACCCACAGGGTAAACAACACTTCCTTGGGAAATGAGTTGAGCTCTATGGAGTACAATTTTTTTTTAAATGTTTAACTATGGATTTACTGGTTTGAACAAATCCGGTACAGTAGGTCGAGACCCATGCCAGGCCTATCATATTTAAAAAAGCTGACCAATGCAGTAGAGCAGAGAAGAAACAAGTAAAAATAAAATATTTTTTAAAAAATTTTTTAATGGGACACTACCATCAACAATTTATATATTTTTATATATATATATATATATATATATATATATATATATATATATATATATATATACATATACACACACACACACTCACGTGACGGGGGGAATGCAGCGACGGCCTTGTGGGGATGAAAAGCGACGTGGGTGAGGGGAGCGGGTTAACCACTTCAGCCCCCCTAGCTTAAACACCCTTAGGCCTCTTTCACACGAGCGTGTCCGGATTAGGTCCGGATGCGTTCAGTGAAAACTGTGCGATTTCACAGGCAAAGCCATTCAGTTTTGCCTGCGATTGCGTTCAGTTGTTCAGTTTTTTCCGCGCGGGTGCAATGCGTTTTGATGCGTTTTTCACGCGCGTGATAAAAAACTGAAGGTTTACAAACAACATCTCCTAGCAACCATCAGTGAAAAACGCATCGCACCCGCACTTGCTTGCGGATGCAATGTGTTTTTCACGCAGCCCCATTCACTTCTATGGGGCTAGGGCTGCGTGAAAAACGCAGAATATAGAACATGCTGCGATTTTCACGCAACGCACAAGTGATGCGTGAAAAAAAAACGCTCATGTACACAGACCCATTGAAATGAATGAGTCAGGATTCAGTGCGGATGCTATGCGTTCACGTCACGCATAGCACCCGCGCGGAAAACTCGCTCGTGTGAAAGGGACCTTAATGACCAGGCCACTTTTTACAATTCTGCACCACACTACTTTCACCGTTTATTGCTGCGTCATACAACTTACCACCCAAATGAATTTTACATTTTTACTTTTTTTGCCATTAATACAAATTTAACGACATATTTGCAAAAAAATGACATTTTTCACTTTCTGTTGTAAATTTTTTTTTTTAAAAACTACATTTCTATATACATTTTTCTCTAAATTTATTGTTCTACATGTCTTTGATAAAAAAAATCCAATAAGTGTAAATTTATTGGTTTGGGTAAAAGTTATAGCATTTACAAACTATGGTGCAAAAAAGTGAATTTCCGCATTTTGAAACAGCTCTGACTTTCTGAGCACCTGTCATGTTTCTTCAGGTGCTAGAATGCCAGGATAGTATAAATACCCCCCAAATTACACCATATTAGAAAGAAGACACCCCAAAGTATTCGCGGAGAAGCATGGTGAGTTCATGTATCATTTCATTTTTTTTTCACAAGTTAGCGGAAAATGACACTTTCTGAGGAAAAAAAATATAATAAAGTTTCTATTTCTGCTAACTTGTGGCAAAGAAAATAAAATCTCCCACGGACTCAGTATGCCCCTCAGTGAATACCTTGGGGCGTCTACTTTCTGAAATGGGGTCATTTGTGGGGTGTGTTTACTGTTCTGGCATTTTGGGCGGGGCTAAATTGTGAGCAGCCCTGTAAATCCTAAAAGGTACTCGTTGGACTTTACGCCCCTTTACGCACCTAGGCTGCAAAAAAGTGGCACACATGTGGTATCGCCGTACTCAGAAGAAGTAGAGCAATGTGGTTTGGGGTGTATTTTTACATATACCCATGCTGGGTGAGAGAAATATCTCTGTAAACTGACAACTTTAAAAAAATTTTTATACAAAGTTGTCAATTTACAGAGATATTTCTCTAACCCAGCATGGGTATATGTAAAAATACACCCCAAAACACATTGCCCTACTTCTCCTGAGTACGGCGATACCACATGTGTGCCACTTTTTTGCAGCCAAGATGCGCAAAGGGGCCCTAATTCCAATGAGTACCTTTTAGGAGGGCATTTTTACGCATTTGGATTCCAGACTTCTTCTCAAGTTTTAGGACCCCTAAAATGCCAGGGCAGTATAAATACCCCACATGTGACCCCATTTTGGAAAGAAGACACCCCAAGGTATTCCATGAGGGGAATGGCGAATTCATAGAAGATTTTTTTTTGGCACAAGTTAGCGGAAATTGATTTTCTTATTGTTTTTTCTCACAAAGTCTCCCTTTCCGCTAACTTGTGACAAAAAGCTCAATTTTTCATGGACTGAATATGCCCCTCAGCAAATACCTTGGGGTGTCTTCTTTCCAAAATAGGGTCATTTGTGGGGTGTTTGTACTGTTCTGGCATTTTGGGCGGGGCTAAATTGTGAGCAGCCCTGTAAAGCCTAAAGGTACTCGTTGGACTTTACGCCCCTTTACGCACCTAGGCTGCAAAAAAGTGGCACACATGTGGTATCGCCGTACTCAGGAGAAGTAGGGCAATGTGTTTTGGGGTGTATTTTTACATATACCCATGCTGGGTAAGAGAAATATCTCTGTAAATTGACAACTTTGTATAAAAAAAATTAAATTTAAAAAGTTGTCGTTTACAGCGATATTTCTCACACAAAGTATGGGTATATATAAAAATACACCCCAAAACACATTGCCCTACTTCTCCTGAGTACGGCGATACCACGTGTGCCACTTTTTTGCAGCCAAGATGCGCAAAGGGGCCCTAATTCCAATGAGTACCTTTAGAATTTCACAGGGCATTTTTAAACATTTGGATTCTCATGCTTTAGGGCCCCTAAAATGCCAGGGCAGTATAAATACCCCACGTGACCCCATTTTGGAAAGAAGACACCCCAAGGTATTTCGTGAGGGGCATGGCGAGTTCACAGAAAAAAATTTTTTGGGCACAAGTTAGCGGAAATTGATATATATATTTTTGTTTTACAAAGTCTCATATTCCACTAACTTGTGACAAAAAATAAAATTTTACATGAACTCACCATACCCCTCACGGAATACCTTGGGGTGTCTTCTTTCTAAAATAGGGTCACTTGTGGGGTGTTTGTACTGCCTTGGCATTTGAGGGTCTCCGCAATCATTACATGTATGACCAGCATTAGGAGTTTCTGCTATTCTCCTTATATTGAGCATACGGGTAATACGATTTTTTTTTCCCGTTCAGCCTCTGGGCTGAAAGAAAAAATGAACGGCACAGATTTTATCATTCGCATCGATCAATGTGGATAAAAAAATCTCTGCCCCATTCACACGTCCGAAATTCTGTTTGCGGAACGGAATTGCGGACCCATTAATTTCTATGGGGACAGACTTTGTCCCGCTCGGATCCGGAATTGCGGATCCGCACTTCCGGGTCTGCACTTCCGTTCCGCAAAAATATAGAACATGTCCTTATTCTTGTCCGTAATTGCGGACAAGAAAAGGCATTTTCTATATAGTTCTGGCAATGTGCAGATCTGCAAAATGCGGAAAGCACATTGCCGGTGTCCGTGTTTTGCGGATCCGCAAAACACATATGGACGTCTGAATGGAGCCATACAGGGGAGTGATCAATGAAAGGGGGTGATCAGGGAGTCTATATGGGGTGATCAGGGGTTAATAAGTGGTAAGTAAGTGACAAGGGGGGGGGGGGGTGTAGTGTGGTGCTTGGTGCTACTTTATAGAGCTACCTGGTCCTCTGGTGGTCGATCCCAGTGAATGGGACCACCGGAGGACCAGGTAGCAGGTATATCAGACGCTGTTAACAAAACAGCGTCTGACATACCCGTTTGATGCGATTTATCTTACATGACATTGATCATCGCTGGCAGGCTGTAGTATAACTGCCGAGCTGCGTGCGCGTTCACAGCAAATCTCGCATCTCGCGAGATGACGCACGGATGCGTCCAGGAGAAACAAACCTGCCGCCGCCTGGACACATCCGTGCGTTAGGCGGTCGGCAGGCGGTTAAGTATAATCTTTATGAGGTGGGGGTCATTATAGGGCTTGGATAACCCCTTTAAAACACAAAACTCTTCCCAACAGCCTTGCTTTCTCTAGGTAAGCCCACACTTATTTTTATGCTGGTCAAAGTAGATCAGACATTGGCAACCTTTGGCAATCCAGCGGCTGTGAAACTACAGCTGCCAGCATGCACACTTACTCCCAGGATTCTGGGAGTTGTAGTTTCAGAACAGCTGGAGTGACGGAGGTTGCTGATCTCTGAAGTAGATTTTAGTTGGTACAGATATACATTTACCAGAATATGGACAGAGTAGATACCCACTCTAGGAGACAACCGTGAAGGGGTGAGTGGGCTTACTGCCTTTTGATCAAAATGTAAACTAATGTCTCCACTATTTGCATGCGATATGGGGGATTAGTATCATAGTATTTAGCTGAAGAGCGTATATCAAGGGTTAAGCATTGTGGATGTGCGATCCAGTCTTTTTTTTCTCGCCATTGATACATGTTAGGCTACGTTCACACGACGACAATTGTCGCGCGACAAAAAGTCGCGCGACAATTTGGGAACCACTACACGGCAACATTTGTAGCGCGACATTGATGTCACATTAATGTCGTAGCGACAATTTATAATGGGAGTCTATGGTGGTGTCGCACGTGCAACATGTAGCATGTTGCGACTGCGACACAACAGTCGCAAAAATCCATCCGGATGGATTTTTGCCGACTGATCGTGTACGCAGTCGCAGCATGTCGATGTCGCACTCGCGACACCATAGACTCCCATTATAAAAATTGTCGCGCGACAATAGTGCGACTTTTTGTCGCGCGACAATTGTCGTCGTGTGAACGTACCCTTAATCTTCCTTCTTGTTTATTCCTGGTATCAGCACTCCTCCCACTTGCCACAGGCGGTTTTAATTAATTGGCAGGAGACTGCATAAGTGTGTGAGTGACCTACTAGTGTTAGTCCTGGTTTCTGTTAGTACTGAGCAGGTTGCATTAGGCTCCTGTTCAGACGGTGCTATGCTGCATGGTGGCCTTTGTTGTTGTGGTACTTTTCTGGCTGGCCTGCGTAGCTGCGGCCTGCTAGGATGGTGCCACGTGTCGCCATGCAGCATTGGTGCCTTTATCAGATTATGGACAGAGTAGTTACCCACTCTAGGAGACAACCGTGACGTGGGTGAGTGGGCTTACTACCTTTTGATCAAAATGTAAACTAATGTCTCCACTATTTGCATGCGATATGGGGGATTAGTATCATAGTATTTAGCTGAAGAGCGTATATCAAGGGTTAAGCATTGTGGATGTGCGATCCAGTCTTTTTTTTCTCGCCATTTGATACAGATATACATTAAGGCTGATCATATGTGGGTCACCCGGACGGCCCACCCAAGTGTTAACCAGTAACAGTATTGTTCTATTTTGTACCACGCGCTAACCATGCAAAATGAGAAAGAATGCATTCATTCAATGAATAAAATGTATTATAACCTCTTTGCACTGGAATGACAAGATCCTCGCGCATCAGTGTTTTTTTCATGTGTAAAATACGTAGCTCTCACTTTGCATTTTTTGCTCAATTTTGGGGGGAAAATAGGTGAAAAATGTACCAAAAAAGTCAATGATTGAAAATTCATGTTCATGTTTTTTTTTTTGTTCTCATAAAATTTATCCAATTCATAATTTCTTGTAAACAAGCCCCTAAAAAAAAAACAACAACAAACAATCGCTGACTTTTGTGCCCTAGTAAAACTTAAAAGAAATTATCATATTTAAATCTATACCCTTCTTTTTAGAAAACACCATTTCACATCAACATAGAAATCCTTGCGCCTTAAAAAATAAATAAAAAATACCGGTAAATAATATTAAAAAAGGACTCTATCCTGCATCACAGAATGTGTAATTGGGAACTATTGGAGTCATTTACAGATATAAGCCACTTTTTGACATATATCTGCCGCAGATTGTGGCACAAAGGTTATTTGCGCCGCAATCTGCGACTTTTTCCCGATCACGCAAGGTGTAAAAAAAGGGGGAAGGGAAGTAGAAAATTATCTAAATCTACGCTAGCAAGGAAGCTGGTGTAGAGTTAGACAGGCTGTAGATAAGCCGAAGTTATGTAGAGTCCGGCACCTCTATATTAATTTGGAGCATCCTCAGCAAGCTAAAGGGGTACTAAGACCGGCATCTAAAACGCTGGTCTTAATAAATGATCCGCCTATGGTTTTTTCAAGGCACTAAAGAATTTATTATATTTCAATTCTACATCCTTCTTTTTGGAAAACACAATTTCACATGAACATAGAAATTCTTACCATTGACGTCACTACTAAAGCTGGAGAAAATCCCATTGCTAGGTAGAAGAGCAATTCAACAATCTTATACCTAGAAGAATCAAATGCATTCTTAATGGCTCAAAGGTACAAAAGAAAAATTGGCAAAAAACATTAGAAAAAATAAATAAATAGCGAAATCATGAGAGAGCATTCACACATACATATCCACAGACATCTGTAACTAAGAGTTCTGGATCAAATCGTATCAGGAACCATAAAATGTAGTACAATCTGATGGATAGTTTTAATAAAATAAAAATAATTGGGGGGCCTCACTAAAAGGTATATGGGCACTAAGGGCTCTTTCACACTTGCGTATTTGTTTTCCGGCATAGAGATCCGTCGTCAGGTCTCTATGCCGGAAAAATCCTGATCAGGATTATCCCAATGCATTCTGGACGGAATCCGCAAGGCCGGACCCGGAATTAATGCCCATTGAAAGGCATTAATCCGGATCCGGCCTTAAGCTAAACGTCGTTTCGGCGCATCGCCAGATCCGACATTAAGCGTTTTCTGAATGGTTACCATGGCAGCCAGGACGCTAAAGTCCTGGTTGCCATGGTAAAGTGTAGTGGGGAGCGGGGGAGCAGTATACTTACCATCCGTGCGGCTCCCGGGGCGCTCCAGAGTGACGTCAGGGTGCCCCACGTGCATGGATCACGTGATCGCATGGATTACGTGATCCATGCGCATGGGGCGCTCTGACATCATTCTGGAGCACCCCGGGAGCCGCACGGACTGTAAGTATACGCTCCTCCGCTCCCCACTACTACTATGGCAACCAGGACTTTAATAGCGTCCTGGCTGCCATGGTAACCTCAAAGCATTTCGAAGACTGATCAGGATCCTGATCAGTCTTCTAATGCTTTCAGGCGACTTGCGTTCTGACGGATCCGGCGAGACGGAAGTGCCCGCCGGATCCTCAGAACGCAAGTGTGAAAGAGGCCTAAGTTATGAGTGCACAGTAGAGAAGGAAAGCAAATCCTTCGAAAATCTAAATATCCCCCAATCGTAAGAGATATTTAGAAAACAATATGTTATGTATCTGATTCGCTTATACTATTATATGGGATTATATGTTTTTGTGTGCCCAATTGCTGTGGATTTTTGCTAATTTTATGATAAACTTCACTGTGTAGTGAATGGAGCCGGTTATTGCATCACTGCTCCCATTCCCTGCAGCGTGGTTCCAGTGCCAGAGCTACTGCAGGACAGCAGATCGGTGGGGCTGCGAGGTGTCGGACACTTGCTGATCAGATACCGATGGCCTCTCCTTGAGGGCAATTTCCCACACAGCTTTTTTTGGAAAAAAGCTGCAGTTTTTGTGGCAGAGCTCAATGTAGTGTTTTGAGCAAAACCCTCAAGTGGAGTCAAAAGGAATGAGAAAAATATTGTCAGGACTTGGCTATGGCTCAAAAAACTGTTATCAGTGAGATAATATGGATGACCTTTCCACAGGATAGGTCATCAATATCACACATTGGCGGGGGGCTGAGTCCTGGAACCACCGGCGATCAGGCGATCAGCTGTTTTGGGAAGCAGCAGCACTCACTGGAGCTCTGGTTAGCATGGTGGCCTCCCAGGCGCTTACCAAGCTACCGTATAACCTCTTTATAGGGGTTGTCTCAGTTCAGCAAATGGCTGAACGTTAATACAAGGCACTTACTAATGTATTGTGATTGTCCATGTTGCTTCCTTTGCTGGCTTGATTCATTTTTCCATTGTATTATACACGGCTTGTTTCCAGGGGTTATGAGCACCCTGCATATGAGGTGGCAGGACAGGAGCTGATGCGTATGCGTGCCTTTGTGCACTCCCGTGGTCTGGCCACCAGAGAGGCTGGTGCTATTTCCTATAATGTGCAAGCACGACCACCGCTGCCGGATTGCAGGATGGCGATAACCATGGGAACATGCAGTGTATAATGTGATGGGAAAATAAATCAAGCCAGCAAAGGAGACAATATGGACAATCACAATACAGTTGTAAGTGCTTTGTGCTAACTTTCTCTACAAGATAAATGCCATTTTCTGAAGTGAGACAACCTCTATAAGCAAATTTTTTAAAACCCTGGAAAACCACTATAATATCAGAAGGTTTTTGGGGAGTGGAAGGAAACAGGAGTACCTGGAGGAAACCCATGCAAGTATGAGGAGCAGATACAAACTTCATGCGCATGTTGCCCTTGGTCAGATTCCATAAAGCAGCAATGCTAACCACTGGATTTTCTTTCAACAAGTCTCTTACTATATATTAAAGTCAATTTCATAATTAGTCCAATTTTTGGAGAGTGGGATTATAGCGGCACAAACTACTTTAAAAATACAAAAATCATCAATGTACACAAAACAACTTACAAAACAATTTACCTTTCATGGTATAGAAACACATAAATAGTTCCACCAGCAGCCATCAGCCAAATGAACCACCTCATGTGAGAGGCCAGGGGTCCCAGTTCTCGAAGATTTAACCTTGATACATGAAGAAAACATAACTGTTCAGAATCCAGCAATGCAAATGAAAGGGCATTGCCAAAATTGAGATTTATAGAGAAATGTGATGACGGAGGGCTCCCACAGAACACCACAGTGAGGAAGAGTTTGAATAAAGCGGTGGCCGAGCATGCTCACTGCAGCTTCTATGCTAGTTCCATAGACTTGGAATGGAGCCCTTATGAGGAACCAAGGGGCTCAGAACTTGTGTTCTAGTGATCATGGGGGTCCTAGTGGTGAGGGGCAAAGCAATCTGACATTTATCAGCTATTCTGAGGATCAGTGAGAAATGTGAATTGTGGGAACAGCCTTAAAATATAATGAAAATATGAGTGTTCTGTTATCTACTGCACATGCCTGCAAGAAGAAATTACCCCAATGGATCTGAATACATTGGAGGCTTGGGCAGAGAAGTGGTAGATGATGTTTAACACTGACAAATGTAAGGTTATGCACATGGGAAGGAATAATGCAAGTCACCCGTACATACTGGCAAAACACTGACATGGAGCTGGAGAGTGTTCAGAGGAGGGAAACTAAAGTAATAACTACAATAGCTGGACTACAGTACCCAGAAAGATGATACAAATTAGGGTTATTCACTGTAGAAAAAAAGACGACTGAGGGGAGATCTAATAACTATGTATAAATATATCAGGGGTCAGTACAGAGATCTCTCCCATTATCTATTTACCCCCAGGACTGTGACGAGGGGACATCCGCTGCGAGGTTTCTACACAAACATAGAAAATGATTCTTCACTGTAAGAGCAGTGAGACTATGGAACTCTCTGCCTGAGGAGGTGGTGATGGTGAGTACAATAAAAGAGTTCAGGAGGGGCCTGGATTTATTTCTGGAGTGTAATAATATTACAGGCTACAGCTACTAGAGAGGGGTCGTTGATCCAGGGAGTTATTCCGATGCCTGATTGGGGTTTGGGAAGGAATTTTTTCCCCCTAAAACTGGCTTCTACCTCACGGGGCTTGCTTTCCTCTGGATCAACTTTGAAGGAGAACAGGCTGAACTGGATGGGAGGAATGTGTAGCCTTACAAACTATGTCACTATGATATGAAGAAGAGCACTTCATATACAAAGTTTAAATAGCATCTAATGCAAGGTGCTGCCCCAGTACAAAGTCTCCAGTGTGTTTTTTTTTATTTTAAAAATACATACAATGTTTGGATAAACTTGTGCTAAATTCTACTTTATAAGAGCCTTGTTAAATAGAGTAAGCGGAGGTTGTCCTGGTGCCATAGAGGACATGCCCAGTTATTGAGTGGGTCAAGGGTTATACGGCTCTCATGTTCCTAGTGGGAACATATTTCCAAATTATCAGGAAAATATAAGGCTAAGTCTAAGGCTACTTTCACACTGTCGGGGAACAGCCTGCCAGATCCATGCTTCCACTAGTCCACCGGCCTGCAGAAGTCTGCTCCGGCCCGATTCACTATGATGGGGGTGGACCGGAGGTCCTGCAGCAGTACAGAAAAAAATGCCGGAACAGCGTGCCGGAAAAGGCTACGACAAGTGTGAAAGTAGCTTTATTCTGATCAGGGATGCACTGGTGGATTTTAATGAGGGATATAATAGGATTCTATTTTGAAGTGCGTTTGAGAACTGAAAGCCCCAAATATTTCAGTCCCTTTTTTCCCCATCTCTGTCTTACTGTTAGCCGGATACCAAGCACTCAATAAACACCATGTAATAGAGTCCCAGCGGTCAAGTGATCGCCCTTTGCTGGGTACCTGGAGAAGATGTTTGAGTCTAGCAGACCCAGAACAGCATTATAGTGCAGTCAGAAAACTGTAATTTGGGGGGAGGGGCACAATATGTAAGATAAATGACAAAGACAAAATAAAACTAATGGAAAACAAAATAAATCAAAGAATGCATAATCTAGCCCAACCCTCAAGAAGATGCCCACTGAGCCAATCATGTGCAGTGAGATGACCCGATTCAATCAGGGATTGGCTGTGAAGGCATCTGCAGCAGGGACACAGTAAGGATGGGAGTAGCGGGGAATCGGGGAGGCAGAGAACGGATGCTTTTATTTTTAGCTCATTTTGAGGCCTTTCTCAATCATTTTTATCCCCTGGTCAAACCAATTAATGGGGTAAATTTAACTAGTCTTCAGCTGGTTAAAGCATGTCTAGCATTTTATGGTATACCCAAATTATTTAAATACTGTAAAAGTGATTTACCCATGGTAGTGTACACGGGTCCATCAGAATTTCAACGTTATGCAAATTAGCTCTCTGTGTAAAAAGAAAGGAAAGTGGAACCTCTAATGCTACCAGCTGTATGGCAATCAGCTTTCTGCAGATGAGTAACTGGCTTACCTACAAGGGTCCATTCACACGTCCGCAATTCTGTTCCGCATTTGCAGGACGGAATTGCGGACCCATTAATTTCAATGGGGACAGACGATGTCCCGGCCGGATCCGCACTTCCGGGTCCGCAATCACGTTCGCGAAAAAAAATAGAACATGTCCTATTCTTGTCCGCAATTGCGAACAAGAAAAGGCATTTTCTATGAGAGTGCCGGCGATGTGCGGTCCGCAAATTGCGGAACGCACATCGCCGATGTCTGTGTTTTGCGGATCCGCAAAACACACACGGACGTGTGAATGGACCCACAATCCAAAATTATGCTCCAAGGCCTGTTTAAAAGGTCCAACATTGACTTTTTGGATAGTTACCATACATTAGAGGCTCAGCTTTCTTTTCCTTTTTGAAAGAGAGAAAATTTGCATACCTTTTTCCCCAGAGGAGCACTGCCTGGCCTCTAAAATAATCTTACAGCACTCCCCTAAAAATTAGAAATTACTATATACAGGGATTAATACAGATTAAAATAGTCATAGAAAATGATATTAATATGAATTGAAGGTAAAGGACAAATGAAAAAAATGAATGGAGGTGGCATATTTAGAAGTGACGGATATTAAATCGAACCTTTAATACCCACCATGGTGCATAGGATGCCGCAATGAAAAAGTAGATGACCATTCTGTCACACATGTGGAAACAATGCTCTACAGTCCTGGAAACAACAACAAAAAAGCTTATCTGGACCATTCTGTAACTGATCAGCTGCTGATAAATAATGCAATACGGCAGGGAAAGTTGCCAATTATTATTCTGCTTGGTGACAATGCTCCAGTGAGCTCATTCACAAAATCAGAAGGTAACATGTGGCGAGCCCCATTGTTGTATGTTGTGCTGAGCTGGCTTACAACTACAACAGAAAAACGATGGACTGTATATAATACATTAGTATTTATGGACAACTTTAACATGTGTACAAGTGTTAGTGGTTAACGCGAGTTAAAAAAAATAAAAAAGTTGCATTAAAGGCTATGTACACCTTTGGTGGCAATTTTTTTTAAATTACTGCTTTGTACTCATTTTGAGCTAAAAATCATTTTTTCAATTGGTCTTTATTAAAAATGATGAGCTGTTCTCCCTGCACAGCTTTGAGTTTATCTACTAGCAGGATCTGTATCTTCTCTCTGCTCCATCAGCTCCTACCTTATAAAGACTCATTAAAGATCAATCCTTATATAACGGTTAACTGTTTTCAGTTCCGTCGGCGGGGCTCTATGCCGGAAAATAAACTGATCAGGATTATCCCCATGCATTCTGAATAGACAGAAATCTGTTCAGGATGCACCAGGATGTCTTCCGTTCAGTATGTAAAAGTTTTTTGGACGTTGACCAAACCGCAGCATGCTGCGGTTTTATCTCCGTCCTGAAATGCCAGAACACATGACGGAATGCCGGATACTGCATTAAGTCCCATTGACTTACATTAGTGCCGGATCCGGCATTAAGAAATGACTGAAGGACGGATCTGTCCTTCCGGTCTGCGCATGCGCAGACCTTTAAAACTGTAAAAAAATAAATAAATACAAGACGGATCAGTCTATCTGCATGGCAAACGGAGAGACAGATCCACACTTGCAATGCATTTGTAGACGGATCGGCAAGCTGGATCCGTCTACAAATGCTTTCAGTTGTCATGCGGTATGCAAGATCCGCAAGTGTGAAAGTACCCTTAAATAAGAGTTCATGGCCTTTTAGTAATTTAGAGGTAATGTTTATTAGATGATCAAAGTGAAAGTGAAAGTACCAGTCACACAGCTAGAAAAACAGTTTACCCTTTGTGACAGAACCGCTCCAAATTTTTGATGAACAATAAAAAAATAATTTTTAGCCCAAAATGAGTAACTTGCCATCATAAAAATAACTGTCCCTAAAGGTGCACATAGCTTTTAAGTTTCAAGCTGCAATCTTCATTCCTTAACCGCTTCAGCCCCCCTAGCTTAAACACCCTTAATGACCAGGCCACTTTTTACAATTCTGCACTACACTACTTTCACCGTTTATTGCTCCGTCATGCAACTTACCACCCAAATGAATTTTACCTCCTTTTCTTCTCACTAATAGAGCTTTCATTTGGTGCTATTTCATTGCTGCTGACATTTTTACTTTTTTTGCTATTAATCAAAAATGACCGAAATTTTTGCAAAAAAATGACATTTTTCACTTTCTGTTGTAAATTTTTTTAAAAACTACATTTCTATATAAATTTTTCTCTAAATTTATTGTTCTACATGTCTTTGATAAAAAAATCCAATAAGTGTATATTTATTGGTTTGGGTAAAAGTTATAGCGTTTACAAACTATGGTGCAAAAAGTGAATTTCGGCATTTTGAAGCAGCTCTGACTTTCTGAGCGCCTGTCATGTTTCTTCAGGTGCTAGAATGTCAGGAAAGTATAAATACCCCCAAATCACACCATTTTAGATAGAAGACACCCCAAAGTATTCACGGAGGGGCTTGGTGAGTTCATGTATCATTTCATTTTTTTCACAAGTTAGCGGAAAATGACACTTTCTGAGAAAAAAAAAAAAAAAAGTTTCAATTTCTGATAACTTCTGGCAAAAAAAAAAAAATCTCAGACGGACTCACTATGCCCCTCAGTGAATACCTTGGGGTGTCTACTTTCCGAAATGGGGTCATTTGTGGGGTGTGTTTACTGTTCTGGCATTTTGGGCGGGCTAATTGTGAGTCGCCATGTAAAACCTAAAGGTACTCATTGGAATTTGGGTCCCTTTGCGCATCCAGGCTGCAAAAGTGTCACTCATGGTATCGCCGCACTCAGGAGAAGTAGGGCAATGTGTTTTGGGGTGTATTTTTACATACACCCATGTTGGGTGAGAGAAATATCTCTGTAAATTGTCAACTTTGTATAAAATTTTTAAAAGTTGTCGTTTACAGAGATATTTTTCACACAAAGTATGGGTATATATAAAAATACACCCCAAAACACATTGCCCTACTTCTCCTGAGTACGGCGATACCACATGTGTGCCACTTTTTTGCAGCTTAGTGCAAAGGGGCCCTAAAACCAATGATTACCTTTAGGATTTCACAGGGCATTTTTACGCATTTGGATTCCAGACTTCTTCTCACGCTTTAGGGCCCCTAAAATGCCAGGGCAGTAAAATACTCCACATGTGACCCCATTTTGGAAAGAAGACACCCCAAGGTATTCTGTGAGGGGTATGGTGAGTTCATGTAAAATTTTATTTTTGTCACAAGTTAGTGGAATATGAGACTTTGTAAAAAAAAAAAAAAAAAAAAAAAACAATTTCCGCTGACTTGTGCCAAAAATAAAAATTCTGTGGACTCACCATGCCCCTCACAGAATACCTAGGGGTGTCTTCTTTCCAAAATGGGGTCACATGTGGGGTATTTATACTCACCTGGCATTTTAGGGGCTCCTAAAGTGTGAGAATCAAATGCGTAAAAATGTCCTGTGAAATCCTAAAGGTACTCATTGGTTTTAGGGCCCCTTTGCGACTCCAGGCTGCAAAAAGTGGCACTCATGTGGATCGCCGTACTCAGGAGAAGTAGGGCAATGTGGTTTGGGGTGTATTTTACATATACCCATGCTGCGTGTGAGAAATATCGCTGTAAACGACAACTTTTTAAATTTTTTATTCAAAGTTGTCAATTTACAGAGATATTTCTCTCACCCAGTATGGGTATATGTAAAATACACCCCAAAACACATTGCCCTACTTCTCCTGAGTACGCCGATACCACATGTGTGACACTTTTTGCAGCCAAGATGCGCAAAGGGGCCCTAATTCCAATGAGTACCTTTTAGGAGGGCATTTTTACGCATTTTTCTTCTCACGCTTTAGGGGTCCCTAAAATGCCAGGACAGTATAAATACCCCACATGTGACCCCATTTTGGAAAGAAGACACCCCAAGGTATTCCATGAGGGGCATGGCGAGTTCATAGAAGATTTTTTTTGGCACAAGTTAGTGGAAATTGATTTTTATTGTTTTTTCTCACAAAGTCTCCGTTTCCGCTAACTTTTGACAAAAAGTTTAATTTTTCATGGACTCATTATGCCCCTCAGCGAATACCTTGGGGTGTCTTCTTTCCAAAATGGGGTCACATGTGGGGTATTTATACGGCCCTGGCATTTTAGGGGCCCTAAAGCGTGAGAAGAAAATGCGTAAAAATGCTCTTCCTAAAAGGTACTCGTTGAATTTGGGCCCTTTGCATTTGGCTGCAAAGTGTCACACATGTGGTATCGTCAGCACTAGGAGAGTAGGCAATGTGTTTGGGGTGTATTTTTACATATACCCATGCTGGGTAAGAGAAATATCTCTGTAAATTGACAACTTTGAATAAAAATTTTTAAAAAGTTGTCGCTTACAGCGATATTTCTCACACTCCAGCATGGGTATATATAAAAATACACCCCAAAACACATTGCCCTACTTCTCCTGAGTACGGCGATACCACATGAGTGACACTTTTTGCAGCCAAGATGCGCAAAGAGGCCCTAAAACCAATGAGTACCTTTAGGATTTCACAGGGCATTTTTACGCATTTGGATTCTCACGCTTTAGGATCGCTAAATGCCAGGGCAGTATAAATACCTCACAAGTGACCCCATTGTGGATAGAAGACACCCTAAGGTATTCTGTGAGGGGTATGGTGAGTTCACAGAAAAAAAAATTTGGAACAAGTTAGCGGAAATTGTTTTTTTTTTTGTTTTTTTTTACAGTCTCATATTCCACTAACTTGTGACAAAAATAATATTTTCCATGAACTCACCATACCCCTCACGGAATACCTTGGGGTGTCTTCTTTCTAAAATGGGGTCACATGTGGGGTTTTTGTACTGCCCTGGCATTTTAGGGGTCTTCGCAATCATTACACGTATGGCCAGCATTAGGAGTTTCTGCGATTCTCCGTATATTGAGCATACGGGTAATGAGATTTTTTTCCGTTCAGCCTCTGCGCTGAAAAAAAAATGAACGGCACAGATTTTTTCATTCGCATCGATCAATGTGGATGAAAAATCTCTGCCAAAATCAGTGACTGCGGTGCGGTGGGTTGGGCGCTAGCTACCTAACAAGTAGCTAGCTAACTGGCGGTAAAAGGGGGCCCTTATGCCCCATTCACACGTCCGAAATTCTGTTTGCGGAACGGAATTGCGGACCCATTCATTTCTATGGGGACAGACTTTGTCCCGCTCGGATCCGGAATTACGGATCTGCGCTCCGGGTCTGCACTTCCGTTTCTGCAAAAATATAGAACATGTCTCTATTCTTGTCCGCAACCGCGGACAAGAAAAAGCATTTTCTATATAGTTCTGGCAATGTGCGGATCTGCAAAATGCGGAAAGCACATTGCCGGTGTCCGTGTTTTGAGGATCCGCGGATCGGATCCGCGGATCGGATCCGCTGATCGCGGATCCGTGAATCCACGGATCCGCAAAACACATATGGACGTCTGAATGGAGCCTTACAAGGGGTGTGATCAATGACAGGGGGTGATCAGGGGTCTAGATGGGGTGATCAAGGGGTTAATAGGTGAGGGGGTGGGGGGTTAGTGTAGTGTTTGGTGCAACTTTATTGTAGTTACCTGGTCCTCTGGTGGTCGATCCCAGTAAATGGGACCACCAGAGGACCAGGTAGCAGCTATATCAGACGCTGTTCATAAAACAGCGCCTGATATAGCAGTTTGATGCGATTTTATTCGCATCTACAGCCTGCCAGCGATGATCCATCGCTGGCAGGCTGTAGCCGACTGCTGTGCCGCGCTTCTCATGAACGCACGCACGCGCGCTCACAGGAAATCTCGGCTCACGAGATGACGCGCCGACGCCGCCAACTCAGAGCTACAGGGCCGCCCGCAGGACGCATCCCTGCGTTAGGCGGTCCTGTAGCGGTTAGGGTTTCTGTCATCACGCTTTGACATTACAAGCTGTCTGACATTAGCTATGTGCTAATGTCAGAGCAGCTTGATAATGTCTTTTATAAAATCCGATTTATATTTAGGCTAAAAACGTACTTTTATAATATGTAAATTAGCCTCTAGGAGCAGGCTGCCCTGCTCTAGAGCTCCGTCAGGCACCTGCTGGCACGCCCCTTCTACTTTGAGTGACAGTGCCGGGCAGCGATCCTCCGGCATGTCTCCTTAGAATCTCGCGCCTGCACGGCCGCTCTGTATTCGGCGCAGGCGCGGTGAGCAGAGGACAGCAGGCACCAGAGTCCTCTGCTCACCGCGCCCGCGCCGAATACAGAGCGGCCGTGCAGGCGCGGGATTTCACAAGGAGACAGTGCCGGAGGATTGCTGCCCGGCAATGTCACTCAAAGTAAGAAGGGGCGTGCCAGCAGGTTGCCGCACGGAGCTTCTAGGAGCAGGGCAACGCCCCCCCCTGCTCCTAGAGGCTAATTTACATATTATAAAAGTACGTTTTTTAGCCTGAATATAAATCGGATTTTTATAAAAAAGACATTATCAAGCTGATCTGACGTTAGCACATAGCTAATGTCAGACAGCTTATAATGTCAAAACGTGATGACAGAAACCCTTTAATAAATTTTTGGAACCTTTCATATGAAATTTGCAACCTGCTCTTAGTGTCAGACTTCTCACATAGGTATATGTGTGTCCAGGATGCTGCTGCCTTCACTAGCTCTTATGTATCAGCACAGATTCATTCCTGTGCCAATTGCACCTTTGGCAGGTCATGAAGGATATCTTGTGCTGACAGTCACTGATGCGGAGAAGTGTGTTATCCTGCCCTAAAAATGTTGTCATGGTCTATAAGGCCTAAGTGAATAACCTCCCTCCTGCAAACTACCTTATATGTGCAATTTCCACCTATATATATGGCCTGTGTGAGGTGCCCTCTCCGGTAACTTGGATGCCTTTCTCCCTCTCTAGACTCTGATCTGCCTCGTACAATTCTCCTCTCCCTCCCTGCAGCTATGCCCAACACTTGAGCGAAGGAAAAGGGGAGCACAGAGAGCTGAACCAGCCAGAGCTATAGAATCTATGCCAAAATTAGCAGCACCACCAGCTAGGTGAAGGACTTACACAGACTCTGCAGCAGAGTTGCATCATGGGTGAATTTTTCTTTTTAACTAAATAGTTGATTTTTGCTGGTATGTATCTGAAGCGGGTTGAACTACTTGTGTCCCAAGGGCATTGTGGGAAATGAGCGCCTAGGGTGACCATAATTAACTTCCATGGACATACGTACCTGAGATGACTTTTCTTCCAGGTGACTATGTGAAATACAGTGGACACTATAAAAAGTGCACACAGGCCCATTCCATAAATACATGCTGTTATCTTCTCCCATCGGTCATCTGACAAGCGGTGTAATAAAGCACTTCCCACGATAGAAGGGACAATGAGGAACTGCAAAAAAAGTAGATGCCAGATAAGAAAGAAGAATAGGGATTTTATGAGATGAATTAGAAAGAAACATACAAACCGTCATTTTGTAGGATGGAAAACATGATACCATATCAGCAAATTGAATTAAAGGGGTATTCTAATTTTATAAAAGCAAGGCTTAAAGGGGTTATCCAACACCTACAGGTATAATGCCCCCGAAAATGCCCGGGCACCTCATACGGGTCATACTTACCCTGCGGGTGATGCTAGGAAGGCTCGTTCCCATCGCGGTCTGCTATTGGCTGAAATCCCCCCCCCCCCCAATCCAACCCCGGATGTTTTGATACACGCAACTGGGAGATGCAGCGGCGGCCATGTGGGCATCAGGAGCAACGTGGGTGCCTTGCAGCGGGGAAAGTATAACCTGTATGAGGTGCCCAGGCATTTTGGGGGCATTATAGGGGTTGAATAACCCCTTTAAAGAGTAGCTGTGCCCTCTCCCGACATATCTGTTGTAGTAACTACTTGCATTCCTCATGTAATAATTCTGGAGCATCTATTCTTATGACTCAATGTTGTACCATTCACTTATTATTCCTGCTAGAAGGGATGAATGAATTGCTAGCAGTTTGCAGTGGGTCTGGGTGTTACCAGTTGGGGAGGGAGGGTGTCCCTACACCAGGCGTCCTTAAACTGCGGCCCCCCAGCTGTTGTAAAACTACAACTCCCAAAATGCCCTACTGTAGGCTGATACCTGTAGGCTGTTCAGGCATGCTGGGAGTTGTAGTTTTGCAACAGCTGGAGGGCCGCAGTTTGAGGATGCCTGACCTACACAAACACTTGGAATACCCCTTTATTGACAGTATAATGAAGAGCTGTTCCATTTGCTAATATAATTTGTGTTATTTCAATATCTCTGCTTTCACGTTGTGACTAGAAACAATCTTGACAACATCCAGGGGGTGGAAACTAGTGATGAGCGGCAGGGGCAATATTCGAATTCGTGATATTTCGCCAATATTCGCCATATATTTGCGAATTCGAAAATTCATTATCTCCAGTCATTTTCTTGATTGCGGAAATCGGCAATTTAAAAAGTCGGATTACAAAACTCGCATTACAATAATTCGTATTATAAAAATTCGCATTCAACACTACTCCTGAAATAAAAGAGCCTTTTTATTGGCCCACAGCTAGAAGCAGGGAGGGATCATGTGTACTGTTCGCTATCTCCAGTCATCATTTTCTTGATTGCGGAAATCGGCAATTTAAAAATTCACATTATGAAAATTCGCATTCAACACTACTCCTAAAATCAAAGATCGTGCAGCCTTCTCATTGGCCCACAAGCTAGAAGCAGGGAGGGATCATGTGTACTGTTTAAAAAAAAAAATCTCAAATATTCAAAATTACGAATATATATATCACTATATTCTAAATATTCGCGAATTCTCGAAGTGCCAATATTCGCGATAAAAATTCGCTATTCGAATATTCGTGATCAACACTAGTGAAAATCTGTACAGAACAAAGTCCCACAGTTGGTATAGACTGAGACACGCAATCTTAACTCCAAGAGGACACATTGTGAAAAAAACACTGTGTTCAGCGTGTGTGGTGTGTATGTGTGTAATGTGTATGTGGCATGTGTGTAATATGTATGTGGCATGTGTGTAATGTGTATGTGTGGTATGTGTAATGTGGCATGTGTGTAATGTGTATGTGTGGTATGTGTAATGTGGCATGTGTGTAGTGTGTATGTGTAATGTGTATGTGGCATGTGTGTAATATGTATGTGGCATGTGTGTAATGTGTATGTGTGGTATGTGTAATGTGGCATGTGTGTAATGTGTATGTGTGGTATGTGTAATGTGGCATGTGTGTAGTGTGTATGTGTAATGTGTATGTGGCATGTGTGTAATATGTATGTGGCATGTGTGTAATGTGTATGTGTGGTATGTGTAATGTGGCATGTGTGTAATGTGTATGTGTGGTATGTGTAATGTGGCATGTGTGTAATGTGTATCTGTGGTATGTGTAATGTGGCATGTGTGTAGTGTGTATGTGTAATGTGTATGTGGCATGTGTGTAATATGTATGTGGCATGTGTGTAATGTGTATGTGTGGTATGTGTAATGTGGCATGTGTGTAATGTGTATGTGTGGTATGTGTAATGTGGCATGTGTGTAGTGTGTATGTGTAATGTGTATGTGGCATGTGTGTAATGTGTATGTGGCATGTGTGTAATGTGTATGTGACATGTGTGTAATGTGTATGTGGCATGTGTGTGATTTGTGTCTCAAAGGTACTGTACTTCATTTAGATACCAGAAGCCCTAAACGCATACCAGTTTATTTTCTCTGATCCTGTCCTTTGAAGGGCTTGTCCTAATTTGTACAATGAGGGGATCTGGTATTTTCCAGAAATGGTCTCACTCTAGTCCATGGGCTGTGTCTGGGCTGGCAGGATTTAGTTGAACAGGGATATGATCCAGTACCCGACGTTCATGTACAAGATAGCCACAATTTCCTTAAAGAGGTATTCCAGGTTTTATTAATTACTAATTAATCTACTTATTTAGAGAATAGGACACTGAACAATTTTCAAATATATCTATGTAAACTTTTGCCCACAGACCTTTATCATATTCGCACAATAGCCCCTCTCTAAAGAAAAAAAATGGTACAGCCCATTTTAGTCCTGTAAGCGGCATCCATAGGAGAGGTAAATAGGACTAAAGGTGGCATAGATAATGACCCTCATTCCTGTCATGTGACCTCTGACATTCAGTTAACTGTCTAGATCAGTGATGGGCAACGTGCGGCTCTCCAGCTGTTGCTAAACTACAACTCCCACCATGCCCGTCGGTAGGCTGATAGCTATAGACAGGCTTTGCATGCTGGGAGTTGTAGTTCTGCAACAGCTGGAGAGCCGCACGTTGCCCATCACTGGTCTAGATATTTAAGGGTGGGTTCACATCACTTTTTTTTCCCCATCATATTAACTTACACATCTAATATTGTTCTCCCTGTCTCCCCTGTATAGGTTGTATTCATAATTTCTTTTACAGTTAGCTTTATTAAAACGTGGCAACATCATCTAGAGACAGGAAGCCATTTTACAAAACACCTTGAAACAGGAGGCCATGTAAACACACATACAGTGAAGAAGCTGTTATTATAGCCATAATGGTTTCCACCATTAATCCTACATCGTTATCCCATGGAAGTGTCCCTTGTGCTGACCCAGCACATATAGGTCATGTAACACGGTTGCTTACGAAATGTCACTAGCGTGTCACATGACTGATGCCATGTTTCAGTTAGGCCATGGATGTATCACACATGACCGATTCATGGTCTGTACTATTCTACTGTGTCTACAACCTGAAGATACCACTCTGCTGTCTTCACTGAATGGAGGAGCTGAGCTGTAATACCGGACTGTGGTGCTGTTTCTGGAAAAATAAATTGGCATTTTCCAGGTTATAGCTCAAGGATCGGCAACCTCCGGCTCTCCAGCTGTCCTGAAACTACAATTCCCACAATGCTTCATTCATTTCCATGGGAGTTACCAGAAAAGCTGAACAAGTGGGAATGCTGGGAGTTGTAGTTTCACAGCAGTTGGCGAGCAGAAGGTTGCTGACCCCCGTTATAGATATTGCAGATATATCCTTAGGCTACATCCTAAGAGGGTCCGACACCCCCACTGATCAGCTCCTCGCAGCACACAGAGAGCAGACCAGATCCATTGGCTAGTTAGAGCTGACTCTGGGTGCTGGACCACCAATGATCTGATACTGATGACCTATCGTAAGGATAACCAGAATACCCCTTTAGTGGGTGCACCTCAGCATTAATCTCAACCGTCGTGACTATGAGAAAGTCATAGCAGAAACTTTCCATCCCTGGTCGCGTCCTCAAAACATTTCTCTGGCCACTTTTCCCCTGATTCTCAGTGCAAACAAAACAGATGTGAATCAACCCGTGGATTCTAGGAAAACGGCAAAGAAAATGTTTGCTCAGCAACACATGAAATACACCGCAAGGCACCCTGAGGAATCAGTAAATAATACAACCATATTGAGCAACGGATGAGCCTACCGCCAGATACTGCACACCCTGTCAATCCTAGCATATAAATGCACTGGTTGTATTCATCCTCAGTGTTTACACTGTTACTTCACCCCGTGCTGTATCCATGCAGGTATATGCTGCTATTTACAGATAGGGATGTATTAAAGGGGTTTACCAGGAGTAGAATATTAATAACCTATCCTCATGGGTCACTGATGGCAGATTGGTGGGGATCCGATACCACCACCGATCTGCTGCTTGAAGAGGTTGAACTTTTATTCGGCCAGATTCAGCTGCATAAGTGTCCAGGAGGCGGGGCTTCTATGAGTGACAGCTGTAGCAGCCAACCAGGAAATCCCTTAGAGCAGAGGGGAGGAACTGCAAAGCAGCTCAATGAGGAGAGAGCACGACAGTGAAGCCCCGCCTCCTGGGCACTTAAACAGCTGAACCTGGCAGAAAAAAAGGTTCAACCTCTTCAAGCAGCAGACTGGTGGTGGTGTCGGGAGTTGGATCCCCACCAAAGTTCTAAACAAATTTTTCAAAAATTGGTAGAATCAGAATTTCATGAAATTTGATTCGAAAGAGAGTCTGGAGATAAGTCATTGGGGAAGATTTATCAAAGACCAGCGGTTTCACGCCAATCTACGATATCCCATGCGCTGCCAGAAGATGTGCCTTATTTATGATGAGGCCTTGTCATAAATTAGGCGTATCTTCCAGGATTCCATGCGACTAAACAGAACTCTATGGCTGCCCCGAGCTCCAGTAGATTCCAGTCTTTATTTACAGCAAGAAGTCTGGTATAAATGAAGAGAAGTGTGTGGGGTCTACTGGCTCCGCCTCCTCCCCGCCCCCTTTTTAGTAAATGTTGAGGGCGGCGTACATACACCACATGTGGTAATATATTGTCTCAATGGCAGTTAAAAAGTCACAAACTAAGAATTGGCAACTTTTTTACCCAGAATAGTGTCATGGGTGAAGGATAAATTCCCCCCATTTACTTCTATGGGAGAGTGTTGTGGCTATGATCTGTGACCTGTACAAAGGTCATTGTGCAGGGAGGTGGGTAGAATGGCTCTGATATTACCTACTGTGAATTCAGTGTCAAAATAAGGGCTACTTTCACACTAGCGTTAAAGTTTTGTCCTAAGTGATCTCTAGAGAACAGAAATTATCAGTCTACCATGGGGTTCAAGATGCAAAAATTTCACATAAAACAATTACAAATGCACCCAAATTTGGTAAAATATATCTAAAGGTTTTTGGATGGTGGGAAATTGTATAAAGCAAAAACATGATTTAACCAGTAGGTCGTTTTGTGATGAGACATTCCTTTCAAGCGTAAACTCGAGCCTCAGACAGATCAATCACCCAACCCGTGTGACAAGTAAAGTTCCGGCATCAGGAGAGGAGGAGCAGCGGTTACTCATCGGCAGTTTACATTCCGCTGTCGCAATTGTTTGGGTGACTCACAGACTGTTTAGTTCCACCTGCAAACAACAGGCGTACTCTGTATTCATAGTTATAAAAGGGATTTTAAGTGGTTTCCATGCTGAAAACAAATATGTGACATGTAAGATATGCAAGTTACACGCAGACATATGATGTAAGTAAACGAGCACTAGCATCCCCAGCCCCATTCTCCTACATATACACTACTCACAAAAAGTTTGGGATATTTGGCTTGAGGAAGAAATTTCAGTATGAACCTAAAATGCACTCTAACCTTTACAGGTGAACTTAATGTGACCTTCTCTAAACTTTTGAATGCACATGTCCAACTGTTCAATGTTTCCGTACTATTTGCACAACTTGCTGTTCTCTAACAAAGAGCTTAACGGCAAAATTCACAACAGGTGTTTGATCCATGAATTGTCCAATACATTTCCTGATTCAATTAGAGTTGGCATTTAAATAGTTCTTCTCATCATGATGTTCACATTTTGACATCATGAGACCAAGACGACACCTAACAATTGATCAACAGTACCTCACCATTGTGAGGCTTCAAGCAGGATGTTCTCAGATGGAAGTGGCGACTGAGCTTAGAGTGTCACAGAGTGTCATCAGCAGGTCGCAACAGACACAAAGAGACTGAAAGACTGGCAGAAAGGCTTAGAAGTGGACATCCTGTGGCCACATCCCACACTGGGATTACAATAATAAATTTAATGGGAGTCTATCACCAGGAAATACTTCTATAAACTGATAGCGGGCCCAAGCCACTCGGTCCTCTGTTACTCCTCCTGCTTCCTCTGCTGGCCATTCCCTCTTCTTCCTTGGGACAGGGCCAGGTTCCCGCATAGTCCTTTCATTGGACCCCGTCAATCAAGGAGAGGAAGCAGGAAGAGCAAAGGTGCACAGAGTGGCTTTAAAGGGGTTGTATCATCTCATACACTGGGGGCATAGTGCTAGGATATGGATGCCCCCAACCTCTGGGACCCGCACCTATCTTTAGAATGGAGCCTGCAAAATGAAGGAGAGCGTGGCCGTCCTCCATTTATTTATATGCGATTGCCAAAAATAGCCGAGCATGGTGCGCTTCCTATTCTTTTCAATGGGACTTCCAAAAATAGCCAAGGTGTGCAAGAATGGGGAGGGGGTAGACAATCCTCACATGCTGATGGACCAACAAAGGGAAAATTACTTACCTGCTTCCTGGCACTGGCTCCCCGCTGCTTTTCCTGCAGGCCTGCAATGTTCCTCTGAGTTCCATATGACATCTGTCATGATGCAAGGGGAGCCGGACCTCGCCACGGCCTGTGATTGGCTGCGGAAATGTCAAACTGGATGTTGGCATCGATGGAGCCTACTGGAGCATCGCAGGTCTGCAGGAGAAGGAGCGGGGAGCCGGAACCGGGAAGCAGGTAAGTAATTTTCCCTTTAAAGGTCTAAGAGAATGGGTGAGGGTTTGCCAATCACTTGTTTGCCATGTTTTTTTTTTTTAAATCTGGCATACTTAGTTGAGGGCAATCATTTTTCTCTGTGCTTGGGCAGGGTGTTGAATCTGTTTAAAGAGACCAGTCCTGTATAGAGACTTACTGGAAGTACTCCATGGTATGGAGACCTATTGGCAATGCTCAATGGGAAACAAATATGCAAAAAGGTATCTCCCAAGGAAGAGAACCATCTCACCAGCGCCACCTAGTGGAAGTGGCCCCATATGAGTCAAAATCAGACTTTCCCACAAGCCTTGGGAATATAGCCAAACCAGATATCCAGATGTTTTTGGGTGCTTGTCCCTCATCAATACGGAGTAGGATTCTGGCTGGCTTAGCGTGATGCAACTTCCAATAGGTGGCGCTGGCGAGATGGTTCTCTTTCATAGGAGATACATCTTAGCATATCTCTGTGCTTGAAAAATGTTAAAATATTGCACCCGATCAAATAAAAAATAAAATCTGTTAAAAAGTTAATGCAGGGAGCAGGTGTCTTCCAGCAGGTTATTACTGGAATGTCCCTGCAGCTAAAATGAAAATGTCCAATCACTATATGTATATTAGAAAACTGCTTTTTAGGAAATTCATTCTATAAAGTGCCTGCAGAGTTGAAGCTTTTCCTATAGTCTCTGCCAGGCCGACAAATTAAAATAATAATAATGTTCAGAGGGTTAAGCTGAGAATTAGTCTGTCACGTTGGACCATTGAAAAATGCTGCAGATCAGACCCAGGAGGAGGAACATAATTTGCAAGCATCAGCTTTACCAGAGCGAAGAGATGATGAAAGATCGCCTCTTATCTGATGTGACAGCGAGAGGTTCACGAAGAGGACATGTGCTATCGACAGAGCCAGACACCCAGAGAGAGGACATAGCTCTTCCCAGGGAACGGGAATCACACCTTGTGGAGCACACTCGGCTCACCATTTGTTTCTACTGAAATAATTCTGGACTAAAGAGGACAACTGATATCTTAACTGCTGGATGCTGAAGGGCCAGCAAATCCAAGGTCTCCTGCACTAAATCTTTATTCGCACGTCCTTAAAAACATCAGAGGTGCTTACGCGTTTCGGATGGAGTAGAAACATCCTTATTCGTAGCCTCTTGTTTCCACCTTATGCGAAATGTCAGCGTTTTTAGTGTTTCGCTCTGATGTTTTTAAGGATGTTTTAATAAGTGCTGGAAACTCTGAATTTCATGTTCTACAGACTCGAGAATCTGTTTCCTCCCTGCACCATGCTGATCAGTGGATCTGGAGAGTGATACATACGGCGAGCTGATCACTTCATTTTACTCTTGTATTATACTGAAGTCTTGCACTGCTCTCAGCCCTATCTCTATTTCCGTCTCAACAGTTTAAAAGGGTTTTCCAGTAGAAAAAAAAAAAAGATGGCCATGCAATGGTTAAAAAGGACAAAACAAAAAACTTCTATGGGTTATACTCACCACGTCGTGCTTTCGGTGCTACGGTCCCTGCTGCGCATTTCCGCCTGCTCCTGCCTCAACAAAGCAAGAAATGACCTGGAATGTCGCTCAGCCAATCAGGGGCTGAGGCGGGTCTTTGTTGCAGCCAGTGATTGGCTGAGCAGCATTTCCAGCAAATCAGACAGGAGCAGGAAGTGGAGTGCAGCCTAGGCCCAGGCACCGTTGGAACAACAGCGCCAGGAGAATCTGCCAGGTGAATATAAGCTAGTTACGTTTTATTTAACCATTTCATAGCCATACAAGATTTTTTTTTCCCCTACTGGAATACCCCTTTAAATTAGCAGATTTACAGCTGAGGTCTAGTAAGTAATGCTGAATCTGTCTCAGATGGAAGTGGATACAGATGTATCCGATCCAGGGAGATTTCTGTGTACTAAGGGTACTTTCCCACTTGCGGCATGGCTATGCGGTGAACAGCCCGCCGGATCCGCCATGCCGCAAGTACCCGTGTGCTGCTCCGTCCCCATTGACTATAATGGGGCGGGGTGGCGGAGCTACAGCGCAGCACAGCAGTGCATGGCCAGAGATGGCTGGACTAAAAGTACTGCAGGTCCAATTTTTTAGTCTGGCGATCACTGGCATGCTGCACCATAGCTCCGCCCCATTATAGTCAATGGGGACAGAGCGGCAGCATGGCAGTACACGGGTACTTACGACATGGCAGATCAGGCGGGCTGTTCACCGCCGGAACAGCCTACCTACTCCCTGGATGTGACACGCTCCGATGCGACTAGACGCTGCCACAGGGAGAAGGAAACGCCCATTGAGAAACGCTGGCGTCTCCTCCTCCCAGTCCCCAAGAAGCATTTACATGTAGAGGTGTTCAGCTATCTGGTAGGCATACCAGTTTTTAATACTCAAACTAATGAAAGGTCCACTTTAAACCCACCAAAATTGGCGGGTTTGGCCGACAGAGAAGTAATTTGTATGACCAAGTTTAGATCTAGACCCCACATACATTTGATTTGGAGATAAGGGGCAGAAGAATGCAAAGTATGAGGGTACAGCCTGATAAGTGATGAAGAGGTTGAGGACACATCTTCAGTTACTCACGACCATTAACAATACCCGATGAACCCCTCCTGCTTTAGCTATTCTATGCTGTAGCACATGAGGTCAGGGCCTTCCGATGCGAATGCTGAACACCTTTGGCCTATTAGTGTTTTAAGGCATGCAACGAATGTCCGCCAACCTAAGGCTGTGGATCCAGCTCCAGATAACCTTCCTACTGATTATCCTGAGTTCTGCAGCAGCGTCTTGTCCTTCACCCCTGGAGAAAAAAGCAATAAAGGAAACATTGGGCCAAGTGTTCCTTTGCCAGTTCCAACTCCTCATCTGTATCCCTATGTCTTCCCTTCATCATCCCAACTCCTCAACCCAACACAACTCTTTATCATTGAATTCAGGGTTTAGTCCCATTGCCACAGGTGTATAAAATCCAGTCCCTAGCCAGGCAGTCACCTTTACAAACATTTTTGAAATAATGTCTCGTTCTAAAAAGCTCACTGAATTCCATTGTGGTCCTTTAATAGAATGTCACCACTGAAACAAGTCACTTCATGAAATTTCTCACCTCCTAGATCTTCCACCATCAACTGTGAGTAATATTAATGCAAAGTGGAAGGAACCACACAAACTCAACCACAAAGTGGAGACAACGTAAAGTTACAGAGCGGGGTCACCGAGTGCTGAGGTGCATAGTGCATAAAAGTCACCAACACTCTGCTGACTCCATAACTGCAGAGTCCAAACCTCCTCTGCTATTAACATCAACATAAAACCTGTGCTGTGTCGGGAGCTTGGCATGGGTTTCCATGGCCGAGCAGATGCATGCAAGCCTCAGATCACCAAGCACAATGCCAAGTGTTGGATGGAGTGGTGTAAAGTACAGCACCACTGGACTCTGGAGCCGTGGAAACATATTCTGTGGAGTAGAGTCTGGGTTTGGTGAATGCCAGGAGAACATTACCTGCCTGACTGCATTATGCCAACTGTAGAGTTTGGTGGAGGAAGGATAATGCTATGGGGGTGTTTTTTAGGAGTTGACCTAGGCCCATTAGTTCCAGTTAAGGGAAATCTTCATGCTTCAGCATAACAAGCCTTTTTGGACAATTGTATGCCTCCAAGTTTGTGGAAGGGCATTTCTTTTTCACCATGACTGTGCCCCAGTTCGCAAAGCAAGGTCCATAAAGGCATTGTTGGTGAGTTTGATGTGGAAGAACATGACTGGCTGCACAGAGCCCTGACCTCAACCTCATCCAACATCTTTGGGATGAACTAGAATGGAGGTTGCAAGCCAGGCCCTCAGTGCTTGACCTCACAATTGCTCTTCTGGATGAAGGAGTAAACATTCCCACAGACACTCTGCAAGCCTCAAGAAAGCACTCAAGAAAGCTTTCCCAGTGGAGTGGGTGAGGTTTTACCTGCAAAGGGGGACCGACTCCATATTAATGTCTATGGATTTAGAATTGTGCAGGTGTCCCAGTAATGTTGTCCATGTAGTATACACACAGACACACACACATATAGCATTAGGGTTCATGTACACAACCGTTGGCTGTTTTGCTGTCCACAAATTGCGCATCTGCAAAACATGGATAACAGCCGTGTGCATTCCGCATTTTGCGGAATGGACCGGCCGACCCCTAACAGAACAGTCCTATCCTTTTCCGTAATGCGGAGAAGAATAAGATATGTTCTATAATTTTGCGGCGACTGTGTGCTGTCCGAATCTTTTGTGGCCTCCTTGAAATAAATGGGTCCGCATCTGACCCACAAAAAATGCGGATCGGATGCGGACCAAAAATAAGTTTGAGCGCATGAGCCCTTATACTAACTTTTTCCGTAAAAAAAAACTCTGCTTTATACAAAGTTTTTTTGTACAAAAATAGAAAAGCTCTGCCTGCTAGGATGTAGCGGGGTGTACAGTCTCACTAGTTATTGAGCGTACATTGTTCAGATGATTGGTGGCACCTTTAGAACTCTTGGGATTGAGCGTTCATTCTAGATGATTGGCCTAATAATCTGCACATGTAAACAGGTCATTAGAGACAAATTTTTATGCACTTACCGGTACTTATATAGTGCTGGCATATTTCGCATTACTTTACAGACATCATTATCACTCGCTGTCACCACTGGAGCTCCCCATCTAAGTTCCCTACCAGTATGTCTTTGAAGTACGGGAGGGAACCAGAGTACCGCAAACACGGAGAGATCATCCAAACTCCATGCAGATGTTGTCCTTGGTCCAACGTAACCACAGAGCCACCGTGCTACTCATCAATTAGATCTATACTGAGCTGGAGATTCTTATGACTTGGCTTCTTGGTCCTATCACTACTGATATCTTAAGGCAAAGGTGGGATTAACAGAGGGGTGAAGGTCTTCAACGCAACATCATTTGAGGACTGGAATTTGCACAGCATCCGGAAGCGCCCAATTATGGATCGTTTACAAGAAAAAAAACGAGATGAAGTGTGCAAGTCTCATTTAATTATTTACAGGGCGAAGGAAACTTTTAGCAGTAATAGCGAGGACTTGAAATGCTCTATGCAATTACTAAATGTTCCTGCTGGCTGTGGTGTGACCGCACACGAGAGATTTATTACCTTGTTTTTAATCCATAAAAAACACAACAGTGTATGAAATGGTTGGGAAAGCGCCACTGCCAAGGTAGTCAACTATACTATATACCTTGAGTTGTCCGCATTCTTGTGAATTGCTGATGTCGCTCAGTAGTGCTACAAAAAGTCTCTGTCTAGTCTTAAAGGGCATATCCATCCCCTTATAACCTTATTTTATCTGCTACTGCATATGATTGTCCTTAATTCTGGCTTTCCATGTCAGCACTTTTCTTCCCCTGTTCTCAGGATCACCACATCCTGGCAGGATGTCTACATGCAGAACTTCCTCTTTTCATCAGCTTCCTGCTTGGTTTCCTAACCAAACCCAACATGCTCTGCTCTGTGATGTTTTTTCACAGGTCTTGCTCCACCTGCCGCAATGTTCCCTCTGCAGTAGTCACCCCTCCCCATGTTAGTTGGACCTCATGCACATGACCATATATATTCTGCGGTCCACTGACGCTGACATGACACAATAAGCAGTGTCTGGGGTACGCTAGGCAGATTCAAAAAAATGTCACTATAGGACAGGACACCTGGTTTAAGCTGACCATAAGCATTACATATATGTCCACTGAACCTGTTGACTTTGGCATGACCAGCTGACCATTTAATGTGTATGGGGGTGTCCCAACTCTTCCCCAACGGCAGATGGTTGGGGAGATGGGGAGTGAGGAGATCAGCCACTGCCACCTGAAATCACTGGATCATTTTCTCACATCGTGGGTGGCCAAACAGTTAGTTAATCATGATCTACTGAGCGACCAAAGCTTGAATGAACGGCTTCCCCGATCACCTCTAGAGGTTTCTGCGCTCAGATTCCACGGTCACATTTGACCACAGCATCTGGCAGGTAAGTGCCTTGCTGGTCCTGGCTTTCTCTAGTGGCACCGGAGGGATCAGCATGGTGATCAGCCCACACTGGCGCTTTTTGAAAGAGGTTGTCCCCGATGAGACAACCCCTTTAATTAACGTTAGAATCCCTAACCACTATAAGTCAGTATTTCTCTGCATCTCTCAGCCAAGAACACTCTAGTTAAAGAGGTTTTCCAGGACCCCTGCTGATCAGATGCTGATGACCTATCCTAAGGACTTATTCTAGTCTATATATTTGAATGGTACCCCACAAAAAACTACACTACATTGCCATTTAAAGAAGGTGGGGATTTTTGGGCTGCAGGGCGGACAGAGGTGTGTTTGTACACTGGTAGCACTGGTGTGGGCAGGGCTGTGGAGTCGGTAGATAAATTGTCAGACTCCGACTCCTCAGATTTTGAAACTTCCGACTCCGACTCCTCGACTCCGACTCCTCTGTATTTAATATGCAAATACGAAGCTGTTCCACCAAGTTCTTCTAATCTCCTCTAGCACAGAGAGGTAGTTGAGCAGAAGCTGCTGCCTTCTCCTTTGTGTGCTGATCTTCTGCTGAAGATAGAGCAGTGGGAGGATCCAGGAAGGGGCAGGGGAAGGGGCATTTATTTTAAAACATTATTTTCCTAGTAGAATCCCATAGTCATGTTTAAAATTTAAGCTAACAATCTGAGTTTACATGTTTTATAGCCTTAGCTGAATGATAGCAGTTTTTCAAATGGTTTACAGCTTCAGTCTTGAACTATTGACTATCCATTCCCTTCACTTATACAAGTGTCTCCAGTCCTTAATCAGTTATCAGTGAGAGGCTAGGATAACCATGGGTTCCCTGTAACAGCAGACCACAAGACAATGGAAAGTGTAAGTATTGCCGCTCCTTAAAGGGACACTGACAGGCTGATTTTCCAGCTAAAGATATATATATACTGGTATTCATCAGAGAATTAGGAATAAAACTATACTAATGTTACCCCCAGTTAAGCTGTACTTGTGTTTAAAAACATTTTAATCTGTATGCAAATTCACTATCTTTGTGCCCAATGGGGCAGCGTCTCCTGCGGCTTTGTGCCCAGCCGCGCCCGAAGTACAGCTTCCCAGCGCTGTTCCCCTCGTTATTATTCACTGCACTGGCCTTTATTTTTTTAGGCTAGCCGAACGCTGAATTCCTGCGCAGGCGCACGTGTAGAGTGCTGGCAGCAGCCTCGTCTGGCTATGCTGAGGCTGTGCCAGCTTTCTCTCTTCCTCCTCGCTACCTAGTCCTGTCTAGTGCTGCCAGTACTCTACATGTGCACCTGCCCCCTTGGGCACAAAGGTAGAGAATTTGCATATTGATTAAAACGTTTTTAAACACAAGAAAACCTCAACTGCGGGTAACAGTCGTCTAGTTGTATTCCTAATCCTCTGATGAATACCAGCAGATATATCAGCCTGTCAGTGTCCCTTTAACTGCATAGTAAAGCATATGAAAAGCGTGCTTCTTCACGGTCACTTAACGTCTTTGTTTAGCGGTAATGTGACACACTGCATGCATTGGCCTTTATTCTTACAGTAGAGAAGTAATTAGTTATAACTTTATCTGAATTGGGACATTTAAACCTGCTTTTTTTTTATTCCAATTTTTTTTTATTCCAATTTAAATCTAGTTGGAGTCGGAGTCGGAGTCGGTCCATTTTTTGCCGACTCCAGGTACCCAAAATTGCCTCCGACTCCGACTCCTCGACTCCGACTCCACAGCCCTGGGTGTGGGTGATGACAATCTCTGTACAGAGCCATGAAATATCTTGGCACTACATAATAACTAGGAGATAATAGGAATATAAAAAATTTTTGCCCCTCTGCAAGACGCATGATAAGATCTAATCTTATAGCGTACTATCTCTTTAAGTTTGAAGGTCTTGCATTCACTCAGCCATCCCATCACCCTTTACACAGAAATACTTGAGAAACCCTCCGATGAAAAGTACACACAAATACTAAGAACCAAGCAAGCAACATGATCGTTTCCTTTCAGGTCTAGGTTGGCCATGTGCCAGATCTGTTGCAATAAAGCTCAGCAATGGTCACGAAAACCATTTACAACTCTTAACTTTTACAAGATGACTGAAAATATTTTATTTCTGTGTGCAACTACTACAACATATCTTCTACTTCCTGCTGAACGCAATAAAACAGTAGCATGTAAAACAAAAAACACCAGCATATAAAAGCAAACAAAAAAAACAAAAAAAAACAGCAGATAAAACAAAAAATCATATAAAACAAAATGTGCAATCAATTCAGAAGAACTCACTAACTTTTACAAACCATTAATGAGATTTGTGTGGGAAACATCTAACCTTTATAAATGTCTATATCACATCAAGAAATGGCAATATACTCACAGTATGAATTATGGTAAAACGTATGACTGAATATCAGGAATTAAAGGAGTATTCCAGCTGTACAATTAATATTTTATAACTATCTAGTGCCAATTATGATACTGGGGTGTCCAGAAAGACATTTGGGCCCGTTCAGGCAATGGGACCCGGGTGTGACTACTACCTCTGTACCCCAACTTTTCTACAGCTGGGCATGCCCTGAACCAGGATGTCTGCCCAACTCCTTATGTGGAAAACCTAATATTGAAGACCGATTTGACCTCCACATCCATTACATTTAGCAGTGCAAGTGAGAGAGGTGAAAAGTTCAGAATTGTAGGTCTTCAGTAACTGAATCTTGGATCTGGATTAGAACCCAACCCAGGACCATGAAAACCAAAATCTTGGGCATTTATTCACTCCTGAGCTGATATTTATCTAATAATTCATTAGCTATGGATCAGACATCGCTCACACTAGAGTAGATGGAAGTTGTGGAGCTTTGTTCTTGGTGAAGGACCCATTTAGGAGCAGGTTGAGCTTAGTACCTTCTCAACTGCACTCGTGGGCCCAGAAAGGATTGTTGTTCCTTTTCAGTATATCATGGGACAAATTAGGACGTGATGTACGGTATATTGTCCTGCTCTGGATTTTACTACATTATCGACTTACTGCATGTGTGTAGCAGTTGGCAGCATGTTCATAGCAGGTCGGTTTATAGCGGCTGTTCGCCGGGGCTCTGTGGTTCATGAACCTGTGGAGAGAGGAAATCATTAAAATTCACACGCACCAAGGCTGCCGGAAGGTGGTGGCTTTCATGTTTAGATCAATTAAATCATTCTTATACGCAATATTGGCAGCATCCACCTCCCAGTCCAATGAAGCAGATGTATTGTTTCCTCAGAGAACAGACACAAAATATAGTAATATCAGCCGAATGATGTGCTAATATATCGTATCAGGCTTCCTTCCTGAAGGTCCTCTCCAAAAATCCAGAACGTGTGATGATCTCCATAGCCGGATTAAAGCAACTGCACTGCAAATATATCTGTGACAAGGTTTAATGAAGGTGAAGTAGAACCATTGGGTTCCAAACCGACCTGACGTGGGGCTAAACAAGAGTGGAGCATTAGGGATGGTTTTTCTACTATGAACAGGTACAGACCTTCCCATAGGTCATGCATGGCCAACCTGCAGCTCTCTAGCTGTTGTAAAACTCCAACTCCAACCATACCCTGCTGTAGGCTAATAGCAGTAGGTGGTCTGGGTATGCTAAGAGTTGTAGTTTTGCAACAGCTGGAAAGCCTCAGGTTGGCCACCCCACCATAGAGAATCCACAGGTCGCTACCCCCCGGAGTAAACTCTATTAGTAATAGGTTGCACACTGATAGGCAGATGACGACAATATGAGATACAAAGTCAGTAGGCAGGAATAATAGTCAGGAGGACAGACAGCTGAAATGAAAAGAACCTATTGCTCAGGCACAGAGCACTGTGGGAAGGCAGCTTACAGGAACACATCCATAAAAAAAATGTTATTACATATTAACAGCCTGAATGTGAATATTTTATGTATTTATTTGAGAGGGTGTGTGCTCCTCTGTGCTGTGGATGGATGGTTTACTGGATATAATTTTCTGACGTCATTCCATGTATTCTACGTCCTGTCCAGGCTTCTTATCTTCCTCTTCGTTCTACTAGCATGGCAAACAGTCTTGCTTAAAGGAGTTCTACACTTTTTTTTATTACTGATGATCTATTCTTTGGATAGATTATCAGCATTTGATCGGTGGGTGACCCCAACAATTCACCACTTTGGCCTGCTCCAGCCACCACTTTGGCCTTCTCCACTCTCGATATAGGTGCAGGGTAGGACCCCCACCTATCAGACAATGGGGGCATAGCCTAGCGATGCACACCCATTGTCTCAGATGAGACAACCCCTTTAAAGGGGTTCTGTAACGTTTTCTTACTGATAATCTATTCTTTGGATAGATCATCAGCATCTGATTGTCAGGGGTCACCCACCGATCAGATTCTGACGGTCTATCCAAAAGACATCCCCTTTAACTCCCTCAGTCAGGCCATCACTGTGGCCAGAGAGAGCCCCCTCTAATTAGAACATTACACATTATACTAATCAATGCAGTGCTTTTCTGTGGTCACCTTTATCTAGGCCTATCAAGTGAACAATAGAGAGGTCAAATCTACACCTACTGATATCAGGAGGATTACACTTTAGATAACAGCTTCCCCTCACAGCAGCAGTAAACTGACAATGGGTTACACATCTTTATAGGAGTTTTTAGCATTTGAATAACTTAGTGAGTACAGTTGAAAAAAGACGCAAGTCCATACAAAGATGGGATGTAAACTGAGGGAGTGAGATAGCAGAATTTCACACATTTTTGAATGTTTTTCAATTCTAAGAATTTATCTAGGCTTTTTCTTAAAACCGTCACCTATTCTTGCAGTGACCATATCCTGAGGCAGACCATTCCACTGCTACAGATGGACAATATTTGATATTTAAAGGGGGTATTCCCATCTCAGACACTGATTGTTGGCATAGCACCAAGATATGAAATCAATGTCAAATAGGCGTGGGTCTCATCTCTGGGACTCGCTACTATCTCCAGAACGGGCCCCTACAAATTGAACGGAGAGCGGCCAGACATGCATGGCCACCCTCTGTTCAGCGCAATGGCGCAAGCACGCTCTGGTATTTTCGGAACTCTTACAGCATTGAATGGAAAACACACTGGGCATAAGTGGTGCCCTCTCCTTCACTTCAAGGGCCACATTCTGGAGATAGGAGCAGATACAGATGGCAACATTGATGGCATCCTATCAATATGCCATCAGTGTCTGAAATGGAAATCCCACTCTAATTTTCAATGGTACAGCACGGACATAACGAAAAGGCAAAAATTCAGGAAAAAAAAAAAGGGAAGAATATAATAAGTAAGGGGGTGACACCATGGAACACAAAGGGGCATGGCCTCACATACATGAAGTTCTGACACTTTTGCCATCACGGGAGTTACGATGTAAAACATCCATTTGTACTTGTTACTATGACAACGTGATTTATAAAACAGTCTAAGGCCTCTTTCACACTTGCATTGTGAGGATCCGGCGTGCACTTCCGTCACCGGAAATGCCCGCCAGATCAGTCACAACGCAAGACAACTGAAAGCATTTGAAGACTGATCAGTCTTCAAAATGCTTTCAGTGTTACTATGGCAGCCAGGACGCTACTAAAGTCCTGGTTGCCATAGTAGTAGTGGGGAGCCAGGGGAGCAGATACTTACAGTCCGTGCGGCTCCCAGGACGCTCCACAATGACGTCAGAGCGCCCCACGCGTGATCCATGCTCATGGGGCGCTCTGACGTCATTGTGGAGCGCCCCGGGACTCGGGAGCCGCACGGACGGTAAGTATACTTCTCCCCTGCCTCCCCAGTACACTTTACCAGGGCAGCCGGGACTTTAGCGTCCTGGCTGCCATGGTAACCATTCACAAAAGCTGAACGTCGGATCCGGCGATGCGCCGAAACGACGTTTAGCTTCATGCCGGATCCGGATTAATGCACTTCAATGGGCATTAATTCCAGATCCGGCGTTACGGCATGTCTTCCGGATTTTTGGACAGAGACAAATCATGCTGTGGTTTTGTCAATGTCCAAAAACGTTCACATACTGAACGGAAGACATCCTGATGCATCCTGAATGGATTTCTTTCCATTCAGAATTTATTAGGATTAATCCTGATCAGTATCTTTCCGTCCTAGAGCCCCGAGGACGGAACTCTAGGACGGAAAGCAAAAGCGCAAGTGTGAAAGAGGCCTAAAAAGAAAAAATCTTTGTTGCGGCTTATATTTTACCAGAGCAGTTTAATTAAAAAAAAAAAAAAACTGAAATCCCTGACTGGTTGCTATGAGCCGCAAAAACAGTTGGCTGAAATTCATGTCCATAGCAACCAATCATAGAACAGCTTTCTATTAGTGTTCAGCTCTTGAAAGATGAAAGCTGTGATCTGATTGGTTGCTACTGGCAACAAAGACAATTTTGATAAGTGAGGCCCCACTGATGTCTTTTCGGTAGTGACCTATATCGTAGCATTTAGCCCTGGGCGCTATGTACTGTTTTAAAAACAGGCAGCGCCATCTATTATCCAAGATGTTATTTTCCGGGATCCATTATCCAAGCAGGCACCAAGTAAACAGATGCACAGGTTCGCCGGGAATATTTACACTGGCCGCGTCTACCGATTATAACCTATGAATTCCAGAGGGCCGGACGTCATTGTAGCAGGCGTTCAGAAGAAATGTTATCTTCCGTACTTACACAACTCATACATTCTCTACATCAAGCAACAAGTACACAGACATGTCTGGAAAACGAACACCAGAAGAGGCTAAAAAGCTGCAAAAATTGTATTCATCTTGGGTTGATGTCATAGAAAGTTGACTAAAAACTAATATGGCCGCCCACAAGTGTTGTCACCCAGGAATGAATGGCAAATGTATTATGAACTGACAACAGTGGATATATTGCTGCATACCCAGTTTTAGATTTTGGGATAGCTGCCGATCGTCTTGTGGAGGGGCCTGTTTTTTGCAGGAAGGGTTGATGTTTTTATTGGTACCATTTTTTGGGTACATATGATTTTTTTATCATTCATTATTACACTTTGTGGGGCAAGGTGACCAATAAATTGGTTGTTTTGGCACAGTTTTTATTTAATTTTTACAGCATTCACCTGAGGGGTTAGGTCATGTGACATTTTAATAAAGCAGATCATTACGGACGTGGCAATACCTAATATGTATACTTTTTCTTATTTATTTAAGTTTTACACAATAACAGCATTTTTTTTAAACAAAATGATGTTTTAGTGTCTACATAGTCTGAGAGCCATAGTCTGACAACCCGATTGTCTTAGGTAGGGTCTCGTTTTTTGCGGGATGAGGTGACGGTTTGATTGGTACTATTTTGGGGGGCATACGCTTTTGATCTTTTTGATCGCTTGGTACTGCCCTTTTTGTGAGGTTAGGTGACAAAAAAATAGCGTTTTTATTTTTTCATGGTGTTCACCTGAGGGGTTTGGTCATGTGATATTTTTATAGAGCAGGTTGTTACGGACGCGGCAATACATAATATATATACGTTTGCTAATTATTTCACTTTAACACAATAATAGCATGTTTCAAACCAAAAAATTAATTTTTAATATCTCCATGTTCTGTGAGCTATATTTTTTTTATTTTTTGAGCGATTTTCTTATGTAGGGGCTCATTTTTTGCGGAGTTAGGTGACTGTTTTATCGGTACCATTTTGTGGGACATATGTCTTTTTGATCACTTGCTGTTGCACTTTTTGTGATGTAAGGTGACAAAAATGGCTTTTTTTTACACCTTTTTTTTTTTTGGGTGTTTATCAGACGGGGTGGACACTCGATCACCATGACGAAATAGTACATCAAAATGCGGCAAGTCACTTGCCGCCATGATGTACTATTATGTCATGTGAGAGATATATTTAAGAACCTAATGTCGAAGGAAAGGGTGGAGAGTGTGGTTCCAGGAAGGCATATGCCAAGGTCATCTCACCCATTTCAGAGACTGCAAATTGACTACATTCAGAACAAAGGTGGGACAACGTGAATAGGTCTGTGTCTATATTGATCTCTTTCCAGGATATTCGGAGATTTAGCCCGTAGCAAAGGCTACAGCTAAAAGATACTGACTGAGGTGAGAGTACCTATATGAAAGCAGTATGGTGTACACATACCTATACTTCTAATTGATTTGGCACCACACAAAGAAGATGAGAATCGCATGATTTGCCTTAACAGTCATATGTCGGGAAGGGGTTAAGCCACATTCTTATCAGTAAGATAAGACTTCAGCTATAATGAGTGTTTATGAAGTCAGAGATCGGAGATAAGGAGCCAGCAGCTGAGCTGCCTGACAGAACACAGTCAAAATACAGAGCCTGATACTAGAGAATTTCAATGCTGTACAGAGAAAGGGGCTCAAAATTATTGATAAAGACCAATTAAAAAAATGATTTTTAGCTGAAAATGAGTACAATGCAATGATTAAAAAAAAAAAAATGGCCCCCCCCAATGGTGTACATAGCCTTTGGTAAATTGTATTAATCCCACAGCTTTCACAGAAACGGAGAAAAGAAAGTAATTTGAAAAATGTCGGATGTAGCACAAAAACCTATTTGAAGGTTTTAAAAGTACTATTATTATGAGTACATTTGAGGATGTTTGACTGTACAAGATTTTTAAAGGAGATCTCGATGTCCCTAAGAGCACAGCCTAAGGTCCACATTTCCTTGAACTGAGTCAGGAAGGCAGGTGCAGACAGATCGCTTGGCACTGTAGGGATGTATCTAAGAAACAAATAGACAAAGCCTAGAGCAGGGCAGCATGCAATCCTGAAGACTACACCTGAAGAAGGATTTCTTCCACAGCCACAGTGTGGGCGTTGATGTAGACAGGAGTAGACATGCCCAACTAAGGCTACTTTCACACTAGCATTTTAGTTTTCCGGTATTGAGATCCATCATAGGGGATCAATACCGAAAAACGCTTCAGTTTTGTCCCCATTCATTGTCAATGAATGCATTCCAAAATGCATTCTGTTCCATTTAGCTGCGTTCCCATACCGGAGAGCAAACCATGTTGTAATGTTGTAGTTTGCTTTCCGTCCTGGGATGCGGAGCAAGACCCCCAATGCAAGTCAATGGGGACGGATCCGTTTTCTCTGACACAATCTACCGCAATTGAAAACGGATCTGTCCTCCATTGACTTTCAATGGAGTTCATGACAGATCCGTCTTGGCAATGTTAAAGATAATACAACCGGATCTGGTCATAACTGATGCAGATGGTTGTATTATAAGTAACGGAAGCGTTTTTGCTGAACCCTCCCGGATCCAGTAAAAACGCTAGTGTGAAAGTAGCCTAAGATTTCCCACGATCTGTTATACTATCGAAGTTGTCCGATTTAGGGCTCATGCACACGACCGTGATCGCACCCGGGAAAGATGGCCAGTGTGTCAGCAGCATCTTCCATGACCTGAACTGACTATTAGAGCGTGGGGCTATTGCACTGTACTCACATCTTCATGTACACGCGACCAGATATTAACAGACTATCATTATGACGCAGTAAGTTCGGGGAGCTGCAGCTGACACTCGGACCGTGTTTTTCCGCCGATTATGGTCGTGTGCGTGAGCCCTTAGGATATACTTTTTAAAGAGGCAATATAGTTGACTTTCATGATAAAGTTTCTGTCAGTGGCTTATTCTACCCCTCTAACTATTGAAAATACATGCACACTTGGCTGAGAGCATGTGTCCGGGGGCATGTGGAAGGAATCGGTAAGGTTTAAGGCCTTAAAGGGCTTCTGTCAGCAGATTTGTACGTATGACACTGGCTGACCTGTTATATGTCCGCTTGGCATAAGTGACAGGGCCCGACGTGATGAGGTTTACACTGTCTGGTCCTGTCAAAGTGGAGAGGATGCAGCAGTTGCAGAGAGAGCAGTACCCCCTAGGTGTAATGGTAATGCCCCGTTGCTCCTAGAGGCTCATTTGCATATGATAAAACATCATATTTCTCAGCAATGCGAGCACATATGAACATGGGACCAACACAGATGCCTTCAGCTACCAAGCGCACATGTAACAGGTCAGCCAGTGTCATAGGTACAAATCTGGTGACAGATGTCCTTTAAAGGGGTTATCCCATAAAAAGTATTTATCACCTCTCCACAGGACAGGTGATAAATATTGGATTGGGGGGGGGGGGGGGGGTCTGCAGGGACTCCCAGCAATCTAGAAAGGTGGTGTCCCTGAGTCCCCTCTCTTAGTATAGTGGTAGTCCGCGTCTCAGTACATGGCTTCATTTATTTTCTATGACAGTGTTTCCCTACCAGTGTGCCTCCAGCTGTTGCAAAACTACAACTCCCAGCATGCCCGGACAGTCTTTGGCTGTGTGGGCATGCTGGGAGTTGTAGTTTTGCAACAGCTGGAGGCACACTGGTTGGGAAACACTGTTCTATGAGACCGATGTAGACAGCACTCCGCCAGTCCCATAGAAGTGAATGGAGTAATGGATAGGTATTCACACTAGTGCTCCACTCAGAGAAGGGACTCAGGACTCAGGACCTCTGGGGGTCATAATGAGGAGACCCCCAGCAATCCGATATTTATCACCTTTCCCGTGGATAGGTGATCAGTACTTTTTTGTGGAGTTAACCTCTTTGACAAAGGTCCACCACCTTACATACAATGGTGTCGTCACGGTCTTGTTCACAATCTTTGCTCGTTTGTCAGCAGTGAACAGGAGCGGCTGGATGATGGGGCACGAATGATCGTAGTAACAATCATTTCCCATGCTGTTTGCATTAGGTCATGTGAAAGGCCCCTTAAACGAGTGACGATCAACTTGTATATCATTGACCTGCACTCATTCAGGTTTGAAACTGCTCCATCTAAATGGACCTTGAGTCTAATTTATTATCTTGGTGCCCTGTGTAAGGCCAGACACAGACGAGCGAGTTCACTGTGAGAAACTCGCAGCGTGTCAGTCAGTGTCCCGTTCTGAACTCTGGTCCTCTGACAGGATCGCACGGCATTAGAGTGATTTATAATGCTGTGTGACCCTGAGAGTCCTAAAATCTACGAAATAACACTAACAGCATTATGTCAGTGTACCTGTAATTCAATAGATTCTAGGACTCGCAAGGTCACAAAGCCTTATAAATTATTATAACGCTGTAGGATCCTGTCAGAGGAGCGGGAGGCAGAACAGGAACTCACACTGACACACGATGCGAGTTTCTCACACTGAACTCACTTGTCTGGGTCTGCCCTAATACGGCCCAGTCCCTGTTGTTTTCAGAAATCTAAAGATCTGATCTCAAAAAGTTTTGCAGGCTAAGGGCCCTATTACACCAACAGATTCTACAGGCGATTGTCGGGGGTGGGGGGAGGGAGCGTTCCTTCCTAGCAATTGCCTGCTCGCTAGCAGAGGAGACCACTGCTATAACATGCAGAGATCTCCTCCTCAGTATAAGGTCCCGATACTGACCACTGTTTGCCGGCAGTAGAGTGCAGGGCATTTCATCGGGTAATTGCCTGCAGTATTACACTGCCAGATCATACGAATGCTCGTTAGAAATGATATTAGCGATTATCTGTAGGTCTAATAGGGCCTTAAGGTATTTCGGACAATTATAATTTTATCTTCACTGCGCAACACATATTTCAGCGCGACTCAATATCCCGGAAAAAAGCGCTTCTCTGCGTTAGCCGAGTATGCGCGTTTAGGCAAGACGTTCGATATTTCTGAACTGTCACTGATAATAATCGTCTATGAGCGGAAGCACAAGTAAATACACGAAAAGTATTCGATTGTTCAGCAGCCAAATGATGTAAATGCAAAGCGTACCGGCTTACACTAGAAATGCAAATCAGCGACGCTATGAATGGATTCCCAGTTCACGCCTTTTTACTTCCCTAGAACTGCAAGATTATGTTGGGTTTAGACAGTCAAAGCATTTGTTCTGCATAATGCAAAAAAAGATGGAAAAATAGACAGTCCGTATGGAAAGACCTAGAACTCTACAGCAGATAGACAGCCAGAACAACCAAATCTAAGGACAAACTGGCACCATGTGACGCAGAACAAGTCACATCTCCTTAAGGGCTCATTCAGATGGATACCGGACGTGTGCATTCCGCATTTTGCAGAACGCACACGGACAGCCCTATGATATAAATGCCTATTCTTGTCCAAGAATAGGACACACACTATCTTTTTGAGGGGGGGGGTGGAACAGAAGTATGAAATGAATGGGTCCGCTTCCGTTCCGCAAAATTGCCGAACGGATGCAGACACCAAATATGGTAGTCTGAATGAGCCCTAAAGGGGTTGTGGCAAAAATAAAGGGGGGTGATTTGGCAAACCCCCCTACTTGGCCGGACCTGTAAAGGGAAGCTTACTTACCTTACTTAAGGCTTGGCTCCCTTGCTGAAAACAACCGGTTTGACGCCACCTGCAGCCAATCACTGGCCACGGCAGTGACTGGATCCCCTTGCGTCATGTGACCACTTGACATAATGTAAGGGGACCCAGTCACCGCTGTGACTAGCGATTGGCTTCAGGTGACGCCAAACCGGATGTTTAAAGTGAGGGAGCGCAATAGAGCATCGCAAGGAGAAGAAGGAGCGGAGAGCCAGTACTGGGAAGTAGGTAAATGATCTTTACAGGTCTGGTTTGCCTAAACCCCCTTATTTTTTGCACAAACCCTTTAAAGATGACCTGTCCACCCCTCTGACATGTCTGTCTTATCAAACACCGAAGAATCTTCTCTATCACTCCTCGGTAATTCCTCCTGATCAGTGTTGAAAGAGTGCTTTACCTGTACTCTGAGAAGAAGTGAGCAGAGACAGTCGTGGGGTCTCTGCATCCATACTGCCACAGATCAAAACTTCTCACACGTTACTAAGACACGTCAGAAGCTTTCTGAAATTACAGGTACACTTCACGCTGTAAACAGACATGTTTGCTTGTACATCCCAACCATTGGGGCTGACACATTTCCAGTGTTGGGGAAGCAAAGATGGATCCACCAGGATGGATTTATCATTCGCCTACAGCTCTACTCTGATAACTTAGGACAGATCTGGCCAAGTTGAACATGCATGGTAATGGAGTACTGGCGAGGAGAGCTCGAGTTACCCTATGCCTTTGTTAGCTTTTTAGAATCTAATGCGGATGACGGACTCGCTGACATTTTGGCCAATGAAGAAGATAAGAAGAAAGCAGCAGCTCATATTCTGCTGAATGACCTGTAAAGCACTGCTTTGGACCACCAGTGTTGAACCTAAACATCCAATCCCTCCTCAAAAAGTCACTTGTTCTCCTCAACTTATTTTGCGGCATGGTTCACACTTTGCAACTGAATTCTTTTCCAGCACAGACATAAAAATGTTTAACTTTTGATTCTTTCTCAACGTGGACCTTATTTGAGCTTCTGCTGGGAGCGCGAGTTGTTGCTGTGGAGGTGCCTCTTCAGCACGTTGATGAAGACAAGCATAGACTTGGGGCAATTCATCTTCTCACAATTATACTACTGGGCAAAATGGCAGTAATATGGAACATTCACAGACATCTCCATGAATGAAATACTGACCATCTGGTCAGACATATCATCACAGACATGTGAAAGAGGCCTAAAAAGCTTATTTCACACAAGCGAGTTTTCTGCAAAGTCGAAAAGGATAGCTCCTGGAATGAACCCCGACACACTCATTTTGATGGGTATACGCACATGAGCATTGGTTTTCAGTGACCATCTGTCCATTCAGGAAAACACAAGCATGTTCCATCTTCATCCGCTTTTCACACAGGACTGGTCCATTTAAGTCAATGGATCAAACTGATGGCACATGCACGGCATCTGGTAGCAGATATCTTATACATAGGGGTGGGGCGATATGGCGATATAGACGATATGCGATATGAATTTGTGCCACAATATCGATTTAGTCTATATCGCTATATCGCGGTAGAACATGGTATGAGCGCATACCATGTTCTCCTGAGCCGGCACAGTGGAGAAGGAGGGAGTCCCTCCCTCCCCACTGAGATCCACCAATGAGAGAGGAGGAGGGGAGGGACTGTAGCCACTGCCACCAATGAGAGAGGAGGAGGGGAGGGACTGTAGCCACTGCCACCAATGAGAGAGGAGGAGGGGAGGGACTGTAGCCACTGCCACCAATGAGAGAGGAGGAGGGGAGGGACTGTGGCCACTGCCACCAATGAGAGCGGGGCAGTGCAGAATGTCACAGGCAAGGGAGAAGGAACGCTCAGGGAGAGAAGCTGATGTCTCCTCCCTGGTGTTCCCACCATGTGACGGGGGCCAGAGCGGGCGAACTGAGCCCCGCACAGACATAATAGTAAGTGCCCCCTATGTGCTGCTACCTAATGAAAGGTCCTATAGGCCTGTATGTGCAAGCCATATCCCATACCCGGCTTCTATGACTGCCTGCTGCGATCCGCCGCAATTAACCCCTCAGAACCTGAGGGGTTAATTGCGGTGGATCGCAGAGTGCAGTCACAGAGGCCCAGTATGGTATATGGCCGACACATGCAGGCTACGTTTCTATTCACTCATTGGTGGCACAGTGGCCCCCCCCCCCCGATCATTGGTGGCAGTGGCAGTTGTGATCGGAGCCCCAGCAGTGTAATGCTGGGGCTTCGATTGGTTACCATGGCAGCAAGGATGCTACTGATGTCCTGGCTGCTATGGTCAGCTCCCTGCTGCTGTGTGTCAGAGATCTATCAGGGTGAATAGGACAAGGGTTCTAGCCCCTAAGGAGGCTAAATAGTTATTAAATAAAAACTTGAAGGAAAAAAAAAAAAAAAAGTTTAACAACCCTCCCTCCAATATAGAAAATATATATCGCACATGCTTCATATTATATCGCAATATAAATTTTAGGCCATATCGCCGACCCCTACTTATACACACAACCGTATGTATTTTGTGGTCCTCAAAACGTGGATCCACAAAATACAGATGACATCCGTATTGCACCCATTTCATTGAATGGTCCATGGCTAGCATTTTGCCGCCAAGAGATCTTCTATCCTTTGCGGAGCGCAAAATATGTATGGTCGTGTGAATGAGGCCTTATTCTTCAGGTTTTCTTCACGTGCGTGATTGCATCAGCGCAGAAGAAAAAAAACAAAACACAAGAACTGTAATGGGTTATCCGACCCCAGAAATGCTCCCCTTATATGCCCGGGCCCCTCACACACAATGTACTTACCTCTCTTCCCAGCACCCTCATCGCTCCTGGCGCCGCTGCTTCTCCCATTGAGCCGAGGAAAATATTGCAAGTGACGCTAGGGAGGCTCTTCCCTGTCACCGCCTGCCATTGGCTGCATACCAACCCCCTTGATTCAATCCGCGGATAGAGAGAAGCAGCGGCGGTCGTGCCGGGACCAGGAGTGGCGTAGGTCCCGGGGAGCGAGGTAAGTACATTGTGTGTGAGGGGCCTGGGCAGTAGGGGAGGCATTTCAGGGGTCGGATAACCCCTTTAACAAGTTAAAGGAAAACTGAGGGAAAGAAGTCCGAACGGAGGAGTGAAAGAGGCGAAAAGGGTTTTTACGAAGATCTGCATCTCGAGGGCCATACTTGGTTCTGACCAAATATAGTCATTGTTGAAATTCTCATAAGGAAGGAAAGTTTTAGAGAACACTTTTTTTTGTCAAAATTTAACTTCTGAAAACCACAACTACCCCCCCCCCCCCCAAAAAAAAAAAAAACTGGTGACAAACCACCTGATCTCATAAAGCAGGAAGCGTAATGCACGATGGGAGTAATCCCTCGCGGAGAACAATGGGGCATCATTTTGTGTAATCCTATTTGTCTTTAAACACTGCTTTAGCTTATTTTCAGTCAAGCCCGGGATTTTGCTGCACAATCATCTTCCCGGCGGTTCGGTAAGCCATGCGTGCGGGCGACTTCAGCTCTCGGCCAGGACCACATGTTGCTATTAGTTAAAACGGACTTTGTTTGGTGTACGCCTGCTTAAAGGGGACACGTCCACTCTTTCGACGAGTCTGTTTTAGTAAATATTTGTATTACCCATGAAGTTAGAAACATGGAGCGATTTTTCCTACAACTCAACCTCCGTTATTCCTCCTAGAAATGTAAGAATACTCTGAAATCTAGAAGTTACCATTGTCCTAATTAGGGCTGAAACGATTACTTGATCGAATCTAGTAACTCGACACAAAAAAATTCTCGATACGTATTACATTTATTATTTATATTTCTATAGACATATTTTAATGTTTATTCATGTACTTGTTATATTTATTTTTACAGACATTTATTATTTATTTTTTACAGACATTTTTATATTTATTAAATTATTTATATAGACATATTTTTATATTTATTAATTTATTATTTATATAGACATATTTTTTGTATTTATTAATTACATATTACATTGTGTATATGTTTAAGAGTATTTTTATATTTACTAATTTATTATTTATCTAGACATATTTTAATGTTTATTAATTTTTTATTATATGTATTTTTATAGACATATTTTTATATTTATTTATTATTTATATTTCCATAGACATATTTTTATGTTTATTAATGTATTTGTTATAGTTATTTTTACAGACATATTTTTATATTTATTCATTTATTATTTATATAGACATATTTTTATATTTATTAATTTATTATTTATATAGACATATTTTTATGTTTATCAATTTATTTATTTGTTATATTTATCTTTATAGACATTTTTTATATCTATTAATTACATTATGTACCGTATATGTTTATTAGTATTTTTATATTTATTAATTATTTATCTAGACATATTTTAATGTTTATACATTTTTTATTATATCTATTTTTACAGACATATTTTTATATTTATTTATTATTTATATTTTTATGGTGTTAATACGCCATTCAGGCACAAACTATTCACAGTCAAAGTCAACCAGAGTCAAAGTCAACCAGTTGAAAGGGTTCTGCAAGGTAAGTAAAAAGCTCCTGCTTTTAGTCCAAAAACAGCGTCGCATCGCTCCGTGGGCCGTTTTTGGTATTATGCTTCAGCTCCATTCACTTGAATGAGGATGAGCTACAATCCCAGACACAACCTATGGGGAGATGTGGCGCTGTTTCTAGTCCTGGACAATGCCTTCAAAGACAAGGGAAAAAAGATCCATCAACAGCAGCTTGTTAATGGCTTCCATGGACCAAGATAATATGTATTTCTCCTCCACATATGGACAAAACAAACCAGGCAATGGGTGACATTACAGGGACTAAATGTCGGTGACTAAAATGAAATGACGACATACTGCCGATTCTCTGCTAGGGAAAAGGCGGTTTTGGATTATGCAAACCTCGGAGTAATACAGAATTTCTTTCAAGAGCTGATGAGGAAACCAGTAAACTCCTGTGTCAAGTCTCCCCGAGCCAAGTGTGCTAAAGGTTACTTGAGGTTGCCACAAGCTATGGAGACATCTGCTAGCAGCTCTCCCGACACATGAAACTGCTGATCTGCGGCATGTCCCCAGCAGCGAGAACCAACCTCTGGAGCATCAGATAAACCCTGAGCAAAAACGTTTCGATGTCCGTGTCGTGTCCGTTTTTATTTCCTCTTTTTTTTTTTTTTGGGGGGGGGGGGGGGGGCGTTCCCTCCATGTGCCCTTTTTTTAAGCTGCACTGCTAGGCCAAAAAAGGAGACTCCTAGGAACGCTGCATGAAAAAAGGAAAGAATACGGATGGCATCAATGTCCTGTCTGTGGTTTTCACAGACCTATAGGCTTTAAAGGACTTGTTTGGTCCAGAAAACGGACCAAAGTAGCGCACGCTTTGGTACAGTTTTTTTGTGGACCAACGTCCGAACGAGCCTAAGGAATGCAATGGATCCGTGTGCTGTCGGTGATTCCCTGCCGTGTAAGTAAGGCCTGGAGGATCGCACAAACAGGACAAAAGATACTCTTCTTCTATGGATATCTCAATAAAGAAACTTTTTGAAGGCCACCACCTGATCATTGCTGGCCAATCCCTCTAGAATTAATAAAGTTTCCCCAGAGCAGGGATTCCCAACCTGCGGCCCTCCAGCTGTTGCTAAACTACATCTCCCAGCATGCCCTAATAGCTGTAGGCTGTCCAGGCATGCTGGGAGTTGTAGTTTTGCAATAGCTGGAGGGCCGCAGGTTGGGCATCCCTGCTATAGAGAATATTGGAGGGGGCAGAAGCTCTGCTCGGACCCCTATGCACTATTTCCAGCTGCCGCTGGTGGTGACAAAGCTACGCTGATTCCCAGGGAGTTGCTTTCGGGAACAATGATCCAGAACATTCAGAATGTGAAGAGCGGCAGATACAAGCATAGGACAGATAAGAATCATCTGCAGAAGACTTTGGGGAAAGGGAGCAGACTCAGCCAATGGTCCAGACTCCAGACCGTCTGGTGTCAGTTTATTGGAACTTCTGGTCACAAAATCAAGTCAGTGCTGGATGTTTCGAGGCGTTTCAATTCACTCCTATGGGGTCACCACTACTCTGCTATCCTGGCCGTAAGACGTGTCGTGCGAGCAGTGTCGCGGTAAGACGTACCCTTACAGATAGTGACATAGGTTAGTTAAAAGAGAAGTATGTCCACTGGGGATCAGATAGAAGTGAAGCCAGTTGCATAGTTTATAGATTGCATATGTTCGGGTAGACCCTCTCCCAGCGTGACTTGACCTGCATACTTACCTGATCCACCGCAGTCTCCACGCTATCAACATCCGGTTGGATGAGCAATGTTGACATGAAGCCCCCCCCCACACACAAAGACTGATGTCACTGGGTCATGTGACACATGAGGACACGTCAATGTTGCAGCGGCCACCTGACCTCCGTCAAATCGTGGGAGAGGAGAGAGAGAGAAAGCCATGGCATGGAAATGAAGGAGCCATAGCTCAATGGTGAGGATCAGGTAAGTTTGATGCTCAAAGTCATACCCACATTTAAGTTGTTAAAATCGAGGCATATATGGGTAAGCCCTGCCATGGGAAACACCCATTTTTGGGTGGGATTTGCCCGCCCATTTTCAGCTGGGAACTGCGTAAAGTTGCTGGGACCGTCTCTAAAAATCAGGGACAGTCCTGGCAAAGTCTGGACCATTGGCAACTATGCCACTGGGGTGAACAACCCCTTTAAATCTAGAGGATGGGTTTCCATGTTCAGGTTTTTTTTATGCAGTTTTGAAGCCAAAAATGAGTAAAACTCAGGGGGAGATTTATCAAATTGGTGTAAAGGAAACCAACTTAGTTGCCCATAGCAACCAATCAGATTCTACCTTTCATTTTCCAAAGCAGTTCTGAAAAATGAAAGGTGGAATCTGATTGGTTGCTATGGGCTACTAAGCCAGTTCTCCTTTGCAATAGTTTTGATAAATCTCTTTGTTTCCTGGATATTTCTTCAGAAACTGTGGAAACCCAAACGCTGGACATATTTCTTAATAATAAGATCCTCTCTAGGGCTTACTCACTTCCAAAACTAGATGCACCAAAGTGAAGGGTCCATCAGTTGCCTTTAAATGGTCTCCAGCTCTCCTGTGTCCTGCTGACAATATGGACACCTTGTTAAAGGGGTTCTCCCATGACTAATGCAAAAAATCAGACATTGTATAGAACATGACAATCTCTTTCTAACAAAGCTAGAACCGGCCCTGTACCTCACATGGATCCAGAGATCTCCCCATTCATTGCTCCGCTAGATTTATATCAAGCTGTCAGCTCAAGGGGAGTGTCTTTTCTGCTGCAGCTCAGGGAGCGTGTCTCAGCTCTCCCTATCACAGCTCAGGGGGTGTGTCTCAGCTCTCCCTATCACAGCTCAGGGGGCGTGTCTCAGCTCTCCCTATCACAGCTCAGGAGGTGTGTCTCAGCTCTCCCTATCACAGCTAAGGGTGTGTGTCTCAGCTCTTCCTATCACAGCTCAGGGGGCGTGTCTCAGCTCTTCCTATCACAGCTCAGGGGGCGTGTCTCAGCTCTCCCCATCACAGCTCAGGGGGCAGTTGAAGGATGAAACTGAGCATGTGCGGCCATCTCAGTGAGCAGGACAAAGAAATAAGAAAGAAAAACAGACAGCAGGTGGCGCTATACAGATACATAATATTGAATAACTCAGTGGCTATACGAAATTTTTAATTACAAAAGTGTTCGGATCCAGGAGCTGGAATGAAAACTGTAGAGTATTTGTGGGACAACCCCTTTAACATCCCTTCATTAATTTGTACAATTACATACATCGAACTGTGGAAAGTTCTAGATACAAGGTTTTTTGGTCAGTTTCTAACACTATTAGGCTCCATTCACACGACCGTATGTTGCCCGCAAAAAAACGGATCCGTGTCCGCAAAAAAACGGATTGCATTCCGTTTTTTTGCTGATCCATAGACTTCAATAGGACATGGCCTCATTGAAGTCTATGGATCAGCAAAAACGGACACGGATCCGTTTTTTTGCGGACACGGATCCGTTTTTTTGCGGACAACATACGGTCGTGTGAATGGAGCCTTAGATGCAGGTATTATATTTGACTAATCCCTATTACAAGTACAGATGCCGCCCGTTGTTCCTAATCAGCGGATTCTGGCACTTGCCAACAGGTCCAATTAATTTTTCCGTACTGAGATCAGAGGCATACAGAAGGCCTGCTAATTTAGGATTGCTTACTCCAAGGGGTCCTGGGAAGCCAAACCAACCAACGCTCTGCTCACTATCCATACACAGTAACACGGCATGATTTCACGTACCATGCTAATGAAGGCTGGGGCCACATGACAACATGGAGATCGCAACGTTGCATTGCGTCAGCGCATCCGAATGGGGTAATGCGGCGATTTCAAGCCTCGCACACCTGTGACGCAATAGTTCGTCACAGGTCATACGTGACTTTATGGACCACAAGTAAATCTCGTGTGACTTGCCTGTGATTCGGCTGTTCTGCATGACGGCAAGCCACCGAGAAATCATACAAACCTCTGTGGTCCTGCAACGTTTCTGAGACTTGATGTCACACGACACATCTTAAAGTTACTCAAAACGTTTGATAGGTGAACACCAACGCTGTCATATTTGCTAGAAAAAATAATAATTGTGCAGCCTGAAGTGCTATTTTTCCCATTAAAGAGGTTGTGCATCCCTATTGCCTATAATGGAATGCACCATTTATGCTGGACCAGGCTGCCGGATTATCTCTAATGGAGTTGTAAACGCAGGCTTACCCGCTTCTGGGCGCTGGCTCGCCACTCCTTCTCCTCCCAGCCTATGATGCTCTACTGGGCTCCCTCCCAGTTTGATGCCGCATGCAGCCAATCACTGGCCACAGAGGTGACCGGCTCCTCTTACGGCATGACAAATGGTCACATGACACAGGATGACTTAATCGCCGCTGTGGGAGCCCAGCGGAGCATCACAAGCTGAAAGGAGAAGGAGCAGGGGCCAGTGCCCAGAAGTAAGTAGGTTTCCTTCTATTTACAGGTCCGGCCAAGTGGGGTGTTTGCATCCTTATAACCCCTTTAAAATGAAGGCAATGGAATCCATTATAGGTCACTGGGATCCATTTGGTACCTATCGGTGTCTATCACATGATGGATCCAGAACTGCTTCCTGCTCCTATGACTTTAGAGTGCATCCTATATTCCTGGAAGGGGGAGTTCACATCACAGTTATTTTTCCGTTCTTTCTGATCCGTCAGAAGAACATAAAAATAAAGAAAATAAAACAGATCCTGTGCATCAGTTACGCAAATTTGGCATCTGTTTGAGCCATACAACATCCGTTTTTTTAAATAGAAACAATTTCCTGCACGCAGAACTTCTTTTTTCCATCTATGGAAACGGATCTCTGATGGAAATGGCTCAAACAGATGCCAGGTGTCCATAACTGATGCACAGGATCTGTTTCTTCACAGGACTCTTTTTTTTTTTTTCTTGATTTTTCTGTCCTTCTGATGGGTCAGAAGAATGGAAAATTAACGGTGATGTGAACTCTTCCTCGGCCATATAGGCATCTGGAAAAAAATGTTTCCCCAGGTCCGGAGATAAGAGCCACCAAAAGCAGTGAACTTCTCTAGAAGGCCTGGCTTGGCCACGTATCACACAGTCATCTATGAAATGGTAACGAGTTGCCTAGAAGCTTCATACCCCGGCAATATTAGCGGATTGTTGGGTGCTTCAGGAGACAGATCTCAGACATCAGCTGAGACTTGGGTCGCTTTCTAAAGAGAAGTTCTTTCTGAGACAACTTTCCACCATTAGACCTGTCACAACTCCTCTGGGGCTGGAGTGATCTGAGAGGCACCCATTTTCATAAAACTTCCCAAATACCATCATACATGATGGCAAGTGGTGGTCCTCAAAGATTACCTAGGGTTCCACAAAGATTACCAAGGGGCTCCTCATGGCTTTCTGATTTATTTGCACACTTCACCGGCAGGTGACTTGCATTCCTGTGTGCATTTAGTTGACAGTGGGAAATTACACTGCGAGAATCAATGGAAGAAGGAAGCAACGTGACATCTAGGAGGAGCTCCATGGAAGCCATAATCCTGGTACATGCAATGACGTGGAGAAGGCATCAGTGGCATGCTCACCTGAACGACAAACCACCATAACGTCTGAGGCACTTCTATACCTCTTCACTCATAAAGTTATTTATGAACTACATTACAGATGAAGGATGGTTGGATACCTGACTATCTCCTGCACCAACCACAGTACAGAAGGGTGCGCCGAGATTCTGTGGATTTTGTTGCAGAAATTTCCACGACTGCAGATCAGTTCTATTCACCTTGCAGAAATCCATGTGCATGCCTCCCCGTTCAACTGAATGGGCTTGATTTTCAGTTGCAGAAAGTTCTGCAACAAAATCTGAAGCGTGTGAGTGCTTCCTAAGGGGGTGAAAATTGTGCCAGAAAATCCGCAACATCAAGACCCCCCCCCCCCCCTTATTATCCTATGGGACTGAAAATTGTCCATCCCTGCGTTGTGAAAATAATAAAACCCATGTGGATTCTGCTGCAAATTATTGAGAATGGAGAGATTATCATATAGGAAATCTGCAACAAAGTCTGCACCGTAATTCACACCAAGAAAATCCACTACTTTGTAAAAATCCGCACATTCGGATTTTCTGGCAGAATTTTCCACCACGTGTGAAGACAACCTAAAAGACCTGATGTACCACCAAGAGGGTCACCAAGTGGTCCTTGAAACAAGATGTCTTTTGAAGAGACCCCCTGTTTATAAAGCAGCTGGCGCATTGATAAGCCTGTGGCTGCAGGTCCAACTTTTCTCACCCCTCCGTGGTCAGCTGGTGTCGCCAGGAGCATTCGCTCTAACCAGGGATTGGGCAACATGCCAGACATTCAAATGTTGCTCAACCCCCCCAGCCCTTAGGCAAACTGTGAGAGAGTTGAATATAGAGAGATATTCTCACAGCTCGGCCCCCACTTGTCTCTAGGTCTTGCCACCTGAGTCAATCGCCTCATCTGGCCTCATTGGTGGTGCACCCCTCCAGTGACACTATGGTTTCAGATACATCACAAAAAAAGGCAGCGCGAAGAGACCGCACATCTGAGATGTGGACTGTTTTCTGAAATCTTTGGAAGTAAAAAAAGCAGGATGCACACTGACAAAGACTTTAGACTCTCGTCGGTCATTTTCGGTGGGACCAGTCGGCTGCCCAATGTGTATGACTCTACCTCGACGATGTTGAGAGACAAAAAGGATGGAGCAAATTGAATTTCAACACGTGATCTTTTTGTTTTGGCAGGAGATACGCCTCTGACTCAGGGGTCTGGCAGCAGCCTTCCCCTCTACTAAAAACACATGCATGTTCAGCAGAACCAAGCATGCAAGTGTATGGGCGAGTTGGGAAGGAATAGTTGGGGCACCTTAACGCTTCGCAATCTTCAAACATGGAAGAACATGGCAGCTTTGAGGATGTCTAAGGGTTATATCCAAAGGTTCAATACATCTTGCAGAAACCCACAACCCAACCCTTATTCAGATGCATGGATTGGATTTTCAGTTGCAGAAATCTCCGCAACAAATCTGCTGTTTGTGACTTCCCCTTAAAAGGGGTTGTTGAAGTGATGGCCACTTTTGGATCCGGGTGGGTCTGACAACCCCTACCCCAACCGATTAGCTAGTCTGCAGTATCTCCGGCACCAGAAAAACGGGGCTCCATCCAATGTATAGTGGACAAAGCTGGTCGTTGTAGTGCTTCTGTAACCAGCTCCATCCCAGGCAAACCGATGTGTAGTCCGGTGCCGAGACCCAGCTCTGGAGCTGCTGCACGATAGCCGATTGGGTGGGGGACACAACCCCTGTGCTTAAAACACTGCTGCAGATGGGGGCAACAAAGGTGTGGGTTTAATCAGGATGTTCTGAAGGAGGAGATGAAAAAAATACTGAAAAGCTAAAGAACAAACCACCTGGCTTATGTCACGGAGGTCGTATTCCATAATAAGGAGCAGTAGGCGTCCTCAGACGGCCTGCGGGAGGCATTTATCAGTAATGTTCCAGAACAAAACAGGCTTTTAATGGCGCGTGACCAGATAGTGAGTGAACTTTGGTGGGTCACCAAGTTCCAATGATAGGGACAGTAATGCTTCTAAATCAACAGACACCTAATAGATAGTAGTCATTGTGTGTCACGTGGACCTGGTACACGAAAGACGGGGGGCGCCATACACCACACCCTCGTACGGCCATCCGCGAACCCCATACGTGTTGTAGGGAGTACACTGCAGTTAGACACTCCTGGTGGTGGGTTATCTCACCTGTGAAGAAAAGGACCCGGCATGTCGTCCAACAGCCCTATCCTTATCCCCCCCCCCCCCCAAGGTTGGCACGTTCAGACTTGCGCTACTTTACATCTGCGTTCTCTTCTCCTTTACGGTTTTCAAATCTGGCATAAGATCTCAAAACCGGAGTAAAACACTTCAGTTTTGTCCCCATTCGTTGTCAATGGGGGACAAGACTGAACAGACCGGACAGAAAACCGCTGCAAGCAGAGATTTGTGTGCAACATGGGAAACTAAACAAAAACCACGTTACTCAATGGTGCCGGATCCGTTTTTTTTTTCAGACACGAAACATACCGGATGCGGTATGCTCATTTTCGATATAATACAATCGGATCTGTTCTCAACGGATGCAGCCGGTTGTATTATTCAAACCGATGGGTTTTGCTGCAGTTTTGAGATCCCATGCCGGATCTCAAAACCGGAGAGTAAGAACGCATATGTGACAGTAGCCTAAATCAGTGGGCTCAGCCAGTGTATGTGTAAGGATGAGAGACAGACAGATGAGAGGCAGACAGATGAGAGGCAGACAGATGAGGGACAGACAGATGAGGACAGACAGATGAGGGACAGACAGATGAGGGACAGACAGATGAGGGACAGACAGATGAGGGACAGACAGATGAGGGACAGACAGATGAGGGACAGACAGATGAGGGACAGACAGATGAGAGGCAGACAGATGAGAGGCAGACAGATGAGAGGCAGACAGATGAGAGGCAGACAGATGAGAGGCAGACAGATGAGAGGCAGACAGATGAGAGGCAGACAGATGAGAGGCAGACAGATGAGAGGCAGACAGATGAGAGGCAGACAGATGAGAGGCAGACAGATGAGAGACAGACAGATGAGAGACAGACAGATGAGAGACATGTGGATATATAGATAAATATATAGATAGATAATAGATGATTGATATTAGATAGACAGACAGATAGACAGACAGATAGACAGACACTTAAGAAAAGCTCCATTGAGTGAGATGAAATGTTGTATCGTTACACATATGGTTGAATAAAAAAAAATCCTGAACGCTTTGGGAACGCTACGATTCTTTTGGACTATTTACATTAGACAGATATGAGTCTATATAGATACAGAAGAAGAAAAAGAAAGAAAGAAAGAAAGGATGAACTAAAGATAGATCGATAAGCATGGTGGATGTGAAACATACAGAAAGCACTTCCCTGCCCTCCTCTCCTGACGGTAATACCGTATCCCGCTGTAGAATACGACGCAGAAGACTGGATTTTCTATCGACTTCAGGAACAAATAACATTATGTGACGACTAATACTTGTGTCTACAAAGAAACACAAAGAACAGTCTACAGGCTTCTCAGAAAGATCGGGTGTCTAATAATCCAACATAAACTCATAAAAAAGCCATTATTGTCTCATGTAAGAATCCAGTTATCTATCATTCATGTATCTATATATCCATCATCTACATAAATAGGAAAATCCTAAACCCCAGAGAATGTCCACTACGAGCGCGGTATCAATGCCACTACCTCCCAACAGTGAACATGATGAGATGGGTGGCTCTTCATCAGAGACAATCCTGAAGTCCAGATATGGATCTTCTCTCCACAGAGGCTAGTCCACCAATGGGAAGAGCTGCCCCAACCTGCCAGGGATGGAGCTGCCTTGTCAGTAGAGGAGCCAATCAATGAGGACAGCAGTACCCCCTCCTCACAATGAAGTAATCCAATTCTCCTCATGTTCCAGCTGGTATTCTAGCTCTGCCCACCACCCTGGAACATGGCCCCAGCCGCCCCTAGAACAACACCCAGACGCTTTGTCATGAAGACCTGCTGACCCCAGGGTGTAAATCACTGAAATATTCCTGTCATCTGGAAATCAGGCATGACTAAAAGATCTAATGAAACAATCCAACAAGTCTGAGCACGGGGAAGTATCAGAAGCTCCAGGAAGCTTCACATCGGTGGGCCATGGTCATATATGAAGAATGCAGGGTCTATGGATCAGTCATCAATACACACACTGCATATACTGGATACAAGAGGCTCAGGGTATACCGGATACATGAGGCTCGGTATATACCGGATACAAGAGCCTGGGTATATACCGTATACAAGAGCCTCGGTATATACCGTATACAAAGGACCTCGGTATATACCGGATACAAAGGACTCGGTATATACCGTATACAAGGGCCTCGGTATATACCGTATACAAGAGCCTCGGTATATACCGTATACAAGAGCCTCGGTATATACCGTATACAAGAGCCTGGGTATATACCGTATACAAGAGCCTGGGTATATACCGTATACAAAGGCCTCGGTATATAGCGTATACAAGAGCCTGGGTATATACCGTATACAAGAGCCTGGGTATATACCGTATACAAGAGCCTCGATATATACCGTATACAAAGGCCTCGGTATATACCGTATACAAGAGCCTGGGTATATACCGTATACAAAGGCCTCGGTATATACCGCATACAAAGGCCTCGGTATATACCGTATACAAAGGCCTCGGTATATACCGTATACAAAGGCCTCGGTATATACCGTATACAAAGGCCTCGGTATATACCGTATACAAAGGCCTCGGTATATACCGTATACAAAGGCCTCGGTATATACCGTATACAAAGGCCTCGGTATATACCGTATACAAAGGCCTCGATATATACCGTATACAAAGGCCTCGGTATATACCGTATACAAAGGCCTCGGTATATAGCGTATACAAGAGGCTCGGTATATACCGTATACAAAGGCCTCGGTATATAGCGTATACAAGAGGCTCGGTATATACTGTATATCAAAGGCTTGGTATACACCCTATACAAGAGGATTGGCATATACAGTATACAAAGGCCTTGGTATATACCGCATATAAGATGCTTGGCATACACCGCATACTTCTGAGCCGCTCTCCTCTATTAGGATGAGGCCGCAATGTAACAGCTACAGCCTGAGAACAAGTAGGAGTGGCAGTATCTACTGAATGAGACATCCGTCCAGTGTGGGCAGAGGTGGCATCATTTATACTGTATATAATGAGAGGCGCAGTGTGGGCATGATCTATACTGTATATAACAATAGGACCGATCTTGGCATCATTGGCATGATATAGAGATTAGTGCCATGATCTATACTGTATAGATGACATGATAAGAAGAGCATTAGTAGCCATCAGTGGCACGGTGTGTACTGTATATAACAGGGGGGCATTATATGAGGACTAGTGCGGGCATCAGTGGCACGGTGTGTACTGTATATAACAGGGGGCATTATATGAGGACCAGTACGGGCATCAGTGGCACGGTGTGTACTGTATATAACAGGGGGCATTATATGAGGACCAGTGCGGGCATCAGTGGCACGGTGTGTACTGTATATAACAGGGGGGGATTATATGAGGACCAGTGCAGGCATTATTGGCATGGTGTGTACTGTATATAATAGGGGGGCATTATATAAGGACCAGTGCGGGCATCAGTGGCATGGTGTGTACTGTATATAACAGGGGGCATTATATGAGGACCAGTGCGGGCATCAGTGGTACGGTGTGTACTGTATATAAGGAGGGGGGGGCATTATATGAGGACCAGTGCAGGCATTATTGGCATGGTGTGTACTGCATATAACAGGGGGCATTATATGAGGACCAGTGCGGGCATTATTGGCATGGTGTGTACTGTATATAATGGGGGGGCATTATATGAGGACCAGTGCGGGCATCAGTGGCATGGTTAGTACTGTATATAGGGGGGGGCATTATATGAGGACCAGTGCGGGCATTAGTGTTATGGTGTGTACTGTATATAAGGGGGGGGGCATTATATGAGGGCCAGTGTGGGCATCAGTGGCATGGTGTGTACTGTATATAACAGGGGGATTATATGAGGACCAGTGTGGGCATTATTGGCATGGTGTGTACTGTATATAAGGGGGCATTATATGAGGACCAGTGCGGGCATCAGTGGCATGGTGTGTACTGTATATAAGGGGGGGCATTATATGAGGGCCAGTGTGGGCATCAGTGGCATGGTTGGTACTGTATATAACGGGGGGGGGGCATTATATGAGGACCAGTGCAGGCATTATTGGCATGGTGTGTACTGTATATAACAGGGGGCATTATATGAGGACCAGTGCGGGCATTATTGGCATGATACATAGAGCTTTAGGTGCCAGGGTGAATTCTGTACGGGTGTCAGTAGCAGACACGGTAAGAGATGCAGTCTGGGCATTACTAACATGATAGCTGGGTGATGCCACCAGCAGGCATGGTATCAGGAGGATGATGGGGGTGATGGCCGTCTAGGAGGAGGAAGAAGCACATCTCCCAATAAGGCAATGTATGGAGGAGACATCCCTGGGTTGGAGCGTGGGCTCCATCCCTGAATGAATGAGCGGGGCAGTGCTGCACACTGTGCCGGGAGGGTGGGCGAGCAGGCAGCGTGCTGCCAGGGAAGAATGGAGCCCCCTCCTCCTCCTCCCTGCCACACTCCGGGCAGCCCCCTCCTCTCTGCCCCTCTCCATCACCTACCGTTTGAGGTCCTTGGCCACCATGTCTGACCCTCCTCAGGACGGATCCCAGGCAATGATGACCGGAGAGGTGGAGCCCACATCGGCCAGCCAGCAGGCAGAGCCCCGGACACTGGCACCGCCGAGCACCCCACTCTCCAGGCAGCCGGGCTCCACGCCCCGCCCCCTGCTCAGTCCACCGCTCGCGTGCCCGCCCCCGCCGTGACGTCAGCAGCCTCACGCCAATCATCCACATACACCCGAGGGAAGCCGGCCGCGTGATTGAAGTCCACGCCGGCCCCGCCCCTTTCCTGCTTAACCGGTTCATCACCTGTGGAGTGAGAAGACGCGGCGGTGAGGCAAGCGCCTTCCTGCCTGCCGGTTATGGAAATATTTGTATTAATTTTTTATATCATGTTCATAATTAAGAAGAAATCTTTTGAGGAAAAGTTACTTTAAGGGGGGTCGGAATCTAACAACTATGGTAAAAGAAGGAGAAGAATCCGAAAATAACCACCCCTAATCATTGATTTCTATGGTCTTTATCTGGCCCAGTGGGATCTTAACTACAACTCCCAATATTTCAGGACTATGCCTAAAATTGGAAGCTTGGTGCGCCCTTGTATCCCCCTTCCCCTTACATTCGCCTGTGTCCGGGTCCTGCCATAATTGCATTCAGGAATAGCCAACATATTTTTATACAGGATCTGACACCTCCCCTGAGGAGCCAGAGCAGAGGATGGGAGTGGTAGTGAGATGTATCACGATGTACTCCCTCAGGCCGTGCACCCTGGGAATCGGTGCAGTAGAAACGTGGTTTAAAGGGAATGACTTGTTGCATGTGCACTTGGCAGCTGAAGACATCTGTGTTGGTCCCATGTCCATATGTGTCCTCATTGCTGAGAAAAAGGAAGTTTTATTATATGCAAATGAGCCTCTAGGTGCAACGGGGGCGTTACCATTAAGCCAAGAGGCTCTGCTCTCTTTGCGACTGCTGCGTCCTCTGCACTTTAATTGACAGGGCCAAGTGTGATGACATGTTTTATGCCTGGTCCTGTCAATCAAAGTGCAGAGGGCGTGGCAATTGTAGAGAGAGCAGAGCCTCTAGGTGTAATGGTAACGCCCCCGTTGCTCCTAGAGGCTGTATCTATTTATCTATCTATCTATCTATCTATCATCTATCTTTCTGTCCATCTGTCTGTCTCTGTCTATCAATCTATCTCATATCTCTCTCTATCAATTATGTGTTATATTATGTATTATACAAGGAATCAGAAGATCGCTTGTCAGAGGCCTCTTGTGGGATTAAGGCCCCTTTCACACGGGCGAGTTTTCCGTGCGGGTGCAATGCGTGAGGAGGACGCATTGCACCCGCACTGAATCCGGACCCATTCATTTCTATGGGGCTGTGCACATGAGCGGTGATTTTCACGCATCACTTCTGCGTTGCGGGAAAATCGCAGCATGTTCTATATTCTGCGTTTTTCACGCAACGCAGGCCCCATAGAAGTGAATGGGGCTGCGGGAAAATCGCAAGCATCCGCAACCAAGTGCGGATGTGTTGCGATTTTCCCGCATTGTTGCTTAGCAACGGGACCCAATCTCTATTATTTTCCCTTATAACATGGTTATAAGGAGAAATAATAGCATTCTTAATAAAGAATGCATTGTTAAATGATGAGGAAGGGGTTAAAAATAATAAAAGTTAACTTACCTTAGCCACTTGATCGCGTAGTTGCGATCTGTCCTCTCTTTCCCTGCAGCATCTATGATCTAAAGGACCTGTGATGACGTCACATCACATGGCCCAATCACATGCTCCATCACTATGATTCAACATTAGGGAGATGGCCAAGGGTATTATTTTACATTATAACTATGTTATAATGTGAAATAATACCAGCGGGACAATTTCTGACCCAAACATGCACTTCTGTGAAGAAGTGCAGGTTCGGGTCTGGGTACCAAAAGTGCCGATTTTTCTCCCGCGCGTGCAAAACGCATGACAGCGCTTTGCACTCGCAGGGAAAAATCGCGGCGATTCCCGCAACGCACCCGCACTGTTTGACGGAGTGCACCCGCAACGCCCGTGTGAAAGAGGCCTAATAAGTAGTAAAAAAAAAAAGAGTCAAGGTTTTAGTAAAAAAAAATGTCAAGTTAAAAAAAATGCTAATTTTTTTCTTCGAAAGATGACTTTAATGAAAAAAGTGACAAAATAAAATACATCGATGAAAAAATAAAAAAGTTACGGCGGTTGGAATGCGATGATGAAAAAAATGGAGAAAAAAAAACCATGGTCACTAAGGGTACTTTCACACTTGCGTTATTCTTTTCCGGTATTGAGTTCCGTCCTTGGGGCTCAATACCGGAAAAAACTGATCAGTTTTATCCTAATGTATTCTGAATGAAAAGAAATCCGGATGTCTTCAGTTCAGTCATTGCGCATTTTTTGGATGGAGAAAATACCGCAGAATGCTGCAGTTTTATCTCCATCCAAAATTCCGGGACACTTGACGGAATGCCGGCATTAATATCTATTGAAATGCATTAGTGGCGGATCCGGCATTAAAATCGCCGCAATGATGGATCCGTACTTCCGGTCTGCGCATGCGCAGACCTTTAAAAATCTGAAAAAAATAAATACCGGATCCGTTTTTCCTGATGACAACTGGAGAGACGAATCTGTTCTTGCAATGCATTTCTGAGATGGATCCGGATCCGTCTACAAATGCTGTCCATCTGCTTACAGATTGCCGGATCTGGCAGGCAGTTCCGGCGACGGAACTGCCTGCCGGAATTCAGCGACGCAAGTGTGAAACTACCCTAAGGGGTTAAGATCTGTTTGTTGAACTTTCCTCTTTACACAGAGAGTAATGACCGTCTGCTACAAACGTATCCAGTCTAGACAACCTGCGCTTATACACTGTAACAAACCATCAGGACAGGAGAGGGATTTGTGCTGCTGGTATATAGAAATTTACCCAGACTGCTTACATTTGCAACAAACCTTCAGCTGTGAGAAGTTTGCGGTCTACTTTCATTCACCACAAGCAGAGATCTTGAAAACGGTGAAGAACGTATGCACAATGTATAGGAAAAGAATTTTCCATATACAAAGACAGACATCAAATAAAAAGCTGACAAGACACATATTGGGGTCATTTATCAAAGACCATCTTTTTACGCCCGTCTTTGATAGCCCCTGCACTGCCGAAAAAAAAAACTAATTATTGACGAGTCGCAAAAAGCGGTCTTGCAGCTTTCAAAAAGTGGCTTAGTGATGTTAGTAAATGACCCCCCTTGGCTTTCACATAAGCCATGATGTTGAAGTCGTCCTCGGCCCGTGTGCACATTGGTCCCGGTCTATCATGAATCTCCAGTTACGACCCCCAACAGTGAGCAAAACCCCAACATATCATATCAAGGTGAACGCCCGTCATGCACTTTCAAGACGGAACGGCATCAAGCAGTCCGGAGAAAATCTACCGGTGCAGTTTATCACAAGGGTAACCTGTCAGGTTCGCCAACCAGAAGTGCGGGGCTCAGTATCAGTGGCGTCTGCTCCGGCAGAGCGGCACCCTCTATGGGCACCCATTCATTTGAGTGACTGCTATATTTCTAGTGTTGAGCGAATCCAAGTATCCAAAGTGGACTTCCATCCGAATCTCAGGAAAAATTCAATTTGACACAAAGCCAAATCTCCTCGTGCTTCGTGGTAATGAATCAATTTTCCCTGAAATGGCGTTAAAAAAAAACATACTCACCTCATCCATTTGAGGATGAAGAGGCCGCCGTTCCCCGTCATTGAGCCCGCTACTTACAAAGAAATTCGTAATTCATCACAAAGCGAATTTTTTTGTGAAATTCGGTGAAGCAGTCGAATCAAATTTTTCTAAACTTCGCTCAACTCTATATATTTCCCTCACAGCAGGCTCTGCAGGAGAAATGTATGGTTGGCCACCAGGGACGGATTGGCCATAGACCTTACAGGGAAATTTCCCGGTGGGCCGATGCCCAGGGGGCCACCAGAGCCCTCCTCACCGCTGGCCAGTGTAAGTTTTTGAGGATGTATTTGTGCTGTTTGCGGCAGTATGTGATGCACTATGGTATTTCTCTCTCTTGCTGTGGTATAATGTGACACAATATGGTATTGCTGGCCCTGCCTTCCATCAATTTGGACCCAAAATGACCCCAAAATGGAGCCACTTTTAGTATGTTTTCCAGGGCCACTTTAAGTTCCCAGTCGGCCCCTACTGGCCACAACTTCCCCTGATGATGATAACAGCTGGTTAGCAGTGTATTTCAGCAGCCACAGACCCAGCTGATTCAGCTGTTTTTATTTCAGAAGGGGCTGGGAGACTTCCTTAAAGGCAGAAAATGGGGGTTTTGTTGTATATTGTGCTGTGGATTCACAGTGGATTTCACCTTGCACATTGAAATGGTAAAATTTGGCGTAAAAATCTCTGCATGATAACATGCTGCAGATCAAAAAATAAATACATTTCACAGCATGCTCATTTTGCTATACAGATTTTTTATGCTACGTCTGATTTGGGTTTTAAAAACATGTACTATATGTACATTGCATTGGATTTATGGTCCAAAATCTGTACTGCAAATCTGCAGCAATTGATCTATCTTTAGGATTAGCAGCGGCGCCAGAATTAGGCATCGGTGAAAAAATCCTGGCAACCGTATCTTGCTAATACTTTGAGGCAAGATACGGTTGCCGGGATTTTTTCACAGATTTCACATGAGGTTTGCGCCTTCCCGCTGCAAAGTGAATGCAAGATCGAGTGCAGAATGGATTTTGTTTCACCTAGAACCAGGCATTGGGACTGCATAGCTCCATGCATTGTGTAGTGCATGTGCGCTGCTCCCATTCAAGTGAATGGAAGAAGCACTGTACTAACCAGGGCTGTGGAGTCGGTAGATAAATTGTCCGACTCCGACTCCTCAGATTTTGAAACCTCCGACTCCGACTCGACTCCGACTCCTCTGTATTTAATATGCAAATACGAAGCTGTTCCACCAAGTTCTTCTAATCTCCTCTAGCACAGAGAGGTAGTTGAGCAGAAGCTGCTGCCTTCTCCTTTGTGTGCTGATCTTCTGCTGAAGATAGAGCAGTGGGAGGATCCAGGAAGGGGCAGGGGAAGGGGCATTTATTTTAAAACATGATTTTCCTAGTAGAATCCCATAGTCATGTTTAAAATTTAAGCTAACAATCTGAGTTTACATGTTTTATAGCCTTAGCTGAATGATAGCAGTTTTTCAAATGGTTTACAGCTTCAGTCTTGAACTATTGACTATCCATTCCCTTCACTTATACAAGTGTCTCCAGTCCTTAATCAGTTATCAGTGAGAGGCGAGGATAACCATGGGTTCCCTGTAACAGCAGACCACAAGACAATGGAAAGTGTAAGTATTGCCGCTCCTTAAAGGGACACTGACAGGCTGATTTTCCAGCTAAAGATATATATATACATACTGGTATTCATCAGAGAATTAGGAATAAAACTATACTAATGTTACCCCCAGTTAAGCTGTACTTGTGTTTAAAAACATTTTAATCTGTATGCAAATTCACTATCTTTGTGCCCAATGGGGCAGCGTCTCCTGCGGCTTTGTGCCCAGCCGCGCCCGAGTACAGCTTCCCAGCGCTGTTCCCTCAAGTATTATTCACTGCACTGGCCTTTTTTTTCAGGCTAGCCGAACGCTGAATTCCTGCGCAGGCGCACGTGTAGAGTGCTGGCAGCAGCCTGGTCTGGCTATGCTGAGGCTGTGCCAGCTTTCTCTCTTCCTCCTCGCTACCTAGTCCTGTCTAGTGCTGCCAGTACTCTACATGTGCGCCTGCCCCCTTGGGCACAAAGGTAGAGAATTTGCATATTGATTAAAACGTTTTTAAACACAAGTAAACCTCAACTGCGGGTAACAGTCGTCTAGTTGTATTCCTAATCCTCTGATGAATACCAGCAGATATATCAGCCTGTCAGTGTCCCTTTAACTGCATATGAAAAGCATGCTTCTTCACGGTCACTTAACGTCTTTGTTTAGCGGTAACGTGACGCACTGCATGCACTGGCATTTATTCTTACAGTAGAGAAGTAATTAATTATAACTTTATCTGAATTGGGACATTTAAACTTGCTTTTTTTTTTATTCCAATTTTTTTTTATTCCAATTTAAATCTAGTAGGAGTCGGAGTCGGTCCATTTTTTGCCGACTCCGACTCCAGGTACCCAAAATTGCCTCCGACTCCTCGACTCCGACTCCGACTCCGACTCCACAGCCCTGGTACTAACCAGGTATGATCTCTGTGCTTCAGGTAAATGGGAGCAGTGCTGCAGTTACCACGTCGCTACACTTCCCGTGACTGGGAAAAGCCTGCAGTAACCAGGCACATTGCTACAGAGTGTAGTGAGCTATGTAGTGCCGGTACCTGATTCCAGTGCCTCATCTAGCAAAATCAGATGATCACTGTGGGTGCAGGGGGTCGGACCTAACATTGATGACCCATCCTAAATTGTTTTCTTCTATTTCATGGGATTTTTCTCTTTTTATAGTGGTGATCCAGTAGATCTCATCCTTTGCCCTTTCACACATAGCAATTATCACTTTATTTTCAGCAAGATTGCAGTGAAAATAGCTGAATATATGACTAGCTTCAGGAGCAATTCATATGTAAAGATTTTGTGACATTTCCATATGGTGTATGCAGGTGCTTATATAGTTGACATTTCCTCTTTCCTGACATTTACAGCATATAACAATAGAAATATAAAGAAATGTGTCATTCTTGGCATAGATTTACACTGCTGAAACCTACAGTAGACCAGAAATGACCAGAGCTGTGAATTGCAAGATGGAAATGTATAAATCTCCTATTTTTTGTAAAAAAATTTAAATCTATTTTAACGTGGATAGGGCTTAGTTGATTGCCACTTGACCTCTGTATAGGGAAAAGTCGTTAAAGGGGTTTGCCAAGTTTTTGATACTGATAACCTATCCTCAGGATAGGTCATCAGTATCTGATTGGTGGGGTCGAACATCGGGGACTCCTGCCGATCATTTGTTTGAGAAGGCACCAGCGCTCCTGTGAACAGCTTACCAAACGCAGCGTCGTACGTGCACTTCAATGGGGCTGAGCGCAATACCGAGCACAGCTGCTATACAATGTACAGCGCTGTGCTTGGTGAGCTGTGAGAAGGCCGCAGCGCACACAGGAGCACCGGTGCCTTCTCAAATGGCTGATCGGTGGGGGTCCCGGGTGTTAGACCCTCACCGATCAGATTTCAAAATCTCAGAAAACTCTTTTAAATGGGTTGTTCCATCTGGACATTTATGGTATATTGATAGTATATGTCCGATAAGTGCGAGACCTACACGTGGGACCCATTCCTATCTCAAGAAGGGGCCACCAACACGAACAAAGAGCACACTGTACAGCTTTTTTCATTCACTGCTATGGGACTTTTGAAAAGAAGTCCCATAGCAGTGAATGGAGAAGGCCACGCAGGGGTATACCAAAAATATCCAAATGGGACAACCACTTTTACATAAAACCGACATGTTTCCTGGAGAGGGAAAAGAAAAGCTGTTATGAATGTAACATAGGGAGTTGCTGCAATGTAGAAACCATACTGTAAGGTCAAACACAAGGAGAACAAACACTTTCCAATGTACAACACCCATGTCATAGCTCATTCTTTATGTTTGACTGGGGATTTCCAGTTATTATAAAGGTGACATGTAGCGGGGAATGCGGGCCCTCGTAATCTGGCGTGATATGTTTGGTTGCCAGTGAAGTGTGTGGAAAGCTATGATCACATATTTGCATGTACATACTCTTCGCACGTCTTGCACAAATGGAGAAATTCAGGAAGTTTTGTGATGGATTTGCGTGTTCTTTCCTACTATGACCAGCCAGAAGTTCTCACACATCTCAGTAGACATCAGCACAAGAGTCTCCTGATTGTAAACCCATGGGTATCAGTACTGTACTTGGTTTATGTCCCCCTGCAAACACTGACAGTGTCACAGATAAGTGGTATTCGGGCTCTTGCACACAGTTGTATTGCAGATCGGTCCCATAAACTTTCCACATACATCTATGAGACTGCTCCAGTGTGCCTCGTACACAGAGGTATCTTCTACTTGTAAAGTCTAGATTGTCTGGTACTACAGTATATCACAGAGCAGGTAATCTGGCACACATTGCTAAAAACCTAAAAAAAAAATAGACCAGCAGTTGCAAAGCTGTGGGAGCAGCAATCTCTGAGGGTGTCAAAAAAGACTGCCTTTCATGAATAACATTGGAGTCCTGCTTGCAGTCTGACTACTAGGATAGACATATTGTATGAGTAGGACTACAAGTCCCGGCTGTACAGAACAATGACATTGCTGGGGCACACAGAATCTTCCTCCTTCCTGTTGTTTTGCAATTCTCTGAAGACGATTCCTCACAGCCAGCAGATGAGTACAGAAGAGAGGACTCCTCCAGTCTTTGTCAGCTCTGTGTTTGCCGGGTAAGGAGGGAGGGAAGATCCTGTGCACAGCATTTATATTTTCACTGCCTGGAGAAGAGGAAACCCTACAGCTGCTCAGTACCTCCAGCCCTGAGTCTGTGCTGCTGACGGTAGAAGGGGTTAAACTTTGCTGAAGAATCCAGTGGGAGGGAGGACACAGGACAGATAGCTCAGCCAGCAGATTGGCAGTCCAGGGAGCATGACCAGCAGATCGGGCAGTGCAGGGGGCATGGCCAGCAGATTGGCAGTCCAGGGAGCATGACCAGCAGATCGGGCAGTGCAGGGGGCATGGCCAGCAGATCAGGCAGTGCAGAAGGCATGACCAGCAGATCAGGCAGTGCAGGGGGCATGGCCAGCAGATCAGGCAGTGCAGGAGGCAAGACCAGCAGATCAGGCAGTGCAGGGGGCATGGCCAGCAGATCAGGCAGTGCAGGAGGCATGACCAGCAGATCAGGCAGTGCAGGGGGCATGGCCAGCAGATTAGGCAGTGCAGGAGGCATGAACAGCAGATCGGGCAGTGCAGGGGGCATGGCCAGCAGATCAGGCAGTACAGGAGGCATGACCAGCAGATCGGGCAGTACAGGAGGCATGACCAGCAGATCGGGCAGTGCGGGGGATGTGGCCTGCAGATTGGGCAGTGGTGCTCCCTCCGTCTTGTGCGCGGAACTTTCCCTGCTCTTTCCCTGTGGAAAGAGCAGGGAAAGAAACTGACATCACAGGTGATGTGATAAGAAAAGGGCCACAGTAGATTAAGTAAGTAAATTGAAAACCCCTTACATTTGATTAGTTAGAAACAAACAAAAAACAAAAAAAAATAACTTGGACAACCCCTTTAAGGAGTCCATGCCTCAAGAGTCATATCTTTTTGGGGTATACAATAGGCAGGTTTATGGTGCCCCATCTAGATAGCGTAGTAGAGTAACAAAGAGTCCAATGGTGTATCACTTACTCTGCTACTCCTTCTCTTGGCATACTTTTCATAAAGTTGTTTATCTACTGTTTGCCGAGCACCGAGTCCTTGTATCTATGAGCTGCGGCTCCCTCTGCCCTCCCACTGCTGTTCAACAGATCTCTCCCTATACTGTGCATAGGGAGAAAGCGGTCTGCCGGTGATTGTGGGAGTTTCAGGCTATGAATATGGAGGATTCTGGATTGCAGGCTCATCATTATAAGGACTCCAGCCTTGGCACCCATTTCAGTTGATAAACATCAATATTATAAAAAGTGCAGGGGGCATGGCCAGCAGATTGGGCAGTGCGGGGGGCATGGCAAATGCATCATGAAAAAAGTAAATGACCCTTCGCTAGGACAGCCTAAACCTGATGACACATTTCCTTTAATGTCATGGCTGATTGGTATATACAGATATTCTGTTTTTTGGAGGGCTGTCAACAACCGGCACCAGTGATGAACGAACTTCTGAAAAGTTATTTTCGGTCTGATTCTGGATTCTGTACAAACCAAATTTTTGCAGGGCTGTGGAGTCGGTAGATAAATTGTCCGACTCCGACTCCGACTCCTCAGATTTTGAAACTTCCGACTCCGACTCCGACTCCTCGACTCCGTCTCCTCTGTATTTAATATGCAAATACGAAGCTGTTCCACCAAGTTCTTCTAATCTTCTCTAGCACAGAGAGGTAGTTGAGCAGAAGCTGCTGCCTTCTCCTTTGTGTGCTGATCTTCTGCTGAAGATAGAGCAGTGGGAGGATCCAGGAAGGGGCAGGGGAAGGGGCATTTTTTTTTTAAAATATGATTTTCCTAGTAGAATCCCATAGTCATGTTTAAAATTTAAGCTGACAATCTGAGTTTACATGTTTTATAGCCTTAGCTGAATGATAGCAGTTTTTCAAATGGTTTACAGCTTCAGTCTTGAACTATTGACTATCCATTCCCTTCACTTATACAAGTGACTCCAGTCCTTAATCAGCTATCAGTGAGAGGCTAGGATAACCATGGGGTCCCTGTAACAGCAGACCACAAGACAATGGAAAGTGTAAGTATTGCCGCTCCTTAAAGGGACACTGACAGGCTGATTTTCCAGCTAAAGATATATATATATACTGGTATTCATCAGAGAATTAGGAATAAAACTATACTAATGTTACCCCCAGTTAAGCTGTACTTGTGTTTAAAAACATTTTAATCTGTATGCAAATTCACTATCTTTGTGCCCAATGGGGCAGCGTCTCCTGCGGCTTTGTGCCCAGCCGCGCCCGAGTACAGCTTCCCAGCGCTGTTCCCTCGTTATTATTCACTGCACTGGCCTTTTTTTCAGGCTAGCCGAACGCTGAATTCCTGCGCAGGCGCACGTGTAGAGTCCTGGCAGGAGCCTCGTCTGGCTATGCTGAGGCTGATCCAGCTTTCTCTCTTCCTCCTCGCTACCTAGTCCTGTCTAGTGCTGCCAGTACTCTACATGTGCGCCTGCCCCTTGGGCACAAAGGTAGAGAATTTGCATATTGATTAAAACGTTTTTAAACACAAGTAAACCTCAACTGGGGGTAACAGTCGCCTAGTTGTATTCCTGATCCTCTGATGAATACCAGCAGATATATCAGCATGTCAGTGTCCCTTTAACTGCACAGTAAAGCATATGAAAAGCGTGCTTCTTCACGGTCACTTAACGCCTTTGTTTAGCGGTAACGTGACGCACTGCATGCATTGGCCTTTATTCTTACAGTAGAGAAGTAATTAATTATAACTTTATCTGAATTGGGACATTTAAACTTGCTTTTTTTTTATTCCAATTTTTTTTAATTCCAATTTAAATCTAGTAGGAGTCGGAGTCGGAGTCGGTCCATTTTTTGCCGACTCCCGACTCCAGGTACCCAAAATTGCCTCCGACTCCGACTCCTCGACTCCGACTCCGACTCCGACTCCACAGCCCTGAATTTTTGGATAAAATTTGGGTTGATTCTGTAGAATTGGTTGGCTCATCTCTACCAGGCTCCAAAGGGCTGAGAAAATTCGAATAAAGGATCACTTCTAAGGCTTGTTTCACATCTGCGTTCAGCAGATTCGACAGGCTGTTCTGACTACGAACAGCCTGCCGGATCCGTCACTGCCGAGCACTGCCGGAATTCTGTCTTTCCCCATTTACTATAATGGGGACCGGCAGAGAGCGCACAGCCACTTCCGGCAGAGACCTATCCGGCCGGCTGTTCCCGGCCAAGAACAGCCTCCAGCATCTGCTTAAACGCACATGTGAAATTGTTCTAAACCATTTTTGTATCAATTTCCAATAGAACTGAGTCAGTGGAGATCTCGAATATCCCCAAATTTGCATTTCAAGTTTTAATAATGTGTATCTCATGGATACACATACAGTAGATGCCGTACGAAGCTAAAGTCAGTACACGAGATATCAGTGTAGAAAAGTACACAACACATTTGAGACAAAATTGTTCTTATCCTTAGCTAAACATGTTATCAGCATTAGCGAGCCAGATATGATATCTTTCTCATGACTTCTCACCTCATGCAGTGCAGGTTCCTGCTATGCGTACAGTCCAGATGCTGTTTCCGTAAAGGGTTAACACTATTTAGAGCCATTTCTTGTGTGCCATACGTGTGCCTTTGTGTGTTTGTTGACACTGAAAACAACCAAGCAGCGGTAACACTGACTAAGTGTGACCCACGGGGAACCTGACGCGTTGTACAACAGTAATAATTATCGGCCCTAGGAGAGAGCGAGGGCTAAAAATGGTCTACGCAACCGCAGACATAACATGATGTTCTGGAACCTGGTGCCCGGGTGTAATGTAAAAGGCAAAAAAACTCCGAGCTGAGCACTAAGAGAGGCATTCAAACCTTTCCCTTATATTGTGGTGTTAGTTTATTTTTCCATTGTAGTCTCATGAGAACACACATAAGAACACGGCTTTAGGGAATGTCGATTTCACCATACGCAACGTATAGCCTGCAGTTTATGGCAGCTTCTCAATGGTCTCTAGACTGCAGGTCTCCAAAATGGGCCTCCCCTCTCCCTGCGCGACTGATTAACAGGTGATTGTTTACCCCTCAATGTCCTTTTCATCACCCATGGACCAACACCTCGGAACTACAGCGACCTCATTCACTTGAATGGAGATGTGGTAGAGTTCCTCCTCACCTTAGCGCGGCTGGGTGCCGATGTGCAGGGTAAGACTCGAAGGAAATCATAGCTGCATCCCAATCAAACTCGAGATCAATGTACGTCCCAGAGGTCAGATCTCCATCATCATAAAGTGATGGCATATCCCAGAAATATGCAATCTCCTTATGAGATGAGAATACCCCTATAACTCGTTTAAGGTTGGACCTCCACCATTGATAAAGTAATTGCATCTTCTAACAGTATGCCACCTCCTTATGAGATGTGAATACCCATTTAATCCATTTAAAGGGTTTCTGTCACCAACTTTTGACATTATAAGCTGTCTGACATTAGCTATGTGCTAATGTCAGACCAGCTTGATAATGTCTTTTTTATAAAAATCCGCTGTAGTATAGTTCGAAAACTTACTTTATATTATGAATTAGCCTCTGGAGCAGGCGCTGCCCTGCTCCTAGCGGCTCGTCCGGCAACTGCTGGCACGCTCTTACACTTTGATTGACAGTGAGGCAGCGATCCTCCTGCACTGCCTGCTTGAATGCAGCCAGCTGCCGCTTGTACTCGGCGCAGGCGCGTGAGCAGAGGACAGCAGGCACCAGCGTCCTCTGCTCACCGCGCCTGCGCCGAATACAGAGCGGCGCGCGGGCGCGCGATTTCAGAACGAGACAGTGCAGGAGGATCGCTGCCCTGCACTGTCAATCAAAGTGTGAAGGGGCGTGCCAGCAGGTTGCCGGACGGAGCCGCTAGGAGCAGGGCAACGCCCCCCCTGCTCCTAGAGGCTAATTTACATAATATAAAAGTAAGTTTTTCAGACTATATATACAGCGGATTTTTATAAAAAAGACATTATCAAGCTGGTCTGACATTAGCACATAGCTAATGTCAGACAGCTTATAATGTCAAAAGTTGGTGACAGAAACCCTTTAAGTAAAGTCAGACCCCCACACATAATGAAGTGAGGGCAACGGACCAACACTTCGGAACTACAGCTGGCCTCATTCTCTTGAATAGAGATCTCGTAGAGTTCCTCTTCACTTAGGGCAGCTGGGTGCTGTTGTGCAGGATAAGACTGGAAGGAAATCTGCGTTTCAATCAAACTCAAGATCAATGGACATCCCAGAGGTCAGATCTCCATGATCATAAAATGATGGCATCTCCTAGCCATATGTCATCACTTTATGAGATATGAATACCCCTTTAATTAAGATCCTTCTCCAACCAATGATTTAGTGATGGTATCTCCTAGCAACATGCCATCACCTTGTGAGATGAGAATGTCCCTTTAATTCCTTTAAGTACGGCCAGACCTCCACTGATGATAAAGTGATAGCATCTCCTAACAATATAAAATTTCCTTATACAACCCATTTAAGTAAGGTGTCTCACCTATCCACGATGAAATGATAGCATTTCCTAGCAATATGCCATCTCCTTATGAGAAGGGAAAACTCCATTAACCACTTTAAGTAAGGTTGGACCACCACCCATGATGAAATAATGACATCTCCACCAATGTGCCATTACTTTCTGAGATTGGGGGTGCAGAAGTAGCAGCCACCCCCAGCCTTGCTCCTCGGAGTATACAGGGTCATACTGAGAGATTGCGTAAGACAGATCTAAACCTCTAGATAAAGCGTTATAAGGACGTCAGAAAGGTTGATTCAGCAGCGACTGTAACATCCTTGCTACAGCAGACATTCTGAAAGAGTCCCCACAGAGCAATTATGTAATGAGAGTCTGGAGGGAGTCTTCGGAGACGGTGATTGGCATCTGAGCTGCCATCTCTTGCTAACAGAAATCATAGAGTGGATATCAGTCTGCCTTATGACTTCATAGACGACATTTCGAGTAACCTTCTGATTATCCCATATTGTGACACTAAATCAATGGGGTTAAGGAGACCAACGTTTCGTGTCCCCATGGTAATATTTTTATTGAAGTCAATAGGAGTGAAGGATGGGACCTTCTAAAGTGTTACATCCTAGTTCATGATTGACAGCTGTCTCTGTATGCAGTCATATAGTGTAGTGTCATTCACTGAATAGGACCGCCCATTGGACTCCTATGCCTAGAAACGGCTGAGGTATAAATGAAGAAAATATATTTCACTAAATGTTTTTCTTCAAAACTACATCTTAATCCTCTCAGCTCCTCCTGCTCTGTAACATGCGGCCTGCAGATCAGACACCACCCAAATCGAATCACACAAATTTCAGTTTCTTTACAATCTGAAGTTTTTGAAAAAGTTGTGTCCAATTAGCAAATTTTAGAATTGATTCGCTCATCTCTACTCACAATCTAATTCCCATTACCGTGGAGATCAATTATAACAACCTATATGTGCATATGTATATACAGTCATGTGAAAAAATTAGGACACCCTTTGAAAGCATGTGGTTTTTTGTAACATTTTTAATAAATGGTTATTTCATCTCCGTTTCAACAATACAGAGAGATTAAAGTAATCCGACTAAACAAAGAAAACTGAAGAAAAGTCTTTTCAAGATCTTCTGTAAATGTCATTCTACAAAAATGCCTATTCTAACTGAGGAAAAAGATAGGACACCCTTGCCCCTAATAGCGAGTGTTACCTCCTTTGGCTGAAATAACTGCAGTGAGACGGTTCTTGTAGCCATCTACCAGTCTTCGACATCGGTCTGAGGAAATTTTACCCCACTCCTCAATGCAGAACTTTTTCAGCTGTGAGATGTTTGAGGGGTTTCTGCACGTACAGCCCTTTTCAAGTCACCCCACAGCATCTCAATGGGATTCAAATCTGGACTTTGACTTGGCCATTCCAGGACTCTCCATTTCTTCTTTTTCAGCCAATCTTTGGTTGATTTACTAGTATGTTTTGGGTCATTGTCATGTTGCATGGTCCAGTTCCGCTTCAGCTTTAATTTTCTAACTGATGGTCTCACATGTTCTTCAAGCACCTTCTGATACACAGTAGAATTCATCGTGGATTCTATGATGGTGAGCTGACCAGGTCCTGCTGCAGCAAAGCAGCCCCAAACCATGACACTTCCACCTCCATGCTTCACAGTTGGTATGAGGTTCTTTTCTTGGAATGCTGTGTTTGGTTTACGCCAAACATGTCCTCTGCTGTTGTGTCCAAATAATTCAATTTTGGACTCATCTGTCCAAAGAACATTATTCCAGAAGTCCTGGTCTTTGTCAACTTTATCTCTGGCAAATGTCAGTCTGGCCTCGATGTTTCTCTTGGAAAGCAAAGGTTTCCTCCTTGCACACCTCCCATGCAAGTTAAACTTGTACAGTCTCTTTCTGATTGTAGAGGCATGTACTTCTACATCAACAGTAGCCAGAGCCTGCTGTAGTTCTCGAGATGACACTTTAGGGTTTTTGGAGACCTCTTTTAGCATCTTGCGGTCTGCTCTGGGGTGAACTTGCTGGGGCGACCAGTCCTGGGCATGTTGGCAGTTGTTTTGAAAGCCCTCCACTTGTAGACTATCTTCCGGACAGTGGAATGGCTGATTTCAAAATCTTTGGAGATCTTTTTAAATCCCTTCCCAGACTCATAGGCTGCTACAATCTTTTTCTGAAGTCCTCTGACAGCTCTTTGCTCTCACCATGGTGCTCACTCACTTCAACAGTCAGGAGCACACCAAACTAAATGTCTGAGGTTTAAATAGGGCAAGCCTCATTCAACATGCAGAGTAACGATCTACTAATTATGTGCACCTGGTGTGATATACCTGTGTGAGATCTGAGCCAATTTAAGAGGGAATACATGTGAGGGTGTCCTATCTTTTTCCTCAGTTAGAATAGGCATTTTTGTAGAATGACATTTACAGAAGATCTTGAAAAGACTTTTCTTCAGTTTTCTTTGTTTAGTTGGATTACTTTAATCTCTCTGTATTGTTGAAACGGAGATGAAATAACCATTTATTAAAAATGTTACAAAAAACCACATGCTTTCAAAGGGTGTCCTAATTTTTTCACATGACTGTAAATTGTTTGCGGCTGGATGGTTTTGTGGATATGAATTTTTTGAACTCTTTATCTTCCTCTTTGGATGTTTAGCACAGCAGAAAGTCTTGCTTGAACTCTCACAGTCAGACCATGACTGCGGCCAGCCCCCTCTAGTGACTCAATTACAGCATCACACATTACGATAATCAATGCACTGCTCTTCTGTGGGCACCTTTATCTAGGCCTATCAAGCGAACAATAGAACTGTCATATTGTTATGCCAATTCTACACCTACTATTATCATCTATCTAAAGCTACCATAATATTGTATTTTAATGCTAAGATATGGCCCCCACAGAGCGCTGATTCTGCCATTATCAAGTATATCTGAGATTACATGCACAGACAGAAGGATTTGAGCAAGCCTACATCCACAGAAGATCTGCCATTCGTGTATGGAGAAACAATCCTCTATTAAAAACTGGGTAAAAGTGTGCTGTCCCGATCTGGGCATGAAGGATGGGGATGGCAATGACAGACTTTACAGGCTCCAATGGTTAAAAAGTCAAAATCATTTTATTTTGCCCAAAACAGTATAAGGACAGCCACTATTATGAGATCACTTTGGAACAAGTTCACATGAGTGTAAACATAAAACAAAACACCTGCCCGTCTGGGAGCTAACTATACAGACGTTCACCTCAACTAGGTACTTTAATACAAAGATCAGGCTTTTCACAGCAAGCAGATCTTGCAGCTTTCAGGCACTGCTACTGAATGAGCATTTCAGCCCTGTATTTATTCCCACAGTAATGAGCCCAGCAGCTACACGTGGATTTGCCTCCGGCTAGGGGAAATTGGTGTACTGGAGTGGGGAGGGAATGACTAGTCCCACTACCAACACCTATCTGCCATTCCATAAAAAAAAAACATCCCATTTTACAATTTGAGCAAAGTGCCTCAGCAAACTACACTTTTGGTGAAGTAGACCAGCTTTCTGGATTCTTCCCTCACCCATCTGAGCATTCTGGGTAAGATATACACCCCCTCCAGTACTTTACCAGACACGTGCTACAGCAACTAGAAGAACTGATGCTGTTTCGAAGGCAAAGGGGGGGGGGGTCACACCACATATTGATTGGATTTAGATTTCTCTTTTGTTCATATACTTTGCATTGATAAAAAACATAATCTATTAACACTTCTGCTTTTGAAAGAAGTCGTGTATGCATACAGGAGGTCCTATCATTTGTGCTGTCTGCTACAGAAGATTAATATTCTATATTTAATATTCAATGGCATAGTGCTGCCAAAACGAAAAAGAACAACCATAAATTCTTACAAAAAGGTTTTCTATGAATATTTAGTAAAAAAAAACACCTTTTTTTCTGATGGAAGCAAAGTTTGCATTTTTTTCTGATAGATGACTGGATATAAATTTCATATTTTCTGGGCAGCTTATGATGTTAGGCATCAGTGTAAAATAGAAGATAGGAATTGTATCTGACCTAAATGCAATATAAAAGTTGTATTTGTCCCATATGCTACACGTATTCATATGATGCTACAGCAGTGAAGCATTCAGCAGTGACTGAATGGACGCGATTCCACGAAATCCATCAGGGTAGCGCACCGCATTCATTTATCGGACAAAGATCATTGTCCCTGCTCAGTGAGCTGGAAATAAAAGACTGAAGTCCTTTACCGCGTCCCTGTGCATCTTTACAAAGGAAACTGCTGGAGTTTTCCTCTGCGATTATTCATCGGGGCCCTAAATTTCAGACTGGCAGTGCCCACATGAGTTCATCATCAATATTAAAGGGGTTTTCTGGGGCTTCAATATTGATGACCTATCATGAGGATAGGTCATAACTATCAGATCTGTGGGGGTCTTATACTCAGCACCCCCACCGAACATACAGTTGAGAGTAGGCTCTGTCTACCATGTACTGCAGGTCAGCTTCCATTTACTGCTGAAACAACCGATCACAGGGGATGCCTGGTGATCAGCCCCCACCAATCTGATATTGATGCATACCTCCCGTCTATTAAAAAGCACAAAGAGGGACAATATTTTTTGGGCGTTAAGCCACGCGTCTAACTCCACCCAATGTCTACCTATATACGCTTCAATCCTGCCCAGTCCCCTTCGTGCCTCGTCAGTGTCTCCACACTGTAAAATTCTCCCTTTAGTGCTCCCACATAGTAGAATGCCCCCTTTAGCGCTCTTACAAGTAGTTATATACTTCCAAACAGTAGTTATTTTCCCCTTCGTGCCCCCACACAGTAGTTATTTTCCCATTCGTGCCCACACACAGTAGTTATGCCCCCTTAGTGCCCCCACACAGTAATAAAGTCCTCCTAGTGTACCTACATAGTAGTTATGCCCCCGTTAGTGCCCCCACACAGTAGTAAAGTCCTTGTAGTGTTCCTACATAGTATTAAATCCCCCTTTATTGCCCCCCACACATTAGATAAGTCTCCTTAGTGCCCCTACATAGTAGCATAGCTCCCAAATTAGCTTGAACTGGCCCTGATTTTCAGAGACAGTCCCTGTCCCGGGCTGAAAATAGGCAGGGCTAATGCAATCCCCACCCAAAAGTGGGTGTTTCTGCCCAGGTTAAGGGCATTCTTGGGGGTGGGGCTTATATGCCTTGATTTTACCAACTCCAATGTTGGTAAGTATGCAGTAGTTTTGCCCCCTTAGTATCCCCACACAGTAAAATGCCCCCTTTAGTGCTCCCACGTAGTAGAATGCCCCCCTTGGTGCTCCCACAAATAGTTATGCCCCTTAGTACCCCCATGGTAGTTATTTCCCTTTTAGTGCCCCCACACAGTAATTCATTTCCCTTAGTGTCCCTACACAGTAGTTATGCTCCCTTTAGTATCCCCAACACAGTAGATACATTTCCTTAGGATAAGGCATAATAAAATGCCCCCATGAGGGCCCCTGTGGTAGTTATACCCCTTAGTGCCCCACACAGCAGTAATGCCCTTTTACGCTCTAATAAAAACGCGATCGTAGATCAGACACTGCATCTCCTGACAGAATGAGTATGATCATACACACTGGCTTCAGCAAAATGGCTTCTGCAGCTAACAAGTCACTAACAAGCGCCTTCTGACACAACATCCGTGGTTGTGCAGAAGACGCTCACACAGTGATGAACTGGATTGTATAGTATTGCAAAAGGTGGCGGATAAGGAGAGCCATGTATGATGATGATCATGCTCAGAGATCCTGGCCCACCACCTTCTGCTCATGAATCAGGTTCTCTGGACAGCGCAGCCATTCCTATCGCTGGGACCCCCACCAATCACGAAAACCCCGTACCCTGGGGAGCCCTCTGAAATGGACAGAGTAGCTGCTCTTAAAAGCATGCCACCGCTCCATTAATTTATATTTAAGTGCCGGAGGTTGGGTGCTTGACTATCTCTGGCGCTCCAATAAAAATGAATGGAGTGGCGGCACGCTTTGCCGACCAGCCGCTTGGTCCATTTCAGGGGGCTCCACAGGACCCTGTTCTTATGATCCCACTGGTAAAATAAACTCTGGGGGCCACTGTAAAGTTACATGTATATACTACCTGCCCACATCACCCAGTTTTTTTTATATGGACATAGGCAATGTACTGTATAGCATCTCAGCCAGCCTATCTATATGTCAGTCTACTATGCCATGTGCCACTTAACGGGGTTGTCCCATCTCAGACAATGGGGGCATATCGCTAGGATATGCCCCCCCTTGTCCGATAGGTGCGAGTCCCTTTAAGCAGGGGACTAGGGGGACACCTTGCACAGGGGCCCACCAAGGGATTCACCTGTTCCCCTGTGGGCCAGTCCGAGCCTTGGAGCAGCACTGCAGTAATCAGCTCCGTGGCCCCATCTGGAGCTACAACTAAACAGTTGATCGGCCGGGGTGTGGGCTATCGGACCCCCCACTCATCTGATATAGGGTAGACTGTTAATATCAAAATCCTGAACAACCCCTTTAAGGAGCATTTCAGTTTGCAGGATATTTCTCCTTAAAAAAACGAGCGGCGGTTTGTACATGACAAGCCGATTCTGTAGCTAAGCGGCTGTAGAGCAGAAGGAACGTACAGTGCCCATGTGAAATAACATCCTGGAGAGGAGGAAATTGCAGCTGGTTTGTTGCAGTCTATTCATATCCTCGTCTTACATCTGAATACAGTAAACAAGTTGCAGGAAGTCTTCGCTTTTCTCATTTTCTTACGTAAAGACACCAGACATGCTCAGCGCTGCGGTTATTGTAATGTAAATTAAGAGATAACTTCCCTGATAACTACGGTGCAATAACTACAACATAACGGGGAGTTTTTGAAGGCAGTTTCGCTTGAGTCCACGTTGCGTAATTTGCACCAGATTTCTCAAACATTGCGCGCCGTTCGATACTTGCATTTGCATCTTATAAAATAACACTTTTGTCTACAGTTGTCACTCCAATCTTCTCTTCCCCCCTTCACCGGAGTAGATTGCGCCATTTTATGCACCATTTTAAGGGGTTGTCCCATCTCAGACATTAAAGGAAGATCCCATTGATGTCCAAAAGGTGCGGGTCCCACCTCTGGGACCGACTTCTATCTCCAGAAGTGAAGGAGAGTGCACTGCGCAAGCGCAGCCACTCTCTGTTTACCGCAGTAGGAGTTCTGAAAATAGCTGATCACTGACTTGCCTATTTCCAGCCGTCCTATAATGGTTGGACGTGCACTCCCCTTTACCGATATCGGACTTCCGAAAATAGCAGAGTGCGCTAAGCTACAGTATTTTCAGAACTCTCATAGCAGTAAATGCGTTGTGTGCTTTCCTTCATTTCACAAGCCGGTTCTGGAGTTAGGAATGGGTCCCAGAAGTGGGACCTGCACCTATCTAACTTCTATGGCATATCCTAGCAATATGCTATCAATGGGTATAACCCTTTAAAAGGTTTTCCCATCTCAGACAATGGGGTCATATTGCTAGGATATGCCCCCATTGTCTGATAGTTACAGGTCCTAGAGGTGGGACCTAACTTGTAAACCCAGCTGGCTAAGTGAAGGAGGGCACACCGCGCATGGGCGGCTGCCCTCCATTTCTATGGCGCCACCGAAAATTGCCAAGCAATTGAATGGAAGCGTTGGCTGCGCAAGCGGAGTGTGCTCCCGTTTATTTTTATGGGGATTCCGAAAATAGATGAGCGTGACGCTCAGCTATTTCTGCGGGCCAATAGGAACGATTGGTGGCTGTCGGACCCCACGCTGCGGGCCACCACTTTACCGGATTCATTTTAGGCTTTGTTTTAGAGATAACTGTGGGCCCCGGAGGTGGGACCTGCACCTATCAGACAGTGATATGCCCCCGTTGTCTGAGATGGGAATACCCCATGACCATGCATATTTCTAACCCGCTTTTTCCCCATTGTATATCGTATTTTTGAAGTATATCTGAGGCTACAGTTATGTCACACAATGGCATATACACTTCCAATCACCCAGAATAATACATTACTCTTTAGCAGAGCGGAGAGCCATTGCAGCGCTGACTTGCATTTTGCTTTTACATTTGGCTTCAATTTCTAACACACAATTTCGGGGGCAGCGCAGTCACTTTTATTTCTGGTTGTTATGGCAACTGCCATTATTTAAAGCCTTCGATGGGAGCTCAGTCCCAGTTACTATGGGAACCGTTTTCTGATATTTTTATTTCTTACGTGTTACCATCTTGCATTATCTCTACCGTGCAATGTAATAATAAGAATCATTTTAGCTCGATTTTAGTAAATCTATGATACTCGCCTTTGTCTAAAAGGAAAAGTGTGATAGGCTTTGTTCACACCACATTAAGGGCACGTCTACATTACGATTTGCAACACGCAAATGTTGCGTCTCATAGTCACAGCAAATGTGAGAGTCACCGTGTGACCCCATTCATTCCTATGACATCCCTGCTGCACTGTGATACTTAGGCACGACACTGGCACCCGACACACGTAGGGGCTAAAATCTGTGTGTAGATTTATGGCTGACATATACACGACAACATGGAGAAAAGTATCAGGACACAGCTCCTAATCATTGCATTCAGGGGTGTCATTCAGTCCTATTACCACAGTTGTATAACATCCAGCCCCTAGCCATACAGTCTGCCATTGCTACAGGTGTATAACATCCAGCCCCTAGCCATACAGTCTGCCATTGCCACAGGTGTATAACATCCAGCCCCTAGCCATACAGTCTGCCATTGCCACAGTTGTATAACATCCAGCCCCTAGCCATACAGTCTGCCATTGCCACAGTTGTATAACATCCAGCCCCTAGCCATACAGTCTGCCATTACCACAGGTGTATAACATCCAGCCCCTAGCCATACAGTCTGCCATTGCTACAGTTGTATAACATCCAGTCCGTAGCCATACAGTCTGCCATTGCCACAGGTGTATAACATCCAGCCCCTAGCCATACAGTCTGCCATTGCCACAGGTGTATAACATCCAGCCCCTAGCCATACAGTCTGCCATTGCCACAGGTGTATAACATCCAGCCCCTAGCCATACAGTCTGCCATTACCACAGGTGTATAACATCCAGCCCCTAGCCATACAGTCTGCCATTGCCACAGGTGTATAACATCCAGCCCCTAGCCATACAGTCTGGCATTGCCACAGGTGTATAGCATCCAGCCCATAGCCATAGAGTCTGCCACTGCCACAACTGTATAACAACCATAATACCCACCTCACCACACATTTACGTGTAGAAAAACCGCAGCATAATACAGTACCTGCAAAGTGTATAACAGACAAATCTCGTGTACACTTTGCTTTTTTCTTCCTTGTGGAAATTGATCTGCTGTGTGGATTTTGAAATCTGCAGCACTTCCATTCTTTTTCAGTTTTTCTTTTGGATTTCAACCTTTTCAGTGAAAGTGTGAGCTCTATGGTAAATCAGCACCAAAAACCTCATAAAAACTGCACAAAAATGCAATAAATAGTGCAGATTTATATTCTTTTTTTTGTGCTGTTTTTGTGCAGATTTTCATCATGTGCAGCCGCCCTTAGAGTAAATGCACTAAATTTGCACTGGAATTGCAGATGTTCGTATTCTGGATTTTATGCACTTGTGGCAATGGTTGGCAGGAACAGGGCTACCCACCTTGTTCCTCCCCTCTTGGAAGTGAACTAGTCCTACTTCCTGTCAAGACATGGGGGGTTTGAGAGCAGAGAGTGTGGGGAAGGAAGCAGATGCTTGTGCTCTTACTCCAAGAGCCTATTCCCCCTGATTCTATTCCCCTGGGAGACTCCAGGAAGATTGTCAGGATAAAGCTTTTCCAAAAGTTACAGTAAGATTCAGCTTCATAGACCGTGCTGCCAGTGTGGGAATACAGATTAGACACCCATCATCTAGAATAACCATCAGACCATACTAACTTCATGCCTGTATCACACTGTGGACACCTATACATCCACAAATGCCTGCTAGTCCCATTAAATTATTATCCAATCTGCCACCATACCTCATCACCTGGTGTCTGAAAACTGCACTTTGTACCTACTACGGCTGGATTTGGGGCAGATTTTACTTTCACTATTGAAGTAAATGGAGAATCTAGTCTGGAGAAATAAAATAAATTTACATACTGCAGATTTTAATATCCACACCGTAGGTCAAAATCCGCACAGAAAAACTCTGCATCGCGTACATGAGAATTTCTGATTGTCATCGAATACAATATACATTACCTACGGTGTGTATTTTACGTACGCAAATCCACGCGCAATCTCTACAGATTTACTCTTTAGAAACGTAGGAAAGCGATGAGGGGGCTGTAATAGAATCTGCGCTGGTTGTAAGCCAGCGTTCCTAGAAATAGAAGAATAGGTCTTCTAGTTCAGCATGTTCTTCCATTTTTTCAGCCAAAGGTTATCAGAACGTCCTGGGAACACTATAGATCACTTTTCATGTACGATTTCAGTAATTTACTGACTGATTTTGAGAAGTTAGAGCTACATTTCTCCTTTGCTTAGTTGCTAACATTTTCAGATAATTGCCAGGGACAAACATTTCTGAGGAAACCTTTGACTGCTGAGGTTGTTCCTGGAAATCATGGAGAACTGGGAACTATGCCCTATGACAGGTCTGCTCAAGCAGAATACCACGTACAGCAATTATTTCAAGCCTGAGCTCTCAGCCATTGCCAGTCTCTATAATTCAATTCATTTTGAATGTAATGGATATATTATGTTTATTGGAGGAGAAAGCAGCAGATACTTTAGCAGATACATGTCCTCCATGGCGTCCAATGGGCTCTGAGTAAATATAAATGCATTTTCACTACTAACAGGAAGGAAGAAAAGTAATGATGGAATAGGTTTTCTGCAATGATAAACCATTAGGAAAAGAAAAAAATGTAATTAAAGGACTTTGTCTTTCTTGTCCTGAACCACAAGGAGGTAGAGCAACTTCATGGACACTTAGACAAATGTATTTCCGCTATGGAACAATATGAAGTGAATGCTGGACAAATAATTGCTTACATGTATATTGTATCAGCTAAAAAATTCATTGAAAAGGGAATTAGTGATTTCTGGGAGTACACTATCGATGGCCTATTCCCAGGATCGTTATCTGTTTGGGGTGGAGTGGGTGTCCCACTCCTGACACCACCACCGATCAGCTGTTTAAAGGTCACGGTGCACCGGGGAGCACTGAGGCCTCCTTACAGTCTGCGAAGCACAGCGCCATACACTGTATAGAGGTTGTGCTTGGTATTGCAGCCCCAACTCATTTACCTAAATGTGCCTAAGCTTAACATTGGCCATGTCACGATGAACATACTATGCTGACCAGAGCATCGTGGCCCCCTCAAACCATTGATCAGCAGGGGTGCTCGGTGTTGGACCCCCTCTGATCAGATATTGATGTTCCATCTTGCAGTTTGGCCATTGATATTCTAGTTCCAGAAAACCTTTTTAAAGAGGTTGTCTCCCTATCAGGACCAGTGATTGGCCACATTTTCATATGTCAAAAGTGACCACAAAGTAGAGACTGGAAGGGGACTCAGGAAGCATCGGACCAGGAGTCAGGACTAACCCAATCAATACTGGGCAAGACAGGAGGAATGCTCAGGCCCTGGAGTAATGGGAGAGGGGGTCCCTACATAGCAGGTCTCGAAGATATCATAATTAGAAAAAGAGTAGGAAGTAGCAGAGTGTTGAACGATCACAGCGCACAGAACAGGAAGGGTTAATCATGACTGGATTGCAGCATAGCAGAGCTAAATGGACTTAGAACAGCAAAGCTGGATTTGTAGAGCACACTGGAAGCAAATGGCATCCTGTCAGTGGGAGAGATATGAGCTGTGTTGGAGCTTGACAAGTATGACTTTACTTTATATTTTGGAGATATTCTGACCTTTTTTTCAATAGTTTTGACTGTTAGACAGCCCCTTTAACCCCTTAAGGACGAAGGGCGTGCATGTACGCCCTTCGTCCGCACTTTGGAACGGGCGCATGAGCTGCGGGTAAACGCTTGATTCATCAAGCTGACACCCGCAGCTCATGTCCGTGACCAGCAGCGATGCCGATCGCGGACATTTAACCCCTCAGATGCCGTGGTCAATCCTGACCACGGCATCTGATTGCGCAAAAACCGAAAGTTTCACTTTCGGTTTGTGCTCCGGCTCCCCTGATGGCCACAAGGGGAAGCCGGAGCATGGATGTAGTAGCCTAGGTCTCTGTGAATGAAACCTAGGTTTACTACATAGTATTCCTATGGAGCCTATGACTGTAATAGGCTCCATAGGAAATATGCTGATTTTCTCATATATTCCAATGCTATTGCATTGGAATATATGAGAATAGCAATCTGATGATTGCATCTTATAGTTCCCTATGGGAACTATAAGAAAGTGGTAAAAAAAAAAAAGTTTAAAAATAAAAATAAAATAAAAAAATATAAAAATTCAAATCACCCCTTTCCCCAAAATGAAAATAAAATAAATAAAAAATAAAAAATTACACATAATGGGTGTCGTAATGTGCAAAAACGCCCATACTATAATAATATTAAAAATATTCACTATACGGTAAACATAAAACGAAAAAAAGCCATTTTTGGACGCTTCATTTCCTAAAAAAATGAATAAAAAGTGATCAAAACATCATACGCACCCCATAATGGTATCAATTAAAAGTTCAGATTGCCCCGCAAAAAATGAGCCCCTACACGGCTCCGTACGCATAATTACAAAAAAGTTATAGGGGTCAAAACATGGCGACAAAAAAAGAAAATAAAAAAATTCCCACTTTTAATTTTTTTTTCACTATCAAAACGCAAGAAAAACTATACATATTAGGTATTGCCGGATTCGTACTGACCTGAAGAATAAAATTAACCAGTCAGTTTTATCGCAAATCGAACGTTGTAATTTAAAAACCCGTAAAACTGTGATGAAATTGCATTTTTTTTGCAATTTCACCCCATTTGGAATTTTTTTCCTGTTTCCCACTACATCACATGCAAAAATAAATGGTAGCATTAAAAAGTACAACTTGTCCCGCAAAAAACAAGCCATCATATGGCTATGTGAGCGGAAATATAAAAATGTTATGGCTTTTGGAAGGCAGGGAGCGCAAAACAAAAACGCAAAAATCCCAAAACCCCCGGTCCTTAAGGGGTTAATGGAGGGGTGTCCTGACGAATGTTCAATGAAATGGATTAATGCAGAGACTACACTAAAAAGCTGATACGCGGTGTAACAAAGGTATAACAGAAGATAACAGCTCATTATAGGACTATTACCAGTGTCGCCTTGCCATCAGCATGTCTAATAAGGCCCCTGAATCTGAGGTTGAGATGGGAAAAGCCTTTGTTAAACTGAACATTTATAAAGGATAGGGTTGACCCTTGCTCACTATGAGTCCTGCATTGCTCAGTGTCAGTGTTTCTGTTTTCTTCCCTTTCTACAGGGATGCACAACCTGTAGACTGGGAGCCACATTTGGCCTATGATGCTGTTCTGTGTGCATAGAGCCCCCGAGGAGCTGGTGCAGAGGATGGGACTGGTAGTGGCCCTAATGAGATGTTGTGTCGCGGTATACTTCCTCAGGCTGTTTCTCTCCAGGGATCAGTGCAGTGGAAAGATGGTTTGAAGAATCAGGCTAGAAGTAAACATATAACAGAATTTAACTTGTGGTACTTCTAAATGTAGTAAGTACAAAGTGCAGTTTTCAGACACCGAGTGATGAGGTATGGTGGCAAGTTGGATGATAATTTAATGGCACTATGCACATGCACTTGTGTCCACTGTGTGAAACAGGCTTGAAGTTACTATGGTCTGTGGGTTATTCTAGATGATGGGTGTCTAACCTGTTTGCCCTCACCAGCAGCACTGTCTATGAAGCTGAATTTCACCGTAACTTTTGGAAATGCTGTATCTTGACAATCTTCCAGGAGTATGGGTCTCTCAGGAGAATAGATTCAGGCTTTTGGAGTAGGAGCACAAGCATCAGCTTCCTTCCTTCACACTCTCTGCTCTCAAACTCCCCTTCCTGACAGGAAGTAGGACCACTTCACTACCAGGAGGGGAGGAACAAGGTGGTTAGCTCTGTTCCTGCCAACCATTGCCAACCATACCACATCTTCTGGAGCACACGGCAGAAACATGAAACAATACAATGCATAATAAAATTGCAGATACCTCCAGGTCTGGGGTACTGCATGTGTACCTCTTAACCATTGGGACAAAAAACATGTTTGTGTTTTTCCCAGTGCTTCAGAAAAATATGGCTGTCAAAGGGAACCCTACTGCTTGAGGCAGAAAACAATGTGCCGTCTTTCCTGCACTGGTCAACCCTTTAAGAAATATAGATGTGAAGACCCCCTGAGAAGACCTCTGAGGCCAGTATTAAAGTTTTCACTTTTGGTTGTAGTTGTCTTTAAAATCACCTACCCAACAGAAAAATGTGTTCCTTGTTGACTAACCTTCTACGGAGGCGAAAGGTGATATGTTTGTAATGTAGAAATGTTTGTTGGGGACTCTGGATACACATTCATTTACTGTACAGCAAACACAATGTATCAGCGTCAGCTGCAGGATTTGATTTCTAGGAGCTGAGATGTTGACATGGCTTTGTGTTCACTATTGAGTTCCTATGTTTGCTTTACTTTTCTATTTCATTTTTATCCTGAACAGCTAGAAAAATGATCCGGCTTTGTTTAGATAGTGGGGAAATTCACAGATCTATTTCTGTGCAACGAAGAATCACAAAGGGCTTGATGTTTCCGATTCCTTGAATGAAAGATTACAAAAACGGCATATTTACAACAATTTAAAGTGTTTGTCCGGTTTCCGACCTATCCACATTATAGGTCATCAATATCAGATCAACAGGGGTCTGATCCTACCTGAATGGAATGTAGTTTAACTTCAACTACTCCTTCCCATTCAAGTGCATGGGTCAGAGGAGCTACAATTACTCTGCTTTTCGCTGCAATGTTGATGGCGAGCAGGCACGCAGCGAAGAGGACCCAATGCTCGTACAAGCACTGCGGTCTCTGCAAACAGATGATCTGCCGGGCTGCCAGGAGTCGGACCCCCTCCGAGTCCGATCTGATATTAGTGATCTATCCTGAGGATAGGTCATCAATTTTGGAAACCGAACAACCCCTTTAAGCTTCAATCACATCTATGTTATTGGACCCTTTAGGAGCATCCATCACAAATTCCATTAGAAATGCTGGACAAAGTGCGGTATACACCATAACAGAAACTTGACGGACCCCCATTGGGGTCCTTTTGGGCTTCATTGATCATATGGTGGATTCAGGACTGATGTTATTTTCAAGGCAGAGGGGCCTTACAGTAGCAGATCTGTGATGTGTGAGATGTAACAGCACTACTGTGCATCTTGCAATAGTAACTAAGGAACAAAATTGGGATTATTTAGCAGCACTACCCTCAAGGAGAACCCCGATATGAAGATGGATGAAATTCGCTTCATTGTTGCATCTATAACGTGTTTCGGCACCACATCGGTCCCTTTGTTAGATGGTTCCATGTTGTAAAACTCCCTCTGTGGTGGCCATCAATAGATACCACCTTCTCCTCCAGTTGTTTCTGATTAGGATATGGAGCAGTGGGCTTAGCAGGTGAGATGTGGGCCACGGCAGTTGAATTTAAAAGGGCATGTGCAGTTTCTGGCTGGGTACATACGTACCTGATTTTAACAGTGTTAATAAGTGCTGAGAGCTCATTATGTACCCATCCAACAGCAGAGACGAGGGCACTGTTGGACCCTTGGGCATTGGCCCACCGGGAAATTTCCCTGTTCCCTGGTCTATGGCCAATCCGCTCCTGCTTGATCATGGACACCGGTGGGGAAAACATGCAGCCGCAAGAGGACTGCTGTCCTGAGTCCTGACCACTAAAGGTTGTTGTGCCATGGGTACAACTGTCATAGGTAAGCAGCACTTGCTCAAGTAAATAATTAGTGTTATTCCATCTATGGTCCTGCCTTTGATGCACATCTCCTTTTTTTTTAATGTTATAATTGCTTACATCTTATAATAGAAGGGCATATAGGCAGCTTTAAATACAGGTGTCTATAGGAGGGGGAGAGAATGATGGGAATTGCAGTTGTTTATATGGTAATCCTGCCAGGGGTGCACCACCAATGAGGCCAGGTAAGGCGATCGCCTAAGGCAGAACCAGTAAGGGGCAAGAGGGGAGCGGCAGAAGGGCCATAGGCAATAAGCGCTTTCATTGTGGCAATGGGGTTAGGTTAAGAAATTGGCATTGGGGAGAAGGGGCACTGTTTCAGTTTTCGCCTCAGGCAGCAGAAAGGCACCCCTGAATCGTGCCCACAGGAAGCCCTGGTAGCATCAAAACAAAGATACATCATACTTGTGTTCTATGGTAGCAATTCTTCCTGAGTATACAAACCCATATAGGTATTTTTCTGCATTTTGTAAGCTTGGAAAACCCCTTTAAGCTTTTGCCGGTGTAGATTTCACAAAAATAGAGCTATTGTACAGAGCCAAAGAATGTGGACTGACGACTTTCTATAAAAAATTCTGTTAACTGTACATTTTGAAGGCATTGTTGTCTTTAGCTACTGTATTATAGCAGGAGATCTAGCCCATGCAGCTAAGCCAGGAGCACCAGCAGTCCGCATCAGGTCTGTCCAATCTACAACAGTGCAGCTACAGTCATAGCCATCTTTCCTCAAACCACAGTGAAAACAGACATCCATTTTAAAGCAATTTACAGTAATTAGTCTTCACCTTTAACCTAAATCACTCACTACAAACAAAAGTGGTTTACGTGATGAGGGAAAACAGCAGAAAGGAAATGTATTTCCCCCTGATGACATCAGCAGAATATAGGTGTTTATGGTGTCTGCATTCTGTGATAGAAAAGAGGTTGTATTGGTGACATCACAACAGTTCTTCTCTCTATAACACAAAAACGTGATTGTAAACATCTGCAATTTATTGATATCTCCATGGATACTTAATGGGGTTTTCCAGGCCCCTGAGATTAATGACTTATCGACAGGATAGGTCATTAATATCTGATCAGTGATCAAAACTCCGCTCCCCCACCTATCAACTGTTCCCTGCAGCGTCTGGCGCTGGAGCTAGCACTGTGCATGGAACAGGAAGCACAGCTCCGTTCTAAGTGTAGTGGTCATGCGTGGTTACTGCAGCTCAGCTCACAACCACTTCAATGAGAGCTGAGCTGTAGTAACCCAGCACGGCCACTACACTTAGAACGGAGCTATGCTTCCCGTTCCATGCACAGTGCTAGTTCCAGCTCCAGACGCTGCAGGGAACAGTTGATTGGTGGCGGTGCACCTTTACCAATCATACATTTGTTGATGTATTTATAAATTTCAAGGAGGGGTAACAGAGGAAAGGCATAACTCCTTTGCAGAATTGTATTATTGGGAAACTATTATTTACTAAAGCAAGAATTGCTGGAGTGGTGATAGGGCCTCTAAGAATAAATTAAAGGGAATGTGTCACCAAAATTTTTATCTGCCAGTTAAAACCAGATAGCAACACATTTTTTTCTAGTCTGATTTTATTTTCTGATTACAGATTTTTTAAATTATGTTTACTGAACATGATTATGGGGGAGGCCATCTTGCCTGAGCATTTACAAAACTTTCAAAAATATCTTTACGGCAGCCCCATGGGCCATAGACACAATTGACTTCTATGGGAGAGTTTCCTAGGCATGCTCTGTGACCTGTGCAAAGGCCATTGTACAAGGAAAGAATGGAAAAAATTGACAATGACCTATTATTAATGATCTGTCTTATCTATACAGAGAGGTGATATCATTACAGGCAAGGTTAGAATAACAGAAAAACAGATAACTGCAGTAAAGTGATCTGTGCAGAGGTCATTGTACAAGGTGAGAATAGATAAGGTGTGACAATCACTGAACATGAAAAAACCCTCTAAAATTAAACTTTTATTTCAACCGTTATAAAATCCCACAATCCCGCAAATACATAAATACGATGTCAGTATAGATAAAACATATATATATATATATATATATATATATATATATATATATATATATATATAGATATATATATATATATCCAGTACAGTTAAGATAAACCAGTGTATTCAGCAGACTGATACCGGATACCTGAACCAGACCAAGGGTACAAACTCGGCCTACAGGGATACAGATGAGCAAGAAAAGATACTAAAGGCTAAGGTAACTTCAAATTGCTTAACGGTACCACCACAATAGGACAAGTATACTAGACAAGTGGAACACCCCAAGATACCACTAAAGGTTATCTGGATAGAAGATGGATGTGGATGCCGTAATTGTCAACTGATCATGGAGGTGGAATCCAGCAACAATGTTTGAAATTCAGATGGAAAAGCAGTGCCACGCCTGTGTTAGTCGGCTCAGTCCCTGTGCCACAAACGGTACCCAGCCACTGACAAATGAGGAGCTTTTCCATCTTGGGTGCCCCATTGTCATCTTATGTATTGATTATCTACTGATACAGCATCCACTGCATCCGTCTGGGTGGCTGTTTTGTTTGTCCCCTGATGAACCATAGGACCATCCTCAGTGGGGAAACGCGTCCGGACACCAATTTGTTTCTGCAGCAGTAGGGATACCTATAGGGCCCTGTAGGGTTTAGCCACGGATAAGTGGGGTCGCCCCTTTCGGGGTGGGTGCTCTGCTTTTAGTCAGGGGTAGCAACCATGGATGGCTTTAGGGCCAGTATCATCTGTCTCGACCTCATTTGTCAGTGGCTGGATACCGTTTGTGGCACAAGGGCTGAGCTGACTAACACAGTCGTGGCACCGCTTTTCCATCTGGATTTCAAACATCGTTGCTGGATTCCACCCCCATGATAAGTTGAGAATTACAGCATCCGCATCCATCTTCTATCAAGTTAACCGTGAGTGGTATCTTGGGGTGTTCCACTTGTCTAGTATACTTGTCCTATTGTGGTGGTACCGTTAAGCAATTTGAAGTTCCTTAGTCTTAGTATCTTTTCTTGCTCATCTGTATCCCTGTAGGCCGAGTTTGTACCCTTGGTCTGGTTCAGGTATCCGGTATAAGTCTGCTGAATACACTGGTTTATCTTCACTGTACTGGATATATATATATATATCTGTTTTATCTATACTGACAAAGTATTTATGTCTTTGCTATTTGTGGGATTTTATAACGGTTGAAATAAAAGTTACATTTTAGAGGGTTTTTTCATGTTCAGTGATAGTTTAGGCTTAGTGGCCAGTGTAAAAACAGTTTTTTGTTTAAATATAGATATTGACATGGAAAATGAAAAATAACCATCAAAAATTGTTTAAAAATATGTTAAACATAAAACGTGATTTAAACAATAGGTAATTTTCTGATGACACATTCCCTATAAGTATGCAAGTGAATGGCCTGCTTTGCGGCCAAATGTTGACCTGCAACATTAAAGCTCTAAATAAAGTGTTCTAAATAAAAGGGACAAGTAAATCGTACTAGAAAATACAGGTGAAAGGGGTGGGCTCCTAGAATCTTTGCATTGAAGTTGATCGATAAGTCGATGTGACTACTGAGGCTCGCCTGGCATTCATGGGACCAAGCCAATTTTGTTGTCCTGTGGAAGCAGATGAGAAGAGGGCAGTGGCGCGGGCACGTCAGGACTGTGGACAGGTGAGTGTTTTTTTTTCTTTTCTGTAGGATCCCTAAATAAAATACAGTAGGTAAATATCCATTGGATTGATAATGCGTCATCAATATCAGGAGCCTGGAAACCCCTTTTAAAGGAAATGTGTCATCAGAAAATGACCTATTATTTAAAGCACATTGTTATGTTAAACAAGTTTTTAAAGAATGATTGGTGATCTTATTTTTAATTTTCCATGTCAATATCTATATTTAAAGAAAAATCATAAATACTGCAGTTTTCGCACTGGCCACTATAGGTGTATTTAGACAGGCCGACTAAGCTGCCAATTGTTGGGAAGGAAGCGTTTAATGAAGGAGACCGCTCATATACATGCAACGATCTCCTTCACTGTATTTAATAATTGACCCCCTTAGAGTCCATTTACGTGGGCAGAGTATCAGACCGGTTTGTAAGATGGCTTATTCCTGGTAATTGCCCTGTGTAAATATGCCACCAATCAGATGTTCATATTGTTTGTGCCGCACAAAAAAAATAAAATAAAAATTTGATTCTTAACACCACATCACCCTGTGTAGACAAGGATGGGCTGCTGAAAGCAATGGAACCAAATGGGGATGAACAATCACAGTGACAATCATTCATCCCCATACATCCTCAATCAATGATCGAGTGGGAAATTATCGGGATCAAATGGTTTATTTTTCATCATTGCTCTTTGTGTCTTCTCATGTAAATAGGTCGTAAGGTTCTAGTACAAATGAAATCTTAGCCGGCACACAAATTTTAGATAATGTTGGTGGATCGTTCTCAGAATCCAAAGACCCTTGATAATTTATTAAGCATGGTGGCCTTCTGACTGTCCCCTGATGGAACATATTAAAGGGAAATCTGGCCTACCTTTTGTTCTGGCAAAAGATAATTGTCTAGGAAGGTGTCTCCCCTTACCTATCGAAAATAAATGCATACTCTGCCGAGCACATGTGTATATATTTTTTGGGATGCCCTTAAATAGTCTAAGGCGACTTTAAAGATGGCCATACACTTTAGATAGTTGCTGGCTAAATACTGATTCACCCCATTTGATCTTCGCCGCAGGTCTTTTGGTCGGTTTTCTTCAATAAAGACGGGAGCAGACGGCCTCTCTGCGAGCAAGTGGATGAGGTGTATATATATATATATATATATATATATATATATTGTGGGGAGTCGCTCTGGTAGATAGCGGTGCGGGTGCAGTACCGAGGCAAAACAAGGAGTCCAGAATGTGCAATAAACAGTGTTTTATTCACACTGACACAAAAATAAACGACAAACAGTCTCTTGGTGGTAATTCATGCACATCAGAAATAAGGAGGCAAAACAAAACAGGAGCACAGGTTCAGTCACCTGGGAGGTTTAGGTGCAGGTTCGCACCAGGCTGTCGGCCCAGCCGCAAGAGAATCCACCTTCAGGGTGCCAGGAACAACAACACCTCCTTGCTGAGCTCTTTCCTCTAAGTCAGAGAACTCCACAGCCCTGTTTGCAGCTCCAGGACAATCACCACCCAGCTGCTAAGGAGGCTGCCTTTTTAAAGGCCCGGATAAAGTCCGGCCTGGACCGTGGGAGTAGGCACCCACCCAGCTCTTTGCCTACTCCCAGTAAGAGCCGGCCCGGATTAGCTTTGCAGCCAAACTAGGTAACAAAGTCAAACAGCACTAGCTGCTGCAGACACATAAAACCCGGCTCTCACCTCACCGAGGCCAGGAACCTCGGTGACACGTACCTGCCATCGACTATGATACCTTGCACCCTCTTACACACCCCCCTTTGTTCAACCCTGAGGGTGAACACACGTGAGGCAGTGGACGCGGGACAGGGCATCTGCGTTACCCTGCAAGCGGCCTGCCCTGTGTTCCACGGAGAATTTGAAATTTTGCAGGGATAGGAACCACCTGGTGACCCGAGCATTCCTCTACTTGGCCTGACTCATCCACTTGAGAGGGAATGGTCGGTCACCAGACGGAACCTCCTCCCTAACAGGTAGTAGCGGAGAGATTCGAGTGCCCACTTGATAGCCAGGCACTCCCTCCACTATACTATACCTGGACTCGGCGGGACTGAGCTTACGGCTCAGGAAGACAACGGGATGTTCTTCCCCGTTGACATCCTGAGACAGTACAGCACCGAGGCCTACCTCCGAGGCGTCGGTCTGTACGACGAACTCCTTGTTGAAGTCGGGTGTCACCAAAACCGGGGACCCACACAGGGCCGACTTCAACGCGGAGAAAGCCTCCTCCGCCTTCTCACTCCAGCTAACCCTCCCAGACTTTCGCCCCTTCAACAGATCTGTCAATGGCGCTGCTATTGTGGCAAAGTGGGGCACAAACCTCATGTAGTATCCTACAATCCCCAGGAACGACTTTACCTGCCTGGTGGTGACCGGTCGGGGCCAGTTACTGAACGGCCTCTACCTTAGCTACCTGAGGTTTGATGACTCCCGCCCGATTACATATCCCAGATATTTGGTCTCTTCCAACCCAATCGCACACTTTTTTGGATTGGCGGTTAGTCCAGCTTTCCTCAGGGCATCCACTACCGCCTGCACCTTGGGTAAATGGCTTTCCCAGTCGGTGCTGTGGATGACTACATCATCTAAGTAGGCCGAGGCGTACCGACGATGTGGTCGCAGCACTATGTCCATTAACCTTTGGAAGGTGGCAGGGGCGCCATGCAGGCCAAAGGGTAACACCTTGTAGTGATACAGGCCCTGCGGGGTAACAAACGCAGTTTTTTCCTTAGCCGACTCCGTTAAGGGTACCTGCCAGTACCCTTTAGTGAGGTCCAGCACAGAAAAATAACGGGCTTGTCCTAAATTTTCAACAAGCTCGTCTACTCGGGGCATGGGATACGCGTCAAACTTGGATACTTCATTTAACTTGCGAAAGTCGTTGCAGAACTGCAACGTCCCATCCGGCTTGGGTATTAGAACTATGGGGCTGGCCCACTCACTTTTCGACTCCTCAATGACATCGAGCTTCAACATTAACCGCACTTCCTCCGCGATGGCCCGCCGCCGAGCCTCGGGTACCCGGTATGGTTTTAACCGGACCTTGGCCTGAGGCTCAGTGATGATGTCATGTCGGATGAGAGACGTGCGGCCAGGGAGGTCCGAGAACACATCCGTGTTCCGACTGATGAACTCCCTGACTTACTGAACTTGTTTGGAAGACAGGCTGTCTGCAATTTTTACTGTGGTTACGGCTTCACCGGCCTCGAACTGTGGGGCTGGACCCTTTTCACCTAGAAGCCCTGGCCGGGGGCTGTGGTCGTCGGCCGCGTCCCTATCTTTCCACGGCTTAAGTAAATTCACGTGGTACACCTGCTCCGGCTTGCGCCGCCCTGGCTGGTGTACTTTGTAATTTACTTCCCCTATCTTCTCGATCACCTCATAGGGGCCCTGCCACCTAGCTAGGAATTTGCTGTCAAGGGTGGGTACCAGAACCAAAACCCGATCTCCCGGATTGAAGTCCCGTACCCGAGCCTGACGATTGTACACCCTACTCTGGGCCTGTTGCGCTGCCTCCATATGCTCCCGGACCAAAGGCAACACCCTTTCCATCCGTTCCTGCATCTGGGTGACATACTCAATGACACTTTTGTGGGGGACAGGCTGTTGTTCCCATGCTTCCTTGGCGATATCCAACAGGCCCCGAGGGTGTCTGCCATAAAGCAGTTCGAAGGGCGAGAACCCAGTAGAGGCCTGGGGCACCTCTCGCACTGCAAACATGAGATAGGGCAGAAGCAGATCCCAGTCCTTCCCATCTCTAGACACCACCCTCTTTAACATATTTTTTAGAGTTTGGTTAAACCTCTCCACAAGACCGTCTGTTTGCGGATGGTAAACGGACGTCCGTAACTGCTTTATACGCAACAATTTACACAGTTCCCTCATTACTTTGGACATAAAAGGGGTCACTTGGTCTGTCAGAACCTCTTTTGGCAGGCCCACACGGAAAACATCTCCAATAACTCTTTGGCAATGAGCTTAGCTGAGGTATGTCGCAGAGGCACCGCCTCCGGATACCGAGTGGCATAGTCGAGAACTACCAGAATGTGTTGGTGGCCCCTGGCAGACTTTGGTACAGGCCCAATTAAATCCATAGCGATTCGCTCAAACGGTACTTCAATAATTGGCAGAGGTACCAGAGGACTACGGAAATGTGGCTGGGGGCTAGTTATCTGACAGGTTGGACAGGACTTACAATAATTTTCTACCTCCTTGAACACACTGGGCCAATAAAACCGCTGCAGAATGCGGTCCTGGGTTTTCTGCCACCCCAGGTGTCCCCCAAGAACATGTTGGTGGGCAAGCTCCATGACAAGCTTGCGATACGCTGTGGGCACCACCAACTGTTCAACAGGTTCACCTCGGATTTGGTTCACCCGATACAACATATCCTGCAGAACAATAAATCGTGGGAACATTAATTCAGCCCCTGGTTTCTGGGGTTTACCATCAATTTCCAGCACATTCTCCCAGGCCCTGGTTAGGGTTTGGTCCCGGTGTTGTGCGGTCCCAAAATTTTCCCCGGAGACATTGAAGTCTGCCAACTCAGGTCCCGGTGGCAAGTCCTCCGTGTCTCCCACCATTATACTCAGTGGGGTTGTCTCCCCCACTACCGCTGCAGCAGTGGTCACCCCTACCGCTGGCCCTTCAGACTCGGGCTCCCAGGGTTCTGGCCTTCCAGTGGTATCAGGCCACTCTGCTAGGGTTACCCCTGTTTCAGGGCTACTGACGGAAAACCAGGGAAGTCTCTCCCAATTATCAGTTCATAGGGTAGCTTTGTGGAGATCGCCACTTCACAAGTCCAGGTGCCGGCCGCCGTGGACAGAGACATTACAGCAGTGGGATAGTCCTTTAAGTCTCTGTGAATGCATACCACACCCACTTTCCGGCCCGTATACTGGGTGGGCTGTACCAGGGCAGCACTTATCAGGGTTACCAGGCTCCCTGAGTCCAACAGCGCCACTGCCAGGTTATCCCCGACTTGCACCTGGCACAGATGACGATTGTCTATTGTCTCGGGGTGCCGGTCGCACACAGTCTCCGGGCGTACAAGGAGTGGCGACCCCCGTAGTTCACCTCCATCGGCTCATCCCGATGCGGACAGTCGGCCCTGATGTGGCCTGGCTCCTGACACCTCCAGCATACCACGGGAGGCGGACTCGCAGGGGGTATATTCCGTGCAGGCCGCTCTGTCGCCGGACGTCGGAACTGGGGCAGAGGCCTCCGGGGTTTGACTGACCCCTTCCCAGCAAGACTCCCCTGCAGGTTTCTGGTGGCCTCGTAACGCTCCACCAGGTCGACCATCTCCAGGGCATTGGTGGGCGATACCTGGCCTATCCAGTGCTGGAGGGGATAAGGCAGGGCCCTCCAAAAGATGTCCGCCAACAGTCGATCCAGCATGGCAGTGGGACTTAGTAGCTCGGGCTGCAGCCACTTTTGCAGCCTGTGCAGCAGGTTGTAGTACTGCGGCCTAGCGGGATCAGTCGTTTTAAAGTCCCACTGGTGGACTCTTTGAGCGCGGACCAGCACGTTCACCCCCAGTCTGGCTAGGATCTCTCCTTTCACGGTGTCATAATCTGCCGCTTGGTCGTCCGACAAGTCGAAAAACACCTGCTGGGGTCCGGAAGCCAGGAACGGAGCGACCACCTCAGCCCACTGGTCACGGGGTAACTTTTCCCTCACGGCGACCTTCTCAAAGACCGCCAGGTATGTCTCAACGTCGTCTGCGGGGTCATTTTTGGGATCGCCGCACGGACCGCTTCCGGGCATCATGGACGTGGTGGGACGCTCCTGCCGCCTGTAACGCCATCACATGTTGTAGCAGTAGCTGGTTGGTCTCCCGCTGCTGCACGTTAGCCTCTATGAGAGCCTTCACAGCAGCCTCCATGTTGCCAGAAATTCCTGCTTGCAACTTTGCTGGCTTAATATATTCCATGCACTTTAGCAAAAAAACTTCGGCGTTCCCGCCAGCCTCACTGCGCATGCCCGCATCCGACACCAAATGTGGGAGTCGCTCTGGTAGATAGCGGTGCGGGTGCAGTACCGAGGCAAAACAAGGAGTCCAGAATGTGCAATAAACAGTGTTTTATTCACACTGACACAAAAATAAACGACAAACAGTCTCTTGGTGGTAATTCATGCACATCAGAAATAAGGAGGCAAAACAAAACAGGAGCACAGGTTCAGTCACCTGGGAGGTTTAGGTGCAGGTTCGCACCAGGCTGTCGGCCCAGCCGCAGGAGAATCCACCTTCAGGGTGCCAGGAACAACAACACCTCCTTGCTGAGCTCTTTCCTCTAAGTCAGAGAACTCCACAGCCCTGTTTGCAGCTCCAGGACAATCACCACCCAGCTGCTAAGGAGGCTGCCTTTTTAAAGGCCCGGATAAAGTCCGGCCTGGACCGTGGGGAGTAGACACCCACCCAGCTCTTTGCCTACTCCCAGTAAGAGCCGGCCCGGATTAGCTTTGCAGCCAAACTAGGTAACAAAGTCAAACAGCACTAGCTGCTGCAGACACATAAAACCCGGCTCTCACCTCACCGAGGCCAGGAACCTCGGTGACACGTACCTGCCATCGACTATGATACCTTGCACCCTCTTACAATATATATATATATATATATATTTTTTTTTTAACACCGAATTAACCCCATAGCATTTGAATGTGAGTCTCAGATGCTAAGATCAGCGTTGATCGCGGCATCCAAAAAATTAAATGTCGGGGGGAGTGTCGTAATCACCGTTCCCCGTCATTTCGTTCGCTCCATACAATGAAAAGCAATTTGTGACAAAGTAATTCGGAACTAATTGAATTTCTTGACAAAGTTCAGCAAAGCTGCCGAATTTAATTTTTCTAAACTTCGCTCATCTCTAATCATACCCATTAGATGGCCATCTGGTCCTATCGAAAAGTGTCAAATATAAAAAATACTTCACGAATAAAGTATAAGGCCTCTTTCACACGAGCGTGTCCGGATTAGGTCCGGATGCGTTGCGGATGCGTTCAGTGAAAACTGTGTGATTTCACAGGCAAAGCCATTCAGTTTTGCCTGCGATTGCGTTCAGTTGTTCAGTTTTTTCCACGCGTGTGCAATGCGTTTTGATGCGTTTTTCACGCGCGTGATAAAAAACTGAAGGTTTACAAACAACATCTCCTAGCAACCATCAGTGGAAAACGCAACGCACCCGCACTTGCTTGCGGATGCAATGCGTTCTTCACGCAGCCCCATTCACTTCTATGGCCCCTTTCACACGGGCGAGTTTTCCGCGCGGGTGCAATGCGTGAGGTGGACGCATTGCACCCGCACTGAATCCTGACCCATTCATTTCTATGGGGCTGTGCACATGAGCGGTGATTTTCACGCATCACTTCTGCGTTGCGTGAAAATCGCAGCATGCTCTATATTCTGCGTTTTTCACGCAACGCAGGCCCCATAGAAGTGAATGGGGCTGCGGGAAAATCGCAAGCATCCGCAACCAAGTGCGGATGCGTTGCGATTTTCCCGCATTGTTGCTTAGCAACGGGACCCAATCTCTATTATTTCCCCTTATAACATGGTTATAAGGGGAAATAATAGCATTCTTAATAAAGAATGCATTGTTAAATGGTGATGGACCATGTGATTGGACCATGTGATGTGACATCATCACAGGTCCTTTAGATTATAGATGCTGCAGGGAAAGAGAGGACAGATCGCGACTACGCGATCAAGTGGCAAAGGTAAGTTAACTTTTATTATTTGAAACCCCTCCCTCTTCATTTAACAATGCATTCTTTATTAAGAATGCTATTATTTCCCCTTATAACCATGTTATAAGGGGAAATAATCAATTCTCCAGTAGACCCGAAACCGGACTTCAGTGATGAAGTCCGGCTTTGGGTTGGGTACCAAACATGGCGTTTTTTCTCACGCGCGTGCAAAACGTGTTGCAAACGTTTGCACCCGCGCGGGAAAAACGCACATATTCTCGCAACGCACCCGCCTCTTATCCGGGCGTCAAACATGACGCCCGTGTGAAAGAGGCCTATGGGGCTAGGGCTGCGTGAAAAACGCAGAATATAGAACATGCTGCGATTTTCACGCAACGCACAAGTGATGCGTGAAAAAAAACGCTCATGTACACAGACCCATTGAAATGAATGGGTCAGGATTCAGTGCGGGTGCAATGCGTTCACATCACGCATTGCATCCGCGCGGAAAACTCGCCCGTGTGAAAGGGGCCTAAATGTATTTGTTCCAGGGCACAGACTGTGAATGTGTTGACTCTTTTACTTACTTGCGGTCTTTAGTCTATTAATGTAATGATCTCATTCCCACCCACTATAATATATATCTAACCTTTGCCCATCGAGCTGTCGTTTAGAAAATTGCTCTTACACAATCACCTATTATCCTCAGGCCGCAGATGTAAATTTCCATCAGATCTTATCTGCTCGTGTTAATCATTGGAAGTCATAAACGACACGAAAGATTCATGTGTCATTAAGAAGCGCTTTATAAATTGTACCTTGCCTGGACTAACGTTAATAATTCAAGACGTCCATGATGTGGTTGCTGGGATTTGTCCTCATCAATTAGCAGAATCATGGCTGTTCTTTAGTAAAGTCCACAATTAGAAGAGCTACAATACCATTAAAATGCTACATGTTGCATAAGGGTTCTGAGATCAATAGCCTTTACGTATGGAAACCAAACATGTTACCTCTATAGCTATTGGCCCGCAGATGCTCTATGTTTATTATAATTTAACTTGGAAATTATATTAATTTTATATATACAAATGATTGAGGAAAAGAGATGTAGTAGTAGATCCAAAAACACTTCCAAGAAGAAAGGACTACAGCGCTGGTCAAAAATCTTTTTTTCTGATTTACTGCAAGAGTGCTATCACCAAGAAGCAAAAAGGTAATCATATCAAAGGTTAAACTCAAGATAAAGCGTTCTCCTGAGACCTATAGGTCAGCCATAATTAGTGTTGATCGCGAATATTCTAATTGCAAATTTTTATTGGGAATATCGGCACTTCGAGAATTCGCGAGGATGTAGAGTATAGTGCTATATATTTGTAATTGCGAATATTCTAGATTTTTTATTCATCAGTAACTTCCCTTCTTGCTTGTGGGCCAATGAGAAGGCTGCAATGTCTTTGTCAGAGCTTAGCAACATCCCTAGCAACCAATAGGAAAGTTGCCTACTCCTTACTATATAAGAACCTCCCCAGCAGCCATTTTCTGTAGTTTTTTTGCAGTCCCTTAGAGAGAGAGAGAGAGAGAGAGAGAGCAGTGTCATTGCTGTGCTCTGTGCTTTCATCTGGATCTGTTCCTTATCCAATTACATTAGATAGCTAGTTAGTCAGTTAGTTAGTTAGTTAGTTAGCTCATATATATAATACAGATAGTTAGTGGAAGATAGTCAGTGTAGGTTAGATAGTAATATATAGAGTTGGGTGCTAATATTCGAATTGCAAATTTTAATTGCGAATATCGCCACTTCGAGAATTCGCAAAGATGTAGAATATAGTGCTATATATTCGTAATCGCGAATATTCTAGAATTTTTTTATCAGTAACCTCCATTTTTGCTTGTGGGCCAATGAGAAGGCTGCAATGTCTTTGTCTGCGGTTAGCAACATCCCTAGCAACCAATCAGAAAGTTGCCTACCCCTTTAATATATAAGAACCTCCCCAGCAGCCATTTTCTACAGTTTATTACAGTTCTGAGAGAGACAGCAGTGTCATTGCTGTGCTCTCTCGTTTCCATTTGTCACATTACATTAGATAGTTAGTTAGTTAGTTAGTTAGCTTATATATATAATACAGATAGTTAGTGGGGGATAGTCAGTGTAGGTTAGATAGTGATATAGTGTAGCTGATAGGTTCCAGTGCAGGGTGTTAGGTAGTGTGATAGGTTCTGCTGTCCATACATACATGCTGCATACAGAGTGCTGTGATGTCACAAGTTCACAACAAATCTTAGTGCACCAATCACTAATACGGAGTCAGACCTGCTAAAATGGGAATTTGCACTTATTGCGCCAAAATATGCGCATCATTAATTACCGATTTGCGTAATCGCAAAAAATAATGACTGGGGATCACGAATTCTAGAATTTGCGAATTTATTACAAATATTATGCGAAAAATTTGCGAAATATCAAGAAAATGATTATTGCCTATGCCGCTCATCACTATCTATAATCACTGAGCTACTTATTACAGTGGTAGTTACCACCAAGTGTCACAAAGTGGATGTGGATCCACTGTGTTTACTTAACAGATTTGGCTTGGGGCTACTCCTAAGGGCATTATGTGGCCCCCCAGTTGTTTACCCTTTAACATCTAGACATAAATCAGGACTTCAGTGCAGGGGAGCCACAAGGCCACTACCTCTTTGAGTAGTCTGTGTATAATAGACCTGTTGACCGACATGAGTCAAGAGAAACACGAGGGGTCAGGAAAATTCATAGGGGCAAGCCAGGGTCAGGGCAGACAGAGTTTGTACACTTCCAAAGTTGTTCCAAGGGTTAGAGCAAGCAGCTCAGGGTCAGTACGGAGATCAAACATAGGTCAGGTCATTCAGCGAAGGGTCAAATCAGGAAATAGACAAAAGTCAGTATATGGGAGACCAAACAAGACAAATAACACAGCTTTGCAGGAAATGAGACTATTAGAACTATTGCTCAGGCAGCCTCCTGCTGGGGAAGGTGCCTTAAATACCCAGGAGTGTCTCATAAACCCCTTCTCCATTTGTCTTAATGGAGCATGGAGACCAAAACTCAGCAGACAGTTTGTTGATATGGGGGGAGGGGTGGTTGTCATACTGCTATCTGCCCTTACAATACCTCAAGCCTTAAGGTGGCCATACACATTTGTCTAAACTTGATCAAAACAGACAATCTCGACTAACATGATTGTGAATTTTAACAAAATTTTTTTGTTTTAGCCAACAGATGACAGACTATCATCATCGGAAATAGAAGACAGCCATTTTTTGCTTTCCTCTGGATCAACTTGCAGGATAACAGCTAGAACTTGATGGACAGATCTCAGCCTTACTATGATTAAACTTTTAGCCAATAGTTGGATGAAAGATATTTTATTCAAACAAAGAACATTCTTGAGAGAAAGATCTTTCCTCAAAAGAACATTCCCACAAAGATCTTTTCTCCATCTCCCATTTCACTGAACATGTAATGCCACTTGGAACATATGGAGTAAAATGTGTATGGCCATTTCTGCGAAATGATCATCCACCAGATGCCTGTTTATTCAACTGGCTTTCAACCACCAACCAACTTCTGTCTAATGCGTATAGCCACCTTTACAGTTAAAGCTTAGCATAATGTTGACTCAGGCTGGTCCCAAGACGAGTGAAGGACAACCTCCAGCAGAAAAGAACTTAATTTCTATAATCTTTTCTATTATCTACCACCAACTGCTTTTCCATCATCCTCCATCTTCTTCATCATAACTATGTGACAGGAGCCTGTCCGTGGTTGTCAACAGTCCCAAATTTGCAGGAACTGTTTCTAATTTTCAGAGATAGTCAAGGCAAATTTGCGCTATCTTGTGCCAAAATTGGGCAGTGCTCTTGGAAGCCCTACCCATTAGTGGGCAGTACTATGTGGGGGCACTACCAAGGGTAGGGCTTACATGCCCTAAATTTACTATGATGTTGATAAGTATGCTTGTCTAATCATCATCGGTAACTATGATTGGAATTTTGCCTCTTCCCCAGTGGAGAGGCTATGTGGAACTCTTTAATCATACCGGAAATTTTGATGCCTGCCTGATTGACACTGGTTTATCACCATAGACTAGTAAAAAAGAATGTGTCAGCAAAGCCTGATTCACTCTGTTTTTGGGCATCATTCCTGTATAATTTATAGAAATAGAGCACATAAAAATGTTTTGTTTTGGTCAGATTTGCCCTTTAGTTGGATATCACAGTCCAGAAGGCCATTTTAACACCTTCCCACATTTTGATGTGCTGTAGGATGTATACAACTGGATGTCATAGACACAGGAGCTGTACCCATACCGTGAGCAATGAGTGCTAGCTGCTAGACATGGCCTAATAGATTGCCTGTCATGGTCAATTTGATGCAATAATGTTTACGAATACTTATTATTCAAAAGCATTCTAGAAGTGATCAATCACAGCTTCTAGTCCCCTAGAGGGATGAAAATAAGGAAGTCAGATTAAAATCAATAATGTTACGTTAAAACAAGGCCCCCTAATTTAAAAACACAAAAAACATTTTTAAAAAATTGAAAAAAAAAATGCAAAAAAAAATAGTTAAAAAATAGTTAAAAAAAACATATATGACACTACTACAATGAAACCATGTGGTATATGGCATTAATGTATCCAAAAACAGTGGCATAAAAGAGTGGCATACAGCTTGTACCACAAAAAACAGTCATAGAAAAGGAAAATCTTATGCAAAAAAAAAACGATTAGCCCAGGAAGCTCTACATAGGTTGGTTCTTGAGGGCTTAAGAAATGCTCTTGAGGGAATCAGATACTGCCAAAACAGTATAAACCACTGTGTGGTGACAATGCACAAACCATCAAAAATACAATACCAGACATCAAATATAAATGCATCCTTTATTACATCAAGTGATGGTACCCCACAATACTGTTGGTTTGCTCCTCAATGATACACAGGCAAATAATAATCATAAATAAGTAAACACTCATTCCACTATATCAGTATCCCGGATGGGAGGTTGGTAAAATTAATAAAAGTAAAATCAGAGCAATTCCAACATATTGTAGGACCATCAAAAGTTATTTATGCAGTATAACATCATATAAGATGGGGTGAACGGCCATCCGACGTACATTCGCCCAGCTTCACGCCCCCAGGAGGAAGCTGAGCGAAATGTACGTTGAGTTGGCCACTCACGCCCTGAACTCTGGGTCTGTATTCCATCATGCTTTTGCCTATGATATATTAAGTTTATGTCAGCGGCATACATAGAGAAGTAAGGGCCCCATAGCAAGGATCAAACCAGGACCCCCACACAGGACAGAAGGATTTCCGCCTAAACCCCTTTCACTGACCCTTGGGCCATTTTTTCCACTGCCTCATTTGCTAAGAGTTGTTCCTTTAGAGGGTAGAGTCCTGACCAAGTTTTTACCCCCAGTAGAAGAGGGGATGATCCCAACTGGGCCCACTCTAGCCCTGGGCCCCATAGCAGTCGCATGGTCTGACACTATGGTAGTTACGCTCCTGGTTTATAGGTATGTTATTGTAGGCACGCTTTATAGCACCTTATATGATGTTGTACTGCATAAATAACCTTTGATGGTCCTACAATATGTTGGAATTGCTCTGACTTCTTTTTTTCTTACTTTTACCAACCTCCCACCCGGGATACTGATATAGTGGGATGGGTGTTTACTTATTTATGGTTGGTATTTGTCTGTGTGTCATTGAGGAGCAAACCAACAGTATTGTGGGGTACCATCGCATCATGTATTTGTTAGAGCTATGTGATGGGGAATGGAACCTGCAGTTTAGGAGGGAGGGCTGACTATATTGTGAGTCTAGACTGCATATTTGTATGATTTTAGTCTATTTGTTTTTTATTATATAATAAAGGATGTATTCATATTTGATGTGTGGTATTGTATTTTTGGTGGTTTGGGAACCAAATACTGTAGTGAAGCCTTTTCGCCACTTGTTTCTTCTAATTGGGCCAAAGTGGGTACGAATCTGGAAGTCATAGCTTGTGAGGTGTGTCCTCACCCAGCATACTGTACATAAGCTCTGATGAAACTAAAAATATGTTAAAATCTGAAAAAATGGGGGGGTGATATCTTTAAGATGGTTCACTTATTTACTTTGCCATCTTTAAGAATTGGAGAGCTAAACTTAAAAATCAATAGATATGGTTTGCGCAAACAAATTCTAAATAATACATTAGTGACTGATGGGAAACATTAAATCTCTGTACTGTTAAATGTTCTTCTGTGGACTGACATGACTGACTTCACAAGTAATTGCATCTGGAAGAATCCGCAGACTTTCAGTAAGAAGATGACTGGTGTCAATCCAGAGACCGCAAAGCAAAAAGCACTTCAGACCGCTAGGCTTCGATCATGTGCTAACACTTACTTGTTGGACTTCTTTCAATTTCTTTGTAAGAATATCTAAATGAATTCTTTAGATGCCAGGCCAAAGTTATGTTGCTATCAGTTCACACTGTCTATTTGGAAACAATTCCAATAAGGCAAATGTAAAAAATATGCAGAAGTCAACATTTGTGTTCTTCTAATTATTATGTCAATAACGTCATTTAGTTCATGTTAATTAATATATCAACCTTAACTTATGCATCAAGAATTATAAGCGCCCTTGAAATCACATGTGTATGCTTTAAAGATCTAACTGAACAGTATGTGTATATGACTTTATGATGCCAAAAAAATCCAATTAACACAGATTTGATTTTGGGCTAATCCTAAAGGCGTTATCCTTGCAATCCCCTGGTTCTTAGACATTAATCTCTATACAGGAATCTGGACTTTGCTGCAGGGGAACCACCAGGCCACTACCTCCTGAAGTAGTCTCTGTGTGGTTGATAGCTGACCCATAGGGGATCAGACTAAGGGCTCATTTAGACAACCATATCTATTTTGGGGTCCGCAAATTGTGGATCCGCAAAACACAGATACCGGCCGTGTGCATTTCTCATTTTGCGGAACGGAATTGCCAGCCCTATGATAGAAATGCCTATTCTTGTCAACAATTGCAGCCAAGAATAGAACATGTACTATCTTTTTGAAGGGCCATAGAACGGAAGTACGGATGCGGACAGTACACAGTGTGCTGTCCACATCTTATGCGGCCCCATTGAAATTAATGGGTCCGCAACTGTTCCACAAAACTTTCTGTATGAGCACTAAGTCATAGTCAGGGACAGACCGAGGTCAGGGCTGGCAGAACTCCCCATATTTTTTAAGATAAGGATAATATTTTAAGTGAAGACTGGGTATAGTTGGATATATTTGGGTAAAATTTGGTACTATATGAGAAACTGCACTAGTATGAGAAGAAATTTACCAAACATTTTTCCAGAATCAGCCGTCAGATTTAATTTGGTCTTAATAAATTCCTGTTCAATTTGAAAGCACCCCAGTTCCCTAAAAAGTTGTGTATGACACTAGGATCTCCTAGGACCATATCCAACTCTACGTTTGGGAGGAATCTCAAAAGTTTTAGATTTGCCGAAATCCCAATTTTGGTGAAATTCTTAACAAATCTGATTCTTGCCAAATTGATTTGCTCATCTGTACTTGTATGTCTAGTGTATTCTCAGCTTTATTTTCAACAAGCCTCGGTGTATTTGCAAGGAAAACTGAAATGTCTACTATGATGTTTGCCAGATAGTGATGATGAGAAGACTCCATGGCAAGCTTACAAAGCCCCTGCTAAGTGTATATTGAATGTCTAATTTTTAAGCAGAATGATTTATATAGATAAAAAGTTTAGTCACTTGGTCTCGCTCTGGAAAGTACTGTACAATACATGCCAGTACTACATCGTTTACAGGAAAGGAAATTAGACTGCAGACATTTGTGGTGACATGTATGTCAATATGTTTTTATGACACGCTTCCAAAAGCCCTGTTTGTTCATTTGTGAAAATATTTACACAAGATAAGAGATCATCTAAGATCCTGGTAAACGGAGAAGCACATACATTATTGGGAAGTTTATATAAAATGGCAAGTTATGCATCTGTTATTTTCACATGCCAAATTCATTATATTGTCCTTGTGTAGTGTACGGGAGTTGTGATGCCCGACACTACAGAAGGGTCACTAGAGCGCGTACGTTCCCCTTAATTTGTGGGGAGATTGGTGAATGTCATTTTCAGTAAATGCAATGTAATGTAATGCCTATTTATATGTCCTATCACCCTGTTGCTGCTATTGTGTGCCATTGTGCAGGCCTGCTAGGGGTGTCATCTCAGCTTTAGCCACTAGAGGGAGCTATGTAGCCCTAGTTAATATAGGTCCAAGGGAGGAGTTAGGAGTTCAGGCCTTGAGCCTGTTGAAGGCAGTCCAGTCCAGACCATGAGCCTGTGAAGGTGTTCAGAGTTCAGGCCCTGAGCCTGTTGAAGTCAGCCCAGGCCCTATAGCCTGAGGGGGTCCAGCCTAAGAAGAGTCATTCCCTGGGAGGAGCAGTCCAGACCCTAGGACTAGTGGAGAAGTGTTGCCTCCTTAGTCAAGCTGCAATCAGGATAAAGATCCCAGCAGGAACATCACTGGTCACGAGCCTGCGTGAGCTGAGGGCAGGCAGAGCAAAGAATTCCAGAAAGCAAGAGGTACTACAAATACCAGAGGAGGTACTCAGTAATTGTTATCCCAAGGATATAAGCCAGAGATAGGGCATTGGGGCATTGGAGAAGAATATATTCCTAGTCAGGATCAGTCAGGGAATGTGTGCAAGCCGCCTGTACTGCAAGTCCTGCTTTAACCCTTTGTGATCACCTTGCTAAATATAAGCCTGCCATTAATGTACTGTAAGTTAAAGCTTGCTGAAACCAATCGTCTTCTGAGGAACTGTCAAGAGAGTGTTTGCTGTTTATTACTGTTCAGTAAAGTGAAGTTCTGGTTTACTATCCAAGCCTGCACCTCAATTATTCCTCCTAGCAAATCGGTGTGCCACCGTTACCGGCACTGGCGTCACGGACATCAGGGACACCCAGCCACAGGCACGTTAAGCGACCAACACCAAGGGCACCTCACACTACACCTGGCTGTGTCCCTCAAGAACCCAGAGAGTGCCCCAGAGGATCCACGTGCCAGCCTCTCCATCACTGGCATTCCCCAGGTCAGTCCCTCACACTCCCCTGACTTGGGGATGCTACACTTGTTAAAAGAAGTACTCCAGCAATTTTTTGCCCATAGTGCAGCATAGGCTAGAATTCAAAAATAAAGGCTCTTGCTCTGTATATGCCTTCTGTACACCTGTGTTAGTTGATGTGCCATTTATGAGTTGTCTGCTATCTTGATCCCTTCTTCCATTGTAATGTGGTCCTCCTGATAAAGCCTACATTTCCCGTTTTGCACTTGGCTTTGAGTAGATGGCAGAGTCTTATTACACTGCATTTCTTCTCGAACTTCGGCAAAGCTGCAGATCGAATTTTTCAAAACCTTGTTCATCTCTAATATTGAGTATAATTACAGCCTATAGGCTGAAGATTTTAATATTTATTATATGATTTTTTTTTTAAGGATTTACGGTTTGTATTGATTATTTTCCAGTTATCTGATTCTCTAATGAGATTATAATGTTACCTGATGGCCTCAATGCTGAATTAGAACTATTTGGTTTCCTGTAGAAATTTAGGGTGGGTGCCCTTCGCTGACGGGAGATCGGAGTCAGGCTGTGTTACCAGCACTCTGATCTCCCCTTGGCAGGAAGCCCCCATCCCTTACATCTAACAATTATGACCCTGAAGACAAGAAAGATGACTATATTGGGAAGAGCAAAGATATTAAAAAGATATAAGATATAACAATATTAATTCAACTTATATGTACTTCTATGTATTTTTATATTCTTTCTAAGTTTTTATTTGTGTTGGTCGAGCACCAAAGTGCTCGGGTGCTCGAGTAGAATACCTTGGGATGCTCGGATGCTCTACCGAGCACCCGAGCACAATGGAAGTCAATGGGAGAACCCCAGAATTAAACCAGGCACCCCCTGCTCTGAAGTGGTGAAGGTTTCTGGTTCACATGAAAAGGTCATAAATTGATGGAAACACCACTGAAATGGTTCGGGAACAGCATGGGGAGGATGTCTGGATGCATCTTGGACTCCCATGTCGCTGCTGGGAACGATGTTGTCCGAGTAGTATGCCACTTTTACAGACTGACAATAATAAGCACAAAACTGAAGATAAAATCGCTTCTAGAGGAAAAATTGTTAGGAAACATTCTTTTCTGTATATTTACTTGTATATAAAGTGCAAGTGCTGCCAAAAATTACAAGGAAGAGGCACTCCGATACAACCTGTATATCACATATAGGAGGGCCTCATTCACATTGTGGTACAATTGTTCAGGTAGTGGGACTCCTACACTCATAAAGCCTATGCACTAACTGAAAGGGCTGCCAAAAATTACAAGGAACCGGCACTACAATACACCCTTTATTACACACAAAGGAGGGCATCATACACACCCTTGAAATTATGATTGATGGCCTGCTGGAGACCCTGTAAAACATTAGGGGCGAGGGCATGCTGCCGAGCTGACCATCTAAAACATTATGGGCGAGTGCCTGCTGCAGAGCTGACCCTCTAAAACATTAGGCATGAGGGGCTGCTGCAGAGCTGACCCTCTAAAACATTAGGGGCGAGTGCATGCTGCTGATCTGACCATCTAAAACATTAGGGGCAAGGGCCCTGTTGGAACATTAGGGGTGTCAGAAAACTGTCCCAAGCCTTGGAGAGTGTTGCCCTTCCTCTGTTGGAGCTGCTGTGTGTTCCCCTCATCTCCCCTCATCGGTTAGCCAAGGAACTACAGTACGTAGTCACCCCGAAACGCGCGTCGGGGCTGGCGCCATCCTGGAGGAGAGACACAATATGGGTATGTTATTCTATGATTGTATGCACTTGCACTTTTTTTAATTAATATGTTTGTAAATTGCCCTTTGTCTCTCCTCTTGGATGCCGCCCATCTATGCACCCCCTCAATGTAACTTTTATGTGTATGTGCCATGTGCACAATAACATGGATTAATAAAGATATTTTTGTAATGGTACGCGGTCTGGTATTTTGTATTTAGGTTGCGTCAACACTCTCCAAGGCTTGGGACAGTTTTCTGACACCCCTAATGTTCCAACAGGCCTTATCCACTGGAGATTTTTGGAGCAATTTTTCCAGAAGGACCTTCTGGTATTGCACCATTTTGCTATTGCTCTCCACCACAGTAATGAGAGATGAGAAGTTCTCTTTGTAGCGGGGGTCGAGAAGGGTGAGCAACCAGTAATCGGTGTTGGCCAAAATGCGTACAATGAGAGGGTCACGGAAAAGGCAGCCTAACATAAAGTCAGCCATGTGTGCCAGAGTCCCAACAGACAAGACTTTGCTGTCCTCATCAGGAGTATGACTCTCAATCTCCTCATAATCTTCCTCCTCTTCTATCCATCCACGCTTAAGAGATGGAATAAAACTTCCATGGGTACTACCCTCTGTAGCGGAGGCAACCGTCTCCTGCTCCTCCTCCCCCTCCTCATCATCCAATTCGCACTGAGAAAACGAAAGGAGGGTGGTCTGGCGATCACCCTGTGTACTGTCTTCCTTCATTTCCACCTTTTCCCCATGCAAAGTGTCCGCCTTAATTGTGAGCAGCGAGCGTTTGAGTACACACAGAAGTTGGATGTTTACGCTGATAATAGTGTTATCGCCGCTCACCATCTGTGCTGATTCCTCAAAGTTGCATAAAACCTCACAGAGGTCAGACATCAATGCCCACTCGTCGCTTGTGAAGAGCGAAAGCTGACTGGAAAGGCGACAACCAGGTTGCAGGTGGTATTCCACTACTGCCCCTGCTGCTCACAATGCCTGGCCAACATGTGGAACGTCGAGTTCCAGTGCGTGCTCACGTCGCACAACAGTCAGTAAGGTGGCAATTGCAAGCCCTGCTGCAGTGTTGTCAAACCGGTGGAAGCTGTCGATGACTTGCAGAAATGGGCACACATGCGGCGCACCTTCACCAGTAGCTCAGGCAAATTGGGTAGGTTTTGAGAAACCGCTGAACCACTAGGTTGAACACGTGGGCTAGGCATGGTATATGTGTGAGTTTGTCGAGCTCCAAAGCCGCCACCAAGTTACGACCATTATCAGACACAACCATGCCTGTTGTAGGTTTAGTGACGAGAGCCACAGCTCAGTCTGGTCCCTTATCCCCTGCCATAGCTCTGCAGCAGTGTGCTGTTTGTCACCTAAGCAGATCAGTTTAAGCATGGCCTGTTGCCTCTTCCCCACTGCAGTGCTACACTGCTTCCAGCTACTGACTGATGAATGACTGGTGCTGAAAAATGATAATTCAGAGGTGGAAGTGGAGGAGGAGGCGGAAAAGGAGAAGGGGGGGTGTTGCAGCCACTAACGTAGGTGGCGGTGGAAACCCTGATGGAAGTAGGTCCCGAAATCCTTGGCGTCAGTAGAACTTGTGCCATCCCAGGGTATGACTCGCCCCCGGCCTCCACAACGTTCACCCAGGGTGCCGTCAGGGAAATGTAGCATCCCTGGCCAAAAGCACTTGTCCATGTGTCAGTCGTTAAGTGGACCTTCCCAATAACTGCGTGGGTCAGGGCATGGTTGATGTTATGGGACACATGCTGGTGTAAGGCTGGGACTGCACACCGTGAAAAATATTGGCGGCTGGGGACAGAGTAACACGGAAAGGCCGCCGCTATCAGGCTGCGGAAAGCCTCAGTGTCCACAAACCTAAAATGCCAACATTTCCAGGGCCAGCACATTTGAAAGATGCGCATTTAGTGCTATGCCCTGTGGGTGGGTGGCTGGGTATTTGCGCTTTCGTTCAAAGGCCTGGGGTATAGAAATCTGTACGCTGCGCTGGGACACAGAAGTGGATGTGCTAGCTGATGGTGCTTGCGAAGGTCCAGGTGCGGGAGGCATCCGGGCCTGCGTCTTGGACAGGGGATTGGCCAGCAAGTAAGAAAGGGAAAGACGAGGCAGTGGTGTGACCCGCAGACACTGATTGTGGACCCAGGCGTTCGGCCCACCTATTAGGGTTCCTTGATGCCATGTGGCAGATCATGCTGGTGGTGGTGAGGTTGCTAGTATTCACGGCCCCTGCTCATTTTGGTATGGCACAGGTTACAAATGACAATTCTTTTATCATCCGCACTTTCCTCAAAAAAGCGCCAGACTGCGAAACACCTACCCATTGGCAAGGGAGATTGATGCAAGGGGGTGCTCCGGGGAACAGTTGCGGGCCTGTTTGGTGTGGCCCACCTTCTCCTATTTGCCACCCCACTGCCTCTTACAGCCTGTTGTGGTGCTGCGGATCCCTCCCCCTCTGTACTGCTGTCCTCACTCAGCTTGCCACCTCCCCAAGTTGGCTCAGTGATTTCATCATCCACCACCTCCTCTTCCACTTCCTCACTCTGGTCATCCTCCTGACTCGTTGACCTAACAACAACCTCACTTATTGACAACTGTGTCTCATCTTCATCATCAACCTTTTGAGACACCAATTGCAGTTGACTTATTGGCAACTGTGTCTCACCATCATCATCTACCTTGTGAAACACTAATTTCCGTTCCCCACCGCCATCTTCTTCTGACTGTGGATGCTAAAGAGTTAGGGAATGAGGGCACAAGATCTCCTCATGTCCCTCTTCAAGCAGGCTTGGCGAGAGGCCCAAATTAAGGAATGGCGATGAAAAGGACTCCGCGGAATAGCCGAGGGTGGGATCACTTGTTTGCAAAGACTCTCCATGGTGGGAGGAAGGAGGATCAGGGTGAGGATTCAGTTTTTCTTGTGTTTTTCTTGTGCTCTGGCAGCAGGCGCAGTTTCGCCTCTGCATGCACCATCAGAAGCACGGCCACTTCCCCTTCCCTTACTGCTTGCTATGCGAATATTAAATGATATATATGCTTGCAAGTATGTCACACGTACAGTAGAGCAGGTTTTGTAAGTGTATGCGCAAGTAAAGTACACAGAATGTCACAAATATTTTTAGGATGCGCACATGTTATTCAGGAGGTATAGCGCAAGTAATGTCACTGTCACCACCGGCTAATGAAAAATTACGCTGAATGAATGTCACTGATATTTAGGATGCGCAAACGTTATACAGGAGTTTCAGCACAAGTAATGTCGCTGTTGCCACCAGATAATAAAAAATTACACTGAATGAATGTCACTGATGTTTAGGATGTGCACACATTATACAGGAGGTATAGCGCAAGTAATGTCGCTGTCACCACCAGCTAATAAAAAATTACACTGAATGAATGTCACTGATATTTAGGATGCGCACACGTTATACAGGAGGTATAGCTCAAGTAATGTCGCTGTCACCACTGGCTAATAAAAAATTACACTGAATGAGTGTCCCTGATATTTCGGATACACAAACGTTATACAGGAGATGTAGCGCAGGTAATGTAACTGTCTGCAGCGGACACCGTCTACAGGAAAATTACACTGGATGTCACAGATATTTTTAGGCTGCGTTACACAGGAGATGTAGTGCAGATAATGTCGCTGTCCCCAGCGGCGAAAAAAATTACACTGAATGTCACTGATATTTTGGATCCGCTAACGTTATACAGGAGATGTAGCAGGTAGTAGGTAATGTAACTGTCCGCAGCTGCCAAAAAATTGCAAGCTATTTAGCGCAGATTGCGCTAAAAATATATATTGCTTCCAGATACAACTATAGTTCTTAAAAAGACTTTTAGGTCTCTAACAAGTTTTAGCAATTTAGTGCAGGTTGCGATAAAAATATATATTGCTGCCACACACAATAGTCCTTAAAAGGACTTTTGGGTCTATAAAAAGTATAAAAACTAAAATATTCCTATTTCACTCCCTACACTATCTCTCCCTTCTACTCTTCAGCTCTCCCTGACTAAGACTGAGCCGAACACGTGTCATCTGGTGCTATATAGCACCTGATGACACCTTTCAGCCAGCCAATCACTGTAATGCCAGCAGCCAACATGGCTACGACATTACAGTGAATGGCAGTACTTACCAATAGCAAACTAACTCTACTTACTATTTTGTTGTGGTCGTCGGGCGGCCGTCGGCCGACTAACAGCGCTGAAAGCGCATGGCCTGAAAGAGTGAGGAGGGGGCAGGGCCCGCGGCCGCTCTGAGCTCCGTTGCCTGGCCTGCCTGTCTCTGCAGTGGATGCTGGAGCGTGCCGCAGGCTCGCAGCTGCCACACAGGCACGTCTTCACGTGACGTTGCCACTGAGCTTCGCCCCCAGAGAGAAGAAGGAGCGACGAGCAAACGCCAAGGCCCATGACACAGACTGCCTGCCTGTCATTGAGCCAAGTTTGGTTCCAACAGAAGTTACAGGTATTTATTTGGTACAAAGAAAGATAACAACTGCATGGATCCCATCTGCCACTGGCCCATGATGGGGGGGGGGGGGGTGATAGAAGGAGAGATGTGCTGCTGCTGCCACTGGCTAATGGAGGGGAAAAATGTGCCATGGGGGCTGGGGGGGACGACGACGGCAGAAGGAGAGATGTGCTGCTGCCACTGGCCCATGGAGGGGATAAATGTGCCATGGGGGGCTGGGGGGGGGGTCGACAGAGGGAGAGATGTGCTGCTGCCACTGGCCCATGGAGGCGAGAAATGTGCCATGGGGGGCTGGGGGGGGGAGATGTGCTGTTTACAATATGGGATCTTAAAGTCAGCAAGTGTCGCCCCAGGGCCCCATTTCACCTAGAACCAGCCCTGGTACTTACCTGCATGTTTATTGGCGTAGCAGCTGACAAACGTGTGCAGAGGAGACTCGAGCATCACGCTCGAGCACATGCGGTATTTGGCCGAATACCACGATGTGCCAAGCATCGCGATGCTCGAGCCGAACTAGTGTTCGGCTGAGCATTCTCGCGCAACACTAGTTTTTATTATTATGAGTTGACAAATTGAAAAATCTCTATAAGTAAACATAATGAAGGTCCAATGGCAGTTATCAACATAAATATGCATAAACAGAAAAAAAAGCATCGAAAATGCATTGCAAACAAAATGTATTTTTTGGACCCAATACAATTATATAATGACAAAGAAGACATAATTTGAAATAATTGAAACAATATAAGTAGAATAAGATGGATTTTCTATTAGCCAAAAACCAAAACAGAAGAGAATCAGTGGAAATACATCTTGGGTTTTTGTTTTAACCTAAAAGAGGACTATAAAGAGGGGTAGAGGATCCAAATGTAGGTAACCACTGAGGAAGGAGTCTGGTGTTTCTACAACTATACCTGCAACCTCTAAGTTCTATTATTTATGGACATTGATCGATTTTCGGGAAGTGCCTTCATAAGAAATCAAACCCTGCTCCCATCTGATCAAGAATCCATGTAAAGTTCGGCCTATGAGAACATGTAGGACGCCAAGTGCCGGCAGAGAAAACCACGTGGGACGTCAGGCACTAAGCTCAGGACCATAGAAGAAAACAGCCGGAGATAAAAGCTGTGCCAGCTGAACAGACTACGGGAGAGAGGTAATAGCAGTCAGCGTACTGATCGCCATGTGGGACGACACGTTAGGCAGTTCATAGTACCTGAATGCGATTTGGTAATTAAGTGTGCAATATTAACAAACAGCACTATTACTTAACTAAAGAGACATATTGCCATCAATCTGATACATTAGACTGAATATCTAAATGTATCCAACTCGTTTAATTAAACAAAAGGTCCACAAATACTACTGAAAGTGACTTTTTATCTATGGATACACCATTTTTGCGCACTATCGACTAATGATACCATTGATCAGCGTGAAAAGTAATATTGTTATTTATGAGGTCGATCTGCACAAACTATAATGGACACAATATGTACATTTAGATTTACCCAATTGGCATAAACATTATTGCAAGCGACTTTCTACTAAAGGGGAGATTATTACTAAAAAGAAAATAACTATATTGGTTTAAATTTGTATTTCAAGCTGTGACATGATTAGTTATATCTTCATATAATTGAAAAAATGTTAATGTGATTTATACTACGACGATATTGTACGACTATATGGATGCCAATAACTAACAACAATCTATAAGAAATTTGCAATACACACAGTTGTTTATATTGCCACTGCAATATTTTGTAAATTTTCTTTTTTATTATTTTTTGTAATTATCTGTTTTATTTGGGTTTCATTTGTGGCTTACTTATGTTATTATTACTTATTAAAATTAGTATTTTGAGACATACTTTCTCTGATTGGTCTCAGAGAGTGCCTGTCTTTAAACTTCATCCTGTGATTATAATGTTGTTTCCAAACCCCGGGGATTTTATTTAACTTTAATAGTCAGCTTTGATGTCTATGACAGACAATAACATAAGGGAATAGAGCATCATTAGGGATGGAAGCCCAATGACTGGAAAACTAATTACAGCTAAAACACTTAGTAGACTCTTTAGATGACATACGTCAGTGTATAGCTTGTGTACAGATGGGCATATCCTTATGTAACAATTTACAAAGCCACAAAGGATAGAATGTATCCCTGTAAAACGCATGAGAAAAGAGAACAAGATGCATGTTTCTGACTGCAACAAAATTAGCCATACAAACAGTCAGGTTCTTTAAAGGGTTGAAAATTCACTAGAAAGCCCTCAAAGTGGGATAAAAAAAAAATAACAAGGGAAACTCAACATCACTAATCCCTGCCACTCCCATTCTGACACTTATCAAGTCTTATCAATCCCTTCTTGACACACAGGAAATTCTTGCTCAACCAATCATTCATCATTAAGGGCTATTCACACGACCATATCCATTTTGCGGATCACAAATCGCGGGTCCACAAAACACGGATTCGGTCCATGTGCATCCTACAGTTTTTGTGGGGCCCCATTGTAACAGTGCCTATTCTTGTCTGCAAAATGGACATGAATAGGACCTATAACATGTTTTATCTTTTTTGTGGGGCCACGGAACAGTGTCACGAACCAGTGGGTATGAACCCACTGTGCCACGTGTCCTACCTTCTCTAAGGGCGTTGTCTAAGTGAACCCCTCGATCTCCACAGTATCTGTGATGGTGGGGATAGACTTTTCCAAGGGGAACACTAGGTCGCTACGTCTTGAGGAGGATAGGCACACGAGGCAGCTGGTCCAGGCGGACCAGGAGGTACCTGAGGATGGTATCCGAGGTACAGGCATTGTCTGTAGGCTGAGTCGTTACCAGGAGCAACAGTGCAGGACTAAAGAATGAAGCAGAGACAAAGTTAGACAGGCAATAGGTCAGGGCAGGCGGCACAGGTACAGGTCAGGCAATCCGGGTCGGCAAAAGGAGAGTCAAGGCAAGCAGGCATGGATCAAACAGGTAGTAGAGTCAAGGAACAAAAGTACGAGTCAGGAGCAAAAGCGGATATCAGGAACCTTAGCAGGACACTGAGGCATTCTGGGAAGGGGGCTGAGCCACTTATATATGTGAAGGAGGGCTAGGATTCGGCCGGTTCAATACGAATTTATTTGCGGCGAATCGCCTTAAAAAACGGCTATTTCCTGGCGGCAGAGAGCCTTCATAGTGGTGTAGAACAGTGTGCCTTGCAGTAACACTCATAGGGAGTGGTAGCGAAACAATACTATGAGTCACTATGACATGCAGATGACAGGTGTCGCTCTTAGAATCACTGCACACTTCACTTATTTGGGTAGTTACAGGGCCAAAACTGACCAAATAACTCAAGTGTGAACTCAGCCTTACAGATCAATGCTAGCATCAAGAAGAAGCGCACTCCTTTTACTCCTTTTACACCATCGGCAGCTGATTCCACATAGATGTCTACAGAACCTATTCTATAAAATACTTATACAAGTAGAGCCCCCCCAACAGAGTGGAGAGGGTGTCAGCAGTAAGTTTGTGTTGACGTCACTGATTATTTTGCCCTTCTCCTGATCCGTCAGAACAATAACCCCTAAAAAATGGATCCTGTCTGCGGAGCATCCACTCTTACTCGGTCAGCATTTAGTCAGTAATCCGTCAGTATTGCTAAAGCCAAAAAAAAACTGGAGTGGATCCAAAACAGAGATGACACGTGAATGGAATATTTGCATGTCTTCTGTGTTTTGTACCCACTCCTGCTTTTGGCTACCAAATCATAAGCCAATTCTGATGCAAAATAGGGAGTATGTCATGCAGGCCATACAGCTGTTACATAGACAGGATCCGTTGTGCGTCTCATTTTTCCTTCCTTCTGACATATCAAAAGAAGGGTCAAATAAATGATGTCAGCAAAGCCAGAAGGCAAAATAGTGGCCCAGTCATGAAGTGGGAAGATGGGAACAGTATGAGAAGTCCACAGAGTTGCCCTATGACATAGTGATGAGGTGGAAGCAGCATGAGGAGACCACAGGGCGGCCCAATGACAGAGTCTGGAGGTGGCAGCAGCATCAGGAGGAGGCCCCAGAGTGGCCAAATGACAGTGTGGAGGTGGCATCATCAGGAGGAGGCCACAGGGTGGCACAATGACAGTGTGGAGGTGGCAGCAGCAGCATCAGGAGGCCACAGAGTGGCACATTGACAGAGTGTGGAGGTGGCTGCAGCAGCAGTATCAAGAGGAGGCCACAGAGTGGCACAATGACAGTGTGGAGGTGGTGGCAGCAACAGGAGGCGACAGCGTGGCACAATGACAGAGTGTGGAGGTGGCGGCAGCAGCAGCAGCATCAGGAGGAGGCCACAGGGTGGCACAATGACAATGTGGAGGTGGCAGCAGAATCATGAGACCACAGAGTGGCAAGGTGACTACTGTACATAGGATGTTTCTATAGTAGTTCAGTTTGTCCTCCCTCTCAGCAGGTGTAAAAAAGGCCCCCATTTTGGAATGGTAGCAAGGGTCCAATAAGGTGGAGAGCTAGAAGTCATCCCTCTGCCTAATGGTGACAATTCAGCTGTCACTACGCTAGCAAGTGAGCATGCATCGGGCCATTTGTGCAAGTGACTCGAAGGGACTTTCTGCCTCCATCTCCACTGCATACTGCCACAGTGTGTCTGTGTCTATTGCCTCGTCTTCCTCATTGCCCTGTAGCTCCTCTGTAGAGTTGAGCAAAAACCTGGATATTCGGGTTCAAGAAGTTCGGCCGAACTTCCCGAAAATGTTCGGTTTTCGAACTCGACCCGAACTTCACCCCGAACCCCATTGAAGTCAATGGGGACCTGAACATTTGGGCACTAAAAAGGCAGTAAAATAGCCTAGAAAAGGGCTAGAGGGCTGCAAAAGACAGCAAAATGTAGGTAAATCCCCTGCAAACAAATGTGGATAGGGAAATGAATTAAAATAAAATAAAATAAACAATATCATTTGTAGAGAGGTCCAAAAGCAGAGAATCAGGCTTCATGTCACCCACCAATGGAACAGTCCACTTTCAGATATTTAGGCCCCGGCACCAAGACAGAGGAAAGAGGTCGCATAGCAGAGAATCAGGCTTCATGTCACACACCATTGGAACAGGCCACTTTATGATACTTAGGCCCCTGGCACCCAGACGGAGGAGAGGTTCAATCAACTTTGGGTTGCCCCGCAATATCATGGTAAAATTAAAAAAGAGGATTGAATGAAGAAGTGCCCTGGAGTCCAAGAATATATGGTTAAGGGGAGGTAGTTATAAATGTCTAATCTGCACAAGGGATAGACAGGTCCTGTGGGATCCATGCCTGGTTCATTTTTATGAACATCAGCTTGTCCACATTGGCGGTGGACAGGCGGCTGCGCTTGTCTGTAATGACGCCCCCTGCCGTGCTGAATACACGTTCAGACAAAACGCTGGCCGCCGGGCAGGCCAGCACCTCCAAGGCATAAAAGGCTAGCTCTGGCCACATGGACAATTTGGAGACCCAGAAGTTGAATAGGGCCGAACCATCAGCCAGTACGTGGAGGGGTGTGCACACATACTGTTCCACCATGTTAGTGAAATGCTGCCTCCTGATAACAAGTTCCGTATCAGGTGGTAGTGCAGTTAGCTGTGGCGTGGTGACAAAACTTTTCCACATCTCTGCCATGCTAACCCTGCCCTCAGAGGAGCTGACCGTCACACAGCTGCGTTAGTGACCTCTCACTCCCCCTCTGCCTTCGCCTTGGGCTTCCACTTGTTCCCCTGTGACATTTGGGAATGCTCTCAGTAGTGCGTCTACCAACGTACACTTGTACTCGCGCATCTTCCCATCCTATCCGCTCCAGTGCAGGAAGTAAGGTGGGCACATTGTCTTTGTACCGGAGATCCAGCAGGGTGGCAACCCAGTAGTCCGCACACGTTAAAATGTGGGCAACTCTGCTATCATTGCGCAGGTACTGCAGCATGTAGTCGCTCATGTGTGCCAGGCTGCCCAGAGGTAAGGACAAGCTGTCCTCTGTGGGAGGCGTATCGTCATCGTTCTCCGTTTCCCCCCAGCCACGCACCAGTGATGGGCCTGAGCTGTGTCGGGTGCCACCCCGCTGTGAACATGCTTCATCCTCCTCCACCTCCTCCTCATCCTTGTCCTCCTCGTCCTCCAGTAGTGGGCCCTGGCTGGCCACATTTGTACCTGGCCTCTGCTGTTACAAAAAACCTCCCTCTGAGCCACTTCTAAGAGACTGGCCTGAAAGTGCTACAAATGACTCCTCTTCCTCCTCCTCCTCCTCCTTGGCCACCTCCTCTTCCATCATCGCTCTAAGTGTTTTCTCAAGGAGACATAGAAGTGGTATTGTAACTCTGATAACGGCGTCATCGCCACTGGCCATGTTGGTGGAGTACTTGAAACAGCGCAACAGGGCACACAGGTCTCGCATCGCTGACTGGATGAGCAGGTGGAAGAAGAGGAGGAGAAAGCCGAATAGGAGGAGGAGGCTACACGAGGCAAAGAACTCTCCGCCTGGGGCCCAGCTGCCACTATATTTACCCAGTGTGCAGTTAGGGAGATATAGCGTCCCTTTCGGTGCTTACTTGTCCACGTATCTGTGGTTAGGGGGAACTTGCCACAGATGGTGTTGCGCAGTGCACACTTGATTTTATCGGATACTTGGTTGTGCAGGGAAGGCACGGCTCTCTTGGAGAAGTAGTGGCGGCTGGGAACAACATACTGTGGGACAGCCATCCCCATCAGCTGTTTGAAGCTGTCTGTGTCCACCAGCCTGAATGACAGCATTTCAAAGGCCTGTAGGTTAGAAATGCTGGCATTCAGGCCCAGGGCTCGAGGGTGGCTAGGTGGAAATTTACACTTTCTCTCCAAGGTTTGAGAGATGGAGAGCTGAACGCTGCCGTGTGACATGGTGGAGATGCTTGGTGACGCAGGTGGTGGTGTTGGTGGCACATCCTCTGTTTGGTGGGCACCAGGTGCCAACATTCCTCCTGAGGTGGAGGAAGAGGCCGAGGCAGCAGCAGAAGAGGGAGCAGGGGGAGCCTGAGTGAGTTCCTTGTTTTTAAGGTGTTTTCTCCACTGCAGTTCATGCTTTGCATGTAGATGCCTGGCCATGCAGGTTGTGCTAAGGTTCAGAACGTTAATGCCTCGCTTCAGGCTCTGATGGCACAGCGTGCAAACCACTCAGGTCTTGTCGTCAGCACATTGTTTAAAGAAGTGCCATGCCAGGGAACTCCTTGAAGCTGCCTTTGGGGTTCTCGGTCCCTGGTGGTGGTGGCCAGTAGCAGGCGAACTCTCTTGGCGGCGGATGTTCTACTTTTGCCCCCTGCTCCCTCTTTTGCTACGCTGTTGTCTCACCACTGCCTCTTCCTCTGAACTATGAAAGTCAGTGGCACGACCTTCATTCCATGTGGGGTCTAGGACCTCATCGTCCCCTGCATCGTCTTCCACACAGTCTTCCTCCCTGACCTCCTGTTTGGTCTGCACACTGCAAAAAAAGCAGCAGTTGGTACTTGTGTTTCGTCATCATCAGAGACGTGCGGACTCTGATGAGGTGGTATTCCCATGTCCTCATCATCAGGAAACATAAGTGGTTGTGCGTCAGTGCATTCTATGTCTTCCACCACTAGGCAAGGGCTAGGTGGATTACCTTGGGAAACCCTGCCAGCAGAGTCTTCAAATAGCATATCTTGAGGCTCATACAGTTTCCCTGATATGCATGAGGGTGATGTGACAGACTGATGGGCTTGGTTTTTAGGTGCCACCTGTGCGCTTTCTGCAGAAGACTGGGTGGGAGATAATGTTGTGAATGTGGTGGATCCACTGTCAGCCACCCAATTGACTAGCGCCTGTACTTGCTCAGGCCTTACCATCCTTAGAACTGTATTGGGCCCCACCAAATATCGCTGTAAATTCTGGCGGGTACTGGAACCTGAGGTAGTTGGTTCACTAGGACTTGTGGCTGTGGCAGAATGGCCACGTCCTCTCCCAGCACCAGAGGGTCCACTAACACCACCACGACCATGTCCGCGTCCGTGTCCCTTACTAGATGTTTTCCTCATTGTTACCGTTCACCACAATAAGAAAAAAATGGTTTGGCCCAATGTATTAAATTCAAATTCAGGCCTTTTGTTACAGGCACCTAACACTATCTACCTATCTATTTATGTACCGTATTACACTAATCCAGGCACAGCAGTAACCACAGATTTAGGGGAATATCAATTGTAGGCCTAGTATTTAGGCCCTGGATGAAAGGTATCCTTTTACAGACAGATTTACATTTGGAGATGCACAGTAGCGTGTGAAAAAATATATAGGATTATGCTTTCCGCACTTGTATTTTTACACTTTGGGTAATATACCCTTTAACGGAAAGAAATACACTTAGAGATGCAAAACAGTGTGTGCAAATGTAGAGGATTATGCTGTATTTTAACACTTACTGTAATATACCCTTTAACAGAAAGAAATACAGTTGGAGATGCACGCTGAGTGTAATATACCCTTTTACGGACAGATTTACACTTGGCCTGCAACAGCTGGAACACCAGATTTTGGGTATTGCTATTTTGGCAATTGAATTTCACACCAGAACAAAATATATCCTTTGACGGATACTATTAAACTACTTGTCCAGCCACAGCTAGAACACCAGATTTACTGTATTTCTATTTTTGTAACTGAATTTCACCCCAGAAAATAATATATCCTTTGACGGACACTATGAAACTTGTCCAGTCACAGCTGGAACACCAGATTTACGGTATTGCTATTTTGGCAATTGAATTTCAACCCAGAACAAAATATATCCTTTGACGGATGCTATTAAACTACTTGTCCAGCCACAGCTAGAACACCAGATTTACTGTATTTCTATTTTTGCAACTGAATTTTACCCCAGAAAATAATATATCCTTTGACGGACACTATGAAACTTGTCCAGTCACAGGTGGAACACCAGATTTGCGGTATTGCTATTTTGGCAATTGAATTTCACCCCAGAACAAAATATATCCTTTGACGGACACTATAAAACTTGTCCTGCCACAGCAGAAGCCACTGATTTAGGGTATTGCTTTTTTGGAAATTGAATTTAACCTCAGAAAAAAAATATATTCTTTGCCAGACAGTGTTACACTTGGCTAGCCACAGCTGGAACACCAGATTTAGGGGATTGCTATTTTTTTAAGTGAATTTCACCTCTCAATAAAATATAGAAAATTTTATCCTGAGTTTCTAGGAGTGATAATAAGCACAGTCAAGCCCCTGATGTAGGATATAGCAAAAAAAAAAAAAAAACCTACTATTGATCATTAATGGACTTGGTGGCAGCTTGTGCTAGCGCACCACAAGACACAAAATGGCCGCCGATCACCCCAGAAAAAAGTGACAGAAAAACGCTCTGGGCAGCCTGAAAACAGTGAGCAATTAACTAGCAGAAGTTGGATGATTCACAGCTGTAAGTGTTTTTGCTGAGATAATGCCTGCGTAATCTCGCCCTAACAGCAGCTGCATCCTATCCCTACACAAATAAGAGCAGAGTGACGTGCGGCGCGACATGACGCCAGCTTAAATAGAGGCTGGGTCACATGCTGTACTTGGCCAATCACAGCCATGCCAACAGTAGGCATGGCTGTGATGGCCTCTTGTGGCAAGTAGTATGATGCTTGTTGATTGGCTGCTTTGCAGGCTTTCAAAATGCGGCATAGAAATCGCCGAACAACGAACCCGAATCCGAACTTTTACGTAAATGTTCGAGTTCGTGTCCGTGTCACGAACACCCCAAAATTCAGTACAAACCCGAACTATACAGTTCGGGTTTGCTCATCCCTACTCCTCTGGTTGCTCCTCCTCTCACCTGTGTAGAAAAATCGCCCATTTCGCTACACATTGCTTGTGTTCCAATGTCTTCCTCCAGTTCAGCCCCCACAGGGCTCAAGTGGCCGTGAGATGTAGACGCCATGTTTCCAGTCCCTTAAACAGCCAGATTTACCAGCATCTGTTCTAGGGCATGAAACAGTGGAATGACGTTGTTCATCCCGTAGTCCTGGCGACTGACAAATAATGTGGCCTGAGCAGACGGCAGGTGTCATGCATGAACTGCCACTGCCTGACATCAAAGTTACACAGGGGAGTACTCCTGTCCGCTTGGATCATCAAGAAATCATTTGGCCTTTCTTTGTTCTTATATTCGGTCCAACATACAGAGGGTGGAATTCCAACGGATGGAAACATTGCATATCAGTCTATGTTGGAGCATGCCACTCTGCCGCTACAGCTCAAAGAGGGTGTGCTTTGCGGTGTACAAGTGGCTAAAGTGCATGCAAAGTTTCCTGGCCATTTTTAGGATGTCTTGTAGATTGGTGGAAGACTTCAGGAACAGCTTGACAACCAGATTGAACAGGTGTGCCTTGCAGGGAGCCTGGCTCAGCCCTCCTTGATGCATCACCGACACCATGTTCTTCCCGTTGTTGGTCACTATGGTTCCGATTTTGAGTTGTCGCGGAGAAAGCCAGGATTCGATTTCTTGATGAAGGACACGGAGCAGTTCCTCCCCTGTGTGACTCCGTTTGCCCAGGCAAATGAGGTGCAGAACAGCGTGACACCGCCGTGCCCTGCACATGTGGTATGCTGGAGGGGCACTGTGAATTGTCTCTGCAGTGGAGGCTGAGGACACAGTGGAGGATGAGGAAGCAGAGGCGGACATTGTCGCAGGACCAACGGCATGAGAACGTGGAGGCGGAAGCGGCATCAACTGGCCAAGTTGCTGGTGTGGCCATGCGGGAACCACCTTCACCCAGTGGGCCGTAAAGGACATGTATTGTCCCCGACCATAGTTAGAGCTCCACACGTAGGCGCTGACATGCACTTTCGCAGACACCGACAGGCTCAAGGACTGGCCCACCTTCTGTTCTACATACGTGTGCAGGGCTGGTACTGCGCTTTTGGCAAAGAAATGACAGCTTGGGACTCTCCACCTCGGCTTGGCACAAGCCATCAATTCTCTTAAAGGTGCACCACTTAAAGGAGTCCACCACTTGGAAAGGGCGGGAATGTAGCACCAGCAACTTGGCCAGGAGGACAATCAGCTTCTGCGCCGTTGGATGGGTGCATGCATACTGTTGTCTCTTGTCAATCGCTTCAGTGATCAATTGCTGACGGAATGACTGACAAGGAGTAGGAGAAGGAGCAGGAGAATCAGGACCAGCAGATAATGGAAAGGATAGGCAGCTCCCTTCGGCTGAGGTGGTGGAGCCTTGACTGCCTGAAATCATATGCGTGCCACTGGGTGATGCAGCTTTCTCACTTCACACAATGACAAATACCTTTTTTTGTGCCACTATTACATGCCAAAAAGGGCTTTAGAACATATAACTGCACCACTGAACGGCAAATAATATATATTTTTTTGCCACTAATACACGCTAAAACGGGCTTTAGAACATATAACTGCACTGCTGAACAGCAAATATATATTTTTTTGCCACTAATACATGCCAAAATGAGCTTTAGAACATATAACTGCACCGCTTAACGCCAAATATATATTATTTTGCCACTAGTATATGCTAAAAAGGGCTTTAGAACAGTGGTGCCCAACCAATTTTGCGGGCCGGAACCAGGTAGCATTGCCAGAAAGAAATGCGCTGTGAGGGGGCATGTGTGAGCATTCTAAAATACATAATAGGTACTGTAGGCCTTCAAATCTGCGTTTTGAGCCTCTGTTGCAGATTCTGTCAAAAAAACTGACAAAAAAGCCTTGTATGCTGCACTTTTGTGTCCGATAAAAAGACAGGATCCTGAACAGAAACTGAACAAATCCCATCATAGTTGGTGGAGTCTGTTCATCTTCTTCCCTGTGGGAAGCAGGGTCAGTAGTGAGGTGACAGGAGGAGGGGGAAGCAGGTTCACTAGTGAGGTGAAAGGAGGAAAGGGGAGCAGGGTCACTTGTAAGTTGACAGGAAGAGGAGGAAGCAGGGTCACTAGTGAGGAGACAGGAGGAGGGGGAGCAGGGTCACTAGTGAGGTGACAGGAGGAGGGGGGAGCAGGGTCACTAGTGAGGTGACAGGGGGAGGGGGGAGCAGGGTCAGTAGTGAGGAGACAGGAGGAGGTGGGAGCGGGGTCACTAGTGAGGTGACAGGAGGAGGGGGAACGGGGTCACTAGTGGGGAGATAGGAGGAGGGGGAGCAGGGTCACTAGTGAGGTGACAGGGGGAGGGGGGAACAGGGTCTCTAGTGAGGAGACTGGAGGAGGGGGAGCAGGGTCACTAGTGAGGTGAAAGGAGGAGGGGGGAGCAGGGTCACTAGTGAGGTGACAGGAGGAGGCGGAACGGGGTCACTAGTGGGGAGATAAGAGGAGGGGGAGCAGGGTCACTAGTGAGTTGACAGGAGGAGGGGGAATCAGGGTCACTAGTGAGGTGACAGGAGGAAAGGGGAGCAGGGTCACTAGTGAGGTGACAGTAGGAAAGGGGAGCAGGGTCACTAGTGAGGTGACAGGAGGAAAGGGAAGCAGGATCACTAGTAGGGTGACAGGAGGAGGGGGGAGCAGGGTCACTAGTGGGGTGACAGGAGGAGAGGAGGGCAGGGTCACTAGTGGGGTGACAGGAGGAGAATTAAGAAGGGTCACTAGTGAGGTGATAGGAGGAGGGGGGAGCAGGGTCACTATTTGAGTGACAGGGGGAGGTGGGAGAAGGGTCAGTAGTGGGGTGACAGTAGGAGGGGGGAGCAGGGTCACTAGTGGGGTGACAGGAGGAGGGGGGAGCAGAGTCAGTAGTGGGGTGATAGTAGGAGGGGGGAGCAGGGTCACTAGTGGGGTGACAGGAGGAGAAGGAAGCAGGGTCACTAGTGAGGTGACAGGAGGAGGTGGGAGCAGGGTCACTAGTGGGGTGACAGGAGGAGAAGAGGGCAGGGTCACTAGTGGGGTGACAGGAGGAGAAGAGGGCAGGGTCACTAGTGGGGTGACAGGAGGAGAATTAAGAAGGGTCACTAGTGGGGTGATAGGAGGAGGGGGAGCAGGGTCACTATTTGAGTGACAGGAGGAGGTGGGAGCAGGGTCACTAGTGGGGTGACAGTAGGAGGGGGGAGCAGGGTCACTAGTGGGGTGACAGGAGGAGGTGGGAGCAGGGTCAGTAGTGGGGTGACAGGAGGAGGGGGGAGCAGGGTCACTAGTGGGGTGACAGGAGGAGAAGAGGGCAGGGTCACTAGTGGGGTGACAGAAGAAGAATTAAGCAAGGTCACTAGTGGGGTGATAGGAGGAGGGGGGAGCAGGGTCACTATTTGAGTGACAGGAGGAGGTGGGAGCAGGGTCAGTAGTGGGGTGACAGTAGGAGGGGGGAGCAGGGTCACTAGTGGGGTGACAGGAGGACGGGGGAGCAGGATTACTAGTGGGGTGATATTAGGAGGGGGGAGCAGGGTCACTAGTAGGCTGTCAGGAGATGGTGGGAGCAGGGTCAGTATTGTGGTGATAGTAGGAGAGGGAAGCAGGGTCACCGGGGACCAGTCACATGAGTCCACGCTCCTTACCTCTCCAGCGGACCTGTTAAGTTGTCCAAGGTCCACCGGCAGCATGCTCTGCCATCGCTGCGCTGCCTGTGCCATTCACATCTCTGATGAGTGTGGGGAAAAAGTCTAAAGGCGTACAGTATTGTTACGCCTTAGACTTTTTCCAGGGAGTCTCACTGGCCGCATGACAAAGCTTCACAGGCCGGATTTGGCCCGCGGGCCGTAGGTTGGGCACCACTGCTTTAGAACATATAACTGCATCGCTGAACGGCAAATAGGCCATTATTTTTTTCCACTTATACACGCCACAAAAGGCTTTAGAACATATAACTGCACAGCTGAATGCCAAATATATATATTTTTTTCCACTAATACATGCCAAAAACGGTTGTAATTTTCTCACTTCACCACACAACGGCAAATACTTTTTTTTGTGCCACTAATACACACCAAAAAGGGTTTTAGAACATATAACTGAACTGCTAAATGGCAAATAATATATATTTTTTTGCCACTAATATGTGCCAAAAAGGGCTTTAGAACATATAACTGCACCGCTGAACATCAAATATATTTCTTTTGCCACGAATACACGCCAAACAGGGCTGTAATTTTCTCACTTCACCACAGAACTGCAAATACTTTTTTTCTGCAACTAATAAATGCCAAAAAGGCCTTAATACATATAACTGCACCGCTAAACTGCAAATATATATTTTTTTGCCACTAATACATGCCAAAAAGGGTTGTAATTTTCTCACTTTATCACACAACGGCAAATACTTTTTTTTGTGCCACTAATACAAGTCAAAAAATGCTTTAGAACATATAACAGCACCGCACAGGGGCAAAACAGACGTAGAAATATTTCCTTGTAATAAACCCTGATAATGGCTGTATCAAACAGCACTCGAACCCTAATAACAAAAACGGTTTGCTGGAATTACAGAGCTGTATAATGGCAATTTAGTTCCACAGTAGTGCAGCAAGGTGTAATAGGATTGTTCCTATTACCCAGGCTGTAAACTCCCCTACTGAACCTTGTTCTGCTTCAATACTGTGGAATGATTCCATGATTCCTCCCTATCCTTTCCCTGAACTTCTATACAGCAAAATAAAAGTTTTAAAGTCTTTTCTACCACTGTCCCTAGCACCTGCTGACATCTCTCCCTGCACTAAATACACTAGAAAATTGCTGAATCCAAGATGGCTGAGGCTATTTATAGGGCTGTCACATCACAGGGCTGGCTGGCTGCTGATTGGCTGCATGCACGGCATTGTGGGTGATCCCTCGTTCCCAGAGATCCTTGCACCATGTCCTAACACGTGCAGCAGCCATTTTAGGAAAAAATGTGATTCGTTACCGCGAAGTGTGAGGAAATTCGGATTCAGGGCGAATCGAATTTTTACTGAAATTCAGATCGAATTCCACTTCGTCAACTTCAATTCGCATATCTCTAATCCAACCCATAAAATACAGGAAGTAATACTCGCCGGCCCTTAGGGAAATGCTGCAGCAAACAAGAAGCAAGCATGCTGTCGCCAGGGCTGAGAGAAAACACTGGCAGCAGATCACCGCTGAATACGGTGACCGGGACCGCTGTGGTACGCAGGGGAACAGCGGCACACAGCATCCGCTGTTACAAACAGACATACGAATGTGGACTGCACATGGTGTGCTTTCTGCGTTTTTTGCGGCCACATTTAAATTAATAGGTTGGTGTACGGTCTGCAAAAAAATGCAGATCGGATGCGGATTGAAAATATCGTCATGTGCATAGCCCCTTACTAGCAATCTAAAACTACAGATTAGTAGGAAAGCTGAGTGCATGGATAATGTAATTTACTGTATGTACTAGCAACTGTATGACCCTGAATAGTTTATTCCACACCTATATTTTGTACATCCAGTAGGGTGACTTGCCTACATGAGCCCTATCTATGTAGGTAGATAATAATTAATCTTTAACGTTCAACTGTTCACAGACCAACCTGCTTGATCCAGAGGAAAGGAAAAAAAAACTGCCTAAGTGACCATAGCATCATTTCCACAAACATTGTTATATTACAAGTGAAGATAAGAAACTTTGTAATATACTTTATCTTACTAGAAATATGCCTTTCTCTACTTATACGCCAATTCTCTGCCTCCTTGTCTTCAGCACTACTAACTCACTCACAATTCACTGTTAAAATCTGCCTTGAGAAATACAGAGAAGATCATAGCTGTCCATAGAAGTATATAGAAAGGGGACAAGAGAAAAGGAGAGAGCAGCTGTAGTGTGACAGAAAGGCACAGAGACACTGCTGAAGGCTCTAATTAGTGTTCTGTTATCTTCCCCCAGTGCTGGAGTCACAGATACACTACTCAGTAATGCTGTTTAAAGAGAACCTGTCATCAACTTTATGCTGCACATATGGCATCATAAAGTAGAGACAGGTGAGTTGATCTCAGCGCTCTATCATTTATAAGTTAAAAGTAAGTGGTTGCCCAGAGCCAACATCACAATCATTGCAGACTAGGGATGGAAAAGAGTCACGGCCACCTGAGAAGAGTCCTGGTGGTTATTCATGAATTCCTGCTCTCCCTGCCCACCTGCTGATGACTGACAGTCTTCTACCGAGTTTTTCCCTTTCTGTCTAGGAGAGAACTGCCAATCATCAGCAGATGGGCGAGAGAGCAGGAGATTATGAATAACCATGACTCTTCTCAGGTAGATTTGACTCTTTTTAAGGCCTGGGCTGCAATCATTATGATGCTGGTTCTCAGCAACCACTTACCTTTAGCTCATGAGTGACACACCGCAGAAATCAGCATTTCTGTCACTATTTTATGCTGCCCACAGTGAGGTCAGCATAAAGTTGATGACAGGTTCCCTTTAAAGTCCTCCATTCTGCTGCTTCTGTGTATATGAGAGAGAAAGATAGGGGTATCTCATTTTCTCTTTCTATGCTGTATATTGGAGACATCTTAGCAGCTAGCCTTCCCTGTTAGCTTAGGAAAAACTCATAATTAGAGATGGAGACTGCAAAGGGGGAAACTGGTCATGAATGGAGACATGAGTCATGTATCCACACATGACTAAGGCTACTTTCATACTCACAGGGGAACAGCCTGCCAGATACATACTACCATTTGAACATGTGAGCTACTGGAAGTCCGCCTGGCCACATTCACTATAATAGGGGTTGGCATGTTTGTCGTGCTGCGGCTGGATCTCTGTCTTGTCATCATTATAGTGCAAATGGTAGTACGTATCCAGCAGGCTTTTTCCCTGCCGGAACAGCCTGCCAGAAAAACTTACAATGACTGGGAAAGTAACCTAATGTAACATAAAAACAGTAGTACATACAACATATTTTCGCGCATTGAAAATTGAAGTTATTTTACCACTATGATTGCTGCTGCTTTAACCATATGTACTAAATTTGTAAAGGCTCCCTCTTTGTGAGTTTATGGGTTTGGATTTTGTGCTTTTTTTTTTTGTATATTCTTAAAAGAGAATAACATGAATATAAAAAGGAAAAAATTGTGAAGATAAGAATAAAGAACATGTTTATGACAAATTTTGTAGATGCCCGATACAATTTTCGATACAATTATTCTGTCCAAGATAAATAAATTTGTGGCCCCAATTTAGTAACTACCTTCTATCCACAGATCAGATACTGCTAGTGACCATCTGTTTAGTATGATGGAGGAATTGGTTTTGTTCACATTTTTCAAATTACCACAATCCAAGTAAGCCATGTGAGCGTATTTTTGTTTTATTAAATATGCCTTGAGAGAGTCATTTCCAAAAGAACTTCTGGTTTCCACGTTCGAGCCACGTGCCAATTACATTCTAGCTTAAGAGTGAACCTAATTTAAACCGGTCAGTTAAAAAAAGGTCAACTAGCTTGATTTAGCCTTCGTATCCCACGGTTCCTCAAGTAATTAAAATATTGGCAAGAAACCAATCTTCCTGTGTGTTCTTCTACTGAATATTAACTGGGCCAAGTTGTCAACTGAACAAGAAGATCAGCTTCAATGTATTAAAACTAATATAAAAAATAATATCTTCATGTAGAAATGTAAAAAATAGTTTACCCTACAGCTAGAACCAACCAGCTGGATCCAGAGTAGAGATGAGTGAATCGATTCTAAACTAATCAGATTTGTTAAGAATTTCACAAAGATCTGTTTACAAACTAGTCTGAACTTTTGGTGATTCGTTTTGACGAATCATGCTAAATCGGCGCCTCACACAATTTTTCTGTAACTATTGGTGGGGGAAACCATGTGGGAGGAATTACAGTGGGAGGATGCGGGGAGGTCTTGCCCTAATTGGCTCAGAGCCTGACAGACACTCTAATTGGCCAGTCAGGCGGCATTACACAGGCAGGTCCTTATGAAGAATGAGCAAGACGCCATTCTGTTCTCTGCTGTGAATATGATGTTGTGTTGTGGCAGTGTCTTTAACCCCGAGACAAAGCCGTTGGTGGAATGCTCATCGGGAAGGGTAGATGAGCTGTGCTGCTATTTTTGTTCTGTAGGGATGCTAGTGGTGCCCTACAGTGTCTTACCTTTGGTACTTGCCTTAATTGCTTAGTTTTTGTGATTATTTGTACTATGTAAGCTGTCTCACTCTCACTATCTTTTATCTGTATCTTATATGGCTCTATTATATTTTTCATATGAATATTCGATAAAGGTGGCAGTTTTATCATGGTATCTTGGGTCTAGTACCTTTTGTTTGGTGATATTTCATTAGTAGTAGTAGGCCACTGTTCTCCCTGACTTCCAATAGGTTTCTCATCATTAGGGCTCATTCAGATGAACGTAAGGGCTCTGTGATACGCAACATACGGCAAAAGATCTTTTGCGGTGTAGAGGAATAGACCTGAAAGCCCACGGAAGCTCTTTGTAGAGCTTTCATGGGTGGAGTTGAGCAGACAGCTGGATGTTCCGGTTCGAGAGGTTCGAACTTCACGAAAGTGTTCGGGTTCGGGATCCGATCTTTACCCGAACTTGACCCCGAACCCCAATGAAGTCAATGGAGACCCGTACTTTTGGGCACTAAAATGGTTGTAAAATAGCCCTGGAAAGGGCTAGAGGGCTGCAAAAGGCAGCAAAATATAGATAAATCCCCTGCAAACAAATGTGGATAGGGAAATTACTTAAAATAAAATAAATAAAAATTAACCAATATTAATTGCCAACTTGGAGGAGAAGGTGGAATAGGAGGTTGGGGTGGCGTCAGGTGGGAATGCTATGGTAGTTGAAGTTCTCCTCACAGCCATAATGGATTCATGTCTGCCTGCAGCGCCACAGGCCTCATTCACAGCTTCAGGCCCATGGCAACCATACATGGGAGTTGGAGAAGTTCTCATAACAACCAGAAAGGATTCATGTCTGTCAGCAATGCCACAGGCCACATTCACAGATTCAGGCCCAAGACAACCATACATGGGAGTTGGAGAAGTTGTCATCACAGCCAAAAAGGATTCATGCCTGCCTGCAGTGTCACAGGCCTCATGCACAGACTCAGGCCCCTGGCAACCACAAATAGAAGAGTTCAAACTATGCCAATGCAGCAGTGCCCTGGAGTACAAGAACGTATGGTTGAGGGCGAGGCAGTTATAAATGTCTATTCTGCACAAGGTACAGACAAGTCCCGTGGGATCCATGCCTGGTTAATTTTTATGAACGTGAGCTTGTCCTTGTTGGCTGTGGACAGGTGGCTGTGTTTGTCTGTAATGACGCCCCCTGCCGTGCTAAATACACGTTCAGACAATACACTGGCCGCAGGGCAGGCCAGCACCTCCAAGGCATAAAAGGCTAGGTCTGGCCATGTGGACAATTTGGAGACCCAGAAGTTGAATGGGGCCGAACCATCAGTTAGTACGCGGAGGCGTGTGCACACGTACTGTTCCACCATGTTGTTGAAATGCTGCCTCCTGCTAACACGTTCCCTATCAGCTGGTGGAGCAGTTATCTGTGGCGCTGTGACAAAACTTTTCCACATCTTGGCCATGCTAACCCTGCCTTCAGAGGAGCTTGCCATGACACAGCTGCGTTGGCGACCTCTCCATCATCGCTGTAATTTTTTTTTCAAGGAGACATAGAAAGGGTATTGTAATGCTGACAACGGTGTCATCAGCACTGGCCATGTTGGTTGAATACTCCAAAGACCGCAACAAGGTACACAGGTCTCGCATGCAGGCCCAGTCACTGGTGGTGAAGTAGCGCTGATCTGCAGAGCGACTGACCCGTGCATACTGCATCTGAAACTCCACTATCGCCCTCTGCTGCTCGCACAGTCTCTCCAGCATATGTAAGGTGGAGTTCCACCTGGTGGGTATGTCACATATGAGGCAGTGAGCAGAATGGCCGAAGTTACGCTGCAGCGCAGACAGGCGAGCAGCAACAGGATGAGAACGCCGAAAGCGTGCACATACAGACCGCACTTTCAGCAGCAGCTCAGACATGTGTGGGTAGTTTTTAAGAGACTTCTGCACCACCAGATTCAACACATGCACCAGGCAAGAGAGCTGCAACGAGATTTCGCCCATTATCGCACACCACCAGGCCGGGCTTGAGGCTCACCGGCAGCAACCTCTCATCAGTCTGCTGTTCTATGCCCCTCCAAAGCTCCTGTGCGGTGTGGGGTTTGTCACCCAAACACATGAGTTTTTAAAACGCCTGCTGATGTTTACCCCGGGCTGTGCTGAAGTACGGGGTAAGGTTCTTTCGATGACCGGATGTGGGGGTGGTAGAAGAGGAGGAGGAGGATGATGCGGAGTAGGAGGAGGAAGCAACAGGAGGCAACAAATAATGCCCTGCGATCCTCGCTGGTGGAAGGACATCCGCCAAACCGCTATCAGCCTCGGGCCCAGCCGCCACTACATTTACCCAGTGTGCAGTTAGGGAGATATAGCGACCCTGGCCGTGCTTACTGGTCCATGTATCTGTGGTTATGTGGACCTTGCCACAGATGGTGTTGCGCAGCGCACACTTGATTTTATCCTCCACTTGGTTGTGCAGGGAAGGGACGGCTTGCCTGGAAAAGTAGTGGCGGCTGGGAACAACGTACTGGGGGACAGCCACCGCCATCAGCTGTTTAAACAGTCCGTCTCCACCAGACAGAATGAAAGCATTTCAAAGGCCAGTAATTTTGAAAAGCTGGCATTCAGGGCCAGGGCTCGAGGGTAGGTAGGTGGGTATTTCCTCCTTCTCTCCAATGTTTGGAAGATGGACAGCTGAATGCTGCCGTTTGACATGGTGGAGATGATTGGTGATGGTGTCGTATGTGGTGGTGTTGGTGGAACTTCCTCTGTTTGCTGGTCGCCAGGTGCCACGGTGATGCCAGAGGTGCAGGGAGAGGCTGAGCCAGCAGCAGAAGAGGGAGCAGGAGGAGCATGAGAGAGTTCCTTGTTTTTAAGGTGTTTACTCCACTGCAGTTCATGCTTTGCATGTAGATGCCTGGTCATGCAGGTTGTGCTTAGGTTAAGAACGTTTATGCCTCGCTTCAGGCTCTGATGGCACAACATGCAAACCACTGGTGTCTTGTCGTCAGGAGCAGGCCTTGGTGTGCTCGGTGCCTGGGTGCGGTGGACAGTAGCAGGCGTACTGTCTCTGGAACAGCCGCTGTGCTTTTTCACTCTGCTCCTTCTTTTGCTATGCTGTTGCCTCTGTGCGACCAGCGCCTCTTCCTCAGAACTGCACGCCTTACTAGCACGACCTTTAGTCCACTCTGGGTCTAGGACTTCATCATCCTCCATATCATCTTCCACCCATTCATGACCCCTGCCCTCCTCGTCGGTCTGCACATTGCAGAAAGCCACAGCAGTTGGCACCTGTGTTTCGTCATCATCAGACACGTTTTGTATTATATGTATGGCAGTATTCCCATGTCCTCATCCTGCAACAAAAGTGGTTGAGCATCAGTGCATTCAAGGTCTTCCTCTTTTGGGGCAGGGCTAGGTGGATGGGCCGGGGAAACCCTGCCAACAGAGTCATCAAAAAGCATGAGACTTTCCTGCATGATTTGGGGCTCTGACTGCTTGGCTGATATGCAAGGGGGTGCGGTGGAAGACTGATGGGCATGGGCTGCGGGTGCCAAATCTGAACTGTTTGCAGAGGACTGGGTGTTAGATACTGTGAAGGAACTGGAGGCACTGTGTGCCACTCAATCTACTATCGCCTGTACATGTTCTGGCTTCACCATCTGTAGAGCGGCATTTGGGCCTATCAAATAATGCTGCAGATTCAGTCGCCTACTTGCACCAGAGGAAGGTGTTTGACTTGGAGCGGTAGTTGGTGCTGAACGGCCACGTCCTCTCCCAGCAACAGGAGCTCCACCAACACCACCACGACCATGCCCACATCCCTTATTTGATGTTCTCCTCATTATTTGCGTTCACCCACCAAGCTGAAAGATTGGTCTCTCTCTGGTGTCAATTTACCTGCCACTAGTCGACAATTATGTTCGCTAAGGCAGTGCCCGTGTCATAAAAATGCTCTGTGGACCCAGAATAATGTTTTTTGTGCCCAAAATACACTGATTTTCAATTTCTATGCGGAAATGTAAAATAGTTTTTGGTACGCTGTATGCACAAGTGGTTCGTGGAACAAGAACAAGTATTTTTGTAATATAATACAGAAAATTTGTATTTCACTGCTGTAAATTGAAATTAATTATCTATACGCCGGATGCACAACAGTTTTTTCGGCCTAAAACACGGCTTTTTTCAATAAAACCCCAAAATGCAGTTTTTAACTGCTGTACATTAACAGTAGATATTTATACTATGTATGGACACCAGATTTGGGGACCCAGAACACTGATTTGGTCACTAAAATTCACAAATGCAGTATTTAACTGCTATATATTGGAAATAATTATTTAAACGACAGATGCGCAACAGTTTTTTCGGCCTAAAACACGTTTTTTTTTCAATAAAACCCCAAAATGCAGTTTTTAACTGCTGTACATTAAAATAGTTTTTTATACTATGTATGGACACCAGATTTGGGGACCCAGAACACGGATTTGGTCACCAAAATTCATAAATGCAGTATTTTACTGCTATAAATTAGAAATAATTATTTAAATGATGGATGCACAACAGTTTTTTCGGCCTAAAACACAGTTTTTTTTAAATAAAACCCCAAAATGCAGTTTTTAACTGCTGTATATTAAAAGTAGATATTTATACTATGTATAAACACCAGATTTGGGGACCCAGAACACGGATTTGGTCACCAAAATTCACAAATGCAGTATTTAACTGCTATAAATTGAAAATAATATTTTAAACGACGGATGCACAACTGTTTTTTCGGCCTAAAACACAGCTTTTTTCAATAAAACCCCAAAATGCAGTTTTTTACTGCTGTAAATTTAAATTAGGTATTTATACTGTGTATGTATAACAGCTTTGTAATGCAAGAATATTGCTTTTTTCCCACAAAAAAGAATAATGCACTATTTCTCAGCTGTAATGTGAAATCGGTATTTAAGCAGTGTATTTCAAAATGCTTTGTGAATCAGGATTTCCACTTTTTTGTCAAAAAAATACACTTATGCTGTATTTCACAGCAGCAATGTAAAATAGGTGGTTGGAATGGGTATTTCAGACTGTTTGGTGGACCTTGAATAACATTTTTTTTCAATAAAAAACAAAGAAGCACTATTTCCCTGCAGGATTATAAAATATGTCATTGGACGGTGTATGCAGAACTGTTTTGTTGACAAGGAATACAGTTTTTCCCCCAAAATTACACGGATTCTCTATTTCACCACAGTAATGTCAAATATATATTTTGGTGGTGTAAAATAGGCTTGGTGGATCAGGATGACCACTTTTTTTTAAATTAAAGTACACTGATGCACTATTTGATAACTGAATTTGAATATACGGTTTAGTGCATAGTATACAAAAGTGCTCTGTGGCACCACAGAGCCCAGGCTAGACAAATGGACTATGTCACGGCTTTTGTCACCAAAATTCACAAATGCAGTTTTTCACTGCTGTAAATTAAATGTAGGTATTTATACCGTGTATGTACAACTGCTTTGTGAAGCAGGAATTTTGCTTTTTTCACTCAAAAACTAATAATGCACTATTTCTCAGCTGTAAAGTATTTAGGCGGTGTATTTCAAAGTGCTTTGTGGATCAGGATTTCCACTTTTTTGTCAAAAAAATACACTTATGCTGTATTTCACAGCAGCAATGTAAAATAGATGGTTGAAATGGGTATTTCAGACTGTTTGGTGGACCTTGAATAACATTTATTTTTCTATAAAAAACAAAAAAGCACTATTTTCCTGCAGAAATATAAAATATGTAGTTGGATGGTGTATGCAGAACTGTTTTGTTGACAAGGAATACTGTTTTTTCCCCCAAAATTACACGGATTCCCTATTTCACCGCACAAATGTCAAATATATATTTTGGCGGTGTAAAATAGGCTTGGTGGATCAGGATGACCACTTTTTTTTTAACTAAAATACACTGATGCACTATTTAATAGCTGAAATGGAATATACAGTTTAGTGCATTGTATACACAAGTGCTCTGTGGCACCACAGATCCCAGGCTGGACAAATGGACTATGTCACCCCTTAAACATACAAAAGGCAATATAGGGGACTCGAGCAGCCAGAATTTTTTTTCCCCTTCACTGAGCTACAAAATAGGATTAGGCTGATGTCCCTGGCTGGCTGGCACACATGCAGTACACTGCAGTGGCTAATATGGTCGCCGAGCTCCACCTCAGTAACAGATGGATTACAAAAAAAGATTTCCCTTGCAGTGGCTGGGTACAGAAATGTTGGATTGCTGAAGCTCCCTCCTTATCTATTTGCTGTATCTTGTGGATTAAAGTAGCACAGGTTCTTCTGATTTCTGCCCTATTCTGTACCTGATCACAGCACCAACATCCTCTCCCTAAGCTCAAATCAGCAGAGTGACGTGCGGCAGTACGTGACTCCAGCTTATAAAGAGGCTGGGTCACATGCTGCACTCAGCCAATCACAGCCATGCCATTAGTAGGCATGGCTGTGATGGCTTCTTAGGGCAAGAAGTAAAACGCTTGCTGATTGGCTGCTGTGCAGCCCTTCAGAAAGCTGTAAGAAATCACCGAACAACGGACCCGAACCGGAACTTTTTTAAAAATGCTCGGGTTCGGGTCCATGTCCCAAACACCCCAAACTATACAGTTCGGGTTTGCTCAACTCTATTCATGGGCTTCTCATTCGTGTCTTCATCCCGCAACAGCTAGAACATGTCCTATCTTCGGCCGTATCTTGCTGATTGCGGACCCTTTCAAGCCAATGGGTTCAACTCCGCACCACTGAGTCCACGCGGCTGGTGCCTGTATATTGTGGAGCTGCCATTTGTGGGAGCCCTTATGGTCGTGTGAATGGGGCTTTATTGAGGTCTAAAAAAATTAGATTGTGGACCAAATCGCTCACTCCTCTTCTTAGTCACAGCAGCATGATGTGGATGTCCCTTCTGAGTCTGACCCCTTTATTTACAGGCAGAGATCACAGCATTTTTCCTGTTCCTCTTCTCCTTGCTAATGCATTGGAGTGTATGAGAGTAGCAATCTGATGATTGCTTGTTATAGTTCCCAATGGGAACTATAACATAGTGTAAAAAAAATGTCTTTAAAAAGAAAAAATGAGGGGGGCGGAGCTTGCGCCTGAGGCGGATGGCAGCGTGAGCTCTGAGCTCTGTCCGCGGCATCACCCTTAAAGCCTGGAATAACTGCTTTTTATACCCAAAGATGGTGAAGATCGGTGGAGCGAAAACCGGAGATACCCAGGGACCTGTAAAGACCGGAGTCTCAGGCGGAGACATGGATAAATTTATTAAAAAGCTGCAGCCGCATATGTGGCGCGCGATGGCAAGATGGCGCCTGCCTCTCCTCGTGTACCCGGCCGCAAACCTCCGGATGCAGAAGATTGCGCTCAAGGTGGTGAGTCAGACACAGACTCACTCCCCATATCCCGTTCCTTTCTAAAAGAGACACTGGCCTCTTCACTTGCCACCGCTTTAGAGCCCATCAGCTGCGATATATCGGATATCAAACAGGATGTTAGACAGGTGGGCAGAAGGGTGGAAGCCCTGGAGGAAGCCCAAGTTCCTATAATACAACACCAACGGGCGACGACTTCTCACTTGGCGACCATCCAATCTAACCTGAACCTTCTTTTCTATGCCCTTGAGGACCAAGATAATCGAGGCAGACGCAATAATCTGCGGTTCCGGGGCCTGCCTGAATCCATACCACCAGGGGACATCCCGTACACCATTGTGCAATTATGCCTCTCTATTTTGGGCCCAGACACCGCGCATGAGGTAACTCTCGAACGGGCACACAGGGCTCTAAGACCCAAACCTATGCCATCTGCCCCACCGAGGGACATAATATGTAAATTCACTAGCTTCCCAGTAAAAGAAGCAATAATATCTAAAGCTAGAGAATCTGGCACGGTTTCATGGGAGGGCCATGATGTCTTGGTTTTTCAGGATCTAGCGCAATCTACATTGATAAAAAGGAGAGCGCTGAAGCCACTTACAGACTGGCTTAGGGCACATAATACGCAATACCGTTGGTCTTATCCATTTGGTCTATCCTTTCTATACGAGGGGAGGAGGATTACCATCTCCTCCTTTACTGATTTGCCGTCAGTCTACGATCACCTACAAATTGATCCTCTGGACATTCAAAACTGGGACCCAGTACAATCTCTTACAGATCTTCCAGCCTTACCACAACTAGAGCCTTGGGAAAAACAGCGTACACCTAAAGCTCAAAGAAGCAAGAAACATATGTCTAATGCGCATCCTAGAAGACTCTCCATGGACTCTTGAAGTATACCGGATTCCACATCCTTGGACCCAAATCAAGCATTCCTATGTGAACTCTCTCTGTTCTATGCTATAGGTGCTGCTTAGACCCTCGATCTTACACATCTTCAGTTATGGCTCATTTGTCTCTGGCAGATGGACCCATTTTTCCCCTGGTCCAAGATTTGTAATTCTCATGCAGGATGCCATTATCGTTAACTTGATATCAGTGGTGAAGTATACTTTACCCACTCTCCCTATAGCTCAGGTCCCTCCTTTTTCGTATACCTTTTGCCTCAAAATCTGTCTACCTTATTGGTGTATGTTGAGACCCTGCTTTCTATGTATGTCAGGAAATTAGTAACCAGCTTTAATTTGTCTTCTGCTATCGCTTCTGAACTTCTTCTATGTCTCACAAACCAATGAGGGGCTCTGTACATTTAATTGTACTGTTAGACTTAGGCTCAATTATTCCTGCTGAGCCATGTCGCTCCACACACTCTCTCTTGTTTCTATGCCCACCTTGCTCTTTCCTCTTTTCCTTGTCTCCTCCGCTTCATTTCCTTCCCTGTCTTACTCAGCCTCCTCCTTTCTAACACTCTTATGTTTCCCTTTCTCCCCACCTCTTCCCTACCTGGGTACCATTATTGCTCTAGGGTGATGCCGGGGCGCTTCCTGGACTTTTACTTTTTTTTTCTATACCCCCCTCCTCTCTCTATTCCTTTATATTTGCTGATATTTGTGCCTATTCTTTACGTAAAGGAATCTTGTTATATACAAGGCTCTCGTTAGGGCCTATCTTCTCCATTGATAACTACTTGTTACTGGTTACACCATGCAGAGTTATGGTTTTAGGATTGTTCAATGGTTGACAGATGTCTGTTGTTGTTTTGAACTGTGTCTCCATACCTCATTACTTAATGTTGTCACTTTTTATGCTTCTCATGATAGCAGTCCTGGGCATGGCTCCCCTGGACCCGGGGACCCGGATCCTCCACTGAAGTACCAGATATGGCTAACATAGTAATCACGTCATACAATGTGAAGGGCTTCAACGCCCCATCCAAAAGATGTCAAATTTTCTCCCATCTGAAGAAAAAAGAATGTTCTGTAGCTATGCTACAAGAAACTCATTTCCGATTCAACCACTACCCAAATCTGTCTTACTCTTTTTACCCAGACTGGTATCACTGTGGCTCCGGTTCTTCGGCTTCCGGGGGAGTCAGCATAGGATTCAGAAAAGATGTGTCTTTCCAATTGCTTGCTCAAATCCTGGACCCTGAGGGCCGTTATCTACTTCTTAAAGGTACAATTGCTAATCAGATTTATACGCTCATAAACATCTATGCACCCAACACCAATCAATTTGAATGGTTTAAAACGCTGCTCCCTATTGTTGAGACCTTCATGGAGGGCGTCACCATTATGGGAGGAGATTTTAATCTAACTTTTGAACCTCGCCTTGATACAACCTCCCTGAAATCTACGCTATCCCACAAAAATCTGATCTTCCTTAAAAAGAAATTTATATCCCTGGGCCTGATTGACGTTTGGCGGACGCTCAATCCTTCAACTAGGGATTATACATTCTATTCTAACCCCCACTGTTCCTACCACCGATTAGATTATATCCTCATTTCCAAAGAACATATCTCCTCATGTTCCAAATCGTATATAGATTCTATCCTCCACTCTGATCATGCCCCTGTATTTGCCTATGTACAAGCCCCCCAAATTCCTCCTAAAGAGTATAGATGGAGGCTTAATGAACAATTACTATCCTCTTCTGACAATATTGCTTTCATCAAGAAGCATATTGAGGAATTTTTTGTACTAAACAAACGCTCGGTCTCTTCACCTCAAGTGCTTTGGGATTCCCATAAAGCGGTGGTGAGAGGGCACTTTATTAGTTTGGGCTCCCAAATTAAGAAAAAAAGAAATGCACAAATATCCTCTCTCTTAGAGGAGATCCATAAACTTGAAATAATACACAAAAAATCTCTGCAGGACGCTCACCTCCTCAGGCTTGACTCTCTTAGGGCGGAACTCAAGGATCTCCTGAATGCCCGCAATGCTAAATTTCAATTCTACTCTAAATATAATTACTTTGCCCATGGGGACAAGGTATCAAAATTTATGATGGCTAAACTGAGGCGTAGGAAAGCCCGCAATTTTATTTCAAGGATAGCCAAGCCTGGGGGTGGTCACGTGCTTACCACTTTGGAAATTGCTAAACAATTTCAACATTACTATCAATCACTATATAACTTGCCCACTCGCACTCCCTGTGTCCCCTCCCCTTCAGAGAGTGACCCTCTTAACTCTTTCCTTGCCCAGGCCTCCCTACCGAGCCTTACCAAGGCTCAAGTAGACAGTCTACGATCTCCCTTTTCCTCCGAGGAGTTGCTAAAAACCATCCAGCAATTACCAAAGGGAAAGGCCCCGGGGCCCGATGGCTTGTCTGCAGTTTATTATGTTACCTTTAAACAAGTGCTTATTGAGCACCTCCTGTTGGTATGTAATGATGCCTTGAAAGGCTCCCCTTTATCATCTGATATGACCAAAGCTACCATAACAATAATACCGAAGGAGGGTAAGGATCTTTCTTCTTGCTCTAATTACCGCCCCATATCATTGTTAAATTTAGACCTCAAACTTCTCGCTAAAATGTTAGCTAACCGTCTATCACCCCTGTTGCCCCAACTCATTGGAACAGACCAAACTGGCTTTGTGTCAGGGAGGGAGGGCAAGGATAATTCTACTCGAATAGTGAATGCCATATCCTTCGCTACCGCACACCATCAACCATTGGTCCTCCTCAGCACCGACGCCGAGAAAGCATTCGATAGAGTTAACTGGGCATACTTGAGAACTGCCTTACGAAGCTTTGGTATCCCTGAGACGTTCTTGAATGCTCTCTTTTCCATGTACCACAATGCCTCGGCGTCGGTGCTGGTGAATGACACCTATTCACCCCCCTTCCGTATTTCTAATGGTACACGACAGGGATGCCCCTTTCCCCTTTAATTTTTGTCCTTGCTATGGAACCGTTACTCCAGATTATTAGACATCATACCCTAATTAAAGGACTACCTCTGGGTGGTCGTGAACATAAGGTTGCCGCCTTTGCAGACGACCTGTTGGTTATGACCACTAACCCAGATACCTCCCTACCATTACTTACAGATCTCTTCGAACAATTTGGTGCTTTGTCCAATTTCAAGGTGAACATGACCAAGTCCTTTATATTGGATGTTGGCCTTCCTGCTCTTATGCGAGGAAAACTGGTCAAGAGTTCTCCTTTTAACTGGAACTCACCTTACATTACTTACCTGGGGGTAAAACTTACGTCCGATGTTCGGCAGCTTTTTCATCTGAACTATACCCCCCTACTACAATCAGTGCGCGATAAATTATCAGTCTTAGACACACCAACCCTATCGTGGTTTGGCAGGAAGAACGTGGTCACATCATTGATCATTCCCAAACTAAACTATCTTCAACAAACCCTCCCCATCCCTGTCCCTAAAACCTACTTCTCCTCTTTTAATTCAGCAATAAGGTCTTTCATCTGGCACAACAAACAACCACGTATTGCGTTCTCCACTCTATCCAGACCCAGGTCCCATGGAGGTATTGGTCTGCCAAGTGCCGGCCTTTACAATACAGCCATTCACCTAGCCAGAGTGACTGATTGGCTACGGTCCACAGAACATAAGACTTGGATAGGTATGGAAATGGCCCAAACTCCCCGTTCTTTTAGAAGCCTTTTGGTGCTTCCACTGGACAGAAGGAAACTATTGCCTTCTTGCTCCCCCACTATTAAAGCAACTATGTCCTCTTGGGACTGGTTCGTGTCCTCTCCTTGGGGATTTCCTGTACCGTCCCCGCTGATACAAATATCAGATGTACTGGCGCTGGCCCCAGGGAGCTGACGCGACCCTTCCTATTTCCCTCAAGACGCTAAATACCCCGGTTCTCCGATTATTTGATGAGGCCGGTTTGGTCTCAGAAACTCTACTTAGGGCCTCTCACCCAGACTGGGATAAATCCCACTTTGGCTCCCATTTCTTACGCACCTTCATTACTAAAAATATATCCTACTCTTCCTTATTACGCCCGTTAACTTGGTTTGAAAGTCTGATCTCGAACCATAGACCTCCCACCAAACTGATATCAAAATTCTACAAATGGCTAATTACTCCAATATCCATGCCTGCTCCAGCGTGTGTCCGTCTATGGGAGAAGGACCTACAATATTCATTCTCAGACACTCAATTAGCTAAACTATACCTGATCCCACATACATCATCTAGATGTGTCCGGATCCAGGAAAACGGATACAAATTGTTTTCTCGGTGGTATAAGACACCGGATATTACTAGCAGATTCTCTCCCCATAACACGGACACATGCTGGCGCTGTAAGACAGACGCAGGGTCCTTTTATCATATCTGGTGGACCTGCCCGATAGTGCAATCGTGGTGGTCCTTGATTTTCGAAAAATGTAATACTGTTTGTGGCACGAGGATAGACCCAGATCCCAAACTGGCCTTGCTTAATTTGGAAACGTCGGAATCCCCCCCTCCTCATTCATACCTTTTCAGACAAATGTTAACGGCTGCTCGCCTGCTCCTCCCCAGATATTGGTTGACCGCTGAAACCCCATCTATAGATCATTGGTTTAATAAAATAGACTCTATCTACAGATTTGAAGAGATTGCGGCATGGGAGACACACTCCCATAATAGGTTTGAATCTAAATGGCTGGCTTGGAAATCCTTTAGATATACCAGACCCTAGGAAGCTATTACTTGATACTGTGACTTCTAATCTTTACCTGATATGAATGAGACACACATTCGGTTATAGTTACGTTTTGTGTTACTGCATATGTTACTAACCCACTGCTCGTGCGATTTTACCTGTGCCTACAATGTGAATGTATGCTATCACAATGGTTTTTCGCTCTCCATTTAATTGTAACTTGCAATTTTTAATAAACATTTTAAAATTAAAAAAAAAAAAAAAAAAAAAAAAAAAAATGAAAAAGAAAAACATTTTTTTTTATCACCCACCTTTCCCCAAAATGCAAATAAAAAATGTAGAGAAGCAATCTGATGATTGCTTGTTATAGTTCCCAATGGGAACTATAATATAGTGTAAAAAAAATGTCTTTAAAAATGAAAAATGAAAATGAAAAAAAATGAGAAAAATGAAAAAAATGTAGTAGCAAAATATTTTTTCCAATATGGCAAACAGTGTAACCTCCCTCAAAATATTAAATGAAAAGTAATGATGAGGGAGCACCAAAGTGCTCGGGTGTTTGGGTATTCGGTCCGAACACATAGCGATATCCACTTTTACATAGCGACAAAATCACGCCCAAAATCCGGCCCCTTCAACAAATAAAACATTTTTAGAAGTAAATTTGTTAGGAAACATTCTTTCCTGTGTATTCAATTGTATATACAGTGAAAATGCTGCCAAAAATTACAAGGGAGATGCACTCTGATACAGCCTGTATATCACATAAAGGAGGGCCTCATTCACATGGTACTACAATTGTTCAGGTACACTGCTGCACTCATAAAGCCTATGTACTAAGCGAAAGGACTGGCAAAAATTACAAGGAACCGGCACCCTTTATTACACATAAAGGAGGGCATCATACACACCCTTGAAAAATATATTGATGGCCTGCTGGTGACCCTCAAAAACATTTGGAGCAAGAGCCTGCTGGTTACCCTCTAAAACATTATAGTTGAGGGCCTGAAGGTAAGCGGACCCTATAAACAAATTGTAGTGAGGGCCTGAAGGTGAGCGAACCCCATAAAACATTGCAGTGATGGCCTACAGGTCAGCAGACCATATAAAACATTAGAGGTGAGGGCCTGAAGCCGAACAAACCCCATAAAACATTGCAGGGATGGCCTACAGGTGAGCAGACCATATAAAACATTAGAGGTGAGGGCTTGAAGCTGATCGAACCCCATAAAACATTGCAGGGATGGCCTACAGGTGAGCAGACCGTATAAACATTAGAGGTGAGGGCCTGAAGCCGAGCGAACCCCATAAAACATTGCAGGGGTGGCCTACAGGTGAACAGACCGTATAAAACATTGGAGGTGAGGGCCTGAAGCCAAGTGAACCCTACAAAATATTGTAGTGAGGGCATATATATTCTGTATGGAAGAGGAGGCGGAGGAGGAGGCGGATAAGAAAACAAAATTCAAACATATACTCTTTTTTTGTGTTGAAAAAGGTTCATCTGAATCTTGTGGATTGAGTACATTATAATTAAGCATACATTTAAATTGCGTTTTTGTTCCTTATTAGCTCAGCTTTCCTCTGGTGGAGTGGAGAAGTCAGGGGCAATCCAGGCCTTGTTCATTTTTATCTGAGTCAACCTGTCAGAATTGTCATTGGACAAGAGGATACGCCTATGTTATAATGCCACCAGCAGCACTAAATACAAGCTCAGACAATAAGCTGGTGGCAGGGCAGGCCAGCACCTCCAAGGCGTAGAGCTCAATTTCATGCCACATGTCCAGCTTGGACACCCAGTAGTTGCAAGGCACTGAGTGATCATTTAGGACGCTGACACAGTCTGCAATGTATTCCTTCACCATCTTCCAAAACTTTTCCCGCCTTGTAGCACTAGGCCACGCTTCAGGGTGAGGTTGCTGGCGGGGTGTCATGAAAGTGTCACATGCCTTGGAAAGTGTTGCCCTGCCTCTGTTGGAACTACTGTGTGTTCCCCTTGTCTCCCTTCCTCGGTTGCCTAAGGAAGTACGGACTCTGGCGGCTGCATTGTCAGATGGAATATTTTGGAGCAATCTGTCAACAAGTACCTTCTGGTATTGCACCATTGTACTCATCCTCTCCACCACAGGAATGAGAGATGAGAAGTTCTCTTTGTAGCGGGGGTTGAGAAGGGTAAACACCCAGTAATCTGTGTTACCTAAAATGCGTAAAACGCGAGGGTTTAGGGAAAGGCAGCCTAAAAGGAAGTCAGCCATGTGTACGAGAGTACCAGGCAAGACGTCGATGTTAACTTCAGGATGACTCTCCATACCCTCATCCTCCTCCTCCTCCTCTTCTGCCCATCCACGCTGAACAGATGGAATTAAAGTTCCATGCGTACTAGCCTCTGTAGCAGAGGCAAGTGTCTCCAGCTCCTCCTCTTCATGGCCCAATTCCACAACATTCACCCAGTGTGCGGTCAAGGACATGAAGCGTCCCTGGCCACCTGCACTTATCCATGTGTCCGTGGTGAGGTGGACCTTCCCAGTAAGTGCGTTGGTCAGTGCACGGGTGATGTTCTGGGACACATGCTGGTGTAAGGCGGGCACAGCACACCTTGAGAAATAGTGGTGGCTTGGGACTGCTTACCGAGGGACGGCCTCCGACATCAGGCTGCGGAAGGTCTCAGTGTCCACAAGCCTAAATGGCAACATTTCAAGGGCCAGTAATTTTAAAACTTGCCCATTTAGTACTATGGCCTGTATGCGGGTGGGTAGGTGGGTATTTGCGCTTGCGTTCAAATGCCTGTGTTATCGACATTTGGACGCTGTGCTGGGACAGGGAAGTGTATGTTGTTGCTGATGGTTCATGCGAAGGTCTAGGTGCAGGGCGAGGGGCATCCGGGCCTGCGCCTTCGACAGGGGATTGGCCAGCAGTGCGTAACACAGAGGAAGAGGAGGCAGTGGTGGGACCCGCAGACCCAGATTGTGGACCCAGGCGTTTGGCCCTCTTGTTAGGGTGCTTGGATGCCATGTGGCGGATCATGCTGGTGGTGGTGAGGTTGCTAGTGTTCACGCCCCGGCTCATTTTGGTACAGCACAGGTTGAAAACTACCACTCTTTTGTAGTCTGAACTTTCCTCAAAAAAGCACCATACTGCGGAACACCTACCTCTTGGCAAGGTAGATTTACGCATGGGGGTGGTCGGTGTAACGGTTGTGGGCCTGTTTAGTGTGGGCCAACGTCTTCCTTTTGCAACCCCACTGCTTCTTCAAGACTGTTGCGGTGCTGCGGATCCCTCCTCTTGGGTCAGTGACCTCATCGTCCACCACCTCCTCTTCCACTTCCTCACTCTGCTCATCCTCCTGACTTGACCTAACCACCACCTCGGTGATTGACAACTGTGTCTCATCATAATCCACCTCGTGAACGAATGATTGACGTTCACCACCGTCATCTTCATGAGACTGTGAAGGCTCAAGAGGTTAGGAATCAGGGCACAATATCTCAGGTACCTCTTCAAGCGTGCTTGGCGAGAGAGCCAAACCAAGTACTGGCAATGAAAAGAAGTCATGTGAATATCCGAGTGTGGGATCACTTGTTTGGCCAGACGCGACATGGTGGGAGGAAGGAGGATCAGAGTGAGGATTCGGTTGACCAGACTCTTGGCTACAGAGACTGGACTTTGTGGAAGAGAGGGTGGTGCTTAACCGACTGTCTTCCACAATCCAACCACCTGTTCGCACTGGTCCGACTTGGACAGTGTTGCCCTGCGCACTCAGCTAAGTTGGACATGAAACTGGGTAAGGTGGATTCTTTTGTATTTTTCTGGTGCACTGGCAGCAGGCACAGTTTCATTGCGCCCAGGGCCAGGGCCTCTGCTTGCACCATCAGCATCACACCCACTTCCCCATCCCTTTGTGCTCGCCTTCTTTATATTAATGGTTTTGTCTGTAGATGTGGAGCAGATTGTTTTACTGTCCGCTAAAGACACAGTTTTCTGATGCAGGACAGTACTGGATACAGAAAAATACTGATTTTAGGCACTACACTAGCCCACAGATAATGTAATTTTGACGTACTGTATACATAAAAATACAGATTTTGGGCACTAGACTAGCCCAGAGATAATGAAATTTTGACGATACACACTGTATTGACTTCCAGTAGGGTACTGGATACACAAAAATACAGATTTTGGGCACTACACTAGTCCAGAGATAATGTAATTTTGACGATACACACTGTATTGACTTGCAGTAAGGTACTGGATACAGAAAAATACAGATTTTGGGCAATACACTATGCCAGAGATAATGTAATTTTGACTATACACACTGTATTGACTTGCAGTAAGGTACTGGATACAGAAAAATATGGATTTTTGGGGTCTACACTAGCCTAGAGATAATGAAATGTTGACGATACACACTGTATTGACTTCCATTGTGCTCGCCTTCTTTATATTAATGGTTTTGTCTGTAGATGTGGAGCAGATTGTTTTACTGTCCGCTAAAGACACAGTTTTCTGATGCAGGACAGTACTGGATACAGAAAAATACTGATTTTAGGCACTACACTAGCCCACAGATAATGTAATTTTGACGTACTGTATACAGAAAAATACTGATTTTGGACACTACACTAGCCCAGAGATACTGTAATTTTGACGATACACACTATATTGACTTGCAGTAAGGTACTGGATACAGAAAAATACAGTTTTTTGGCCCTACACTAGCCCAGAGATAATGTAATTTTTGACAATACACACTGTATTTGCTTCCAGTAAGGTACTGGATACAGAAAAATACAGATTTTGGGCACTACACTAGGCCAGAAATAATATCATTTTGACGATACACACTGTGTTGACTTGCTGTAAGGTACTGGATACAGAAAAATGCAGATTTTGGGCACTACAGTAGCCCAGAGATAATGTAATTTTTACAATACACACTGTATTCGGATATAGTTCTATATTGGATACAAATTTGTCCCAAATAAAATGTATTCTCTGCTGGAATACTGTTTTTACGGTTGCGGCCTAAACGCACACACAGATGTGCCCAAAACTAGTTAACTATGAATATATAAAAATATATATCAAATAAGAATATATATAAAATATAAATCACTCACTGCTGGAGTAATTAATATAACGGTTGCGGATTGAACGCACACACAGATGTGGCACAAGTTAGGTTAATTTCCCCAGAAAAAATAATTTCTCTGATTGTGCAGTGTATATCTCAGTACCAGGCACACTGTAGTGAATAGGCCCCTTTTTATAATGTCTGCCCAACACACTGCTTTATGATGGCGTATTGTAGATGTCACTAATGAGAAATTTTCTGTCTTTCAGCTCCTCACAGCATTGTATCCATTATTAAATGGTGGAATTAGAAAGTGCAACCTGTCCTGCAGGAAACAAGCCCTCATACAGATATGTGAAAGGCAAGGAGTGAAAAACTAAAATGGAAAAACTAAAAACCCTCTGGGGCTGAAAAGATTAAAGAGCTTAAAAATGGGGAGGGAAGAAAGAATGAAAATATGTAAAAAAATAATAATAATAAAATACTGAAATGATATACTTTAGAAGACCTCTAGAAGACCTCAGAGAGTCATAAACTAATTGTCAGGCCAATTGGAGGATATTGATTTGTGTAGAATTCTGTGCCTAAACTAATCAAATGTGTTTTAAAATTCTGCTAATTGGATACAAAACGAATTTCAAGAAGTTTGCTCATCTCTAATCCAGAGCTTTCACCAGAATGGAATCTTAACTGACTCAAAATTGTCAAGGAGAAGATAGGGTTAATGTGTTTGTCCCTTACGATGATAATCAGCACCTATCCCTTCCATGTTGTTACAACATGTCCTGGAATAGTTAAACGTGAGAACAGTACTGCTCTCTTTATCCTACTCAAAGGGATTTCTAAGGCTGCTTCCCTGTCACAAAAGGTGCATTCACACAACTGTATGTATTTTGCAGTCCAAAAAAAAAAAGGATGACATCCGTGTCACATCCGTGTTTTTTTTTCGTTGACCCATTGTAACAATGCCTACTCTTGTTCACAAAACGGACAAGAATAGGACATGTCCTACCTTTTTGTCGGGACTACAGAACGGACATATGGATGCGGACAACACATGGTGTGCTGTTCGCATTTTATGCGGACCCATTGAAATAATTGAGTCCGCATCCGATCAGTATAAAATGTGGATCGGATGCGGACCAGAAATAAAGTTGTGTGAATGGGGCCATAAAAAAAACACGTACAATAGTATTATAAATGGCATACGGAAGGGGAAAAATTTAAAATGTCACATTGGGGCCAAGGATGTCCAAGGTATACTTTTGACACTGACGTCTAGGATCCAACAGTGTCAGCTATGACTTGTAGGGGAAGACCCATTTTTTTATTTCCCTGCAACACCAGGTAGAAGACACAGCATTACAAGGTATACAGTTAGGACACATTAAGACAGTTTTTTTCTTATGTTTCACTGGCTATATTGTGGGCTTAGGCATATTTGCAATTTTTTTTTATCACAAAATTTTTGCTCTGCTTGCCTTCTGCAGCCTGCATGCACTCTCCTACATTGCAGGCTGATTACTTCCATTTAGTGTAAAAACCATCTGTAGCCCCTCTCCCTGCTCTCCTCCACACAAGTCTAAACTGACATTTTTACAACCAAATAAAATAAACTTGAATCAAAAAGGTTGTCAGATTAATGAATGTTCAGGAGAACAGACAGAGTAACTGCAGACTGAGGTGTCAGAGAACTTGTCTGACAGATTCCAGACGGCAGTGTACGATGAGATGTACCCTTTCTCTATATCTACGCTACTGCTAGCTGCAGTAAATCTTAGCCAAGGATATACGTACCATAGAGAAATCCAATGCATCTGCTAGAAATTGGCCATATTGTCCCTATTGTGATGGACGTTAGTGGTGATTCAGTGCTAGCAAACAAGGTTTTTACAAATGTACTCAACAACATGGGATGAAAATGGGGTGAAAATTGGATGTGGGCACTAGGACGCTATGTCGCGGGTGTTTAGGGATTTGGTGGGGTCAATTGGTTAATAAAAGAAAGCAATTTTTTAGCTTTGCTATTGGACCTCTCGCAATTTTTGTGCTGCAAAGTTTCTGATGAGCTTTTAAGTTCATGTTCAGAATTCGATTTCGTAGAACCTTCCCTCTTTTAAATTCCACAGCTATCCTTCTTCTCTACATTGTTCATTTTGTGCATGACCGATGTATGCCGGTTGAGTATTAAAAAGTTGGTTTAGCAAAGAAAGACTCAGAAGAAAAAAATTGCAAACTTGTTTTTTGGTTTTTTTTCCACTTGAAACTAGGAAATTCTCATGGATAAAGCACTGGCATTATTTGTATTAGACTAATGTACAATGCGCCCTGTTTAACCTGCCAACTTAGAAACCGAGACAAAACTAGTGTTGTGGCGACAGTGGCATTACAATTGCATTGAAGTGCTACGTAATGTACTTTCGTGAAAAGAGTCTGGCTCTACAGAGAGACATGGATAATGAGGGTGCCTAGCGCTCTATTCAGCAGCTGCCTTAAAAGGATTTTTTTGTGTTTTCAGAGTATCCATAGCAATGAATAACCTGTCTATAGAGAAGCGTTCTGAATTCGGGATTAACATTACAATATTACATAGGTAGGACATGCATTGTGATGGAAATGGGAATGGTCTTCTAAAAACAAAAAGTTGTTAGAGTGGAGCATAAAAAAATGTCCACTCAGCTATGAAGCAGATTATCTCCTCATGACCCTGGAGCTGGCCCTCTGATTCGTTGTGCAGAGGCATCCGTATAGTCAGGGAAGAAAGTGACAAACCAAGTCCAGTTACCATGGCTAACCAGAAATGTGTAGAACCCCAGAGCTGGAGGTACTACATTTTTGTATATAGTTGTTGTATTAGGTATTGTAATTTATTTTGTATTATTTTATTATCAGTTTTACCAGTTAAAGTTTATGGATGACAAGGGTTAACAAGGAACAGGGCTAACCACCCTGGTCCTCCCCTGGTAGGAAAAGACTGGTCCTGCTTCTTATCAGGAGGGAAAGTTTCTGTGGAGGCACTGAACTGAGAGGAGCTCCTGGAAAAGGTTCTACAAAGATATCATATATATCAAGCCTCAAGTTAATCCTTGAGATAAAAGACAGCAGAGTGATCCTTTATCTCTATATCAGCATCTACAGACACTGATGTGATCTAATCATCCAATGTGCCAATATATTCCTTACTGGATCCAGAAAAGATTGCCAAATTCTCTGCTACATTGCACTTAGTAAAAAAACGACTTGTATATGTTTAAATCTGGCCTCATGCTTCAATACTACATTTCCAGGGAGCAACGTCCTGAGGGAGTACACCATGATACAACACTTCATCAGGGCCACTACCACTCCCATCCTCTGCCCCAACTCCTCCAGGGCTAGCTGCTACAGACCAAGCTATATATTGCCAAATTCTGCAGTCCCTCCTTCTAATTAATCCTTGTAAAATAGCTATCAAACAAGAGAGAAGGCAGATGTTTGCCGGCCCTGAGAGAGCTCAGACTTGGAATGGTGGAGATGGCAGCAGAACATAGACATGGATAATGTAGTAATCAAAGAAGCCAGGGATCAGGGCTAGATCTGAAGGAATAAATCAGGTAAAGGAGGAGCAGGCTACTCTGGCCAAGAAAGCTTCTGCTCTATCATATTCCTTAGTCTTTAATTAATTCCTATCAGGTTTCCAGCTATGGTAACAATAACCCAGCCAGCAGCCTTCAAATTTGTGTTGGGTTTAATTATAGCGGAAGAAATACCATGCTTTTAAATCTCTTCAGGCGGAGATACTAATTAGTCTTCAGTGTTTCTAACTTATGATTAAAAATAAAAAATCACTGAAATAAACGTGGCCTAAATGGGAGGAACTGCTCAAACCCCAAACACTGTTGCGTATTTCTAACTGGGGGAGCAGCTTATCCGCATGTGACGTGGTGAATGAAGGGGCAGCCGATATGTTCCTGACTGGGGATATTCCCCTATGATATGTTATTGTTACGGTGGCGGTCTGTGCCCACTGCCACTCCACTCTTTATGCAGGGCACAGCTGCGGTGGTTCAGTCCCGTCAGAGTCCCACTTCACCTGTCCTTGGGCCTGAACACCGAGGCTGAGGCCTGCTTCCTGCTGGCCTCTTACTGCCCGTATGGGGTGTGCATTCTCTCTGGCTCTTAAAGGGTCAGAATGCACACCTCGTCCTTCTCTAACCTATGACTGGTCACCTTAGGGTATCTAAGGCACCTTTCCCTGTAGGAAAGTGCCTGAGCAATGGGTTCTAGTTTGCTACTTTCCTGCAAAGATGTGCTACTTATAATTTTTCCCTCACCATCGTGGGTTTAAGCCAGCTATCAAATGTTAAGTGCCCAGCTGTCAGACTCTCCCAGGGACCTAAGACAGCAGACTGTCATGCTTCGGTGACACAGACAGTAGTTTCTACCATTTGTCTACTCTGATTTCCTATGTCTATCCCTCATTTATCTCTCTGTTGCTGCTATGGGTCCCAGTGGTCACGCAACTGCTCTTGCGATCGCCAAAATCCCAGTACACTAAGAAACCTGCTGGGTCTGGTGACCCCTAGTTGTACTTCTGTCCCTCTTTTCTCATTATAAGGAATCTTTCACTAGTTTGATGTTGAGGGCAGCATATACTAGTCATAGACATCCTAATTACAATCCAGTGTCACTTACTATTTTAAACAGTTGTTTTCTTAAAATCAGCATTGGCCAGCTCCGGCAAATCCTTCCTGGGTACTGGAGTCCATTCAATGTACTGCAAGCTTTTGAATTCATGAGCTCCCGGATGCCCGATTACCCGACCACTTATTCTCAGCTTTCTCCTGATACAGTATAGTAAGAGACCAGTCAATTATCTGAAGGTCACAGGAAGAGCTGCTACTTATGAAAACTGGGAATCAAACTCTTGAAACCCACTAGATCTTCTCACTATGGATTTTAAGAAAATAACTGTCCAAAAAATAATAAGTGATCTGCATTCGAAGCAGGGCCCCAGGACAGCATGAAACAATTAGATGAGCACAAGATAATATTTTGCTCCAGCAACTATCTACTACAACCAAATTATTTAATCATTTGGTGCCATTAAGATCTGAAATGTCTGTATTTAGATGGATGTTTCAAATAACGGAGATCAAAAGGGCAAAAAACAATATTAATAAAATGTGACTTTCAATAAAAACAAACATACAATAAACAATAATGCCAGATAATAAGTCAAGCCATGAACACCAAATATACGGTCACCAAAACCAATTATCTAGCACCAATTACACTCTGGTCACTTGATATGCATTAACTGGTTCAACTGTGGTGCAATGAGTAGGAATGGTCTTACCAGTTCATGAAGATCATCCATGTGACCTGAGATTTTATGTCCATTGTAGCCAAGGGGTGTGAGACACTGTCTAGGGGTTTGTAACACTGTCCAGAGGTATTGGTGGTGGGCACTGTCCAGCACACTGGGCTGTTGTCATATGCACAAAAGATCCTGGACATGTTTACAACAACCCTGGTGCTCAATATATGGTAGTGCATTGTTTCAGAACCACTGGTGGATCTGGGGTAGACTTCTAGACAAACACATAAGAATGCCTTCATCTAATGTCAGCAGATAATTTTAGGTTTTCCTATCACAAGGACTAGGCCCCACATTGGTTTGCTCTATATTATAGACACTGTCTTGGGCAGATGAACAAATTGGAACTGTGTAACAAGGACTCTAAGGGACAAAGGAAGTCAAATGGACAATCTTCAGGAACCGGTAAAAAGTTACGACAACCAAAATGGCAAAAGCAAGTAAAAATGTTAGACATAGCTTATAATACAAAACTAACACAAAAGTCCATGCAAACTGTATACTAAACCATAGTTAGTGTACATCTCTCCTTTATGACCACAGATGATGACTATATTCATGGCAAAGAAAGATGAGGATGTAATATACAGAAGGTAGATTCATAAAATAACCTAATGCATTTTGGATTACCTAAGCACGTCCTTGCGCCTTCTAAATGTAAGCATTCTTCAGAGTCATCTATCTTCCTTCACACAAATGTCTTAGATAATCTCTTCAGACCACAGTTATTTTCTTCTCTAGTATATCAGTCCTGTGCTCGTAGGCCTTTCCCCAAGTAGCACTTTGCTGCATTACCACCAAGCGAATAGGCGCCCTGTTCTCTGGCACTGTCTCCGGAGCGTACTCCTTACTGGGATCCCTTCCCCGGCAGTCATACAACACACAGGAGATAAGGAAAACCAGCAAGAGAATGACATAACTGGCTACCAGAATTATTAAGTTCAGAGTCACCGGGTCAATTTCCAAATAAAACTCCATGACGTCTCATCTTCTTTCGCTCTTCTTCTTCTGGGTTATGGATTCCTTCAGTTCTGTGTGAACTGGAAGAGGTGAATGGATGCTAATAGATGCTCAGGATTGTGTGGTAAAAATACATTTAATCCCCTCCACTCATTTCTAGGCTGCATGATTAAAGCGGCTCAATTTAATAACTTAATCCTCTCCCTTTGAAGACCATGTAGAAGATGCATTTTATTTGATTGAAGTGAAAGCGTGGTCATATCACCACTCAAAGCTGATTAAATATGAAGATTGGCGCCACTATTGGTGGCTTTCTGATCATTTTAGACTGATAATACACTGACCTTTGAGGTGTGCCAGAGGGCATTTGCATGTCTGTATTGACAGAGGCATCAGAGGCAAAATATTATTGGACATCTTATCTTATTGGACAATAGGCAACAAAATAGACCATCTAATCAGAGACCTTGAAAGTAACGGAGATTGCAGATAACCAGTATCTATCTGGGAAGATTCAGCATTTTTGAAGGTCTCTTTGTTAAGACTGCAAAGTTCTGTCATATAATTATATTTTCTGCTTAAAGGGATTGTCCATAGACTCTATGAAGTGGGTTCCTCTGTTCAAGGTTCTCATTTTCTTGACCAGAATGCAGAATGATGACTAAGAGCATCTCTCGCCCTGGAGGACTTGTCCTGTCCTGCAGTGAACTGACAGCCTATTGTTTGGAATGAACACTGTGTAATGCCTCATTTCCCCTGTGGTGGCGCTGCAGGGAAACTAATCACTTCCAGGATTCCCTGAAAGGATCCCATTATGGAATGCTTTGTGATCTGCTCATTTGTCAAGAGAACCTTTTAACAAATAGGGATTGTGTACAACAGAGAACCCCTTTAATGGACTGTAGAGGAGTGTAAAATAGGCTTCATTATGAGTGATTCATTGACAGAATGAGAAAATTCTGCCATAGTGGCACACCAGTCTAGAAGATCATGATGCAGAAGTGAGATGGGGTTACTAGAAGAGGGGGACGGAGTGACACAGACATCCTTTATGGAAGGGGAGGAAACAATCTGAGTGCCAGGTGATGACATTTTGTTGGCCTATGTTCGAGCCTTGTGGCCTGAGTTAAAATACATGTAATCGCACATAGTATATATGAAGTATGATCATAAATGAGTGTTTTTGATTATGATTTGTGATATGTATGCAAATTATTAGATATTTACTTGGCGAATGTTTTTTTGTGAACATACAGTAAGTTTCCAAAATATCATTTTAAAATTATTCCCCAATTTTTATTTTATTTTTTGAAATCCTAGTTAATACAGTAGAATACCCATACCTTTGTTGTGGTCCTAATTGTATGTGGTCTATGGTGGATTTAAAGGGTAATCTGGTATAAATAGGGGGTTGCCTGGTTTTAAGAAAATCCACTTTCATATTAAAGTTTGAGTAAAAGGAAGGGGCCCCTCATCTATTAGCAAGAGCAGCTAGTGGTTATAAGGAGCACATTTAGCTTTGGAGGACCAAACACTTTTACGCACTACATGGACAGCCTAAGGGAACACTTGTAATTCTTTATTTCCCCTGTGGTGGTGCTGCAGGGAAATTAAAAATGTGTTGCTTAGTTTCCCTGCAAATGACAGTTGATCAGCTTGGTATTCTGTGCTTAGGCTACTGATAGGGAACAGTAGTGTGCCCCTGTATAGAAACAATATACGTCTCTTTCACACCAACTACCTTAATTTAATGGGAGTGATAGAGAACCTCCTTTATAACACTTTACAGTAATGCTAGCCATAGCAAGTGGAACCGTTAATGTAGCCCCCAACATGCAACCTAGTAGGCAACAGGAAATTGGTGCAAGCGGACCCTTCTTGCCCGCAGGACCCTTTGAAGCTGCACAAATGTCTCACATGGTATGTGTCTCTTTGGAAATGGACTCTTCACATGTACATGTAGGTGGTATACATACTTTGGGAGTAATCCATATTGACCTCTGACCTGTCTATTGACCACACGCACTCAGTATATGTCTAAAACAGTCATATTAATAGGGGGTTGCCTGGTTTTAAGAAAACCTTGTGATTCTTTGGGCCCACAAGAAGAAATTCTCAGGGACCAACCCTTATATCATCATCAATAATGTTGAATAGGTGGTTTATAAAAAAAAAATAGGCCCTCATGGCAGGTGTTTGTCTCCAAAGGCAGCTTCAAATGGGTCTTTTCTCCTAGACCTTTGGGTCCACGATTGAGCCAACTAGAGGATCCTCTGGTACTCTGGTCGGCCACTCTGACCCTAGCATAAAGAATATCCCTTTGACATACACTGGGCAGGTATACGTCTGCATAACTTTTTTTACTGTATACTTTTCCTACACTTTTCTATGCTGTCGGACACAATAGAAATTGGAAGCCTATGAGCACCATATCTCACTGTATGTCTGGGATACATCATTAGAAGCATTTTTCAGAGATCCTCCCAACGTAAGCGTCCAATGTAGGTCGATTTGCGAAGAGGCTTTATTTTTTTACATAAAAAATTCATTTAGACAGAATAGTATTATATAGTATAATAGTATTATATTACTGTATTATGCAATGTTCAGTACATTCATTCCGAGGATTATACTCCTAAATACTGTGTAGGAACAAGCGATTTTTATTTTCTATTTTTAAGATGTTTGTCGCTTGCCTTTTATCTATATAGAATTAGTCTTAAAATTTGGCAGCGACATTGAGACATCTGTTCTGATGTTTGCAATCATCTGTAATTAACAGCTTAAAATAATAAAAGGGACTGAGAAACTATAGCAGAGCGAGATGATTAAATGGCAATAAACGATCTACAATCTAAAGGTTTCACGGAACGGTTTGTGGTTCATCCTGGTGCACGTTACTGTTTAATCAGATATCAATGATTTACTAATTGTTACTTTGAGAATGTTGAGCTTCTGATCATTTTAATCCCTCATTAAAGAGGTGGGATGTCAAGTGAATTTATCATCAATCTACTCTTAGTTTAACGTAATGTATTTTTCAGACTATAGGACACACCCAGATGTAGTTTATTGTATTTTTCAGACTATAGGACACACCCAGATCTAGGCAATTGAAAATAAGAATAAAAAAGGGATTTTATCTCCTGGTCTGGTTAATCTAAGAAAAAAAAAAGTGAGGATTATGGTATATGAGAGATTCTTATATTTTATTCCCTAGTAGGTTAAATAGAGGATATTACCTGGTGGTCTATGATATAAGAAAGCTGTATATTTTATTGCCTGGTGGTCTAGTCAAAGCATGTTATTGATACCTGGTGGCCTAGACAGCAAGACTATTATTGGGAGGTCTAGGGTACAACAGAGGGTTAATTCCTAATGTTCTAAGGCAGGCATGTCCAAACTGCGGCCCTCCAGCTGTTGCACAACTATAACTCCCAGCATGCTTGTATAGCCTACAGCTATTAGGGCATGCTGGGAGTTGTAGTTTTGGAGCAGCTGGAGGGCTGCAGTTTGGACATGCCTGTATAATCTAAAGTGTATGAAGGGGTTTCTATTTTGTTCCCTCATGGTCTAAAGCAAAAAAAATAAAAAATACCTGGTGTTCTGTGGTATATGAGGGGGTAAATATAAGGTATGTAGGGCAAAAATGTAACTTATTTGAAGTAAAAAAATGAGGTCTAATATCCCTTAAGTCGTAAGCCACATACAGTTTTTTTTATTATCATCCAACAAGCAGGGAAACCATGGCTAACCGTGTAATAGTTGATGTTTTCTGTGGTGCACATCCAATGGTTATAGTAGTCCTATCCAGTCCAATTTAGTTTTAGAAGGTGCCATTTTTTGTGGCTACAAGTCCTTTACCAGAAGAAGTGAAACTGGAATAGATGGATTTGCTCCATCTTGTGCCTGATGATAATACTGCATCTGCAAAACCTTAATGATGACTTAACTGAAGAAAAAGCGAGTTCAGGACTATTTTCAAATGTATACCATCTTCCCAGAATTTATGGTGCATACATGGCCTATAAGCCTCCTTACGCTGAGGAGGCGCTCCCCCCAAATTTATACGTTCACATGGCCTTTTAACTGTATGGGGTGAAAGTGCCAGAGCAATAGTAGCCACAAACCATTTAACAGTGCAAGAAGCCAGAGTCCCCCCACTAGAACTTTGCTCTCACTATCATCACGACTTTTGTTTATAACTAGTCCATGGCAGTACAGATGAGCAGATTTCTGATTTTATCGAATCGGCTCTCAAATTTGTTTTGGTCTGAATAGATTTGTCCTGAATCAGAACTGCTCATATTGCCCTTAGAAGTTTTGTATGACACATTGAGGTCTCCCAGGGCTGCATCTAACCAATTTCCAGCTCTTTAACTCCAATACATCATTAGTAATGTCAAAGTGGCAGTGACAGATATGGCTATGCATAAATGGATAGTAGCCAGAGTTAACAACCAGCGTTTACAAGCAGCAGCATCAGGAGGAGGCCACAGGGTGGCACAATGACAGTGTGGAGTTGGCAGCAGCATCAGAAGGCCACAGAGTGGCACAATGACAGAGTGTGGTGGGGGCGGCAGCAGCAGCATCAGGAGGAGGACACAGAGTGGCACAGTGACAGTGTGAAGATGGCAGAAGCAGCATCAGGAGGCCACAGAGTGGCACAATGACAGAGTGTGGAGGTGGCGGCAGCAGAAGCATCAGGAGGAGGCTGCAGGGTGGCACAGTGACAGTGTGGAGATGGCAGAAGCATCAGGAGGTGACAGAGTGGCACAATGACAGAGTGTGGAGGTGGCAGCAGCAGCAGCATAAGGAAGAGGACACAGAGTGGCCCAATGACAGTGTGGAGGTGGCAGCAGCATCAGGAGGCCACAAAGTGGTACAATGACAGAGTGTGAAGGTGGCGGCAGCAGCAGCAGGAGGGAGCCACAGAGTGGCACAGTGACAGTGTGGAGGTGGCAGCAGCAGCATCAGGAGGCCACAGAGTGGCACAATGACAGAATGCGGAGGTGGCGGCAGCAGCAGCATCAGGAGGAGGCCACAGAGTGGCACAATGACAGAGTGTGGAGGTGGCGGCAGCAGAAGCATCAGGAGGAGGCTGCAGGGTGGCACAGTGACAGTGTGGAGATGGCAGAAGCATCAGGAGGTGACAGAGTGGCACAATGACAGAGTGTGGAGGTGGCAGCAGCAGCAGCATAAGGAAGAGGACACAGAGTGGCCCAATGACAGTGTGGAGGTGGCAGCAGCATCAGGAGGCCACAAAGTGGTACAATGACAGAGTGTGAAGGTGGCGGCAGCAGCAGCATCAGGAGGAGGACACAGGGTGGCACAATGACAGTGTGGAGGTGGCAGCAGCAGTAGCATGAGGAGAACACAGAGTGGCAAAATGACAGAGTGTGGAGGTGGTGGCAGCAGAAGCATCAGGAGGAGGCTGCAGGGTGGCACAGTGAAAGTGTGGAGAGGGCAGAAGCATCAGGAGGCTGCAGGGTGGTACAATGACAGAGTGTATATTTGGCGGCAGCAGCATCAGGAGGAGGCCATAGGGTGGCACAGTGACAGTGTGGAGGTGGCAGAAGCATAAGGAGGCCACAGAGTGGCACGATGACAGAATGTGGAGGTGGTGGCGGCATCAGCAGCATCAGGAGGAGGCCACAGGGTGGCACAATGACAGTGTGGAGGTGGCAGAAGCAGCATCAGGAGGCCACAGAGTGGCACAATGACAGAGTGTGGAGGTGGCGGTAGCAGCAGCACCAGGAGGAGGCCACAGAGTGGTACAATGACAGTGTGGAGGTGTGGACCACAGAGTGGCCAAATGAAAGAGTGTAAAGGTGGCAGCAGCAGCCGCATCAGGAGGAGGCCACAGGGTGGCACAATGACAGTGTGGAGGTGGCAGCAGCATCAGAAGGCCACAGAGTGGCACAATGACAGAGTGTGGAGGGGGCGGCAGCAGCATCATCAGGAGGAGGACACAGAGTGGCACAGTGACAGTGTGAAGGTGGCAGCAGCAGCATCAGGAGGCCACAGAGTGGCACAATGAGAGAGTGTGGAGGTGGCGGCAGCAGAAGCATCAGGAGGAGGCTGCAGGGTGGCACAGTGACAGTGTGGAGATGGCAGAAGCATCAGGAGGCAACAGAGTGGCACAATGACAGAGTGTGGAGGTGGTGGCGGCAGCAGCAGCATCAGGAGGAGGCCACAGAGTGGCACATTGACAGAGTGTGGAGGTGGCAGTAGCAGCAGCACCAGGAGGAGGCCACAGAGCGGTACAATGACTGTGTGGAGGTGGCAGCAGCATCAGGAGGCCACAGAGTGGCACAATGACACAGTGTGGAGGTGGCCGCGGCAGCAGCATCAGGAGGAGGCTGCAGGGTGGTACAATGACAGTGTGGAGGTGGCAGAAGTTTCAGGAGGCCACAGAGTGGCACAATGACAGCGTGTGGAGGCGGCGGAAGTAGCACCATCAGGAGGAGGCCACAGGGTGGCACAATGACAGTGTGGAGGTGGCAGCAGCAACAGGAAACCACAGAGTGGCGAGGGGACATAGTGTGGTGGTGGTGGCAGCAGCTTCAGGAGACCACAGAGTGGCAAGGTGACATAGTGTGGAGGTGGCAGAATCATCAGTAGACCATAGAGTGGCAAGGGGTTATAGTGTGGAGGTGGCAGCAGCATCAGTAGGCCACAGAGTGGCAAGGTAACATAGTGTGGAGGTGGCAGCAGCATCAGGAGGCCACAGAGTGACCCGGTGACCGAGTGTAAAGGTGGGTGGCAATACCAGTACCAGCTTAAAAAGGTGGATTAAAGAAGGAGCACTTGGCATCAGATGTGTGGCATCAAGTGGTTGGCAGCATCAGAACAGTAGCCGAGGCAGGTAGCCAGAAGAAACCGGGCTCTTTTGTCAAAGTGCTGGTGTGGCACCATGGATGATCTAGTCTGATGTATGGGGCATTGATGGGTGGAAATCCTGGCTGATCCACGCCTTATTCATCTTGACAAAGGTCAGTCTCTCCACATTTTGGGTGGACAGGCGAGTTCTTCTTGGGGTAACTATGGCCCACGCTGCACTAAACACTCGCTCTGATACCACACTAGCCGGGCAGGACAGCTTTTCCAGGGAAAAACCTGCCAGTTGCGGCAACAAATCCAGTTTGGCTGCCCAGTAGTCTAGCGGATCTTCAATGTGGGGTGGCAGGGTGCTGTCCAAGTATGCCACCACCTGCTGGTTCTGGTCCTGCTCCAGGTCTAGCTGCTGCTGGTGAGTAGTTTCTTCACTAGGCTGGTGAAGAAAGCTGCTCATCAGTGACTCCAGACTCAAGATGGAGCTGAAACTGCTCCTACCCCCCCCCCCGCCACAGCACCCATGGCAGAGGAGCGTGAGTGCAGAGGGCCCCCCTGATCAGACCTGCGAGAGGATGGACGATGGCGCAGATAGGCAGCAGCCAACTGACTACATAGGATGTCTCTATAGTAGTTTAGTTTGTTCTCCCTCTCAGCGGGTCTAAAAAAGGCCCCCATTTTGGACCGGTACCGAGGGTCCAACAAGGTGGAGAGCCAGAAGTCATCCTTGGTGACATCGGTGACAATTCGGCTGTCACTACGCAAGCAAGTGAGCATGCATCGGGCATTTGTGCAAGTGACTCGGAGGGACTCCCTGCCTCCATCTCCACTGCATATTGCTATGGTGTGTCTGGGTCCTCTGCCTCATCTTCCTTATCGCCCTGTAGCTCCTCTGGCTGCTCTTGCTCTTCCTTTCCTGTCACCTGTGTAGAAAAACCACCCATTTCGCTACACATTGCTTGTGCTCCAATGTCATCCTCCTCCAGTTCAGCCCCCAAAGCGCTCATGTGGCTGTGAGATCTAGGTGACACGTCTCCAGTACCCTGAACAGCCAGATTTGCCAGCATCTGTTCCAGGACATGAAACAGAGGAATGACGTTGTTCATCCCGCAGTTCTGGCGACTGAAAAATAACGTGGCCTCCTCAAAGGGCCTGAGCAAACAGCAGGTGTCACGCATGAGCTGCCACTGGCTGACATCGAAGTTACACAGGGGTGTACATCTGTACGCTTGGATCATCAAGAAATCGTTTATGGCCTTTCTCTGTTCGTATGGTCGGTCCAACATATGGAGGGTGGGATTTCAACTGGTGGAAACGGTGCATATCAACCTACTGTATGTTGGTGGATGCCTTTCTGCTGCTGAAGCTCAGGAGGGTATGATTTGCGGTGTACGTTTGGCTGAAGTGAATGCTAAGTTTCCAGCCCATTTTTAAGATGTCTACTAGATGGGTGGAAGACTTCAGGAACCGCTTGACAAGCAGACTGAACATATGTGCCATGGAGGGCGCATAGCTCATCCCTACTTGACACAGCGCCAACACCATGTTCTTCCTGTTGTCGGTCACCATGGTTCGGATTTTGAGTTGTCGCGGAGAAAGCCGGGATTCGATTTCATGATGAAGAACACTGAGCAGTTCCTCCCCTGTGTGACTCTGTTTGCCCAGGCAAACGAGGTTCAGAACAGCGTAACACCGCCGTGCCCTGCACATGTGGTATGCTTGAGAGGCACTGTGAATTGTCTCTGCAGTGGAGGCTGAGGAGACGGTGGAGGATGAGGAGGCAGAGGCGGATATTGTCGCAGGTCCAACAGCGTGAGAACGTGGAGGCGGAAGCGGCGTCACCTGGCCAAATTGCTGGTGTGGCTGTACAAACAGGAACCATATTCACCCAGTGAGCCGTAAAAGACTTGTATTGTCCCTGACCGTAGTTACAGCTCCACATGTCAGTGCTGCTGTGTACTTTGGCAGGGGAGTACTTCTCAGACAGGCTCAAGGACTGGCCCACCGTCTGTTCTACATACATATGCAGGGCTGGTACTGCCTTTTTGGCAAAGAAATGATGGCTTGGGACTCTCCACCTCGGCTCGGCACAAGCATTCAGTTCTCTTGGAAAGGGAGGGACCGCAGCACCAGCAATATGGCCAGCAGCACATTCAGCTTTTGCGCCATTGGATGAGTGTATGCATACTGTTGTCTTTTGGCAATCGCTTCAGTCATCGATTGATGACGGATTGACTGACGAGGATTAGGAGGAGGAGAAGGAGCATCAGGACCAACAGATGATGGGAAGGACAGACAGCTCTCTTTGGCTGATGTGGTGGAGCCTTGACGGCCTAAAATCGGGTGCGTGCCACTGGGTGATGCAGTGGTTGCTGCGGCAGGCTGGACCACCACATCGGAGCCATAGTTTTCCCAGGCCACTTTATGGTGATGCTGGATATGTTGAGGTAGGGCCGTGGTGCCAACATTAGCACCCTGGCCACGCTTCTCCTTCTGCCCACAGATTCTACAAAGATTATCAAAATTAGGGTTATTCAACTAAGGAGAGATCTAATAACTATGTATAAATATATCAGGGGTCAGTTCAGAAATCTCTCACATCATCTATTTATCCCTAGGACTGTGACAAGGGGACATCCTTTCGTCTGGAGGAAATAAGGTTTGAACATAAACATAGAAGAGGATTCTTTACGGTAAGAGCAGTGAGACTATGGAACTCTCTGCCTGATTTGGTGGTAATGGTGAGTTCACTAAAAGAGGGGCCTGGATGTATTTCTGGAGTGTAATAATATTACAGGTTATAGTTACTAGACATGGGTTGTTGGTCCAGGGAGTTATTTTGATTGCCTGATTGCAGTCGGGAATTAATTTTTTTCCCCTAAAGTGAGGAAAATTGGAAACCATTCTTGAGATACAGTAGGTGCATGTCTGAGAGGCGGAGAGAGATGGGCATGTGTGGCTTTCTTTCTATTTGCAGCGACCTATGATTGAAAGCTGGAGATACTTCAGGTGCTGGTTGAAGAGGTAGAATCAACATCTATCAGACCCATATGGCACACTGTATTGCAAGGATACGACATAAATCTCTAACTTGGGATAACCTCTTTAATGTACGGTCTATTTTTTACAGTAGTTTGTTGCATTAACAATCTAGGTCATGTAAGGAGATAAAGTTTACTTACGTAGAAGGTCACGTTATCTCTGGATGGTTGGCAAGTGAACTTTACCCCATGGTATGGTCAGCAGTGAAGTTGAAAGTTCACGCATTGTACTTAGTGGCTTTATTAAGCAATCATATCTCATTTGTGTATTAGATACAGTATCGCTATGGGGCCAATAATATAAGGTGCTACCATACATACTAGCGTGATCAGCAATAGAATATGTTGACTCAAAGTTGGCATTAACCCTTCAAAAGAGAGAAGCATGTCAAGGAAAATCACATGGGGAGATTTTCCTTTATATCAGTTTTAAGAAATCTCCCCTACAGACTTTTTAAAGTGAAGGAGTTTCCAAATTCATTGGTTCCTGCTGTAGAGACAACAGCCCCTCCCCATTTACTTGGACTGATTACCACACTAGAGATGAGTGAGTTTATTCTAAATCAATCGATTTGTCACAAATTTCACAAAAAATCTTCTTCAAAACAAATAATTTTGGCAATTTTATTTGGATGAATGGCACAAAAAGTTACCCGCCATTTTACATTTAAAATTTAGTACATTATGGAGGGAAACAGGTCAAGGAATATGAAGACAGAGGATAACATGACCCTGGACGGTTCCTTGATGGTGGGCTTTGCCCACAATGCTTTTCAGTCAGCTTGTCTTCCAATGAGAAGGGAGAATATTGGAGGGTCTATCAGGCTCTATGCTAGCTGTGAAGCACAGATGCCATTGTGAGCTCAGCCACTGATGTGATAGGATATGTCTGACATGTATCTGGCAGAAAACAGTTAGAAACACAAGATATTGCCATTTAGGGTTTTTCAGGAACAGTGTAGTGATTGTAAAGAAGATATGTTTAGTTAGGTAGATTAAATTACTAGGAAGAAAGTCTTGTTTTATTATTAGGGGCAGTATAGGGGCATTTAGGCTACTGTGTGTACAGCTGCTGAAGCTTTCATAACTTTATGTGATGCACTGCACAAAGATCATTTAAAAGAAAAATGCTTTTCTGTGAATGGGCCAAAAAATCTGTTGCAAAGCTTCTATAATTCATAAATGTTTTATATTAACCTACAATGCACCAACTCAATATACAGTTATGGTCCACAATTAAAATATATCACAAATTTATTGAAAATGTAATACACATAAAAAAAGGGAAAGGAGGAGCTAAGACCGTTGGAAATCGCACCACATGTGTGGAAATACATATCCCAGGTACACCCAAACTCACATTATATCCATGTTTGATAATAGTAAACATATGTGTGTCAGTCCTAAGTAAAAAATAATAGACGACCACTAAACCTTATGAAAACACAAGAGAATATGTGTTTTAACCAGTGACATAAAGGACTGACACATCTACGGAAAATTCAATCTAGAATAAAGGCATGTGTGGAGCAGAATTAAGGCACCGTTATATACTAGGTTACGCTGCTATCTCACTATTAGTAAGACACATATTCTACATAAAAAGATCGCACCATTGTGCTACTAACACATACCCATATTGCTGAAAGTGTGAGTGAGTGATGACCCAGGACACCAAACCTCGACATGTGTTTCGCCCCACGAGCTTCGTCAAATGTTTTATGGGCATATTTTCCAGCATCATCTGCTGCATATTTTTCTACTATATATAAGTGCTAGTGCACAATTAGGCACATTTTAGTGCTTAATTACCAATGTATAGTGTGGTCGCAGCCCAGGGCCCTCTATTTGGGCCTATATTTTTGGACACTTGTTCACAAGCCACTGTTTCTTCCAGAACTACTGTTTGTGTTTATAAAATCAGGCAGGCATCTACCCCTGTTAAGGCATACTTTTTGGACCACTTGTTCAGACTAAGCCACTGCTTTTTCTAATGCTACCATATAAGTTTAAAAACACAGGCAGGCATCTGCCCTCTTTAAAGCATAATTTTGGACACTTATTTAGAACAAGCTACTGCTTCTTCTAATACTACTTTGTATATGGATAAACACAGGTAAGCATCTGCCCCTGTTAAAGCATAATTTTTGGACTACTTGTTCAGAACAAGCCACTGTATTCTCTGATACCACTGTGTGTCTTTAAACATTGACAGGCATTTACCCCCCCATAAGGGATAATTTTGGAATTAGATCAAGGAGAATTCCCATTCTCCTCAATCTCCCTGCAGCATGTGACACCGTGGACCACCATCTCCTCCTCACCATACTCCAATCTATCGACCTTAAGCACACATGTCTATTATGGTTTTCTACATATCTCTCTGGCCGCTCTTTCAATGTATCATTTAATGGCTCTACTTCCCCTCCTCTCACTCTTGCTGTTGGGGTTCTTCAGGGTTCAGTCCTAGGTCATCTTCTCTTTTCTCTAAAACACAGCTCCTATTGGACAGACTATCAGCAGATTTGGTTTCCAGTATCATCTCTATGCCAATGACACCCAACGATATACTTCTTTCCTTGACAGCACCCTGTCTGTCTCTCTGCTGCCTCTAACATCACATCCTCTCTCTATCTGAAACTGAATGTTTTAAAAACTGAACTACTAGTGTTTTCTCTATCTACTAACCTACCTAAACCTAATATCTCTGTCTTAGTGCGTGGCACCATCATCACGCCTAGGTAGCATGCCTGCTATCTCCGTGTTATGATTGACATTGATCTTTCCTTTACCCCTATTTTCATTCTTTTCCCCGTATGGACGTACCGAGACATACAGACGTTCCCGCAACAGGTGGCAGGAGATCTGGGAGACTGGCAACATGGGGTTGGCTCTGACACGTTTTCCTTTTGGATCAAATGACGTCTGTGTTGTTTCTCGTGCTTGCCACACCTTCTTTCTCCAGGTGTTGCTATTGTGGTCATTTAACATTCTCTATTTATTGTTGTTTCTCCCACTATGATATGCGGTTAATAGCTTCTGTTGGACTTGTGGTTAGCTTGTGTTTGGTTCTGGGCTGAGTTCCTGGTGCTATCAATGCTTTATTGAAGATAAGTGTTTCCTTTCCCTTTTGTATTTTGTTTATATATATGTGTGTGTTGCCTTTCCCTGTTGTTTGTCATTAGGCCTGAGGGAGACTTCTGTTCCCCTTTCCCTTTAGAGGAACAGGTTGACTCTGTCCTGACATTAGTTCCAGGGTCCTATAGGGTGAGATAGGATTCTAGGTATCCGTAGTGATGAGCGGCAGGGGCTATATTCGAATTTGCAATATTTTGCAAATATATGGGCGAATATTCGCCATATATTCATGAAATCGCAGTTATTTTCTTGATTGCGAAAAATCGGCAATGTAATATTTACGTTATGCGCGCGCAATACAGGCGTGGGTCACTTTGGGTACATTTTTCAAGCTGCTAGAAGTTTACTGAGACTGGACATAATGGTTGGCACGGCAGAACATTACAATAGCTTTATATGCAGGTACAGTGCTCCAATATATATTTGCGATTGCGAAAATCGGCAATTACTGATGTGCACATTTTTGAGCAATACGTGCAACTGGGTGACATCACAGCACTATGTATGTATGGACCTCCGAACCTATCACACTACCTAACACCCTGCACTCGACCCTATCAGCTACACTATAAATCAATGTAACCTGCACTGACTATCTCCACCTAACTAAATATTGTATATCTAAGTTAACTGTCTAATGTATATACAGCAAAGCACAGAGCACAGCAATCACACTGCTGTCTCTCTCAGAACTCCATTACACTACAGAAATTGGCTGCTGGGCAGGTTCTTATATAGTAAGGGGTAGGCAACTTTGCTATTGGTTGTTAGGGATGTTACTAAGCTCAGACAAAGACACTGCAGCCTTCTCATTGGCCCGACAAGCAAGAGGGAGGTTACTGATTAAAAAAAAAAGTTGAATATTTGAAATTACGAATATATAGCACTATATTCTAAATATTCGTGAATTATAAAAGTGCCAATATTCGTGATAAATATTCGCGATTCGAATATTCGTGCCCAACACTAGGTATACGGTTTATGGACTTGCCTACCTTTGGGGCCTGTTCATGCTGGTAGTCTCAAACAGAGTAAACCACGGCACTCAATTGTATCATTAAGTAGTAGAGGTTCTTTATTTCATCCAAATTTGACAAGAAGCCATTGGCCAAATTTGGATGGAATAAGGAACCTCTACTACTTAATGATACAATTAAGTGCAGTGGTTTACTCTGTGTAATATAGGAAAAAGTGAAATCCAGCTCATCCGTTCTATCACTCCAACTGCGTTCCCCTGGTGCACGGAGATGTAGGTAAGACCTAGGTACGATTGTAAGGAAGAACAAAGGAAGCTCCAGCATCAAATTCTCGAGTGTCTTCTCTTTATTAGCAGTGTCGGAAATACAGCGGCAGTAAAATATATCTTCTCACATCCTTTGACAGTCAACGCGTTTCGAAAAAGTTCTTAATCATGACTGGTACACTGTCCAGGCTGCTTGACTTCCTTTTAAAAGTCTCAGCCGCACCTCCCCCCATCATCCAAGGTAGTGATTAGGCAGAGGTGTAACTGAATGGAGGCGCAGCCATGGGCAAACTATACTGCCCATGGCTGCTCCTCCATTTAGTTACACCTGTGCCTAATCACCACCTTGGATGATGGGGGGAGGTGCGGCTGAGACTTTTAAAAGGAAGTCACTGTACCAGTCATGATTAAGAACTTTTTCGAAACGCGTTGACTGTCAAAGGATGTGAGAAGATATATTTTACTGCCGCTGTATTTCCGACACTGCTAATAAAGAGAAGACACTCGAGAATTTGATGCTGGAGCTTCCTTTGTTTTTCCTTACAGTGGTTTACTCTGTTTGATTTTGCATACTATTAACCACTGAACACCACCTACAGCGACTAGGAGTGCCGACCAATTCTCTTTCTATCATACTGGTAGTCTGTCAGGAATGGGTTTTCTCTAGGAAGTGTCCATCTTTCTTCCTTAGTTTCCAGGCCTTATTCCGGTATCCTCTTTCCTTCCCATGCTCGGTGTGATGTTTTCATTCCACACACAAGCGTGACACTGCACCTCACAAACATTTCTAGAATCTGCCCCTTTCTTACTATAGAAACAACAAAACCTCTCATTGGTTCCCATTTCGATTACTGTAACTCATTACTAATCGGTCTAACCCTCACCAGACTCTCCCCTCTCCAATCTATCCTGAATGCAGAAGTCGGGCTCATCTATCTGTCTAACCACTGTTCCGATCCCTCCACTCTGTTCCAGTCATTGCACTGGCTACCCATACAGTACAGGATTCATTTTAAAGTCCTCATTCTCACCCTCAAAGCTCTCCACAGTGCTGCATCCCCCTACATCTCTTCCCTCATCTTTGTCTATCATCCTACCCATGCTTTACCTTCAGCCAACGACTTATGACTTCCACCATAATCTTAACCTTTCACTCTTGTCTTCAAGACTTCTCCCGAGCTGCACCAGTTCTCTGGAATGCCATTCCCCAAGAAATTAGCTTAATTCACAACATCACAGTTTTAGGCGCATCTTTTTAAGTTAGTCTATCACATCCCCTGATCTAACTCTTCTCCTCCATTCACTGCCCCACCACCCCTTCAGCATCATGTTTCTGAACCTGATCCATTGACAAATCTCCACACCCCAAGCACTTATTACCTTCTATGTCACCCTTATCTCCTCATAGATTGTAAGCTCTTTCGAGCAGAGCCCTCATTCCTCTTCAATTGATGACTTGTTTGTTGTTATATTTATGACTCTTTTTGTACATGAACCACCTGATTAAAAGTGGAATATGCTATAAAGATTACTATTATTTAAGTTTCAAAAGCATAAATCCAATGGTGCGGTGTGTTTTTAAACAGACTGTTTGTTAACATGGTCAACCATGTGTTTACCCATAGCTGTATATGCCAGTGTCACTCTGACCTTATTTACTATTGCTTTCATTGCAATAAGGAGCTTGAAATGGAAGAGAGGAGAGGGCAACAGAGCAAAAATTAAAAAACATAAAAATAAAAAAGAGAAAGACAAGAGAGACAAATATGACTCCTAGGAGTCCTCAGAGTGTCATAAATCAGATCTCATGCCAATTGGAGCAATTTTTGATTTGGGTAGAGTCGATTTATCCCTGAATTACATTTTTTGACCAATTTGTTAGAATTAGACCAGTAACAAACTTTAAGAAATTCACTCATCTCAACACACAAGGTTGTAGATGGAGTTATGTAAGTGTTTAATATAACAGTGGTCTACACTGATCAACGATCTCTTAATCTATCTAAATGGTCCTTTAGAAGTTAAAGGAGTTATGATTTTTTTCAGGACACACCTGCACTTAAATACCTGTAAAAAACATAATCTAACATGCTAACTTGACCTTACATTTTGTGTTCCTTTCCCTATTCTTCCTCTGTCCTTCAGCCAGTGAGCACCCTCTACTCCACAAAGTGTGCACTTAGATGTGAAGCTTTACCAATGGACAGTTGGACACACATCTGATATATGTGGCTGGGCAGGAGAGCATGCTGCAGCTTTTAAAATCATGGGATGCTCTACAAACTGACCTCATAGGCTTATATTTAATAATGTGATTGTGCTTAGTCCTCGTCATGAAATCCGCCAAAATATGGTGCAAATTTGTGCCTGTTTGACACACGATACAACATTTTGCATCATAATTTCAGGTAAAAATTCTGAGACAAAGTAAGCCAATCAATAGCTGGTATAAAGTTAGATAAGAAGGTCTGGCCATGCACTAGAGATGAGTGAATCAATTCTAAATGAATCAAATTTGTCTCCAGCTTCACAAAACTGCAGGGTCTCAGTGAGTCCAAAACGTTTTCAATTCAATTGGATTGAGCCGACTCATTAGAATAGGACCTGAAATGAATTTCAGGAAATTCGTTCTTCTTTATCACCGTGCCTGAGCCACTGTGATAAACATGGTGAATCCTTACACTGCCTACATTTTAGTAAATCTGCCCCAAAGTTTGTACTGCAATGTTGTATCCACTACAACGTACTGTAAATTAGTAACATAGCTTGTAAGGCTGAACAAAGACATCTGTCCATTCAGTTCAGCCTATTTGCCTGCAAGTTAATCCAGAGGAAGGCAAAAAACCCCATGAGGTGTAAACCAATTTTCACTTTAGGGAAAGAAAATTCCTTCCCAACTCCAATCAGGCAATCAGAATAACTCCCTGGATCAACGACCCCTCTCCAGTAGCTATAACCTGTAATATTATTACACTCCAGAAATAGATCCAGGCCCCTCTTGAGCTCTTTTAGTGAAATCACCATCACCACCTCCTCAGGCAGAGAATTCCATAGTCTCACTGCTCTTACCGTAAAGAATCCTCTCGTATGTTTGTGTACAAACCTTCTTTTCCCCAGATGTAGAGGATGTCCCCTCGTCACAGTCACAGTCTTGGGGATAAATAGATGATGGGAGAGATCTCTGTACTGACCCCTGATATAGTTATTAGATCTCCCCTTAGTCGTCTTTTTTCTAAAGTGAAAAACCCTAATTTTGATAACCTTTCAGGGTACTGTATTCCACCCATTCCAGTTATTACTTTAGTTTACCTCCTCTGAATCCTCTCCAGCTCTGCTATCTCTGCCTTGTTCACAGGAGCCCAGAACTGTACACAGTACTCCATGTGTGGTCTGACTAGTGATTTGTAAAGTGGCCGGACTATGTTTTCATCACGGGCATCTATGCCCCTTTTGATGCAGCCCATTATCTTATTGGCCTTGGCAGCAGCTGCCTGACACTGGTTTCTACAGCTTAGTTTGTGGTTCACAAAAATTTCTAAGTCCTTTTCCATGTTAGTGTTACCCAGTATTTTACTATTTAGTATGTACTGGTGACTTGCATTATTCCTTCCCATGTGGATAACTTTACATTTGTCAGTGTTAAACCTCACCTTCAACTTATCTGCCCAAGCCTCCAATCTATCCAGATCCCTCTGTAACAGTGTACTGTCCTCTGTAGTGTATATATATATATATATATATATATACAGTATTTGGTCATAGGTAGTATATATACAGTATACTGTCCTCTGTAGTATACATACAGTATACTGTCCTCTGTAGTATATATATAGTACACTGTCCTCTGCAGTATACATACAGTATACTGTCCTCTGTAGTATACATAGAGTATATTGTCCTCTGTAGTATATATACATTATACTGTCCTCTGTAGTATATATACAGTATACTGTCTTCTATCGCACAAATATTCAGTATACTGTCCTCTATCGTAATATATATATATATATATATATATATAGTATACTGTCCTATTATATATATATATATATATTGTGGGGATGCGCTCTGGTAGACAGGACCAGCGGGTGCAGTACAGAGGCAACGTTCAAGCTTGTAAATTAAATGTCCGTGTTTTATTCACACAACAAAAAGAGCATCACAAAAAACAGGTGGCTTGGTGTTTGTTCACACACACAAAAGTCCATAAACGGAAGAGTCACCTTAGCTCCTTGGTGTTAGCAAGTCCATAGACAGGCTTTTTCAGGCAGCCTGTTCGTTTTCACAGGGGTTTGAGCCCTCCAGCTTGGCTCCAGCCGCAGGTCCCAAAAACACAGCCCTCAGCTCCCAGCACTATTAGCAGCTCCAGGACAATCACTCCCCAGCTGCTGGTGCTGGCTGAGTTTTAAACCCAGCCCAAAACCAGGACTGGACCGTGGGGAGCAACCACCCACCCTACACTTTAGCTGCTCCCGGTAAGAGCCGGCCCGGATCGGCTTTGCAGCCATGCTATCTATCAATGTCAAGCAGCACTAGCTGCTGCTGACACAAAAAACCCGGCTCTCACCTCACCGAGGCCAGGAACCTCGGTGACACGTATCTTCCGTCCATGACGGCACCTTGCGCCCTCTTACATACCTCCCCCTTTGTTCAACCCCGACAGGGTGAACACACGCCAAACACTGTACTCGAGACAGTGCATCCGCATTTCCTTGCAAGCGGCCTGCCCTGTGTTCCACTGTGAACTTGAAGTTCTGCAGAGACAAGAACCATCTGGTGACCCGAGCATTCCTGTCTTTCGCCTGGCACATCCACTTTAGAGGGGAATGGTCGGTCACCAGACGGAACTTTCTCCCTAGCAGATAATAGCGGAGAGACTCTAGTGCCCCCTTGATGGCCAGACACTCTCTCTCCACTATACTGTACCTGGTTTCGGCTGGGGTGAGTTTGCGACCCCCCATTGATTTCCTGAGAGAGTACAGCCCCGAGGCCCACTTCAGAGGCATCGGTCTGTACCACAAACTCTCTCTTGAAGTCGGGCGACCCACACAGGGCCGACTTCAGAGCAGAGAAAGCCTTATCCGCCTGCTCATTCCACTGGATCGACACTGACCTGCGTCCCTTTAAAAGGCTTGTCAATGGAGCAGCAATTGTAGCAAAGTTGGGAATAAACCTCATGTAGTATCCCACCATGCCCAGGAATGATTTTACTTGCCGCGTAGTGACAGGTCGGGGCCAATTCTTAATTGCCTCAATTTTGTTTACCTGAGGTTTGACCACCCCCGCCCAATGACATACCCTAGGTATTTGGTCTCTTCTAACCCTATCACACACTTTTTGGGTTAGCAGTTAAGCCAGCTTTCTAAGGGAGTCCACTACGGCCTGTACCTTCGGTAGGTGACTCTCCCAGTCGGTGCTATGGACAATGATATCATCCAGATACGCTGAGGCGTACCGTCGATGTGGACGAAGCACAATATCCATAAGCCTTTGAAACGTGGCGGGGCGCCATGTAGACCAAAGGGTAATACCTTGTACTGATACAACCCCTCCGGTGTGATAAAAGCAGTTTTTTCCTTGGCAGCCTCCGTTAAGGGTACCTGCCAGTACCCTTTGGTGAGGTCCAAGACAGAAAAATACCTGGCTTGGCCCAATTTTTCAATGAGCTCATCCACCCGCGGCATGGGATACGCATCAAACTTGGACACCTCATTCAGCTTGCGGAAATCGTTACAGAACCTCAATGTCCCGTCCGGCTTGGGTATTAAGACTATCGGACTGGCCCAATCACTTTTTGACTCCTCGATGACACCTAACTGGAGCATCAGCTGCACTTCCTTCACAATGGCTTGTCGCCGAGCCTCGGGTACCCGATACGGCTTTAACCGGACTTTGGCCTGAGGCTCAGTGATAATGTCATGCTGGATTAGGGATGTGCGCCCAGGGAGGTCGAGAACACATCCGTGTTCCGACTAATGAACTCCTTAACTTCCTGGACCTGTTTGGAGGACAGGCTATCTGAAAATTTTTACGGTGGCGGCTGCTTCTCGGACTTCGAGGTGAGGGCTGGATCCTTCTCACCTAGAAGCCCTGGCCGAGGGCTGTCATCGCTGGACGAGTTCCTATCCTTCCATGGCTTCAGCAAATTCACATGATACACCTGCTCCGGCTTCCGCTGCCCTGGCTGGTGCACCTTGTAATTTACTTCCCCCACTTTCTCGAGCACTTCATAGGGCCCCTGCCACCTAGCTAGAAATTTGCTGTCAAGGGTGGGTACCAGAACTAAAACTCGGTCTCCGGGATTAAAGTCTCGTACTCGAGCCTGACGATTATAGACTCTACTTTGGGCCTGTTGTGCTGCCTCCATATGCTCCCGGACCAGCGGTAACACCCTCTCCATACGTTCCTGCATCTGGGTAACATATTCAATTACGCTTTTGTGGGGACGGGCTGTTGCTCCCACGCTTCCTTAGCGATGTCCAACAGGCCCCGTGGGCGTCTGCCATAAAGCAGTTCGAAGGGTGAGAACCCAGTAGAGGCCTGGGGCACCTCTCGCACTGCGAACATGAGATAGGGCAGAAGCAGATCCCAGTCCTTCCCATCTCGGGACACCACCCTTTTAGCATATTTTTTAAAGTTTGGTTAAATCTTTCCACAAGGCCGTCCGTTTGCGGATGGTAAGCGGACGTCCGCAATTGCTTTATATGCAACAGTTTACACAATTCCCTCATAATCTTAGACATAAAAGGGGTCCCTTGGTCCGTCAGAACCTCCTTAGGTAGGCCCACCCGGGTAAACATCTCCATTAACTCCTTTGCAATGAGCCTAGCCGATGTGTGTCGAAGAGGCACCGCCTCTGGATACCGAGTGGCATAGTCCAGAACCACCAGGATATGTTGGTGACCCCTAGCAGACTTCGGTACGGGTCCGACCAGATCCATGGCAATACGCTCGAATGGGACCTCAATTATTGGGAGAGGGACCAGGGGACTTCTGTAATGCGGATGGGGGCTATTTACCTGACAGGTCGGACAAGACTTACAGAACTCCTCTACTTCCTTAAACAAACCGGGCCAGTAAAATCGCTGTAGTACGCGGTCCTGCGTTTTCTGCCACCCCATGTGTCCCCCAAGAACATGTTGGTGGGCAAGCTCCATAACAAGCTTGCGATATGCGGTGGGCACCACCAACTGTTTAACTGGCTCACCTCGGATTTGGTTCACCCGATACAACATATCCTGAAGAATAATAAACCGTGGAAACATTAATTCAGCCCCAGGTTTCTGGGGTTTACCGTCAATTATTACAACACTTTCCCAGGCCCTGGTTAGGGTTTGGTCCCGGTGTTGGGCGGTCCCAAAATTTTCCCGGAGACATTGAGGTCTGCCAACTCAGGTCCCGGTGGCAAGTCCTCCGTGTCTCCCACCATTACACTCAGTGGGGTTGTCTCCCCCTCTACCGCTGGAGCAGTGGTCACCCCTACCGCTGGCCCTTCAGATTCGGGCTCCCAGGGTTCTGGCCTTCCAGTGGTATCGGGCCACTCTACTAGGGTTACCCCTGTCTCGGGCCCATCAGACACTTTTATAGCCGGCCACAGCGCCGGGAAACCTGGGAAGTCCCTCCCAAGAATCAGTTCATGTGGGAGTTTGGTAGCGACAGCCACCTCGTGGGTCCACTTACCAGCAGCTGTGGACAAAGTCACTAGTGCTGTGGGGTAGTCTTTTAAGTCTCCGTGGATGCATAGGACCCCGACTTTACGGCCGGTATACTCCGCAGGCCGTACTAGGGCAGCTCTTACCAGGAGACTAAACTCCCGGAGTCCAGCAGGGCCACCGCCAGAGAATCTCCCACCTCTACCTGACACAGGTGGGTATTGTCCTGCCCCTCACGGGTGCCAGTTGCACACAGCTTCCGTGCATACAGGGAGTGGCGATACCCGTAGTTCACATCCATCGGCTCACCCTGATGCGGACAGTCGGCCCTGATGTGGCCTGGCTCCTGACACCTCCAGCATACCACGGGAGGCGGATCCGCAGGGATACATTCCGTGCAGGTCTCTCTGTCGCCGGTCGTCGGAACTGGGGTGGAGGCCTCCGGGGTTTGACTGGCCCCTTCCCAGCAAGACTCCCCTGCAGGTTTCTGGTGGCCTCGTAACGCTCCACCAGGTCGACCATCTCCAGGGCACTTACCGGAGACGCCTGGCCGACCCAGTGCTGGAGGGGATAAGGCAGGGCCCTCCAAAAGATGTCCGCCAACAGTCGATCCAGCATGGCAGTGGGACTTAGTAGATCAGGCTGCAGCCACTTTTGCAGCCTGTGCAGCAGATCGTAGTACTGCGGCCTAGCAGGTTCAGTCGTTTTAAAGTCCCACTGGTGGACTCTTTGAGCGCGGACCAGCACGTTCACCCCCAGTCTGGCTAGGATCTCTCCTTTCACGGTGTCATAATCGGCCGCTTGGTCGTCCGACAAGTCGAAAAACACCTGCTGGGGTCCGGAAGCCAGGAACGGAGCGACCACCTCAGCCCACTGGTCACAGGGCAGCTTCTCCCTCACGGCCACTTTTTCGAAGACTGCCAGGTAGGTCTCGGCATCATCCTCGGGGGTCATCTTGGGAATTGCTGCACGGACCGCTTTCCGGGCATCATGGGCACGGTGAGAGGCTCCAGTCGCTTGCAAAGCCATTACATGTTGCAACAGCAGCTGGTTTGTCTCCTGCTGCTGCTTGTTGGCCTCCCGCTGCTGTAAATTGGCCTCCACGAGAGCCTTTACAACTGCCTCCATCTTGTCAGAGTTCACGTGTTGAAACTTTGCCGGCTTGACATATGACATTCACTTTGGAAAAAACTTCGGCGTTTACGCCAGCCTCACTGCGCATGCCCGCATCCGACACCAAATGTGGGGATTCGCTCTGGTAGACAGGACCAGCGGGTGCAGTACAGAGGCAACGTTCAAGCTTGTAAATTAAATGTCCGTGTTTTATTCACACAACAAAAAGAGCATCACAAAAACAGGTGGCTTGGTGTTTGTTCACACACACAAAAGTCCATAAACGGAAGAGTCACCTTAGCTCCTTGGTGTTAGCAAGTCCATAGACAGGCTTTTTCAGGCAGCCTGTTCGTTTTCACAGGGGTTTGAGCCCTCCAGCTTGGCTCCAGCCGCAGGTCCCAAAAACACAGCCCTCAGCTCCCAGCACTATTAGCAGCTCCAGGACAATCACTCCCCCAGCTGCTGGTGCTGGCTGAGTTTTTAAACCCAGCCCAAAACCAGGACTGGACCGTGGGGAGCAACCACCCACCCTACACTTTAGCTGCTCCCGGTAAGAGCCGGCCCGGATCGGCTTTGCAGCCATGCTATCTATCAATGTCAAGCAGCACTAGCTGCTGCTGACACAAAAAACCCGGCTCTCACCTCACCGAGGCCAGGAACCTCGGTGACACGTATCTTCCGTCCATGACGGCACCTTGCGCCCTCTTACAATATATATATATATATACACAGTATACTGCCCTCTATTGTATACATACAGTATACTGTTCTCTGTAGTGTATATGCACAGTATATTTTCCTCTATGCTACAGTATATGCTATATATACAGTATACTGCCCTCTGTAGTGTGTATATATGTATATATAGTATAGTGTCCTCTGTACTATATATATAGAGTATACTGTCGTCTGTAGTGTATATTCACAGTATACTCTCCTCTGTACTATATATAGTACCTCACATTTTTGTAAATATTTTATTATATCTTTTCATGGGACCACACTGATATGACACATTGATACAATGTAAAGTAGTCAGTGTACAGCTTGTATAACAGTATAAATTTGATGTGCCCACAAAATAACTCAACACAGCCATTAATGTCTAAACCGCTGGCAACAAAAGTGAGTGCACCCCTAAATTTGGTATTATCGCTCTCACGCTCTTTAATACTAGTTACTGGAAGTTCAACATGGCAACTCATGGCAAAGAATTCTCTGAGGATCTGAAAATAAGAATTGCTGCCCTACATAAATATGGCCTAAGCTTTAAGAAGATTACCAACAACCTGAAAGCGAGCAGCAGCACGGTGGCCAAGACCATCCAGCGGTTTAACAAGACAGGTTCCACTCAGAACAGGCCTTACCATGGTCAACCAAACAAGTTGAGTGCACATCCTCAGAGTCATATCCAGAGGTTATGTTCTCAAAATAGACATATGAGTGCTGCCAGCATTGCTGCAGAGGTTAAAGGGGTGAGGGGTCAGCCTGTCAGTGCTCAGACCATAGACATGGATTAATGGTGGTAAAACACTCGGTAACACTGACATGGAAAAGGATCTAGGTATTTTAATAAACAGCAAACTAAGCTGTAAAAACCAGTGTCAGACGGCTGCTGCCAAGGCCAATAAGATAAGGGGTTGCATCAAAAGGGGCATAGACGCCCGTGATGAGAACATAGTTCTACCACTTTACAAATCCCTGGTCAGACCACACATGGAGTACTGTGTACAGTTCTGGGCTCCTGTGAACAAGGCAGACATAGCAGAGCTGGAGAGGGTTTAGAGGAGGGCAACTAAAGTAATAACTGGAATGAGGGATCTACAGTACCCTGAAAGGTTATCAAAATTTGGGTTATTCACCTTAGAAAAAAGATGACTGAGGGGAGATCTAATAACTATGTATAAATATATCAGGGGTCAGTACAGAGATCTCTCCCATCATCTATTTATCCCCAGGACTGTGACTGTGACGAGGGGACATTCTCTGCGTCTGAAGGAAAGAAGGTTTGTACACAAACATAGAAAATGATTCTTTACGGTAAGAGCAGTGAGACTATGGAACTCTCTGCCTGAGGAGGTGGTGATGGTGAATTCACTAAAAGAGTTCAAGAATGGCCTGGATGTATTTCTGGAGTGTAATAATATTACAGGCTATAGCTACTAGAGAGGGGTCGTTGATCCAGGGAGTTATTCCGATTGTCTGATTGGAGTCAGGAAGTTATTTTTTCCCCTTAAGTGGGGAAAATTGGCTTCTGCCTCACATTTTTTTTTTCCTCTGGATCAACTTGTGGGAAACAGGCTGAACTGGATGGACAAATGTCTTTTTTCGGTCTTATATACTATGTTACTACTATGTCCTGTGGTCTGATAAGACCAAGATAAACTTATTTGATCCAGATGTTGTCAAGTATGTGTGGCGGCAACCAGGTGAGGAGTACAAAGACAAGTGTGTCTTACCTACAGTCAAGCATGGTGATGGGAGTGTCATTGTTTGGGACTACATGAGTGCTGCCAGCTGTGAGGAGTTACAGTTCATTGAGGGACCCTTGAATGCCAACATGTACTATAAAATACTGAAGCAGAGCATGATCCCCTTACTTCAGAAACTGGGCCGCAGGGCAGTATTCCAACATGATAATTGCCACAAACACACATCCAAGACGACCTCTGCCTTATAAAGAAATTGAGGGTAAACTTTATTTAGGGTAAACCCTATTGAGCATCTGTGGGGCATCCTCAAACAGAAGGTGGAGGGGTGCAAGGTCTCTCTAACATCCACAGCTCCATGAAGTTGTAATGGAGGAGTGGAAGAGTATTCCAGTGGCAACCTGTGAAGCACTAGTGAACTCAATGCCCAAGAGAGTTAAGGCAGTGCTGGAATAAAATGGTGGCCACAAAAATATTGATACTTTGGGCCAAATTTGGCCATTTTCACTTAGGGGTGTACTCACTTTTGTTGCCAGTGGTTTAGACATTAACGGCTGTGTGTTAAGGGGTGAACTTGCTTTTGTGAGATACTGTATATACAGTATACTGTCCTCTTCCATGTTATTTACTTTACACAGTTTAGTGTCATCTGCAAAAATTGATATCTTACTGTGCAAGCCTTCTACAAGATCATTAATAAATATATTGAAGATAATATGGCCCAGTACTGACCCCTGAGGAACCCCACTAGTGACAGTGACCTAATCTGAGTGTGTACTGTTAATAACCACCCTCTGTTTTCTGTCACTTAGCCAGTTACTTACCCACATACAGACATTTTCTCCCAGTCCGAGCATCCTCATTTTATATACTAACATTTTATGAGGTACGGTGTCAAATGCTTTGGAGAAGTCCAGATATATGACATCCATTAATTCGCCGCTGTCAAGTCTAGAACTTACCTCCTCATAGAAACTGATTAAATTAGTTTGACTTGACTGATCCCTCATGAAGCCATGCTGATATGGCGTTATTTGCTTATTTTCATTGAGGTACTCCAAGATAGCATATCTTAGAAAGCCTTCTGTCCTCACGACAGATGTTAAACTTACCGGCCTATAGTTTCCGGGCTCTGTTTTTGAACCCTTTTTGAATATTGGCACCACATTTGCTATCCATCAATCAAGTGGAACACTCCCTGTCAGTATGGAGTCCTTAGATATCAGAAATAAGGGTCTGGCTATGACATTACTTAATCCTTTTAGATAACGGGTGTGTATGCCATCTTAATCCAGTAATTTGTCTATTTTGATCTTTTTAAGACGCTGCTGCACTTCTTCCTGGGTTAGACATTACCAACTTTTCCAAACTTAAAAGATGATAATACATATGAAAGTTCCCTTATAGTGTCACCTAAAGCCAAACTTGGAAAGGGTGTTGGTGCTTTTCACTGCAGAGGTACTGAATGAATAGTATACCAAAGATACTAATCTCATCAATGCTTTATAAATCCTAATTTTCTTATTCAGTGTCATTCTATTATATGGCTATATAGTGTTTGCCTTGCAAGTTCCACTCTATACTAATGTTGGCCACTAGATGGCATTATCTCTTTCTAAAATAATAAACCTATTCAGAATCATTGCTTTATTGTTTCATTTTATGTATTGTCTTCCATGTTTTATAATATGTAGTGCAAAGGTATGAGACACGAATATTAAATAAATGGCAGTAATAAAGAGTCCATGCAAGGCTGTGAAGTTGAGAAACCATACGTCCGCAATTTTTACAGACTCACACTCCAAATCCAACTCTAACTCAAACTCCAACTCATAGTAACATAGTATATAAGACCGAAAAAAGACATTTGTCCATCCAGTTCGGCCTGTTTCCTACAAGTTGATCCAGAGGAAGGCAAAAAACCACTGTGAGGCAGAAGCCAATTTTCCCCACTTAAGGGGAAAAAAATTCCTTCCCGACTCCAATCAGGCAATCAGAATATCTCCCTTGATCAACGACCCCTCTCTAGTAGCTGTAGCCTGTAATATTATTACTCTCCAGAAATACATCCAGGCCCTTCTTGAGCTCTTTTAGTGAAATCACCATCACCACCTCCTCAGGCAGAGAGTTCCATAGTCTCACTGCTCTTACCGTAAAGAATCCTTTTCTATGTTTGTGCACAAACCTTCTTTACTCCAGACGCAGAGGATGTCCCCTCTTCACAGTCCTGGGAATAAATAGATGATGGGACAGATTTCTGTACTGACCCCTGATATATTTATACATAGTTATTAGATCTCCCCTCAGTCGTCTTTTTTCTAAAGTGAATAACCCTAATTTTGATAACCTTTTAGGGTACTGTAGATCCCTCCTTCCAGTTATTACTTTAGTTGCCCTCCTCTGAACCCTCTCCAGCTCTGCTATGTCTGCCTTGTTCACAGGAGCCCAGAACTGTACACAGTACTCCATGTGTGGTCTGACTAGCAGGGCTGGGACAAGGTCCACCACCAACAGAGGCTGAGCTGCCCAAGTGCGCCCCCAACTTGTGGAGTCTTTACTAAATACTGTTGTAATCACACATAAATATGCACAGTTTAATGTATCAATTAATGACGCACTGTTATGGAGGATCTGTGGATGACACTTATGGGGGGGATCTATGGATGACACTGTTATGAAGGATCTGTGGATGACAATGCTATGGGGATCTGTGGACGACACTGTTATGGGAGATCTATGGATGACACTGTTATGGAGGATCTGTGGATAGCACAATGTTATGGGGGTCTGTGGATTGCACTGTTATGGGGGATCTGTGGATTGCACAATGTTATGGGGGATCTGTGGATGACAGTGTTATGGGGGATCTGTGGATGACCCACTGTTATGGGGGATCTGTGGATGACACACTGTTATGGGGGATCTGTGGATGACACATTGTTATGGGGGATCTGTGGATGGCACTGTTATGGATTGTGACTCACAATGGATATTGGGGGCCAGCAAATTACAAGGAAGGCGGGGGTGGGGATGATTGATAACATACATATCTAAATGGCTGGGGGTGAGGGCTTGACTTGAGCATCTACTGATCAGAGCATTAGAATAGCAGGAATAAATAACATCTAAATGTCTGGTGGGGTAGATGGGGGTAGGACAAGGGCTGATGGGGGAAGGGGGACTGGGTTAGATAATCTATACTGACATACATATGACACACACATATATACTGACATACATATGACACACACATACATACTGACATACATATGACACACACATATATACTGACATATATATGACACACATATATACTGACATACATATGACACACACATACATACTGACATACATATGACACACACATATATACTGACATACACATGACACACACATACATACTGACATACATATGACACACACATACATACTGACATACATATGACACACACATACATACTGACATACATATGACACACACACATATATACTGACATACAAATGACACACATATATACATATGACGCACACATATATACAGACATACATATGACACACACATACATACTGACATACATATGACACACACATACATACTGACATACATATGACACACATACATATATACAGACATACATATGACACACATACATACTGACATACATATGACACACACATATATACTGACATACATATGACACACACATATATACTGACATACATATGACACACACATACATACTGACATACATATGACACACACATATATACTGACATACATATGACACACACATATATACTGACATACATATGACACACACATACATACTGACATACATATGACACACACATACATACTGACATACATATGACACACACATATATACAGACATACATATGACACACACATATATACTGACATACATATGACACACACATATATACTGACATACATATGACACACATACATATATACAGACATACATATGACACACACATATATACAGACATACATATGACACACACATATATATACTGACATACATATGACACACACACACATACTGACATACATATGACACATACATATATACAGACATACATATGACACACATACATAAAAACACCCAATATGCACATTACATTACTGCCATTCCATTCCCTTTAACCCCTTACATTTTCTGCACATACAGTCTCTGGTGACTTGGAGGGAGAGGCAGGATGCAGAGTATTCCTCCTCCTCCTCCTTCTCTGTCCCGACGCTGCTCTTCTCTCTGTGCTGGGGGAGGGGGTTGTGAATCTCTGGTGCACACACAGGCAGGAAGTCAGGGGCTGGGGAAGGTACGGAGCTGCAGCACACTGCACTAGACTGAGGGAGGGAGGAAGAACACCACTAGGGGGCGCAGGACCGGCTGTTACAGCAGCAGAGCGCAGAAATGGATGCTCTGCTGCTAATACAACTACACGGCAGCAGCAGGGACTTGGTGAGAGTGGCCTGTGTGCCTGCGCCCTGAGGCTTGAGCGCCCTGAGGCTGGAGCCTCCTCAGCCTCTGTGTCGGCCCGGCCCTGCTGACTAGTGATTTGTAAAGTGGTAGGACTATGTTCTCATCACAGGCATCTATGCCCCTTTTGATGCAACCCATTATCTTTTGGCCTTGGCAGTAGCTGCCTGACACTGGTTTTTGCAGCTTAATTTGCTGTTTATTAAAATTTCTAGATCCTTTTCCATGTCAGTGTTACCGAGTGTTTTACCATTTAGTATGTACGGGTGACTTGCATTATTCCTTCCCATGTGCATAACCTTACATTTGTCAGTGTTAAACCTCATCTGCCATTTCTCTGCCCAAGCCTCCAATCTATCCAGATCCCTCTGTAGCAGAAAACTGTCCTCTTCAGTGTTAATTACTTTACGCAGTTTAGTGTCATCTGCAAAAATAGATATTTTACTGTGCAGGCCTTCTACAAGATCATTAATAAATATATTGAAACTCATGCATTAGTAATAAGAAATTTACTGTAGTATAATCATGGTAACATCAGGCTTTCCATCACCATCCTATAATATTTAATGTGACTCCACAGTCGTGGTCACAAGGTGGGCATTTTTGACCCAGGAAGATTTGATTGAAGTTGTTTGGAATTAAAGGGGTTATCCCAAATACAGCATCTGCAGAATAGGTGATTAATGTAGGGTTTGTGAGCACCCACCACTGGGACCCCCCTCAACGCTTGAAGAAATGACGGTCCCAGAGCCCTTGCATATGAATAGAGTTGGAGTGAACATACTGTATGCATCCACCACTCCATTCACTTCTATTTGACTGATATAATGCTCTGTCGGAAAAAAGTTTAAAGGATTTGTCTAGCCTAGGAGTCAACGACCCCAATGGTTATAACTAGAGATGAGCGAATCAAAGTTGACGAAGTGGAATTCGATCCGAATTTCAGAAAATAATTCATAGTGCATAGAGCAAAGAACTCTGGGAATGAGAGATCACCCACAATGCCATGCATGCGTAATGACCCAGAGTGCCATTACCACTCCGCACCCCACTACTGTCTCCTATGGTCTAATATAATGTCAACTTCTGTATTTATTTCAGGTCCATCACAATGTGCGTATCTATTTCTTCTAACTGTTATGTTCAGATTTAATGTACCTGGTTCACCAGAGGTGGCAGCAAACATGGCAGAGCTACGGTTGCAGAGGATGGAACCCTTCTTTCCATTCTAAACTCCCTATCAAAGGAGAGGAGGAGACTAGTTAGTTTGAGTTGAGTTGAGAGTCCCCCCTGCCAAGGGAGGAAGCAGGTCCACGTCCCTGCTGGACATGCCTTGCACAAGCCAGCTAGAGCACCTTTGGCTCTGCTGGATGTGGAGGCCACAGCTTGGAGCCTCTGAAGCCATAAGGAGTTTTCCCTGGATTAAGCTAGAGTCAGACTTTAAAGAGAGAAGTTGCAGTATACAGCTAAAGCAAAGTGTTTCAGTCAGCCTGTCAACACAGCAGAGCCAGAGAGCAACAGATGTATCAGAGTTGAGTTTGTTTGCCTGCCAGAGTTTATGCTAACGCCTGCTGGAACTAAGATAAAGTCTGTAAACCATTTGGAGAAACGTTTATCCAAATTAAAGCTGCTATTGAACTTCACACAAGGTCTGGACTCAGCTTATTACTTTTCTTTTGCACCTAACTGTGCTGGCATCAGGAACACCAGGGACCCTGCCGCCAAGGCACCTTAAACCTATACCACCAGGGCATCTCGACCACCATTTGACGGGGATCCCTGGACAAACAGAGTGTGCCCCAAACCAAAGGAACTGGTGCTGTTCTTTCCTTCACTACATGCCGGCTTAGGGAGCTCTCCTAACTGTGAGTAAAACAACTACTACCCCCATTGGCCCACCGTAGCTCATGCATTGCCCCTGCGCCCATTTGCTGCTCATGCAGCCAATCAGCAGCCAGCCAGCCCTGTGATGCCATAGCCCTATAAATAGCCTTAGCCATCTTGGATTCAGCCATTTTCCAGTGCACTTAGTGCAGGGAAAAACATGACAGGCGCTAGGGAAAGCAGTAGAAAAAACTTTATAACGTTCTTTTTTTGCTGAATAGAAGTTCAAGAAAAGATCATTAGAAGTGTAGGGAAAGGATAGGGAGGAATTATTTCACACTATAAAAGGAGAACAGGGTCCAATAGGGGAGTGTACAGCCTGGGAAATAGGAACAATCCTATTACCCCTTGCTGCACTGACTGCAGATCCAAATTGCCGTTATACTGCTGCTTTCATGTTTGCAATAAATGATACCTATGTAATTTCAGCAAACCTTTTTTGTTATTGTGGCGCAAGTGCTGTGTGATACAGCCATTAACAGGGTGTATTACTAGGAAATATGTCTATGTCGTATTAGCCGTTGTGCGGTGCAGTTATATTTTTTGGAATGTATTAGTTTAAAAAAAAAGGGCTTATTAGCCATTCAGCAGTTATATGTTCTAAAGCATTTTTTTGGGTGTACTAGTGGAAAAAAAAGGCTTAATTGCCATTCAGCGGTGCATTTTTATGTTCTAAAGCCTTTTTTGTGGTGTATTATTAGGAAAAAAGGCATATTAGCCTTGGTGCTGTGAAGTGACAAAATTACAGCCTTTTCTGGGGTGTATTAGTGGAAAAAAAAGTCTTATTAGCCGTTTAGTGGTGCAGTTATATGTTTTTAAGCTTTTTTTGTGGTGTAATAGTGGGAAAAAAGTCTTATTAGCCATTTAGCGGTGCCTTTATATGTTCTAAAGCCTTTTTTGGGGTGTATTAGTGGGGGAAAAAAAAGGCTTGTTAGCCGTTGTGTGCGGAAGTGACAAAATTACAGACTTTTTTGGGGTGTATTAGTGGTAAAAAAAAGACTCATTAGCCGTTCAGCTCTGCAGTTATATGTTTTAAAGCCTTTTTTGTGGTGTATTAGTGGGAAAAAAGGGCTTATTTGCTGTTGTGCGGTGAAGTGACAAAATTACAGCCTTTTTGGGGGTGTATTAGTGGAAAAAAATAAGGTCTTATTTGCCGTTCAGCGGTGCAGTTATATGTTCTGAAGGCTTTTTTGGGGTGTATTAGTGGAAAAAACGGCTTATTAGCCTTGTTGTGGAAAAGTGACAAAATTGCATAGTTTTTTGTGGTGTATTAGTGGGGGGGGGGGGGACGAGGGCTTATTAGCCTTTGTAAGGTGAAATCACAGAAAAGAATGCACTATAAAAATAGATGCAAGCATAACATATGGACTAAGCCCTCACTTTTGATAAAAACTGAGACACTTGGTGAGTACATTTTGATCAAAATACATCTAAGCTCACCTACCGGCGACAAGCTGGTCTCAGTTCAGGCGGGTTCCTATGCTAACCTATTCATGCTGTGGCGCATTTTTCAGGAGCACAGTCCCCGCACATACGGTGTGGTGCCCCTTGTTACCTCCATGTGCATCAGCAACTGGTGGGAGGAGAGACACACACACCTATATGTACCACCTTAATCAAGGTCACCTAGTAACAAAAATATAGCCTTTTTTGGGGTGTATTAGTGGGGAAAAAAAAGTCGTATTAGCCGTTGTGCTGTGAAGTGACAAAATTACAGATTTTTTATGGGTGTATTAATGGAAAAAAAAAGGTCTTATTTGCCCTTCAACGGTTCAGTTATATGTTTTAAAGCTTTTTTTGTGGTGCATTAGTGTAAAAAAAAAGGCTTGTTAGCGGTGAAGTGCCAAATTGCAGCCTTTTTTGGGGTGTATTAATTTCGTTTTTTTTAATTTATTTATTTGATCTATCATTATGTCAGACAGAGACGTGACAAGCCCTGCACAGGGGAAGGGCAGAGTCCTAAATGTTTCTGGCGCAGGCACAGGTCGCAGCAGTGTAAGGGGCGTGGCAGCTCGGATTACTTCAACAGGCCTGAGCTCCCGGTGTCATCTAGCTGTCGTGTTTAACCATCAATCCAGCGGTGCTTGGATAGTGATGAGCGGAAGGGGCAATATATTCGAATTCAAGATATTTTGGGAATATTTGGTAGAATACTCGTCATATATTCGCAAATTCGCTATTATTTTCTAGATCGGCAATGTAATATTCGGGTAATGCGTGCGCAATAAAGGCGTGGGTCACGATAGGTACATTTTTCAAACTGCTAGAAGTATAATGAGACTGGAGAAAATGGTTGGCATGGCAGAACATTACAATAGCTTTATATGCAGAACCTATCTACACTAAATCACTATCTAACCTACACTGACTATCTCCCACTAACTATCTGTATTATATATATAAACTAACTAACTATCTAATGTAATGTGACAAATGGAAATGAGGGAGCACAGCAATAACACTGCTGTTTCTCTCAGAACTATAATAAACTGTAGAAAATGGCTGTGTGGAGGTTCTTATATAGTAAGGGGTAGGCAACTTTCCTATTGGTTGCCAGCGATGTTGCTAAGCTCAGACAAGGACATTTCTGCCTTCTCATTGGGCCACAAGCAAAAAGGGTGGTTACTGATGAAAAAAGAAAAGTAGAATATTAGAAAATACGAATATATCTCACTAAACATTCGCAAATTCTCAAAGATTAAAATTTGAATATTCGCGCCCAACACTATGCTTGAATGGTTGACTTGGTCATCCACTTCATCCCAAGTGACATCAGACACTCCCAGCCAAGAGTCGTTGGGTCCGTCAGACACAACCCTTAGTTGGCATAGCCCGGTAGCAGGCCCTGTGCCTTCACCTGTCCTAAGCCTGCCTCTGTCCTTTTCTGTTCCTTCAGCCAGACAAGTATTATATCATGTGGGCTCAGCTCCACTATACAGCGAGGACGAGCTACTAGAGGACATTCAGAAGCTACTGCCCAGCCAAGATCTGGAGGAGATATCCGCAGTTTTTTCCGGTAGGTTAGCAAGTAGTGATGAGGAAAGTGGCATGGGACCTGGTGTTGCGAGCGGTCAGGCTCCTGGCTCAGAGACAATTGAGGAGGACATCAGTGACGTGCAGACAGTACTCGATGATGATGTAGCCGATTGCACTTGAGAACTGGGTGATGAAGGGACTTCATTATCATTAGGAGAAGAGGGTGGCAGCTAGTACGTGAGGCAGCGGCGGAGCCAGCAAGTCAGTAGCGTGGCCGGGAGTCAGCAGGGTGGCAGCAGTGGGAGATCGGGAGCCAAACGTGCCGGGGTTAGACCACAAGCTTCGCGGGAGCCTACCTGCCCAAAAAGTAGTTGTGCAGGGCTTCATGGAGGCAGCGGCTATAGCTGTCAGTCAATGTTGGGGGTAAAATCAGCTTCTCGGCGGTGTGGCAGAGGTGAACATGGCCATTTGCCGAATCTGTGGGCAGAAGGTGAAGTGTGGCCAGGGTGCCAATGTTAGCACTACGGCCCTGCGTCAACATATGCAGCATCACCATAAAGTGGCCTGGGAGAACCGTGGCTCCGATGTGGTTGTCCAGCCTGCAGTAGCAACCACTGCATCACCAGTTCAGGCAGTCAAGGCTCCACCAGCTCAGCCGAAGGGAGCTGTCTGTTCTTCCCATCATCTGCTGGTCCTAATGCTCCTGCTCCTCCTCGTCGTTAGTTATTCTGTCAGCAATCAATCATTGAGGCGATTGCCAAGAGACAACAGTATGCCTGCACTCATCCAATGGCGCAGAAGCTGAATGTTCTCCTGGCCAAGTTGCTGGTGCTGCAGTCCCTTCCCTTCCAAGTGGTGGACTCTGCATCTTTCAGAGAAATTATGGCTTGTGCCGAGCCAAGGTGGAGAGTCCCAAGCCGTTATTTCTTTGCCAAAGAGGCAGTGCTAGCTCTGCACAAATATGCAGAACAGAAGGTAGGCCAGTCCTTGAGCCTGCTGGTGTCTGCTAAGGTGCACGGCAGTGCCGACGTGTGGAGCTATAACTACAGTCGGGGACAATACATGTCCTTTACAGCCCACTGGGTAAATGTGGTTCCTGCACAGCCACACCAGCAACTTTGCCAGATGACGCCACTTCTGCCTCCATGTTCTCACGCCGTTGGTCCTTTGACAATGTCCTCCTCTGCCTCCTCATCCTCCACTGTGTCCTCAGCCTCCACTGCATGGACAGTTCACAGTGCTCCTCCAGCATACCACATGTGCATGGCATGGCGGTGTCATGCCGTTCTACAACTCATTTGCCTGGGCAAACTGAGTCACACAGGGGTGGAACTGCTCCATGTCCTTCATCAAGAAATTAAATCCTGGCTTTCTCTGCTAAAAATTGGAACCATGGTGACCAAAAACAGGAAGAACATGGTGTTGGTGCTTTGTCAAGGAGGACTGAGCCATGTGCCCTGCATGGCACACGTGTTCAATCTGGTTGTCAAGCGGTTCCTGAAATCTTCCCCCCATCTGCAAGACATCCTAAAAATGGCATGGAAACTATGCATGCACTTCAGCCACTTGTACACCGCCAAGCACACCCTCACATAACACATAGCACATAGGCTGATATGTAACTTTTCCATCCGTTGGAATTCCACCCTCCATATGTTGGACCGACTATACGAACTGAGAAAGGCCAGGGGACTGGAGACGTGGCAGCAAGATCTCGTGGTCACATGAGCCCTATGGGGGCTGAACTGGAGGAGCACAAGCAATGTGTGGGGAAATGGCTGTTTTTTCTAGACAGGTGACAGGACAGGAGGAGCAGCATAAGAGAGAGATGAGGAAGATGAGTTAGATGACCCAGACACACCATGGCAGTATGCAGTGGAGATGGAGTCACTCTGAGTCACTTGCGCAAATGGCCCACTGCATGCTCAATTGCTTGGGTAGTGACAGACGAATTGTCATCATTAGGCAGAGGAATGACTTCTGGCTCTCCACCTTGTTGGACCCTCGCTACCAGGACAAAAGGGGACCTTTTGTATACCCGCTGAGAGGGAGGACAAACTGAACTACTATAGAGACACCCTATGTAGTCAGTTGGCCGCTGCCTATCTGCGCCATCGTTCCTCCTCACGCAGGTCTGACCGGGGGGGCCTGGGCGCTCTTGTTCCACTGACATGGCTGCTGTGGCGGTGTGGAAGTGTGGGGGGGGGGGGGGGTAGGAGCAGTACCAGCTCCATCAGCAGCAGCTTAAGACTAGAGTCGCTGATGAACAGATTTTTTCACCCGCCTAGTGAAGAAACTACTCACCAGCAGCAGAAGCTAGACCTAGAGCAGAACCGGAACCAACAGGTGGTGGAATACTTGGACAGCACCCTGCCTCATCCCAATGAAGATCTGCTGGACTACTGGGCAGCCAAACTGGATTTGTGGCCACAACTGGCAGAGTTTGCCCTGGAAAAGCTGTCCTGCCCGGCCAATAGTGGGGAATCAGAGTGGGTGTTTAGTGCCGCAGGGGCCATAGTTACCCCAAGGAGAACTCGCCTGTCCACCCAAAATGTGGAGAGGCTGACCTTTATCAAGATGAATCAGGAGTGGATCAGCCAGGATTTCCATCCACCAATGCCTGATGCATCAGACTAGATCATCCATGCTGCCTCACCCAAACCTTGACAAAAGAGACCAGTTTCTTCTGGGTACCTGCCTCAGCTACTATTCTGATGCTACCACCCATCTGATGCCACACATCTGTTGCCAAGTGCCCATCGTCAGCGGATATTGTTATTACCACCCACCTCCCCACTCTGTCACCAGGTCACTCTGTGGTCTCCTGATGCTGCTGCCACCATACCAATCAGGTCTCCTCATACTGCTGTTGCCACCTCCACGCTATGTCATTGTGTCACTCTGTGGTCTCCTCATGCTGCTGCCAGCTCCACACTACTTCACCTTGTCACTCTGTAGTCTCTTCATGCTGCTGCAAACTCCCAACTTTGTCTCTGGGCCACTCTGTGGTCTCCTCATGCGGCTGCTGCCACCTCCACAGTATGTCACCTTTCCAGTCTGTGGACCCCTCATGCTGCTGCTACCACCTCCACACTCTGTCATTGTGCCACTCTGTGATCTCCTCATGCTACTGCCACTTCACCACTATGGGTCTCCTCATGTTGCTGCCAAATCACCACTTTGTGGTCTCCTCATGCTGCTGCCACTTCACCACTCTGTGGTCTCCTCATGCTGCTGCCTGATCACCACTCTAAGGTCTCCTCATGCTGCTGCCACATCACCACTCTGTGGTCTCCTCATGCTGCTGCCACATCACCACTCTGTGGTATCCTCATGCTGCTGCTACCACATCCACACTATGTCACCTTTCCACTTTGTGACCTCCTTTTGCTGCTGCCACTTCACCACTTTGAGGTCTCCTCATGCTGCTGCCACATCACCACTCTGTGTTCTCCTCATGCTGCTGCTACTTCACCACTCTGTGATTTCCTCATGTGGCTGCTGCCACCTCCACACTATTTCACTTTGCAGGTCTGTGGCCTCTTCATGCTGATGCTGCCACTCTGTGGTCTCCTAATGCTGCTGCCAATTCACCACTCTATGGTCTCCTCATGCTGATGCCAAATCACCACTCTGTGGTCTCCTCATGCTGCTGCCACATCAACACTTTGTGGTCTCCTTATGCTGCTGCTGCCACCTCAACACTATGTCACCTTGCCGCTCTGTGGCCTTCTCATGCTGCTGCCAACTCACAACTGTGTATCTGAGCCACTCTGTGGTCTACTCATGCTGCTGCTGCCACCTCCACAGTATGTCACCTTGCCAGTCTGTGGTCTCCTCATGCTGCTGCTACTTCTCCACTCTGTGGTCTCCTCATGCTGCTGCCAAATCACTACTCTGTGGTCTCCACCTCCACAGTATGTCACCTTGCAAGTCTGTGGCCTCTTCATGCATCTTCTGCCACCTCCACACTCTGTTATTGTGCTACTCTGTGGTCTCCTCATGCTGCTGACACTTCGCCACTCTGTGGTCTCCTCATCCTGCTTCCACATCACCACTCTGTGGTCTCCTCATGCTGCTGCCACATCACCACTCTGTGGTCTCCTCATGCTGCTGCTGCCAACTGCACACTATGTCACCTTGCCACTCTGGCCTCGTCATGCTGCTGCTACCTCCACACTATGTCACCATGCCAGTCTGTGGCCTCCTCATGCTGCTGCTGCCGCTTTCACACCCTGTCATTGTGTTCTCCTCATGCTGCTGTCAAATATCCACTCTCTGGTCTTCTCATACTGCTGCCACTTCACCACTCTGTGGTCTCCTCATGCTGCTACCAAATCATGACTTTGTGGTCTCCTTATGCTGATGCCACATCACGACTCTGTGGTCTCCTCATGCTGCTGCTTCCTCAATGCTATGTCACTGGGCCACACTGTGGTCTCCTCATGCTGCTGCCAATTCACAACTATGTCTCTGGGCCACCCTGTGGCCTTCTTATGCTGCTTGCTGCCACCTCCACACTATGTTATTGTGCCACTCTGTGGTCTCCTCATGCTGCTGCCACCTCCATACTATGTCACCTTGCCACTCTGTGGTCTCCTCATGCTGCTGCCAACTCACAACTCTGTCTCTGGGCCACTCTGTGGACTCCTCATGCTGCTGTTGCCACCTCCACAGTATGTCTCCTTGCCATTCTGTGGCCTCCTCATGCTGCTGCTGCCATCCCCACACTCTGCCATTGTGCCACTCTGTGGTTTCCTCTTGCTGCTGCCACTTCACCACTCTGTGGTCTCCTCATGCTGCTGCAACCTCACCACTATGTCACTGGGCCACTCTGTGGTCTCCTAATGCTGCTGCCCCCTCTCCACTATGCCATTAGGCCACTCTGGGGACTTCTCATGCTTTTCCCACCATCCCCACTCTGTGACTGGGCCACTAGTGTCCCTGTTTGGCCTTGTTGACATCATCATTTATTTGACCCTTCTTCTGATCTGTCAGAAAGAAGGAAAAATAAGATGCAAAATGGATCCTGTCTATGTAGCAGCTGTAAAGCCTGTATGGTCCCATCAGAATGGGCTTATGATTTGGTAGCCAAAATCAGGAGTGGGTACAAAAGAAGACATGCAAATATTCCATTCACGTGTCATCTCTGTTTTGGATCCACTCCTGTTTTTTTTGGCTTTAGCAATACTTATTGTTCTGACAGATTGGAGGAAGGGCAAAATAATCAGTGACGTCAACTTAAACTTACAGTTGACACCCTCTCCACTCTGTCAGGGGTGCCCTACTTGTATAAGCATTTAAAAAAACAGGTTCTGTAGACATCTATGTGGAATCAGCTGACGATGGTGAAAAGGGAGTGTGTTCTTTCACACTATAGTAGGAGCTTGGGCCTCTGCACGGTTCTTTATACCTGGCGGTAACATTGACCTGTAAGGCTGAGTTCACACTTGAGTTATTTAGTCAGTTTTGGCAACAAAACTGCCCAAATAATTGAAATGTGCAGTGATTCTAAGAGCGACGCTGTCGTCTGTGTGTCATACTGACTCACAGTATTGTTTCACTACCACAGCCGACTCCCTATGCGTGTTACTGTAAGGCACAGTGTTCTACGCTACTATACAGGCTCTCTGCAGCCAGGAAATAGCTGTTTTTTTAATGCGATTCGCCGCAAATAAATTCGTATCATATCGAATCTTTTCGGAAAATTCGGTGAACTGGACGAATCACATTTTTTAGAAATTTGCTCATCTATAGTTATGACCAGCAGTGAATTATAAGTGTTTACTATCATTCTGAACTCAATAGTCCATAATGAAAATGTGAAAACAGAATGTTAAAAGTCTTATTTAGTCTTTTCTAATTTATTGAAAAGACAAAAACTAAAATCTTGCATTCACTGAAGTATTCAGACCCATTACTCAGGACTTAGTCGAAGCCCCTTTGACAGATTACAGCCTCCAGTCTTCTTGGGTATGATGCCACAAGGTTTTCACACATGTCCAATCAACTGAATTTAACACAGGTGGACTCCAATAAAGGTTTAGAAACATCTAAAAGATGATCAAGAGAAATCGGAAGCCCACTGAGCGAAATTTGTCATAGCAAAGAGTCTGAATACTTTTGTCTATGTAAAATTAGTTCTTCTTTTTAATACATTTTTTTCCATCAGTAACCTCTCTTTTTGCTTGTGGGCCAATCAGAAGGCTGCAATGTTTTTGTCTGAGCCTAGCATCATCCCTAGCAACCAATAGGAAAGTTGCCTACCCCTTACTATATAAGAACCTCCCCAGCAGCCATTTTCTACAGTTTATTACAGTTCTGGAAAATGTTAAGATAAGTAAACAGGGCATGCACCCAAAATTTAACATTATAGTGCTCAGATATTTAAGAAGTATATTTTAATTTTTACCTCATTTTTTCATAATATAATAAATAGAGATGAGCGAATTTCTTAAAAATTCGATTTGGCCAGTTCAATACGAATTTATTTGCGGAGAATCGTGTTAAAAAAAACGGTATTTCTTGGCTGCAGAGACCCTTTATAGTGGTGTAGAACACTGTGCCTTGCAGTAACACTCATAGGGAGTCTGCTGTGGTAGTGAAACTATACTGTGAGTCACTATGACATGCAGATGACAGGCATTGCTCTTAGAACCACTGTACACTTCACTTATTTGGTCAGTTACGAGGCCAAAACTGACCAAATAACTCAAGTGTGAACTCAGACTTACAGGTCGATCTTAGCATCAAAAAGAAGCGCACTCCTTTTACACCGTTGTTTGCTGATTCCACATAGATTTCTACAGAACCTGTTCTATTAAACGCTTATACATAAAGCGGATCCTGTCTATTGAGCATCCGCCTTGACTCGGTCAACATTTGGTCAGTAATCCATCAGTATTGCTAAAGCCAAAAAAAAAAACAGGAGTGGATCCAAAACAGAGATGACACGAGAATGGAATATTTGCATGTCTTCTGTGTTTTGTACCCACTCCTGCTTTTGGCTACCAAATCATAAGCCAATTCTGATGCAAAATAGGGACCATGTCATGCAGACCTTACAGCTGTTACATAGGATTCGTTGTACGTCTCATTTTTCCTTCACTTTGACAGATCAGAGAAAGGGTCAAATAAATGATGATGTCAGCCAGGTCGAAAGGCAAAATAGTGGCCCAGTCATGAGGTGGGGAAGGTGCAAAAGCATAAGAAGTCCACAGAGTGGCCCTATTACATAGTGGTGAAATGGAAGCAGCATGAGGAGACCACAGAGTGGCCCAATGACAGAGTCTGGAGGTGGCAACAGCATCAGGAGGAGGCCACAGAGTGGCACAATGACAGTGTGGTGGTGGAGTCAGCATCAAGAGTGTGGAGGTGGCGGCAGCATCAGGAGGAGGCCACAGGGTGGCACAATGACAGTGAGGAGGTGGTAGCAGCATCAGGAGGCCATAGAGTGGCATAATGACAGAGTGTGGAGGTGGCGGCAGCAGCAGCATCAGGAGGAGGCCACAATGTGGCACAATGACAGTGTGGAGGTGGCAGCATCATCATCATCAGGAGGCCACAAGGTGGCACAATGACAGTGTGGAGGTGGCAGCAGCATCAGGGGGCCACAGATTGGCAAGGTGACATAGTGTTGAGGTATCAGCAGCATCAGGGAACCACAGAGTGGCGAGGTGACATAATGTGGAGGTGGCAGCAGCATCAGGAGACCACAGAGTGGCAAGGTGACATATTGTGGAGGTGGAAGCAGCATCAGAAGACCACAGAATGGCAAGGTGACATAGTGTGGAGGTGGCAGCAGCATGAGGAGACCACAGAGTGACCCGATGACAGAGTGGGAAGTACCGGCTGAAGATGGTGGGTGAAATAAGAAGCACTTGACATCAGGAGAATAGTATCTGAGGCAGGTAGCCAGAAGAAACTGGTCTCTTTTGTCAAAGTGTTGGTGTGGCACCATGGATGATCTAGTCTGATGCATCGGGCATTGGTGGGTGAAAATCCAGGCTATTCCACGCCTGATTCAACTTGACAAAGGTCAGTCTCTCCACATTTTGGGTGGACAGACAAGTTCTTCTTGGGGTAACTATGGCCCCCACCGCAATAAACACCCACTCTGATGCCACACTACGGGCAGGACAGCCTTTCCAAGGCAAACCCTGCTAGTTGTGGCCACAAATCCAGTTTGGCTGCCCAGTAGTCCAGTGGATCTTCAATGGGGGGTGGCAGGGTGCTGTCCAATTATACCAACACCTGCTGGTTCAGGTCCTGCTCCAGGTCTAGCTGTTGCTGCTTCTGGTTAGTAGTTTCTTCACTAGGCGGGTGAAGAAAGCTGCTCATCAGCAACTCTAGACTCAAGTTGCTGCTGATGGAGCTGGAACTGCTCCTACCCCCCCCCCCCCACCCCCCTGCCACAGCAGCCATGGCAGATGAACGAGAGCGCAGGGGGCCGCCCCGGTCAGACCTGTGAGAGGATGGACGATTGCGCTGATAGGCAGCGACCAACTAGATGACACCTGGAGCTCAGGCCTCTCGCTGTCACTCCTGCTGCCATGCCCCCTTACTCTGCTGCGACCTGTGCCTGCGCTAGAAACATTTAGGCCTCTGCCACTCCCATGTGCAGGCCCTAGCACGTCTCTGGCTGACAGAGTCTCTGTCTGTTAGATCAAATAAATAAAACAACAGGAAATTAAAACACCCCAAAAAAGTCTGTAATTTTTTCACTATACAACGGCTAATAAGCCCTTTTTTCCCACTAATACACGCCAAAAAGGGCTTTAGAACATATAACTGCACCGCTGAACGGCAAATATATATTTTTTTTGCCACTAATACACACCAAAAAGGTCTGTAATTTTCTCACTTCACCACACAACGGCTAATAAGCCCTTTTTTCCCCACTAATACAAGCCAAAAAATGCTTTAGAACATATAACTGTACCGCACAAGGTCAAATAAGACATGGAAATATTACTTTGTAATAAACCCTGTTAATGGCTGTATCAAACAGCACTTGCACCCCAATAACAAGAACGGTTTGCTGGAATTACAGAGCTGTATAATAGCAATTTGGATCCGCAGTGAGTCTAGCAAGGTGTAAGAGGATTGTTCCTATTACCCAGGCTGTAAACACCCCTCCTGAACCCTGTTCTGCTTCAATACTGTGGAATTATTCCTCTCTATCCTTTCCCTGAACTTCTATTCAGCAAAATAAAAGTTTTAAAGTCTTTTCTACCACTGTCCCTAGCGCCTGCTGACCTCTTCCCTGCACTAAGTAAACTGGAAAATGGCAGAATCCAAGATGGCTGAGGCTATTTATAAGGCTGTGACATCACAGGGCTGGCTGACTGCTGATTGGCTGCATGCATGGGATTGTGGGTCCACAAACAAAAGGTTAATTCCAGCTTCTTGCGTAAAAAATGAATGGTTCTTTATTAGGCTTGCAAAGTTTAATATCCGACATACATCACATGGAGAGACAAAATGTGACTGTGATGCGTTTCGGGCTATAGTATTGAGCCCTTCATCAAGACAATACATTGTGCACTAAAAACAAAACTTTTATACAACATAGGGTATACTCCTCCCCCTTTGCTTCACACAGGTGTTTCTGAGTTAGGTGATACTCTCAGCAGGGCACATGTGGAGGGGGAGGGGGAGAAAAACTTAAATCCACATATTCAAGAAAACGTTTTCACAAATTCTACAAGTATTGTAATATTAAATCATGTTTTCTATTCAGACCTCCCGGTATGCATGTTTCCAACACAAACATCCAATATGTTTCTCTGCTGAGAAGATTCTGCTTTCGATCCCCTCCTCTAATCTGTGCCGAAACCACTTCTATACCTTGCACAGAAAACGCGGAGACATTGCCCTTGTGAACAGTGGCAAAGTGCAGTGTTGCCGCTGAGACATTCTGAGACATAACAAGAGGATTGTGGGTGATTCATTGTTCCCAGAGTTCCTTGCTCCATGTTCAAACACGAGCAGCAGCCATTTTAGGAAAAATTGTTATTCGTTACCACGAAGCATGAGGAAATTCAAATTCGGTGCGAATCAAATTTTTCCTGAAATTCGGATTGGATTCCACTTCGTCAACTTCGATTCGGTCATCTCTAATAATAAACAGATTTTTGTAGATCGATTTACAGAAAAGTTCTACAGAAAGCAAAGCCTTCTACCTGTGCAATATTATCCCTATTTATAAAATTGTACCTTTGATTGTAAAGTATTTGGGGAATACACTATCTACTAAAGGAGAATGCTTTAAACAGTGTGAGAAGTATTAAAGGCCATGCACATAAAAACTCACTATGCATATTTTTTTTGTCTCCCTGATGATAAAGAGAACCCCAAAGAGTACCCCCATGGCCAGTCAACCAAGCAAAGCAATTTTCTTATTCTCTTGTGTTTCTAGAAAGACAGCTACTGTAGCTTGTATGCCTCATTGAGAGAAGTGACATTTTGACTGAGATGTTCTAGTTCTTGTTTCACTTAAAGTTGAATATTACTTTGCGGTTGCTCTCTTGCTGGTTAGTTTATTGCTATTTTCTTGATACTATAAGAGGGAGGATGTTCTGCAGTCCTGGAGTCCACAGAGCTTCATGGAGAGCAGGTGAGGGGCAGCTCATGTATGAGGGGGCAGGTGGAGCACTCAGGAGCAGTGGGGTTCAAGTGGAGTGGAATCTGGCGCAATTAAGGGGGCTTATAGCACAGATCCAGGTGTATTCTGAGGGCCATGGTGTATGTGTGTCTGTCTCTGTCCCTGTGTGTGTCTCTGTCTGTCTGTCCCTGTGTGTGTCTGTGTCTGTCTGTCCCTGTGTGTGTCTGTGTCTGTCTGTCCCTGTGTTTGTCTGTCTGTCTGTCCCTGTGTGTGTCTGTCTGTCTGTCCCTGTGTGTGTCTGTGTCTTTCTGTCCCTGTGTGTGTCTGTGTTTGTATGTCCCTGTGTGTGTCTGTCTGTCCCTGTGTCTGTCTGTCTGTCCCTGCGTGTGTGTCTGTCTGTCCCTGCATGTGTGTCTGTCTGATGTGCAAACTAGCTAATTTACTCACCTCACTGGCGCTGACATAATTGAAGAGAAGCGCCGTAATCTCGCGCAGACGCACTGCGCAAGATTACGTCAGCCGCAAGTGAGGTGAATAAATTAACTAGGAGGCGGCACTGGGCTCCGGAGTGTGGCGCGATTCTGAAGAAAAAAAGGTCTTTGCTTTATTATACCACTATTAATTCTGAGTGTTGGGGGTCACTTACGGGTGATCAGTGTGGATGGCACTTAGGGGGGGATCGGTCTGTGGATTACACTTAGGGGGGGATCGGTCTGTGGATGGCACTTGATGACATATATATAGCATAAGATGCTATATATATGTGCCATCCACAGATCCCCCCACAACAGTGCCATCCACAGATCCCTCCACAACAGTGCCATCCACAGATCCCCCCCACAACAGTGCCATCCACAGATCTCCCGTCCACAACAGTGCCATCCACAGTTTCCCCCCCCCCACAACAGTGCCACCCACAGATCCCCCCCCACAACAGTGCCATCCACAGATCCCCCCCAAAAAAAACAGTGCCATTCCACAGATCCCCACCCAAAACAGTGCGGTCGACAGATCCCCCCCCAAAACAGTGCTATCCACAGATCCCCCCCAAAACAGTGCCATCCACAGATCCCCCCAAAAACAGTGCCATCCACAGATCCCCCAAAACAGTGCCATCCACAGATCCCCCAAAACAGTGCCATCCACAGATCCCCCAAAACAGTGCCATCCACAGATCCCCCAAAACAGTGCTATCCACGGATCCCCCAAAACAGTGCCATCCACAGATCCCCCCAAAACAGTGCCATCCACAGATCCCCCCAAAACAGTGCCCTCCACATATCCCCACCCCAAAACAGTGCCATCCACAGATCCCCCAAAACAGTGCCATCCACAGATCCCCCCAAAACAGTGCCATCCATAGATCCCCCAAAAAAAAAACAGTGCCATCCACAGATCCCCCCCAAAACAGTGCCATCCACAGGCCACCATTAGTTCAAATCCCACCAGATGTTCACCTTATGATTACAAATAATTTTTTTCTTATTTTTCTTGTCAAAAACCTAGGTGCGTCTTTTTATGCTTTTCTATCTTGAAATAAATGAAACCTTTAATGTTCTGAAATTTAAATTTAATTTGTATTAATTCACGCCCCATCCATCTACTCTCGGCCCAGCCCCCAGATCCAAAGCCTTTATTTAATTGACCAGTTTTCTGTTGTTCACAAAAAATAAATATTTTCAATATGTTCCTGTTATGGCACTTCTAATATACATTTAAGCTTTTCCATCACGTCGCCCCTCCCCTTCATTACATTCTGAGAAACAAGCAGAGCATGGATGTCAATAAAATTATGCCCCCCCCCCCTGAAAAATTTCTGCGGAAGCCCATGCACAGAGACTGGATCTAAGGAAAGGGTACAATAATGCAGGGCTGTCTGGGGGCAAAATTAACTTGTGTGGGGGCAAATTACTTAGTGGGAGGTCAGTGTGGCGGGCAAACTACATGGAGGGCCATGTGGGGGCAAAATTACTTAGTGTGGGGGCAAATTACATAATGCAGGGCTGTCTGGGGGTAAAATTAACTTGTGGGGGAGGGGCAAATTACTCAGTGGGGGTCAGTGTGGCGGGCAAACTACATAATGGAGGGACATGTGGGGGCAAAATTATTTAGTGTGGGGGCAACTTGCATAATGCAGGGCTGTCTGGGGCAAAATTAACTTGTGAGGGGGGGGGAAATTAGTCAGTGGGGGGTCAGTGTGGCGAGTAAACTACATAATGGAGGACCGTGTGGGGGCAAATTACATAATGCAGGGCTGTCTGGGGGCAAAATTAACTTGTGTTGGGGTAAAATTTACTTGGGGGGGCAAATTACTCAGTAGGGGGCAGTGTGGCGGCCGAACTACATAGTGGAGGGCCGTGTAGGAGACGTCCTTGGATGTAAGAGGTATGGGCACGATATATGGGTGGGGCTGTGTGTGGGTGCGGCTTGAAGGTGGACGGGGACACAGGGGCCCCATGATCTCCTATTCCTGGGGGAAGTGCCCCTCCAAAGACCAAGCTCGGGATCCGCCACTGGGGCAGTGTCGGGGAGCAGGGGGGTGCCGGCCTTGAGCTGTGTAAGGGGCCCCAAAATTTTTGATGGCAGCCCTGGTCCTGGCTACTGAGCATGATGTATCTGTCTTGGTTACTGAGCACAAGATCTATGTCTGGGCTACTGAGCATGGGATCTGTGTCCTGGTTACTCAGCGTGGGATCTCTGTTTTATTTGCATCGGTACTACTGTCAACAGTGCATATTGAACACTTTTTAATGTACTGTATGGAATACAATGTAAGGGCTTTATTAGATTAAAAGATTTTGCAGGCGATTATCAGGAAGCAAGCGTTTCTTCCTGGCAGTCGCCTGCTCATTAGTGGAGGAGACCGCTGCTATTACATGCAGTGATCTCTTCCACAGTATGGGGAGTAACAATCGCTAATGCCATCGCTCCTCCCCATACTGACTAGTTGTCATGTGCCCCTATATCTCTCTGTAGCACACCCTGAGAAGCAAGTAGTACAATATACATCAATAGTAAGCTGTGAATCCAGCACTAGAGTGTGATAGGAAACTGAACAACAGCCTTGTGTGTGTTTCCCTCATTAGGTTCTCCTTTTCATTGACCTCTATGAGCTGCAGCTGCTACCTGATCTCTCAGCAAGCTGATAATTTAATTGTCTTCTCTATGGGGACAGATCTGATCAGTGTATTCAGAATGAACATTTCAAGGGGCAAAGGGAGGAAATGTAAAAAGGCATTTTTTTCAAGTAAGATATCCTATCTTCATTTGAACTAAGGATTTGTTTATCTTATTAGGATGTTTGTTATCCTATTGGGGAATATGGATGTCAGTATAGGAGCTGATCCACTTAGGACTACCCACTATAAACAGAACACAACTAAAATGGGTGTCCAGTAAAAACAAAAATGTTGTACCACCAGGTAATTCTATTGTTATGTCACCTTTGGCTATCTTCACCAATGCCTAGGAACCACTGTTTCCTTGTGATGGGTCCAGCAACCAAGATTTTCTGTTTCAGCTTCTCCTGCAGGCTGTGACCTGTGCTTGTCAGTTAGGCCTATCCAGTCTGCCTTTGTGGCATGTACATGCACTCTTTTGCTCTTAGAGGAGTCCTGCCATAAATAGATGACCCATCATCAGAATAGGTCATCAATATCTCAGTCCTCAGGGGTTCGACACCTGGCACCCTGCTGATCAGCTGTTTGAAGAGGAATGGGCTCACCATGTGAGCGGTGCTTCTTCTCCATTACACTGCCCGTCGTCACGGAAGTGCAGTGTAATTACCAGTACTTTCTCCATTCCCTTAATTACACTACGTTGCTGCTTCACAGGAGACAATGTGTAGTGTAAAGACCAGGTAGTGTCGCTCGGATGAAGAGTCACCTCCTCTTCAAACAGTTGACTCCTGCCAATCAGATATTGATTACCTACCCTGACGATAGGTCATCAATATATAAATATGCCCGGACAACCCCTTTAAAGGGCCAGTGCATACGTGTCCTAGTTTTCTCCAGACAATGTCTGGGCACCTCAGGGTACTTAGGGCAACTTCCCCTGTGGGAAGGGGCCTGAGTGATAAGTTATTCTAGCTTGCTAGCTCCTGAGAAGATGTAATGTTCTATTTGTCTGCCTATGTACCGACTTCTGCCCGATTCCTGGATTCTGACCCTCCACTGCCTGACCTGTGCTGGATTACTGTACTGACCCTTCACTGCCTGACCTCACCTTGGACTGTCAATCAAAGTGCTTCTTCTCTGCCTGTCCTGGCTTCAGCCTATCCCTGGCTAAGATTTAGTCGAGGCTCCACACTAGTATCTCTAGCCCCTTTGGGTCAGCTGCCAACTACACAGAGGCCATTTAAGGAGGTAGCAGCCTGGTGGTTCCCCTGCAGCTAAGTCCAGATCCCTGCATTGGGGTTAAAGAAAGAATGCCAGGGGACTGCCAGGATAAAGCCCTTAGGTTTACTCCATAGTCAAATGGTTGGCGCAGTAGTTCCACACCCCTTGCCACAAAATCTATAACATAATAAACTGACCAGTACTCATTTAATCCACCGACTGCTCTAGTGTATCTGTTCTGGTCCCCACTGGTATCTGTTTACCTCTGAGCAGACAACCAGGTGCTGTCTAAGGCCTGTTTCACACTTGCGTTGTTATTTTCCGGTATTGAGATCTGGCAGAGGATCTTAATATCGGAAAAAAAATGCTTCTGTTTTGTCCCCATGCATTCTGAATGGAAAGAGATTCGTTCAGGATGCATCAGGATGCCTTCCATTCCAGCAGCATTGCGTTTTGTGACCGGACACAAAACCGCTGCAAGCTGCGGTTTTGCTTTCGCTCATAAAAACGGAAAAGAACGGATCTGGCCCTGAAAACAATGTAAGTCAATAGTGACGGATCAGTTTTTTTAGGAGCCTAAAAAACTGATCCGTCACCCATCGACTTTCAATGTAAGTAATGAAGGATCCGTTTTTTTTCCGTTTTGATTTCACACAACCGCATCCTTACAGAACGGATTCATCCTGATGTGCAAAATCAAAACGGATCCGTTTAATTGCGGTATTGAGATCTTCAATCCCGTAATTAACAACACAAGTGTTAAAGTAGCCTTAGTAAATAACTGATGTGTTGGGGTGAGTAACAGTTGAGTATTGATTACTTAATTATTTAAAAAAAATCCCTGACTGCACACAAAAAATCACTGTACAACCCCTTTAAGTATCAATGACCCACATTGTGGTGGACATGTTCATGACATTCATTACATGGAGGGCTGCTGCAGAGGGAATGTATAGCTGATCACAATTTCTCCACGATAACAGATGATCAGAGGGGTTTTGAGAAGGCGGACCCCCAGCAAGCAGCTAATCACTAGGCCAGCAAAGTATTCAAAGCATCGCTCCAATAATGTCATCCGGATAAAGACTCTTGTATTTACAAACGCTCCTTTAGAATCTCAAATTAAAACAAGATTTGCTGCCATTAGTCTTGGTACACAGCAATTAAATAATGGTCAGGCTGAAACAACTTTTCGATAACCTAGGAGAGGAAATGGCAGACATTCTCATTCAATGAGGTTACTGTTGAGATGTGCTTCCAGATGTTTTCCCTGTGGCTAAGATCTATGGATCACTGGTTTAGGAAGCGACTCCGGACACACAAGTCTTATGTATATTGGGCTTATTTCCTGGAATCCACCAGGGGGCACTCAAGTCAAAGTTTACAGGTAAGAAATAGCTACCGGGTGTTTTTTTTCCCCTTAAATCTTCTTCTCATATCTCTGTTCAGTTTGCCCCCCATTTTATTGTATGCACATATTTGTGCAAGTGTATTGACAGCGAAGAAAATTTGCAGATGTTAGAACAATTGTTGGAGCTGCAGTTTAGTATCAATTGGGCAATTGCGTTTTTGCACGTTCCTCCTGGAAGGGTGTGCAGAATAGTATTCCTTTTTAAAAAAATGGCTGCAGCAGCTGAATACAAGTATTATTACAAAGCTTAGTAAACTGCTAATATTTTGCCAATCCCATTTACTATATGAGAAGTCATTCTGACAGGTGATGAATCCGCTAAATGGTATGCAGTATTTTAAAAGGGTTTTCCGAGATTTTTTTTACCAATGACCTGTCCTCTGGATAGGCCATCAGTATCTGATCTGTGGGGGTCCGACACCCGATCAGCTGTTTGAGAAAGCACTGGTTCTCCTGTGAGGGCCGCGGCCTTCTCAAAGCTTGCCAAGCAGAGTGCCGTACATTGTATAGCGGCTGTGCTTGGTATCTCAGCCGCATTCACTTCTATGGGGCTGAGCTGCTCCTAGTACACGTGACACATGAACATATCGTTACTGGCCTAGGAAAAGCAAAGAGAGGGCCACAACGTTCACAGGAGCACTGGTGCCTTCTCAAACAGCTAATTGGCAGGGGTCCCAGGTTTCGGACCCCCCATCGATCAGATACTGATGACCTATCCAGAGCATAGGTCATCACTATAAAAACTCCTCTAAGGGGCTGGCCAGGGACAAAAATCAATCTTTGTATTTGTAGGCAAGCTGCAAACATAGTATGCTCTCTCAGTGTACTGTCCTCTCCATTTAGTTAGTGGAAGATAAAGATCCTAAGGGTGTTTATTGTCTGTGATTTGGTTTTCTTTATAGGCTGGGGCAACACAGCAATCTTGACCACAACATCCTATGCTCAACCAAAGATCACAGCCTTCTACATAGTGATTATGACAAAATCAGCATATTAATTGAGGGGCTTCATTAAAGGAGTTGTTCAGTGGCTTAATTTTGATGACCTATCCTTGGATAGGTATCAGTATCAGATTATTGGGGGCCACTCCCGCCAATCAGTTGTTACGCATGTAAGCAATGTTTCCTCTTTCAAATTACCTGCCCATCATCTCCTTTTCAGAGACTGTGTTGTCTAATTACAACTCAGGCTACTTTCACAGTAGAGTTTTGGCTTTCCGTTTGTGAGATCAGTTCAGGGCTCTCAAAAGCAGTCCAAAACAGATCAGTTTTGCCCTAATGCATTCTGAATGGAAAAGGATCCACTCAGAATGCATCAGTTTGCCTCCGTTCAATCTCCATTTCGCTCTGGAGGCAGACACTAATACTCTGCCTGCAGCATTTTGCTGTACGCCTGATGAAGCAGAGCCAAACGGATCCGTCCCGACACAATGTAAGTCAATGGGGACGGATCCGTTTTCTCTGACACAATCTGGCACAATAGAAAACGGTCCATCCCCCATTGACTTTCTATGGTGTTAAAGACAGATCCGTCATAGCAATAGAAGACATAATACAACCGAATCCGTTCATGACAGATGCATGCGGTTGTATTATTGTAACGGAAGAGTTTTTGCAGATCCATGAGAGATCCGAAAAAAAAGCTAGTGTTAAAGTAGCCTCATCCGTTTTATTCAAGTAATGGAGCCCCCTCCCTCTGACTTAATTCTCAGATAGCATGTTCATGTTGGCTATTGGAAAAAACTTCTAGGGTGGACCTTGGGGCTTTATATGGGGATAAAAAGATATAGTTATTCGTAATACAAATTACTATAAAAATATGGTATCTAAAAAAAAATAAAACGTTAAAACATTTTTCCACCTAGGGGACCTGAACATGCGATCATTTCATTGGTTCTATCGTACACTCTAAGCAGTCTATGGGGATTTTGCGTGTGGAGGAGGCTCAGCTCATGTCTAAAAGGGGTTAATGGGTCAGACTGTGATCTATAGGGTAGCTACTTTTAAGTCCAATGACAAATAGAAAAGCTGTCAGCTCACTGTTCGGAGAATAGTCAGACTTCTCTACATGCAAACGATGCAGGGAGATAGAAGCGTTCCTAAGTCAACCACTGTAAGAAACTGCAGGTTTACTCCAAATTAAAGTTTTCCAGCACTCAAATAAACTCATCGTCATTTTTTTTCACATCCTTTATGAACATAGTAGATATCCCTGAAAGACGCTAACACATTTCAGACAAATAGAATTGCTCTAAACAGCCTATGAGCTACGAATATACCATTTGTCTGAAATGTGTAAGCATTTTTCAGAAATACCTGCTATGTTTATAAAGGATGTGAAATAAAAAAAATTATTGTAATGGACAGTGGCAACGTGCCAACTAACCAGTTTGACTTTAGGTTAAACCTAAGGCCGTTGTCCTGGTGGCACCCTGGTATTCACACTTTAACCCCTGTACATGGATCTGGATTTTGCTGCAGGGGAATCACCAGCCTGCTACCTCCTGAAGTCCTGAAGTAGTCTTGGTGTAGTTGGCTGCTGACCTACGTGGTCAGGAATACCAGTGTGAAACACTAAGGGGTCAGGCAAAAGTTGTGGTCTGAATACAGTCCAAAGTTAGAACAGGCTGAGTACGTGCTTAATCTGCATAGCAATTCTGAGGTCAGGGCAGATGGCAAGGAGCAAAATGAGACACAGGCTAAGATCAGGACAGGACACGAGAAAGCAGAATCGGTAGTCAGGCTAGGTACGGTCCATTGGAATTCAGACGAGAGTTAACACCTTTGCCGGTTACTAGAAAACCTCAAAGCTCAGGTACCCTTTTATTGAAGATGGTGCCTTAAGTACCCAAAGACAGCACGCCATTGGCTGGGGGTGCATTTGGATGTGCACGCTGGCCCTCGAAAACAACAAGTGAGTGTGCACCCTAGTATACAGCCCAGAAGGCCTTCAGCAGAGAGGGCACAGAGAGGGGAGAAAGCGCGACAGCATGCTGGGACTGGCAGGGTAAGAAGTGCAACGTCCGAGCCCGCAGGAGAGAGTGGGAGCACAGCGGGTACGAATCACTGGTATAACAATGATTTTATTTGAGTGCTGGGGAAACTTTCATTTTTAAAGAATTAGCTATTTATAGATGGCTTTAGAAAGACAGTTTTCTTCCTTCTGGAGGAGGAGAGGTAGTTTGCATACTCCTATTAATAATAAATTCCTTCAATTCAACATCAGCGTGATCTGATGTGCTCCACATGACCAGAACTTCACATCTTCCTAGCTTCTGTTCTTGGTAAGATTAAAAATGTATAACACACACATAGATACAAATGGTTGCACAAGCACAAAAAATAATGTCACCATAGAGTGTGCGCATACTACCGTAAAGTACACATAAACTAACAGTGCTCTATTGTACAAATAAATAATTCTACTTTACAATGCACCAATGATGTCGACATAATCACAGTGTCATCAAAATAAGTAACCAACAGAATTCCCCCTCTTTGTTTACGCCTTTCACATTATATTGCAGTTCTGTGTTAAAAGCGGGTGCCAGATTATGGATAATGAGACCGTAAAGTACACATAAACTAACAGTGCTCTATTGTACAAATAAATAATTCTACTTTACAATGCACCAATGATGTCGACATAATCACAGTGTGATCAAAATAAGTAACCAACAGAATGCCCCCTCTTCGTCTACGCCCTTCACATTATATTGCAGTTCTGTGTTAAAAGCGGGTGCCAGATTATGGATAATGAGATACTTTCATACTTTTTCCTGCATTTTGTGTTTTTTATTGGCTTTTTTTGCACCTGTGTTTTTGGTGTGTTTTGCTCAGATGTTAGCTGAAGGTCTATGGAAAATATGAAACGCGGGAAACACAAGTGTTTTTGTTAATTACCGTAGGTGGCTTTATTTGTATTCCTGGCTTATTGGTGTTCTTTCAGTTTTTTTTTCATGCTAGTGTTAATACACAGTGGCCCAGATTTAGCAACATGTTCAATTTTCGCACAATTTGGCACAGCCAGGGTTTATACACTTTTTAACCCGACTAGTCCCATGAGGTGGGACGTATCAGGAATGGGGATGGGGGTTAAGATATGCCACAAAGAAAAAAAGGTGGGTGGTTCAGTCAGCACAAGCCTATATGCAGGTGCACATTGCTATGGCGAAATACACATACAAATGCAAAAACAAAAATGCAATGGCACTCTGCAACCCGCACTCTGCCCTGCCTCCATGCTGGATGTTGAATGAGACGTCAGTATACATTTTGGCCAAAGGGTAATAAGCCACTCACCACGTCAAGGTCGCCTCTATGCGTGGTCCCTAACACCAGTTCCTACCTGATATGGGCCATGACAGCCCTGGAGGCTGGTTTTAAAGTCAGTATAAAACTGAGTCTGCTTTTATAGCGCCTACCAGTAGCCATTTGGCTCCAGGAGAAGTATCTAGTGGGCTCAGCATGCATGTTGGTACTTGCATCCCTGGATCTGATTGAAGCTGTTATGGCACCAGACGGGGTTACAAGCAGAGTGTACCTGGCATGCATGCTGCACCTGCGCTCCCTGGATTTTGTGTGGCTATCATGGCCCATAACACGTAGGAACTGGTGTTAGGGACCACTCATAGAGGCGACCTTGACGTGGTGAGTGGCTTATTATGCTTTGGCCAAAATGTACACTAATGCCTCATTCAACATCCAGCATGGAGGCAGGGCAGAGTGCTGCTTGCAGAGTGCCATTACATTTTTGTTTTTGCGTTTGTAAGATATGCCACAATTCTACTATAAAATTTCTCTCTCAAAGTAAGCCAACCTATAGTTGGTATAGAGTTAGTTGAATGTGTCTATCATCCAGCCTGAGCCCCTTTGATAAATCTGGTGCAGGTCCAGACAGCCGGTCTAATGGAGTAATGTATCAAGTGCTCTGGTCCCAAAAATAGAGCAATTTTAGATGTTTTGTCAGTGGAGTAGGCATCTGCCCAGAATTTATTTTGCATTTGCATCATTTTTAGGAGGGGTTGCGTTATGCCTGGCAAATTGCATATTTGCCAGCTGCTTCACATTTATGACTGCAACTTTTTTGAGCATAAAATCGCAAGTCACTACCAAAAAGTTGCAAGTGTACGCTAGTCCCCTGGTGGCATACAGACTGTTGGAATCCTTTATAATAAATGAGGGTAGATTTCAGACTGAAAAATCCACAGGTATTCATGTGACAATTGAGAACAAAATGTTGCATGTTAATATGATATCATCTAATGCCTCATTTGCACGGCAGTGTCAGTTTTCGATCAGTGGTAACATGGACCGTGTTGTGTTTCCTCTCGTGACAGATCCGTGTTGGGTCTGTGGGTCCATTATTTGCTGTCCGTGTGCCATCCGTGTTTCACTGACACTGAGCAGCTGGAAAATAATTTTCAAACCATCTCTTCTTAATGATCCGTGAAACACAGATGCAACACGGATGCCATCCGTGTTGCATCCGTGGTTTTCACTGACCCTTTGACTATAATGGGCGTGAGGGATCTGGGAACATGGACCAAGATAGGACATGTATCCGTGCTGAAAACACGGACCCACAGACCGCGCTAAAACACTGATGTGTGAATACACACATTCAAATAAATTGGGACGTGTGCTGTCCACGGAGAACACGCACAGCCCACATACGCGAAACACTGACGTGTAAATGAGGCATACGTTTATGCCATTTAGAAGATTAGTAAATCTGGGCCACTATTTGCAAAAAAAAAAAAAAAAATTAAAAATAAAATGTCTCAAAACCATAGCAAAAAGCTCATCTTAAGGTATTCTGGTGTAATGACCATTTTCACTGGAGGATGCTTTCTTCTTTAAAAGTAGAATAGAGACAATAACATATTTTTTCGGAGACAGATGGGGAAGGCGGTGGTGTAACCATTTCTGTTTTCACGATATTGGATCATGTGATAAGAATCGCATAAAACATAAACATTAAATTGTGTATTTCCAACTAAATCTTAATCTGACTGTTTCATATTTTTGCTCTCAAGACAAAGCCCACTTTAATTCTAGGAAAAGTCTTGTTTAAATTGTGTAAGATCCAAAATGTCTCAAATCTAAATTTCAGGATGATTTCTAGGCTTAGGGGATCATGAGGGACTTTCTGTAAAATATTAATTTGACGAGGAGCCATAGTAAGAGCTCAAGTGCTGGCTGCTGAACCTCTCAGCTAACATGTGTTCCACAGCTGGAATATGGTTCCAATCAGTAATAAACATAAAGGAGGAAGTTAGCGGAAGAGAATATGGCCAGTCCATGACTCAGCCGCCATTGTGTATTTCCTGGCCAGTGCAGATACTTGATATCATATTTTTATGATCAGTTTTATGGAGCTGTAAAAAGTCACATACCTGTGACAACCATTGCTTGTCATAAAATCTGATTAGAGCCATGAGAATCTCATGAGGTTCATAAAATGTGTTTACCCTGAACACAATGAACAATCAGAATCTAATCAAGTGAGAAAAACTGAAACAAAACACAACAGAGATCTTCCCACTGCCTGATCAGACCATGGAAGCAGAAGACTTGAGGCAACAAGCTTGTTGGTCGAAGAATGTGTGAAGAGGCAACTGGATTTGTGGTTACGCTACCAGATAGGCCTTATCTCTAGGTGAGAGAGGCAACTGGCTTTGTGGTTACACTACCACATAGGCCAAGTCTCTTTGTGTGAGCAAAGGCTTAGTAAGTGGCTACAGATTGGACAGGAGAACTGCCTTTAACTTACACCCAACTTCCCTGGGTTCCAATTGGGGTCTCCTGTGGTTTGGCTACAAGGAATATGTATGTACTTATTTTTCAGGAGTTCCTTCCTCATGGTGTACCACTGCACAGTCTGGTGCTCTCAGGTTATGGTATCTCCTTCCTGGAAATGTACTATGCTCACTACGTGCTGCCTCTCATAAGTATAGGCTTCCTGTGATGTCACCATCTCAGTGCACAGCTATATACTTGCCCTTTGTATGAACGGTGTTTCACCAATAATAGTGCACATACAGTTTATAATTTGTTCGAAGACGTCTCAGAGTGGCTTAGAGGCACATAACATGGCATATCTCATAGCATATAAGACATGGTTATGGCTACATGCAGTGCAGGGAGTAATATTAGCAGGCAGTAAACATAACAATACAAAGGTCCCAAGTCATGAGCAAAAAGTTACATAAACATTCTACAGGTGGTATTAACACTGCAACAGGGTCAATGGTAACCAAGAGGGGTGTAGCTGTTCTCTGTCCTCTTACAAATACCACCATGATGACTAGTACTTGATTGGTTAGACACCTAGAAAATGGTAGTTGTGGCAACCACAAAAATTTACTGGCATGGACGCTGCATGTCACATAATGATTCCACAATGGACCACTGCTCCCATCTACTCCCAGGATAACTTCCGATTGTGTTTTGACCTAATGAAGGACTCGGTCTGAGTCCAAAATGCACTGAGAAACTATTCTTAGAGTGTAATAATGCATAGGCCCCTGTCAGAAAGGGGACATTTTGATGTCCCTTTTCTTAGGGGGTCTTCCAGTCTATTTTATGGTGGTCCTGTAGCTGTACCTGTTATCAGAGTACTTTTGTGAGTAAAGGGCTTTTCCAGTTTGCATAAATTAAACTAAAGTAATCATTTATGAAAGTAGCTGTAATTTTGTAATGTATGTCTTTTACTTTTATTGCTCCTACCTTCCGTTTGGGACGGAGGTCACATGACCATGTCCATGTAGCTCTTTCCTATTTCCTGTGCTATCCTGAGTATAGGTCATCATTATTAATTCCTGGATAGCCACCTTTTAATTGATCACCTATCCTAAGGATAGGCCATTAATATCTAAGTCCTGGAAAACCCCTTTAACCTCTTACGGACACAGAGCGTACTTGTACGCCCTGATTTCAGAGTCCTTAAGGACACAGGGCGTACATATAAGCCCTGTGTATTTCTGATCACCGATGCGCAGCGGGCAGTGATCTGAATAGAGTGTCTGCTGAAATCATTCAGCAGGCACCCTGTGACAATGCCGAGGGGGTCCTGTGACCCCCCCCCCCCCCCCGTATCGGCGATCGCAGCAAACCGCAGGTCAATTCCGCAGGTCTGCAGAGTTTCTGGGTCATTCGGGTCTCTGGTGACCCGATGACCTGGAATAGGAGGGTGATCAGTGGTGTAATTTACACCACCAATCACCCTCCGTAGATGCTGTGAGGTGGTGGTTGGTGATTGGCTGGACAGACAGAAGCCCCGCTCTCCCCGCCCACAGACTTCCTTGTGAGCATGGAGAGAGGAGCCCTGTGCCGTGTCTCTGCCACGCACTTGATTAGCCGACATCCGTGGCCCCAGAGCCACCAGTAAGTGCCATCTGGCAAATAAACATTTAGGGAGAGCTTTAGATTAGGCAGGGAGAGTGACAAAAAAAAGTGTGTGTGTGCAACTCCTGGATCTGAGGGTATCTGAGGTCCACAGCACCCGCAGCTGTGCGACTCTCGACCCCCCAGGGGTGCTGCAGCTTGCCCCCCCCCCCATTTTTGGGGATGCAAGCGCTTTTTTTTTCAATTTGTAGGTGCGCTGACTGTGTCCGGCACTCTTAGTCATAAAAGAGCGTCGAGCCACTGTTAGAGCATCGCCCACCCCACCGCTAATCAGTTTGGTACCGCAATTTCTCGGGGTTAGATTAAGGTATACATAAAAACACACCATATCCACCCACCCAACCCACCCAACCCCCCACACACACACTCCCCTTTAGCTTTAGAAGATGGCCCGCCGGATGTTCTTGGCCGAGGAGACCAGCTGAGGACGAGGATGACCCCACTTTCCTGTTGTCATCCTCATTCTCCTCATCATCTACTGATGATGATGAGCCCCCAAGGCAGCGGAGATGCCGCCAGGTTGAGCCAGGAGCCCCCCATGCCAGGGACCCTGTGGCCCACACTAGTATGAGCAGCCCTGGGGCTCGTACTAGTTTTCCTGCCCACCAGCCAAGTCCACCTGAGCCACCTACCAGTGAACTTGCCTGGAGTACCCCAGAGGATTTTGTTGGCCAACCAGGAATCCAGAATAGCACAGTGGGCTTCACTGAATACGACTTTTTTATATATTTTTTTCAGTGACCACTTTGTGAATCTGATGGTGGAGCAAATTAACTTGTTCGCCCAACAGTTTATTGCTTAATACCCGGGCTCCTTTTTGGCTAGGTCTGGTGGCTGGACTCCGGTTAGTGCAGCTGAGATGAGGACATTTTGCGGCCTCATGCTGCACATGGGCCTAGTCAAAAAACCCAGTGACAGGCAGTACTGGAGTGGGGACGTCCTCTACCAGACCCCACTTTACTGTATGGCCATGACATGTCGCCATTTTGAGGCCATTCGGAAATGCCTGCATTATGCAGATAATGCAGCATGTCCCCCAAGGGGATCCTTCCTATGACCGCCTGTACAAAATCAGGCCGATCATCGATCACTTCGGGGCCAAATTTTTGGAGGCCTATGTACATGAAAGGGAGGTCGCTGTTGACGAGTCTCTCGTTGCTTTCAAGGGGAGACTCAGTTTCCGGCAGTACATTCCCACTAAGTGGGCGAGGTGTGGCGTGAAGCTGTACAAACTTTGTGAGAGTACCTAAGGGTACACTTACAAGTTTCGTGTGTACGAAGGGCGAGATTCCCGTATTGAACCCCCAGAATGTCCCCCCACTCTGGGTGTTAGCGGGAAACTTGCGTGGGACCTTATGCACCCACTGCTAGATAAGGGTTACCAACTGTACGTGCATAACTTTTATACTAGTATCCCCTTGTTCCAGTCCCTCGCCGCCAGATCCACGTAAGCTTGTGGGACCGTGAGGAAAAGTCAATGAGGCCTCCCTACCCAACCCCTCCAGGTACCTATCCCCAGGGGTTAGACCCGTGCCCTAACCAGTGGAAACCTGTTGCTGGTCACATATAAGGACAAGTTGCAGTCTACTTGGCGCAAGTTGGTTTGTACAACTCTTTTGTGCTGTCCCGGAGCGCTTGCAACACAGGGAAATTCCTCCAGTTCTATAAGGCAGTCCTCAAGGCCCTGATCTTTTCTGACCGGGAAAGAGCAGGCCGGAGTACCTGGGGAACTGGAGGCGCCCGGATCATCCCTGGCCAACACTTTCCAGGTATGGTCCCCCATACTGGAAAGAAGGGACAGTCCCCAAAAAAAGTGCAGAGCGTGTAACAGGAGGGGGATACGGAAGGTCACCACCACCCAGTGTAACACGTGTCCCGATCCGGGCCTCTGCATTAACGGTTGCTTCAGTGAGTACCACACTTCCATGGAGTACTAAATTCATAATCCCCTTCCCCCATTTCAATTTATTTGTCCACATTCTTCCAAATTTTAAGCCCCAAAATTCTCTCTCCAAAATCCCAATGGTGCTCCTTCTCTTCTGAGCCCTGTAGTTTGCCCGAAGAGCACTTTATGTCCACATATGGGGTATGTCCTTACTCGGGAGAAATGGCGCTACAAATTCAGGGGTGCTTTTTCTCCTATTACCCCTTGTAAAAATTAAAAATTTGGGTTAACACCAGCAATTTAGTGTAAAAAATCACATTTTTCATTTTGACATCCAAGTTTAACAACATTGCACCTTACACCTGTGGGGAGTTAAGGGACACTGTACCCCTTTTTATGTACCTTGAGGGGTCTAGTTTTCTAAATGGTGTGCCATGTGGGGGTTTCTTGTTGTAATGGCATCATGGGGGTTTTCTACATGTGACATGCCCCCTAAAAAACATTTCAGCAAAATTCTCTGACCAAAATCCCAATGGCACTCCTTCTCTTCTGAGACGTGTAATTTGCCCACAGAGAATTTTACGTCCACATATGGGGTATGTCCTTACTCAGGAGAAATTGGGATACACATTTTGGGGTGCTCTTTCTCCTTTTAACACTTGTAAAAATGAAATAAAAGGGGCTACAAGAACATGTTAGTGTAAAAAAAGGAGATTTTGAATTTTCTCCTCTACTTTGCAGATATTCCTGTGAAGCACTTAAAGGGTTAACAAACTCTCTGAATGTCATTTTTAATACTTTGAGGGGTGCAGTTTTCATAATAGGGTCATTTATGGGGGATTTCTAACATAAAGACCCTCAAATTCACTTCAAAACTGAACTTGACCCTGAAAAATCTGATTTTGAAATTTTCATGAAAAATTGGAAAATTGATGCTCAACTTTGAAGCCCTCTAACGTCTTCAAAAAGTATAAACATGTCAACTTTATGATAAAGTAGACATATTTAATATGCAAATCAATATAGAATTTATTTGGCATGTCCATTTTTCTTACAAGCAGAGATTTTTCGATTTTTCATAAATTTTTGGTATTTTTCACAAAGAAATAAGGTAAGTATTGACGAAAATTTACCACTACCATAAAGTAGAATATGTCACGAAAAAAAATTATCGAAATCAGTATGAAAGTGACACTGGTCAGATTTGCAAAAAATGGCCTGGTCCTTAAAAGGAAAATGAGCCCGGTCCTTAAGGGGTTAAAATCTTCATTTGAGCTTCAACATGGCAAGGAATTGAAACATACTCAAAATTTTCATCATTTTCAGTACAGATTGCAAATGCATTTTTTTTTTGGCCGGTGTACACCATTTGTAAATGACCGGTCACAGTGATCAGGACTCTGACGTCTGTACTGAAATTTGCATTGTGTATTCTAAAGAAAAACAATTGATGAAGGAGGAAACCTTCTTTTCCTGACGTTCTGCTGTCAATAACCTATTGTCTTCACACCCTCAGACGCTATTAAGGTTTGATTCAGAAAACTGTAATGCAGCATGCCTAGGTGGGGTGCCTTCTGTTTATCTGACGATCTTTCTTCCCACCAAACTATTGGTGCCAGCATGTCCCTTGACAAAAGGGTGGGGAGTGCACAACAGAGTAAACAAGTCCTGTTACAAGAAGGATATCTACAGTTGCTGCTGAAGCTTTCAATTTCCTTTGTAGACAATGCTCTGCTAAATAAGCACTGAAAAGTCTAAAAGTTATTGGAAAGTAATAAAAAATGTCTTCAATGGAAAGCTATGCTGGAATTCTCGACAACACGTGAACCTCTTCAATCCTATAAGCCATTGTAGCTGGTCTGCAAACTGCAATTAATATCACATTCCAGCAGCTGGCATACAACAATCTCTAGGTTTTTACTAAATAGTCATTGTATTGTTTTTAAGAACCTACTAAATGGGTTATTCCCACAAAAAAGTATTGCTGCGCAATGAATAGAGCGTTTTAAATGAAGTATTATTGCAATATGCATTTACTTTACATTACATTTTTATCTCATGGTAGTGCCCCCTGCTGTTTGTCCTTCTGATCCACCTTCTCCTGGTGGACTGACATGCTCAGTAACTTCCCTGCTCCCTTCCCCTCCCCTCAGTACTGGTGTAGTGATTTCATAGGGAAGCAGGTGAAGCAACCCAGGCATCTTCCATTCATTCATTCCTACTTCTAAATTTATACAAAAAACAGCTATGGGCAATACCTCTGTATATGTGAGGGACTATTTCCAAACCTAGTAGATTAACCCCTGTAGATGCCATGGTCAATAATGATTGCGGCATCTGAGCGGTTAGACTAAGGGAGGCAGCTTCCTCTGTCCTCTGGCACCTTGCGAATGCAATTGTGGGGTGCTGAGTATATGTCATGACAGCCAATGACTTTCTGAATGTCCCCAGGCTCGCCATGTTCTGATCTCTACCACAAGCTGCCTTTGGCAGGATGTAACAGCCAGTAAATATCACCATGCACTTTGATCTCCTTATTGCAAGAGGACCTAAAAAATATGAATTAAGTTTTTAAAATATTAAAAAAATATTAAAAATTAATGAAACCTTCCTCCCAAGAATAAAAAATTACCAAGAGGTCCCAAAATTGTATCAATGAAATCTGTTGATCACCCCGCAAAAATCCCTCACACAGCTCTGACAGTAAAAAAATAAGAAAGTGTCAGAATATAAAAAGAGCTTTTAAGTAAGTAGCAAAACATAACAATGTGCTCTCCGCATCCATTCCGTCCCCATAGAAAATGAATGGGTCCGCACCCGTTCCGCACAATTGCGGAACGGGTGCGGACCACACTTGTGGATGTGTGAATGGACTCTAACACAGAGTTTTGGTAAAAGATCCTCCAGGACTGTCATTTTAAAGAGAATACAAGTAGTTAGATGGTGGGAGGTGGGTGACATTGTGCAAAGAGGGGCCTCCCAGTCAGATATATGGACAGCAGGGGTCGACCAAAGCTGCTGCAAGCTGCATACACAGTACATCCCGGTAATAAAGGAATGTGGACACCCTTTAGGCAACAGAAAAACATTCCTCTAGATATCTTACAATTAGGCTGAGCACATGCTTTTAGCTTCCTAAAGGCAGCAGAATCCACTAACTGGTATGGCAACAACTGCACCGTCTTCATCTTGGCCAGGTGGGACTTAAACGGATTGCTGGGCGTGTAGAGTTGCTTCCTGGCCACACATTCCGATGTTGATGGCTGACAATGGAGATGAAGGAGTATTCTGAGCGAGAGAAGCAGTAACTGATGCTGGCAATCACAAGGACACTATACTGCACCTGGATGCAACATAGCTGCAGCAAAAGAAACCAGGAGAAGGAGGACACTCTTGTTTCACTAACTAGCGGCCACTTCTATTTTCATACTGGTGATGTAGCCTTCTTTGCTGCAATGAAGCTGTGGTGCCTAGGTTTGTGTTAGAACCCTGATATCTTATTTTAATCCTGTAAATCTTGCACATGTTAATGCTTTTGTCTATCAGCACTGTGGAGAAAAACTGCCAGACGGGAGATACTTACACACTCTGCACACATTTAGCAGGTAGCCAAACTTTGCTTAGTTTTGACTTAGTGAAGACTGAGAGGATGCAACTGAAGGGCTTCTCTGGGGTTCCAAGGATGAGGAGCATGAGGAATTCTGTGGCACCTGGCTTCAAAACATGATGTCAGACTCAGAGATGACATCCATATCATACTGCTCTAACTGAGAAGAGAAGTGAGCCATTCAGTAGTAGTACACAATGTCATCCTCTTTATCCTCAATAATACTGCTACTACTACTGGTTAGATGGCTGGTGCTACCCACATTCTGACTCTCGGATGATGAGACCTTTTATTTTGCACTCTTCCGTTTTTAGGACATTTTATTATGAGGCCTATGAATGAAAATCCACAGGTTTGGTACACAGATTATTAAATGTTAGTAACAAAATTGCAGTGAATTTTCTGTAATTTAAAGACAGAGGTGCAATTAAATGTCCCTCCCTTTCTACAAACACTGCACACTGGTATTGACAATTTACTATGGTAATAGTGCCATGTTTGCAGTAAAATGTCTTATAATTATGTGCTCAATAACACAGATATAACAATGCAATTTTTATAATAAAATGTCTTTGAACTATATGGTCTGATGCACTAATGCATTAACATAGCTATAACAATAACACCAGTATTAAAAATATATATAAAAAAATAAGAGTGAATCTGGATTGCACATCCTCATACTATGCATTGATGTAATAACTGATTCTCAGCATAATTAACATCACTTCTCAGTGCAATTGATAGTATACCGCCCCCTATGTTGCATGCTATACATTTGGCATTAGTATACATGGGTCCTGCCATCTGTTGGTGTGGTGCTGTGGCGCTGGTGGTCGCCACACAGTGCCGCGCCAAATTTAGAGTAGGTTCCTTGAGGAGGCAACCTTGTCGTGGTGAGTGGGCTTATGCTTTTTGATCAAAATATGTACTAATGCCTCATGTAGGCATGCAACATAGGGGCCTGTATACTAATTATGATACTGAGAAGTGATGTTAATTATGCTGAGAAGCAGTTATTAGATCAAAGCATAGCATGAGGAGGTGTGATCCAGGTTCATTCTTGTTTTTGGACCGGTATTAAAAAATTTTGCTATTTCCATGAAATGCTTTTGCTATAATGCAGCTCGCTGACACTGATATAACACTGATATAATGCACTGAAAGGTATTTTTTTAGAATAGCATTCTTCAGAGTTTGCAGCAGGAAGCCATTGGGGTGCAGGCAATAAGTCTATGAACAACACAAAAGGACCAGCCTCTCACTTTCTCAAAGCTTTCCCTGATCAAACTCCCTAAAATCTACCCAATTATATCTTTTTATTCTCTCCCTATACTATTTATAGTGTCCCTTTCAAACTACATTAGTGGCTTATGTCTGTAATAGCTTTTTGTCAGACACTGCCACATAACATACCCTTCCAGGTCACAAGACATAATGGTGAGTCCTCTGTCTCAGCATAAGGAGCTGCCTGCCTTCTTCCCCCTGATTGGCTGATCCAAGCTTTCTGTCAGCCTCTGCGCCAATCAGAGAAAGCCCTCCACCCCAATTCCTCACAGTGTGATGTGATAATCCATTTTCTTCCTCTCTCATGGTTTTTCCCACCAATATTCACAGTAAAATAGCGCAGGGCAAAAATCTTTGGATTTGGTAGGCAATTATTTTTTATTTAACAAATCCAATTAGTTTACTGTAGAATCAATTCACTTATCTCTGACTGCATATCTTTCCTTGGAGATAACCATGGTTAACAGAAGAAGACAATGACTTATTTTCAAAAACTCTTCCCCGTTTTTAAAGTAACCCGTCTGCTCTTCTAATTTAATCAGTATGACAGAATAAGATCAGCTGCCTTGTCCTCGTTAATACTTTCTCCTGAATTAATGAGAAGATCACTGAAATGTTAGCAGGTCATTCTGTGGCAGAGCTGAAATGCAGTGCAAAGTGGATAATTGGATTTTTTGATTAAGTTAATTTTCATGGTAAGTAATGACTTTGCAATTAATTTCAATTAATTTGATCACTCTTCATAACACTCTTCATCACTCTTCATAACAATCTAGAATTAAAGGGGTTGGCCACTTTCTGGCTACTTTTGGCCAATGCGAATGTAAGTTGACCATATGGCACTTACTAATATAGCCTTTGTTGATTTTCTGTGCCGTTTGCTTTATTTCATAAGTCATGTCCCTTGTTGGGCAAATCTTTGCAGGACACCAGTGCATAAAATGGCAGCTGATGGAAGGTCATGTCACTACCAGGCAAAAATAACTCTAGACACATCATTCAGTCTCCTCCACTGAAATACACCACATCTGCCATCTGTAGTTGCAATACTGAGAGTTTATTGCAGGTGTACTGTATTTTAACAGAGGAGACTAAGTGATTTCCCTGGTCATATGACCCTCCATCTGCAGCAATTTTATGGACAGGACGTCTGTGTGGACATCACAAAAGGCTTGGCCAACAAGGGAGATTACCTTATGAATTATAGAAAATGTTGCAAAATATTAACAAAGATCATATTAGCAAGTTTCATATAGTTGTCTTATAAACACATTGGTCAACAGTAGCCAGAAAGGGGCCAAACTCTTAAATTCAAATTGCCACCATAAAACCTGAAGCAGCAAAATTTGTCAAAAACAAAATTTGTATCACTCTCAAAACTTTAATTCACGACTGTATAGGCTGGAAAAATCTGAAATCTATGCTGACGTGCTATCAGACTTTAATATCCCAACTTACTTTCAGTGATTGACATCCTTCATCCATACAGACACCTCTAGAGCGCTAGAGGTACCCAATGACTTTCTTAGCTCAAAATAAGAAAGTGTTAATTAAAATACCCATAGAAGCATGATGTATGCCGAAACGCACATTGGATCGCTGCCAAACTGGTGCACATCAACAATTTGGGTTTGTAATCTTCTGTTTGTTCATTAACATGGATATTACAGTCCGTGGCCAATCTCTGATCTATTGCACAGTGTATTTTACTGTTATTGCATCTATCCTGGCTGTGTTTTATTAATGTGTTTTCATATGATTCTCTACTGATTAACTTATGTAATTGTAACAATGCCGATTGCAAGAATGCAGAACGTGACTTCACCTATAGCAGTCACCTTTCTCAAGTCCTAACTATGGCTCTTGGTAATCTGGTAATCTGAAACCTCCAGGACTTGAGTAGAGCAGAATTACATAACATAACATGTGTCTGATTGACAAATACATAATAATAACCTCAATGACAAAACGTGACACGGATGACAATGGATGAGGAAGATGGGTTCCAGCAATGGAGATGGCAGTGGCGTCCAGGTGCAGAGCGATGAACATAGGAAAGGTAAATCAAACCTAGCAGAAACTGATCCTGAACTGGAACAGAACAGTAGAAAATCAAAACTGAACCAGCAATTAGAAAGTTGAACCTACAACAAACGCAACTACAATACAGGCAACAATAAGGTACAGGGACCACAAATCCCACAAGTAAACCCAATAGATTAGGATTCAAGATTCTGGAAACAATTGTACATAGCATTCACTATACCCAGCAAAGAGGTAAAGAAAGTAAAAGTATTATATTTTTTCAGTTGTATAAATGTTTCTTTAAAAAAATAACAGATAAATAAATAATAGTACCTATTGGCAGACAAGATATTTATGAAGTTTAGAAAATCCATCCTACATAGCAAATATACACTGTATTGTAAGGGTATTTTTTAAGTACTGATTGGTTCTGTCCCTTTAATTCTTTTCTGTCCTTTCATTATTATCATTCTGTGTAAATGTAGTATCCATCCCCCATTGTACTAATAAGACCACATTCCTGAGTGATCTCAGAGACATGTGTGATGCACACTGGAGAAGGGCTGATGGAAATAAGTGTGGTCTGCACTAACAAATGAATTGGGATTCGACTAGGCACTTCATCCTAGGTAGAATATAAATATTGTATGCCCTATCTCTTGTACACTCTGGGGTGTTGATCATGTGTTGTAATGTGGTAGACAGCCATGGGTTATAGCATGATCGACAGAGTCTCCACACCATATTTAAGCTAGTGATGATTATTTACTTTTTATTATCCTGTATGTGATTTGTTTGTGTTACTGTATATTTGATCACACTTAGTAAATATATTTATTCACTAAGCCTGCGTAAGCTTATTCATCTCAAATCTTTTGAATTCACGTTACGTTACATACACCCAAATGTAAGTTACCAGTATAGAATGAACTTATACATACTATACACATTTCCCATCAGGAAGCAAAAAACAAAAGTCTGTTTGCATGGTATTTGTTTAGCCTCCAGAAACCTACTAGAGAGGTTCTTCTGGACAAGGTATATTAGTATTTGATATCTAATAAAAATGTTTCTTAACCTCTTCACAATAAATATTGGTCATGAGTAGAGATGAGCGAACATTTAAAAAAAGTCCGTTGTTCGGGGTTCGGGTGGTGGTTAATCGCGCATCCCGTTATGGATTCCACTATAGCGCATATGCACAGCCGAAGGTCCTGGGGTGACGTCACTGTCATGTGATCAGTGCAGGAGCGTGGCTCAGCACGGGATTTGATCCCGTGCTGAGCCACGCCCCCTGCACTGATCACATGACAGTGACATCACGCCAGGTCCTTCAGCTGTTCTACAGTTCGGGTTGGTGGCAGCCGCCCCTTATGGATTCCATATGCGCTATAGTGGAATCCATAACGGGATGCGCGATTAACCACCACCCGAACCCCGAACAACGGACTTTTTTTAAATGTTCGCTCATCTCTAGTCATGAGCAAGTGCTACAGTAGTTTTCACACCATGACAAATTGATCTCATCTGTACTGACCTGAGTAACCACTAATGGTGGTAGTGGGACTGTACTCCAAAACTCAGCTCCTGCCGCATGTGTCAAGTAGTGATGAGCGCAAAGACCCAATTTGCATTATATTCGTCATATATTCGTGATTTCGCAATATTCGTTATTTCGCATTCAATATCTTGACTTGCGATTAATTTTTCAAGTTATATTCGTGTGCGAAAAAGACATATACGAATTTTCGCAATACATGCAGCGTACTGGAGTCTGACTGACACAACCTTTTTTTTTTTTTTTATAAATCTTTATTTAAGGGAAACAATGTCATCAATGACAAGAGCAGTATATCACATTTTACAGAAAGTGACGACAAACCAAACAGCATGAACAACATCATGGTACAATGGTAATATGTCAGTAATAAGAGCAAACCACAGTATGATGCAATGAGTATAAGTGTACATGTTGCAGAAACACATAAATAGATAAACTCACTTTGTGAGCTAGCATAAATCGCACAGTACAGACAGCCGCATGTCAGCAATCATAGACGAGGCACACTGTACCTCCAGTCATGGTACCAGCACTGTTAATCAATGCAGTCGTGTTCAGGATCATGTGAAAGCGCCATGTGTAAGTACAAGCGGGTAGGCCGAGGAAATGCAAATACAGAACAATTACAGAACAAATAAAGGGACAGACTTTTGTTGGAAGGTTTGTCGGCATATCGGCCTTCTTCTTGGTATTACAACTATTCAACATTATGTATACCCCACTAGGCCGGAGAGGAAAAAGAATGAGAAGGGTACCAAGAAAGCCATGGACCCCACTCCTTCAGAAACTGGGGATGCAGGTACATTTCCCAGCTGGACAGTTCCTCCAGTCGATATATCTCATGTACTTTTTCAATCCACTCCCCATTGACGGAGGCATAGACTGCAACCAATGCATGGGTATCAATAATTTCGCAGCCGAGACTAGGGAAGATAGCAGGGAATGCTTACGGAACGGGTAATCCGCCGACGGCAAATTCAGTAGCACATTTTGAGGGGTCAGAGGAGATGGCGTGCTGCATATGTCTTGTATGCAATCAGATATTCTCATCCAAAAGTATTGATCTTAGGGCATTGCCACCAAATGTGATAAAGCGTACCCAGTTCCTGACCGCATCTCCAGCACCTATCCGACCGAGAGGGGTCCATGGCCCTAAGTTTAGCAGGGGTATTGTACCACCTAGTAACTACCTTTATAAGCATTTTCTTGTATCCTAGTGCATCTAGAGAAACCATGCGAGTTTTTAAATATCATAGAGATAGTCTCTACGTCAAAAGAGTCCCCTAAGTCTACCTCCCATTTTGCAATATAGTCAGGAAAAGACGAATCAGAGCCAGGGAATAGTCGATCATAAAGCATGGAGATTCTTCCTCTCCTATTTTGGCGCTGAGTTAACAAAGCATCATACCACGTCAAGGCAGTGCCCTCTGAAGAAGAGGCCAAGTATGTTTTACATAGTATTACAATTTGAGTATAGTGAAGAGAGGACCATTTGGCTTGGGGGTATTTGATCCGTAAGTCACCAATCGTCGGGATTGTACGATTAGGCAAGAATTCCTGCAGAGGACAGTGCCCCAAAGCTGCCCATGCCCCCGTGTCATCCTGGAAGCGTTTCTCTATCAGATAAGGGAGATAACATACTGGTGTCAGTGGGGAAATGTGCTGAGAAGGGTATAGCCTTGAAGATACTGTAGACCAGGTGTCTATCAGCCCAGCCAATTGACCCATAGTTTCCTCATCAGTCCGACGCTTAGGTTTCCATTCCCACAATCTAGCCATCCCCGATGGCCCCAGCAGCGATGGCTATGAGGCATCCCAATTTAGTAATATGAGGATTACAGATTTCAGCATGGAGTCTCAATTGGATTGACTTATAATAACAAGCCATATCAGGGAGACCAAAGCCTCCTTTGTGTTTGGGCCGGGCCAGGACAGCATAAGATAGGCGGGGACTACTGTGACCCCAAACAAAGCGGGAGAAAAGTCTTCTTAGCTGTGCTAAAAGGATTGAGGAAGGGGGATAGGAAGGGTCTGCATCAGGTATAACAGACGGGGGACAATATATGTTTTCAGAAGGTTCTTTTGCCCATCCAGGAGAGGAAAGGAATCTTAATTTCATTGAGTTGTAATTTTATATCAGACAGGAGAGAAGTATAATTATGTGCAAGAAGGTCTGAAGGGTCTTTAGTGACCTTCACCCCTAAATACGTAATGAAAGTATCTTGCCATTGAAAGGGATAATCCATACGGAGTCTATCCAGAGTAGGTCTAGGGATGTTCATACCAAGGGCATTACATTTGGTCAAATTAATCTTAAAATTGGACAGTTCCCCAAAAGTTGCCAATTGATTCAAAAGAGCCGGGAATGCCACCAACGGGTCTGGCAGAAAAAGCAGCATATCATCGGCAAATGCTGCCACAGTATGGGTCTCAGAGCCAATGGTAAGACCTTCAATGTCAGGGTCCTGACGCAAAGCCTGGGCAAGGGTTTCTAGGCATAAAATAAATAGGGTAGGGGAAAGTGGGCACCCCTGCCTCGTCCCATTTGCTATTGCAAACGAGGGGGAGAGAATACCATTCACCTGAACCCTTGCAGATGGGCCGGAGTATAGAGACAGCACAGCATCAATAAATTGGTCTGGGAGCCCAAACTTTGACAGAGCACACCGCAAAAACGTCCAGTCCACTCTGTCAAATGCTTTTTCAGCATCTGTACTTAAAAGGACTAACTTTTTACCCGTCTTAATTGCATATTGTTGAGCCTGCAAGACTCTGAATGTGCTGTCCCTACACTCCCTGCCCCCCACAAACCCAGATTGTTCCGGTGAGATCAGGTCCGGCAAAAGAGGTGATAATCTACTGGCCAGTAGTTTCGCCCAGAGCTTTACGTCAGCATTCAACAAAGAAATAGGCCTGTAGCTAGATGGGATTTCTCGATCCTTTCCTGGCTTGGGCAAAACTATTATATGAGCTTCCAACGCTTAGCGGGCAAAGGAGAGCCTGTAAGCAGGGCATTAAAAAGTGAAACCAAATGAGGCCCCAATATGGTGAAAAAGCGCTTATAATATGCTACCGTAAGACCGTCGGGGCCAGGGCTTTTACCCTTAGGGGTGGATTGTAGGACCTTCCTCAACTCCTCCAATGACACGGGGGCAATTAAGGCTTGTTGGCATGAAGCTGGTATAAGGGGCAGGGACAGGGATCTCAGAAACTCCTCTATAGCTGTTTTCCTTGAACCCAATACACTTTCATCGTCCCCCTGCCGCAGGTTGTACAACGAGTGATAATAGTCACTGAAAATGCTTGAGATATCCCTAGTATCCGTATGTACCCGTCCACTAGAGGACCGCATTTGTTTAACAAAGATTTGATCATCCCGTTTTTTAATCATTGCAGACATAACCTTACCACCTCTGTTCCCATGTACATATTGTTTATGCTTCACCCTAAGGTAAGCCCTAGCAGCTCTTTGGTCTAATATCCCCGCTAGTTCTCGTCTGAGGGATTTCAATTCCTCTAAAGTGGAGATGGCCAGCGACTGTTTGTGGGAGCGTTCTAACATCTTCCCCAATAGTACCGTAAGCCAAGAGGCCGTTTTTACATTAGGGGCGTAGATATTACATATAGTAACTACTGTATGCCCTACCTCCCCTCTCAGTAGTAGAAATCTCCCCTCAGGGTCCCTAAGTTCCGAGTGTAAGTTAAAGGGTATTCCCTTTTTAAAACCGACACTCACTCCTCTGGCCAACGCGCTGTCAGAGCAGGCGTGGTACCACCGGTCATAGGAGGAGTTATTCAAATTAGGGAGCCTGGCAGAAGTAAAGTGAGTTTCTTGAAGAAGAACTATTTCAGCGCCCAATTTCCGGAGCGTTTGAAAGATTCTACTGCGTTTCACCGGATGATTGCAGCCATGCACGTTGAACGTGCAAAAGGATACCCTTAAAGGAGCCATTTAGCTGACGCACATGTACTCAATGAATCAAGCGATTCGGACCTTGTACCAGAAACAAAAACAAATAAAACAAACATTTCAAAATAACATATGTCAATCCCATAACATATTGCTTGAGGTATCCCTGTATATATCAGATGAGAGAGGTGGGAGCACGGGACACGAAGGGGCAACGGGGTAATAAACCCCCACTCGGAGAGCATGTAATATCCCAACCGGCCCAGTACCCCACCTTCTCAGCCATCACAAGGAATGGTTCCTATATAGAATGTAATTCAAGGCCATACATATAGTCAAAACATAACAGGAACCATAGCATAATCGCACCCTAGTTTGCACAGCAAAACAGGAGAGATATAGAGAAAGAGATAGCAGAGAGCGGAGGGAACGTAAAGAGTCCCCCAAACATCGAATAGAAGTGCCTCTTGTCAGACGCGTAGCTAGCAAAGAAAAAAAAGTTAAACAAAACGCACGCGATATCGCTACGATAATCAATACTAACAACAAGCAAAAAAGAGCATATGCTTTCAAAGTGGCGAAGCAGTCACATCACCCAGTGCCTAGACGTCCAAGAGTGTCAAGAGCGATGTTTCTTGTTCAAGAGCGATGTTTCTTGTTCTTGCCAGGTCGCTGTGGCTTGGCTTGGTTCCACTCCACAATGGCAGGAAGAGGCGGCAGCTCATCCGTAGCCGGTATAGGGAGCCACGAGGGTATGTCCATCGGCGACAGACTAAGTAAGCTTCCCAAACTGAAGATAAATCTTCAGGAGTGCGGACCGTGAGCCTACGGTTGCCCGCTGAGATCAAAATGCCGAATGGAAATAACCATCTGTATGGCACCTTGGAGGCGCGTAGCTGATCTGTAAGGGGCTTCAGCAACCGGCGCTTTTGCAGCGTTGAGGTAGCCAGGTCTTGATATATGTGGACCTCCGCTCCTTGTAAACGAAGCTCTCCCTTGGATCTGGCCGCTTGTAATATCAGTTCAGTGTCCCGGTAGCTCAGAATCCCGCATATCACATCTCTGGGGTTATCCTGGGACAAAGGTTTCGGGCGCAGCGCCCTGTGGACCCGTTCCACAGTGATCTGAGCCGCATGCTCTGGACCTAGCAACAGTGTAAAAAGGGATTGCATCGTGAGGAAGAGGTCTTCCTTATCCTCAGCTTCAGGAAGGCCCCTAATCCTTATGTTCCTTCTACTATTTCGATTCTCCTGGTCCTCCATTTGTAATAAGAGGTTGTTCATGGCTCGAGTATGGGTGCCAACTGTATCTTTAATCGCTGTATTAAAGGAAAGTAGAGCATCCTGGGTTTGCTCGAGTATCTCGACTCTCTCACCAATATGGCAGACATCCGATTTAATGATAGATAGGTCAGCTGCAATCGGAGCCAGGGCCCTTTGTAAGGCCTCGTCCAGATAGTCCTTAGTAAGGATAGGATCCCCAGTGAGGCGGGCAGTGTCCTCCGGGTCTCCCACAGCGCGATCGCTATCCGCGTGAGAGGACGCAGCGTCTCGTATGCTCTCACCACGAGGTGCCGGCGCCATCTTGCTGGCCTTCGGCGCGGCCGATGGTGTTCTCTTGTGGAGGAACTTCTCCATATCTGCTGCAGAGTCCGCGTTTTTAGAGTGCCCAGGTGGAGTCAGCGGGCACTCCTTCGGTTGAATCTTCATGCCGTACTACGGGTGGTGCTGTGATTAAGGCTGAGAAAGGGCCTGGAAGCGGGAGCTCTGCTAACACGCAGCCGCCATCAAGCCCGGTCAGGCCACGCCCCTGACACAACCTTTTAACGCTTGGTAGGAAAGGGAATACAAACCGCGAATAGATTAATGCGAATATTCAAGTGATGAACATTCGCAGGACAGTTTTTACCTATTAAGTCTTTACTCTGACAGGAGTATTTAAACCATTGATTAGATTTGTATATTAAGATCAGGGACAGGGAAATGTTATTAAACTTGAAACAGCAATTGGCATATGCGATTATTCGGTAGTTGATATTCACACTAATCGCATCGCAGCATGAGGCATTTCACAGCCTTGACACGAGGCGGCAATAGCGTTTAGAAATTGACGAATATGGCGAATATAGAAAGCAATTAAGGTTGGGGGAATTATGTCTGAATCTTTTATTTTCAAAATACAGTTTTCCAATGACTATCATATTCGCGAAATCTCAAAATCACGATATTCGCTTTGCGAATATTCGCGCTCAACACTAATCACTAATTGACAGTCCAGCTAGGAAGTTTGACAGAAGAATGGAGTTTGTTCTGTAAGTCCACCAGCTTGCAGTGACGATCGAAGGATAAATATAAATTACCATGTCAGCTAATGCCCTTACAAAGGCCTCCAGTTCTGCCATTAGTATCTGCTTGTATTTCAGTCTAATATGGACAGGCTACAATCAGTGGTGTACCTTCAATGAAGGCAGACCGTGCAACTGCTACAGGCCCGTGGGAAGGGGAATCTAGGCTGAATTCCTTTTCACAACAAGAAAACACTGCAAGAGATTATTTCAGTTTCTATTCCAGTAAGTGGTAACTGTATAAATGACTATACACTAAGCTCCCCCTAGTGGTGGCTGCAGGCAGTTAACTTTGAAGTTTGTGGGATGCAGATTTATCAATGTATTTTTGCCAGTTGTCTGGTGCAAATACAGTGAGACTTAGATCTGATCTAGGTATACATCATCAGAATATTTGATTTCAGTCCTGGTGTATCAAAATCTAGAAGTCATAGAGTACCATCACCAGTTAAGACGTAACCTTTATTATCAGTAAAATATACTGAGTCCCAAATAGTAAACTAAAAAAATGTTAGGATAGTCAGGGGTAGGTATAATGTTACTGAAGATAAGGAAAATACTGAATATTACCAATGGCCTAAAAAGATGTTTGTCTGTATTACCATGTACAATACATTGCAATACATGTGTATTGCAGCGTATTATACTGGTGATTAAGTCCCCAGTATTAAAGTACCCTAGGGTGACTTTAAAGGGGTCGTCTCATTTCAGCAAATGGCATTTATCATGTAGACAAATTTCATACAAGACACTTACTAATGTATTGTTATTATCCATATTGCCTCCTTTGCGGGCTGGGTTCACTTTTATATCACATTTTACACTGCTCGATTCCAGGGCTTACGACCACCCTACAATCCAGCACTGGTGGCCGTGCTTACTATAGGCAAAACCGTCGGCGTCAGTGTATAATACGATGGAAAAATTAATCCAGCCAGCAAAGGAGGCAATATGGACCATCACAGTGCATTAGTAAGTGCATTGTCTACATCAGGTATCCTCAAACTGCGGCCCTCCAGCTGTTGCAAAACTACAACTCCCAGAATGCCTGAACAGCCTACAGGTATCAGCCTACAGCAGTGCATTCTGGGAGTTGTAGTTTTACAACATCTGGAGGGCCGCAGTTTGAGGATGCCTGGTCTACATGATGAATACCGTTTGCTGAAGTGAGACAACCCCTTTGAGGAAATTTAAAGAAAAAATTAATGAAATGTATAAAATTATAAAAATCTCACTCAAAAACACAAAATTCTTCAGCATTAAATAGGCATTATTTTGGTAAAAAAAAAAGAAATTCTAAAGTACACATAATTGCTATTGCTGTGTCTGTAGCCACCAGCAACGCTTGATAGGCTTCTGTACTTGGTAGACCCAGAGGTCATTGTGAGATCTTCAGCTGCCATTGCAGCATCGGCGTGTGCATGGGGTGTGCCAGGTGTGCCTGGGCACACCCTAATCGAGCTGACTCGACGTTCTGTCGGGGCCGGGAAGAGCTGAAAGCGCTATACTCACCTTTTCCTTCTTGATCCTCGGCGCTCCACTGTGAAGGCTGCGCACAGTGTGAGGCCGTGCTGTGACCTCACACTGTGCACGCCCACACAGCAGACAGTACAACAGGATTACGGAGTGTGGGCGGTAAGTAGCGGCGGCGTCCAGAGCAGGAATGGTAAGTGTTTTTTTTTTTTTTTGTTTGTTTTTTTTGGGGGGGGGGCTGATGGAGGCACTGGGGGCTAAAGAGAGGCTGATGGGGGGCTGAAGAGGGGCACTGGGGGCTGATATGAGGTACTGGGTGGCTGAAAAGGGACACTGGGGGCTGATATGAGGCACTGTAGGGCTGAGGAGAGGCTGCTGGGGGGCTATAGTGGGGGCACTGGGGGCTGATATGAGGCTCTGGGGGGCTGAATAGAGGCTGCTGGGGGTCATTAGGGGCTGATATGAGGCACTGGGGGGCTGAATAGAGGCTGCTGGGGGTCATTGGTCGCTGATATGAGGTACTGGGGGCTGAAGAGGGGCACTGGGGGCTGAAGAGAGGCTGATGGGGACTGAAGAGAGGCAACGGGGATGATATGAGGCACTGGGGGCTGAAGATAGGCTGCTGGGGGGCTGAAGAGGGGCACTGGGGGCTGATATGAGGCACTGGGGGGCTGAAGAGAAGCTGCTGGGGGCTGATATGAGGCACTGGGGGATGATATGAGGCACTGGGAGGTGATATGAGGCACTGGGGGTTGAAGAGAGGCTGCTGGGGAGCTGAAGAGCACTGGGGGCTGATATGAGGCACTGTGGGGCTGAAGAGAGGCTGCTGGGGGCTAAAGAGGGGCACTGGGGGGCTGAAGAGGGGCACTGAGGGACTGAAGAGGGGCAATGGGGGCTGATATGAGGCACTGGGGGCTGAGGAGGATCACTGGGGGATGATATGAGGCACTGTGGCGCTGAAGAGGGGCATCGGGGGGCTGAAGAGAGGCTGCTGGGGGGCTGAAGAGAGGCTGCCGGGGGGCTGATATGAGGCACTGGGGGGCTGATATGAGGCACTGTGGGGCTGATTTGAGGCACTGGGGGGCTGATATGAGGCACTGGGGGGCTTATATGAGGCACGGCGGGCTGAAGAGAGGCACTGAGGGCTGATATGAGGCACTGGGGGGCTGAAGAGGGGCATTGGGGGCTGATATGAGGCACTGGGGGGCTGAAGAGTGGCATTGGGGACTGATATGAGGCACTGGGTGGCGGATATGAGGCACTGGGAGGCTGAAGAGGGGCCCTGGGGTTAATATGAGGCACTGGGAGGCTGAAGAGGGGCCCTGGGGGCTCAAGAGGGGCACTGGGTTGCTGAGATGAGGCACTGGGGCTGAAGAGAGGCGGCTGGGGGCTGAAGAGAGGCTGCTGGGGGGCTGAAGAGGGGCACTGGGGGCTTATATGAGGCACTGTGAGGCTGAATAAGGGCATTGGGGGCTGAAGAGAGGCTGCTGGGGGGCTGAAAAGTGGCTGCTGAGGGCTGAAGAGAGGCTGCTGGGGGGCTGAAGAGGGGCACTGGGGGCTGATATAAGGCACTGTGGGGCTAAAGAGGGACATTAGGGGCTGATATGAGGCACTGTGGGCTGAAGAGAGGCTGCTGGGGGGCTGAAATGAGACACTGGGGGATAACATGAGGCACTGGGGCTGAAGAGAGGCTGCTGGGGGCTGAAGAGGGGCACTGGGGGGCTGATATGAGGCACTGTGGGGCTGAAGAGAGGCTGCTGGGGGCTGAAGAGAGGCTGCTGGGGGCTGAAGGGGGCACTGGGGGCTGATATGAGGCACTGTGGGGCTGAAGAGGTGCATTGGGGGCTGAAGAGAGGCTGCTGGGGCTGAAGAGAGGCTGCTGGGGGCTAAAGCGGGGCACTGGGGGGCTTATATGAGGCACTGGTGGCTGATATAAGGCACTGTGGGGCTGAAGAGGAGCATTGCGGGGCTGAAGAGAGGCTGCTGGTGGGCTGAAGAGGGGCACTGGGGGCTGATATGAGGCACTGGGGGGCTGAAGAGGGGCATTGGGGGCTGATATGAGGCACTGGGGGGCTGAAGAGGGGCATTGGGGACTGATATGAGGCACTGGGTGGCGGATATGAGGCACTGGGAGGCTGAAGAGGGGCCCTGTGGTTAATATGAGGCACTGGGAGGCTGAAGAGAGGGCCCTGGGGCTCAAGAGGGGCACTGGGTTGCTGAGATGAGGCACTGGGGCTGAAGAGAGGCGGCTGGGGGCTGAAGAGAGGCTGCTGGGGGGCTGAAGAGGGGCACTGGGGGCTTATATGAGGCACTGTGAGGCTGAATAAGGGCATTGGGGGACGGAAGAGAGGCTGCTAGGGGGCTGAAAAGTGGCTGCTGAGGGCTGAAGAGAGGCTGCTGGGGGCTGAAGAGGGGCACTGGGGGCTGATATAAGGCACTGTGGGGCCAAAGAGGGACATTAGGGGCTGATATGAGGCACTGTGGGCTGAAGAGAGGCTGCTGGGGGGCTGAAATGAGACACTGGGGGATAACATGAGGCACTGGGGGCTGAAGAGAGGCTGCTGGGGGGCTGAAGAGGGGCACTGGGGGGGCTGATATGAGGCACTGTGGGGCTGAAGAGAGGCTGCTGGGGGGCTGAAGAGAGGCTGCTGGGGGGCTGAAGGGGGCACTGGGGGGCTGATATGAGGCACTGTGGGGCTGAAGAGGGGCATTGGGGGGCTGAAGAGAGGCTGCTGGGGGGCTGAAGAGAGGCTGCTGGGGGCTAAAGGCGGGGCACTGGGGGGCTTATATGAGGCACTGGGGGCTGATATAAGGCACTGTGGGGCTGAAGAGGAGCATTGCGGGGCTGAAGAGAGGCTGCTGGGGGGCTGAAGAGGGGCACTGGGGGTTGATATGAGGTACTGGGGGCTTATATGAGGCACTTGGGGCAGAAGAGGGGCACTGGGGGCTAATATGAGGCACTGGGGGCTGAAGAGAGGCTGCTGGGGGCCATAGAGGGGCACTGGGGGCTGAAGAGGGGCACTGGGGGGCTGAAGAGGTGCACTGGGTGATGAAGAGGAGCATTGCGGGGCTGAAGAGAGGCTGCTGGGGGGCTAAAGTCACCCGTACATATTAAATGGTAAAACACTCGGTAACACTGACATGGAAAAGGATCTAGGAATTTTAATAAACAGCAAATTAAGCTGCAAAAACCAGTGTCAGGCCGCTACTGCCAAGGCCAATAAGATAATGGGTTGCATCAAAAGGGGCATAGACGCCCGTGATGAGAACATAGTCCTACCACTTTACAAATCACTAGTCAGACCACACATGGAGTACAGTGTACAGTTCTGGGCTCCTGTGAACAAGGCAGACATAGCAGAGCTGGAGAGGGTTCAGAGGACGGCAACTTAAGTAATAACTGGAATGAGGGATCTACAGTACCCTGAAAGGTTATCAAAATTAGGGTTATTCACTTTAGAAAAAAGACGACTGAGGGGAGATCTAATAACTATGTATAAATATATCAGGGGTCAGTACAGAGATCTGTCCCATCATCTATTTATCCCCAGGACTGTGACTGTGACAAGGGGACATCCTCTGCGTCTGGAGGAAAGAAGGTTTGTACACAAACATAGAAAAGGATTCTTCACTGTAAGAGCAGTGAGACTATGGAGCGCTCTGCCTGAGGAGGTGGTGATGGTGAGTTCACTAAAGGAATTTAAGAGGGGACTGGATGTATTTCTGGAGTGTAATAATATTACAGGCTATAGCTACTAGAGAGGGGTCGTTGATCCAGGGAGTTATTCTGATTGCCTGATTGGAGTCGGGAAGGAATTTTTTTCCCCTTAAGTGATGAAAATTGGCTTCTGCCTCACAGGGGTTTTTTGCCTTCCTCTGGATCAACTTGTAGGAAACAGGCCGAACTGGATGGACAAATGTCTTTTTTCGGTCTTATATACTATGTAAAGGCGGGGCACTGGGGGGCTGATATGAGGCACTGGGGGGCTTATATGAGGCACTGGGTGCTGAAGAGGGGCACTGGGGGCTGATATGAGGCACTGGGGGGCTGAAGTGGGGCTGCTGGGGGCTGAAATGAGACACTGGGAGATAACATGAGGCACTGGGGGCTGAAGAGAGGCTGCTGGGGGCTGAAGAGGAGGCACTGGGAGGCTGATATGAGGCACTGTGGGGCTGAAGAGAGGCTGCTGGGGGCTGAAGAGAGGCTGCTGGGGGCTGAAGGGGGCACTGGGGGCTGATATGAGGCACTGTGGGGCTGAAGAGGGGCATTGGGGGGCTGAAGAGAGGCTGCTGGGGGGCTGAAGAGAGGCTGCTGGGGGGCTAAAGGCGGGGCACTGGGGGGCTTATATGAGGCACTAGGGGCTGATATGAGGCCCTGTGGGGCTGAAGAGGAGCATTGCGGGGCTGAAGAGAGGCTGCTGGGGGGCTAAAGAGGGGCACTGGGGGCTGATATGAGGCACTTGGGGCTGAAGAGGGGCACTGGGGGCTAATATGAGGCACTGGGGGCTGAAGAGAGGCTGCTGGGGGCCATAGAGGGACACTGGGGGCTGAAGAGGGGCACTGGGGGGCTGAAGAGGTGCACTGGGTGATGAAGAGGAGCATTGCGGGGCTGAAGAGAGGCTGCTGGGGGGCTAAAGGCGGGGCACTGGGGGGCTGATATGAGGCACTGGGGGGCTTATATGAAGCACTGGGTGCTGAAGAGGGGCACTGGGGGCTGATATGAGGCACTGGGGGCTGAAGAGAGGCTGCTGGGAGCTATAGAGGGGCACTGGGGGCTGATATGAGGCACTGGGGGGCTGAAGAGGGGCACTGGGGGCTGAAGAGGGGCACTGTGAGGATGAAGAGGGGCACTGGGGGCTGATATGAGGCACTGTGGGGCTGAAGAGAGGCTGCTGGGGGGCTGAAGAGAGGCTGCTGGTGGGCTGAAGAGGGGCATTGGGGGCTGATATGAGGCACTGGGGGTGGATATGAGGAACTGGGGGCGGAAGAGAGGCTGCTGGGGCTATATAGGGGTGCTGGGGGCTGATATGAGGCACTGGGGGGCTGAAGAGGGGCATTAGGGGCTGATATGAGGCACTGGGGGGCATTGGGGGCTGATATGAGGCACTGGGGCTCTTAGCTGAGGTCTGATTGGGGGTCATTCACATTGGGGTCTGATCTGAGGTCTTATTGGGGTCTTATTAAGATTGTGGGTCTTTTTTGGGCTGTCAGCTGAGGTCAGATTAACATTGGGGGTCTGATTGGTGGTCTGATTGGTTGTAATAAAAAATATATTTTTTTCTTATTGTCCCCCTTTAAAACCTAGGTGTGTCTTGTTGTCTTATATGGTGAAAAATACGGGTAAGTTTAAAAATTATTTCTTCTCCCTTGATTATATTGATGGTATGTATGTATGTATGTATGCAGAGTGTATTTGTGTATATATATGTGTGTGTGTGTATATAATATATACATACATACACACATACATAAACATGCGCGCGCGGCTTGTGTGTTTGTGCTTTAGGGTGCACACCCTAATGCAATAGGCTATGCACGCCTATGCATTGCAGGCTTAAGCGCCTAGCGATCAAGTTGCATGTTTTGATGGAATGACAGAGAAGCATGCCGACCTTCACAATTGATCATGGCATCTAAGGGGTTAAATGGTCATGATCTCAGATAGCTTTGCTCTGTGCAGCTTACAGGTAACACCTGGTTGTCAATAAATTATTCACTGACTAAAATCACTCCAAACTACAGAAAACCATTACTGCGGGTATTTTTAATAAAGTTTATGTTTGAAAATGGTGTCCTATACAGCAAAAAAGTTATCTTGATATATACCAGACTGACAAAGGTCTCCTTCATCTGGAGGCCGAAGGATATAATTTATACCTACAACAACAGCTTTCCTTTCCTAGCTCTGTGACTTTTTACATTCTTCTGACACCCTCCTCTCCACTTTTTCAAAAAAGTATGTGGTTGGAGGCAGGCTGGACCTCGGCTCGAATCATTTAACAGCATGTCTGCCAGAAATCAGTCACATTACACCACAAAAATGCTTAAGCTCCTGGCTGAAGTAGATTTCAGTTCTGGCACACGGATAGCAGAAGATCCAACAAATTTATTAAAGGGGTTCTCTGGGTTCAGGGCTGAACCCGGATATAACCTCTTCTTTACTCATTTACTATGTATGAGAGGAGCATCGAAGCATTTCCTTGCACCGATGCTCCCCCATTGCCTTGCGCAGCATCGCTCCCGTGTGCACGATGTATGCCGCTCCGGAACATATGGCCCGCTCGCAGACCGTATGACTCGGAGGACATACGGTCGTGTGCAAGGGGCCTTAGAAAGAGATCATCATGTACTATATGATGTTTGATTTCCATTTTTACATCAATCACTTTAATGCCAAATAATACTTTTAGTAACACATTATATTGATACGTTGAAATTACATTTTATATTTTTATGGTTTTCTTTGTTCTTGTTTAGCAGTTATATGTATATATATATAATAGCTCTTTACGGCTTGCTACCACATCAGTGTTTGTTTTCACCCAAGTCCAGTTTATCTAGGAATATCTAATGATCTGATCACCCCTGCAATGAACAAGAAAGAATGGATAATTCCTAGGAGTTCCCAAACTGTTTAGCTCCATTCCAGTCTCCTCCAGAAACAATTAGAGCTTATCTCATACGTCAGCAGAGATTGGTGAGACCCATAAAACAATGGAGCTGCCTTTTAGAAGTCCAGGAGAAGGAAGGAACCAGCAACCATTCAAAATAAGCTATTTTCTAGTCAATCTTTCACAACCTACTACCACCACAAAAATTTGGACAACATAAATTTTATGGATCGTCTACTGAAAAATCTACAAAATAATGACTAAAAGGTAAAATCAGGTTAAAACAAATTTTTTCACCAGGAACTTCACTGATAAACTAGGCACAATACCTGTAGGGCTAGCTCAAGTGAATGTAAAGATACTTTTCCCTGAGTTATCTGTTGCTTCATGCAGGAGAAAAGGTACTTATAATCCTTATGCAAATATGCAAATAAGTGCACTGCGGGCAGGCCCAAGCCACTCTGTGCACTCTTGCTCTTCCTGATTCTTCTGCCATCCCCTCCCTTTCTTTCTTGATTGACAGAACCAGGAGAGATGACTATGCAGAGACCTAAAAGCTGTAGAAAATGAAAGAGGGTCCATGCGCTGCTCAGAAGAGGAGCAGATACAGAAGTACCGTTAATAATCTTTATTTGAGGATGCATATGACGTGTTTGGGAGCTGAACAGGCTCCTTCTTCAGATAACATCGAAAGGTAAAAGGAGCCTGCTTGGGTCCGAAATATGTTATATGCATCCTCAAATAAAGATGATTGTTAAATCTGCCTCTGCATCCAACCCATTCCTCTTCTGAGCAGCGCACGGACCCTTCTTTATTTTTCTACCGCTTTCAAGTTATCTGTCAGCTCACCTTGGAGCAGATCGGCCTCGCGGAAAGCTAGTGGAACATATGCTTCTGCTCTACAAAGTGTGGTGCCTTCTATACAACCAGAAAAGGTAAACTGTTAGGTTTATTATCACATACCATTGCCCTATGGTTCTCCAGATGTGCGCTTGACTTCTCTCTTCCTGTATGCAGGGACCTAGCCCCATCAGTCAAAAAGAATATGGAGCAGAGACAAGCAAACCAATTCTATCAAATCAGAATGTTTCCTAAATTGTCCAAAATTTTCAGATTCAATACAAATTTCTCTCTATTCATTTTAGATGAACTATAGAGCCACATATTATTCCACTGTAACAAAACTGAGCATCTCAAGTGAAAATTGCCTTGGTTAGCTGAGTGGACTTTCTTGGGTTCTTGGGGATACTCTTTCTCATTATGGAGACCACCTAGTATGCCTGAGGTGTATTGTAGTCCAGCTCTGTGTTTCTCGGAAAAATATATTCAAATTAGCATATCTAAATTCTGCTGGTATCAGAGAGGCTTAGTGTTCTTTTCTTTTTAGAAGGAAAGCTAATTTTCATTCTTTTCTGGGCTCTCAGATGCAAGCAGAAGTAAGATATGCTATTTTGCATATATTTGTCCTAGAAACGCAGAGCAGCATTGTTTGGATTACAATACTGCTCACTCATAATAGGTAGCCTCCTAAATGAAAACGAGTACCCCAGAGAACCCAACAAAGGCCACTCAACTAACCCAGGTAATTTTCTCTTGAGATACTCAGTTGTCCAATGCCTCATTCAGTGTTTTTGAGCCAAAACCTGGTGCAGCTCTAAAAACAGAACAGGTGCAGATCTTTCCTTTATACCTTATATCTGTGGAAGTTTCCGTCCTGGTTTTGGCTCACAAACAAGGACAGATGGAAATCACTGACCAAAACAGTGATGTGTGAATGAGGCTTTATTCTTTTGGAAGGAGAACTGGCTTGCACATCTCATTCACAGAAGTGTAATGCAGGTGATGCTCACTTATCATCTTCTTTTGCAGATACTTTTTTACAGTGGAGTGTTATGTGAATGTCTCTCTATGGTCTTCTAAGGCTCATATTCTTTCTTGGGTTTTTGTAAGTCCTAAGAGACCTTAAAGTGTTATATACCAGTTTTCAGAGTGATTGGCGCACAGTTGAGTAGACACAAATTGATTTTTTTTTTAAAAAGTCTCAGTGAATAGGACATGAAATAGGTTTCAATCAATTTTCTCATCTTCAAGATGGAGGGCCTTTTCATCCAGATGTGAAAAGTCAGTGAAGTAAGAGGAAACAGTAAGCAATATGATAAAAAACAATAGCAATTTATAACACATTTCTATCATTCTAGAATAGGTTTAGGGACTGAGAAGCCAGCTCCATCAACTATCAAAGAAATGATAAATATCCCGATTTGCAGAGATCATACTCAAAATAAGAAAATCATGACGGAAATGTATTATGAAGAGAATTTCAAATCTTGCACTTTTTATAAATTTGTCACGTTTAACCCTTTTTCCTGTATGAATTTTTGGGCTTAGTGACCAAGCAATTATCTCATTTTTACATTGTCATATTCCAAGAGCTATAACTTTATTTTTATTTTTCTGTTGATGTAGCCGTATGGGGACTTGTTTGTTGCACAACAAGTTGTAATTTTTATTGGCACCATTTTGGGGTACACATAACTCATTAATTAACATTTAATAACTTTTTTGGGAAGATGGGAAAAAAACAGCAATACCACCACTGAGTTTTAATGTTGCAAATTTTGCAACAATTATTCTTTGGCATAACTATCATGATAACTTTATTCTCTAGGTCAGTACAATTACAGCAATACCAAATATATATATAGTTTTTTTGCACAATAAAAACCCTGTTTATAAGGGTTTTGCATCGATGCATTCCAAGCCCCGTAAATGTTTTTTTTTTTATTCTAAAGAGCTGTGCGAGAGCTTGAATTTTGCAGGAAGACTTGTAGTTTTCATTGGTACATGTTTATGGTAAATAAGACTTGCTTTTCATTTATTTTTGTTGGTGCTGAATACACAAAAGCCAGCAATTCTGGCATTGTTTTTTTTTACGTTCACTGTGCAGAATAAATTATGTGATGATTGTATAATGCAAGTCAGTACGGATGAGGTGATATCAAAAGTGTGAATTTTATTTTTTCTATTGAGAAGCATTTTTTCAATGGAAAAGATAAATTTTTTGAACTTGGAATTTTTTTTAGTAACGTGCGCTTGGCAGCTGAAGGCATCTGTGATGGTTCCATGTCCATATGTGCCCGCATTGCAGTGCCCGCGTTTTAACATATGCAAATTACCTTTTTGGTGCAATGGGGGCATTTCCATTACACCTAGAAGCTCTGCTCTCTCTGCAGCTGCCGCACCCTCTGCACTCTGATTGACAGTGCCAGGCAGTGAAAACATCTCCATGCCTAGCCTTGTCAATCAAAGTGCAGAGGGCTCCAAAATTGTTATTTTCTTTATTTCTTCTGAACATTTCTTAGAGATTGGTAAGGTGAGTATGACTTGTTTGTAGTTTCACACGTGCCAAAACTTTTTTAAATAAAAAATTTAAACAGCTGGACGATACCTTAAAAAATAAAAAAAATCTTGCATTTATTTTTCTCAAGTTTTACAGTCATGTTTGATTGTCTTGATGTCTGCACAAGAATCTCAATATATGTCATCTGGAATATCTCTCCATGCACCACCTGTTTGTGCTCTGCCGCTTTCTGTGAGGGTGGACTATTGTATATATAGTAACTGGTTATTGTCAGGTCTGTTCATATTTGTACTGTAGTTACAATGGAATGGAATGTCTGAAATCAGCAAGACACAAATCACATCAGAAAAACTGGGTATCTTTATAAACATTAGTGCAGACCCAGAAAAATTCCAGCCTACGCGTAACATCTATCATCTGCATTAGACCTTATGTACATGATAAATATAAAGCCTCAATACAGCACTCATAGAAGTCTACACTGCATACTCGCATGCCTCCAATTTTATACTGAAGCATACAAGAAATTGTGATGTCTCTACTGGCTGCAGTATTAAATAGATAGCCCTATAAATAGCCTCAGCCATCTTGGATTCAGCCATTTTCCAGTGTACTTAGTGCAGGGAAGAGGTCAGCAGGCGCTAGGGACAGTGGTAGATAAGACTTTAAAGCTTTTATTTTGCTGTATAGAAGTTCAAGGAAAGGATAGAGAGGAATCATTCCACAGTATTGAATCAGAACAGATTTCAGTAGGGGAGTTTACAGCCTGGGTAATAGGAACAATCCTATTACACCTTGCTGCACTGACTGCGGATCCAAATTGCCATTATACAGCTCTGTAATTCCAGCAAACCGTTCTTGCTACTGGGGTGCAAGTGCTGTTTGATACAGCCATTAACAGGGTTTATTACGAGGAAATATTTCTATAGTATGTCTTATTTGCCCTTGTGCAGTGCAGTTATATGTTCTAAAGCATTTTTTGGGTTTTATTAGTGGGAAAAAAGGGCTCATTGGCCGTTGTGTGGTGCAGTGAGAAAATGTCAACCCTTTTTGGTGTGTATTAGTGGCAAAAAAATATATATTTGCTGTTTAGCAGTGCAGTTATATGTTCTAAAGCCCTTTTGGCATGTATTAGTGGCAAAAAAATATATCTTATTTGCCGTTCAGCAATACAGTTATATGTTCTAAATCCTTTTGTGGCGTGTATAAGTGGGAAAAAATAAGGGCCTATTTGCCGTTCAGCGGAGCAGTTATATGTTCTAAAGCCCTTTTTGGTGTGTATTAGTGGCAAAAAAAAATATTATTTGCCGTTCAGCGCTGCAATTTATTGTTCTAAAGCCTTTTTGGTGTGGATTAGTGGCAAAAAATATATATATTATTTGCCGTTCAGCGGTGCAGTTATATGTTCTAAAGCCTTTTGTGGCGTGTATTAGTGGAAAAAAAAAATATATTTGCCGTTCAGCGGTGCAGTTATATGTTCTAAAGACTTTTTTGGCATGTATTAGCGGCAAAAGTAAAATATATTTGCTGTTCAGGGGTGCAGTTATATAGCCCTTTTTGTCGTGTAATAGTGGAAAAATAAAAATATATTTGCCGTTCAGTGATGCAGTTATATGTTCTAAAGCCTTTTGTGGCATGTATAAGTTGAAAAAGAAAAATATATTTGCCGTTCAACGGTGCAGTTATATGTTATAAAGCCCTTTTTGTCGTGTAATAGTGGCAAAATAAAAATATATTTGCTGTTCAGCGGTGCAGTTATATGCTCTAAAGCCCCTTTTTTGTGTGTATTAGTAGGAAAAAAGGGCTTATAAGCCATTGTGTGTTGAAGTGAGAAAATTACAGACTTTTTGGGGGTGTTTTAATTTCCTTTTTATTTATTTATTTGATCAAACAGTATGTCAGACAAAGAGGTGCCAGACCCTGCACAGGGGAGTGGCAGAGGCCTAAATGTTTCTGGCGCAGGCACGGGTCGCAGCAGAGTAAGGGGCCATGGCAGCAGGGGTCACTTCGAGAGGCCTGAGATCCCAGTGTCAGCTCGCGGTCGTGTCCTGACCAGCAACCCAGCGATTCTTGAATGGTTGACTCGATCTTCGACTTTGTCGCAAGTGACATCAGACACCCCCAGCGAAGAGTCAGTGGGTTCTTCAGACACAACCCTTATTTGGAATGGCCCGGGAGCAGGCCCTGTGCCCTCACCTGTCCTCAACTTGCCTCTGTCCTTTTCTGTTCCCTCAGCCAGAGAAGTATTATATGCTGTGATCAGTGACCAGTGGCCAGTGAGGACGAGCTACTAGAAGACAGTCAGCAGCTACTGGCAAGCGAAAATGTGGAGGAGACATCTGCCGTTTCCTCCACTAGGTGGGCAAGTAGTGATGAGGAGAGTGGCATGAGAACTGGTGTTGCGAGTGGTCAGGCTCTTGACGCAGAGAGGGTTGAAGGAGGACATCAGTAACGTGCAGACAGTGCTCGATGATGATGTAGCTGATCGCACTTGGGAGCCGGGTGACGAAGGGGCTATATCATAATCGGTAAAAGAGGTTGACAGCTTGCCCGTGAGCCAGTGACAGAGCCAGCAAGTCGCTAGCATGGCCAGTAGTCAGCAGGGTGGCAGGAGTTGGAGGTCAGGAGCCAAATGTGCCCGGGCTAGACCACCGCTTCACAGGAGCCTACCTGCCCGGGAAGTAGCAGTGCACGGGTTCATGGAGGCATCGGCGGTAGCAGTCAGTCAGTGCAGAGTGCTGGGGGTAAAATCACCTACTCTACGGTGTGGCAGTTTTTTTTTAAGCCGCCAAAGGAGGTGAACATGGCCATATGTAGAATCTGTGGCCAGAAGGTGAAGCGTGGCCAGGGTGCCAATGTTGGCACCACGGCCTTGCGTCAACATATGCAGTGTCACCATAAAGTGGCCTGGGAGAACCGTGGCTCCGATGTAATGGGCCAGCCTGCCGCAGAAACCACTGCGTCACCCAGTGGCGCACAGCCAATTTCAGGCAGTCAAGGCTCCACCACCTCAGCCGAAGGGAGCTGTCTGTCCTTCCCATGATCTGCTGGTCCTGATGCTCCTGCTCCTCGCCTTCCTACTCCTTGTCAGTCATTCCATCAGCAAATGATCACCGAAGCGATTGCCAAGAGACAACAGTATGCGTGCACTCATCCAACGGTGTAGAAGCTGAAAGTCCTCCTTTCCAAGTTGCTAGTGCTGCAGTCCCTCCCTTTCCAAGTGGTGGACTCTGCACCTTTTATAGAACTGATGGCTTGTGCCGAGCCAAGGTGGAGAGTCCCAAGCCATCATTTGTTTGCCAAAAAGGCAGTACCAGCCCTGCACACACATCTAGAACAGAAGGTGCGCCAGTCCTTGAGCCTGTCGGTGTCTGCCAAAGTGCACGGCAGTGCCGACGTGTACTGCCATGGCAGAATGGCATCCCCCGACATAGGCTGATATGCGACATTTCCACCCGTTGGAATTCCACCCTCGATATGTTGGACCAACAATTCGAACAGAGAAATGCCATAAACGATTTCTTGGTGATCCAAGCGGAGAGGAGTACTCCTCTGTGTAACCTCGATGTAAGCCAGTGGCAGCTCATGCGTGACACCTGCCCTTTGCTCAGGCCCTTTGCGGAAGCCACGTTATTTGTCAGTCGCCAGGACTAAGGGATGAACAACTTCATTCTACTGCTTCATGTCCTGGAACAGATGCTGGTAAATCTGGCTGGTCAGGGGACTGGAGACGTGGCACCTAGATCTCATAGACACATGAGCCCTGTGGGGGCTGAACTGGAGGAGGACATTGGAGCACAAGCAATGTGTAGCGAAATGGGTGGTTTTTCTACACAGCTTACAGAAGAGGAGGAGCAGGAGCAGCCAGAGGAGCTACAGGGCGATGAAGAAGAGGAGGCAGAGGACCCAGACACACCGTGACGGTATGCAGTGTTGATGGAGGCAGAGTGTCCCTCCGAGTCACTTGCACAAATCGCCCAATGCATGCTCACTTGCTTGCGTAGTGACTGCCGAATATCACAATTTTGCAGAGGGATGACTTCTGGCTCTCCACCTTGTTGGACCCTCACTACTGGTCCAAAATCTGAGAGGGAGGACAAACTGAAGTACTATAGAGACATCCTATGTAGTAAGTTGGCCGCTGCCTATCTGCACCATCGTCCATCCTCTCACAGGTCTGACCGGAGGGGACCTCTGCGCTCACGTTCCTCTGCCATGGCTGCTGCCATCAGCAGCAACTTGTGTCTAGAGTCGTTATTGAGCGGCCTTCTTCACCCGCCTAGTGAAGAAACTACTCACCAGCAGCAGCAGCTAGACCTGGAGCAGGACCTGAACCAGCGAGGGTGGCATACTTGGACAGCACCCTGCCACCCCACATTGAATATCCGCTGGACTACTGGGCAGCCAAACTGGATTTATGGCCGCAACTGGCAGGGTTTGCCCTAGAAAAGCTGCCAGTAGTGTGGCATCAGAGCGCGTTTCAATGCTGTGGGAGCCTTAGTTACCCCAAGATGAACTCGCCTGTCCACCCAAAATGTGGAGAGACTAACTGTCAAGATGAATCAGGCATGGATCAGCCAGAATTTCCACCCACAAATGCCTGATGCATCAAACTAGATCATCCATGGTGCCACACCAACACTTTGACAAAAGAGACCGGTTTCTTCTGGCTACCTGCCTCAGCTACTATTCTGATGCTGCCATCTGCCTGATGCCACACATCTGATGCCAAGTGCTACGTCTTACACCCACCAGCTTCCGCTGGTACTCTTATATACCCACCTCCCCAATCTGTCACGGGTCACTCTTTGGTCTCCTGATGCTGCTGCCACCTCCACACTATGTCACCTTGCCACTCTGTGGTTTTGGGATCCGTTTTTTGGGGGTTATTGTTCTGACGAATCAGTGACGTCAACACAAACTTACTGCTGACACCCTCTTAACTCTGTCGGAGGGGGGGGGGGGTTCTACTTGTATAAACGTTTAATAGAACAGGTTCTGTAAACATCTATGGGGAATCAGCTGCCAACAGTGTAAAAGGAGTGCACTTCTTCTTGATGCTAACATTGACCTGTAAGGCTGAGTTCCCATTTGAGTTATTTGGTCAGTTTTGGCCCCGTAACTGCCCAAATAAGTGAAGTGTGCAGTGATTCATCTACATGTCATACTGACTCATAGTATTATTTCACTACCACAGCAGATTAACTATGTGTGTTACTGCAAGGCACAGTGTTCTACACCACTATAAAGGCTCTCTGCAGCCAGGAAATTTTTAACGCAATTCGTCGCAAATAAATTCAGATCAAACCAAATCTTTTCGAAAAATTCGGTGAAACAGGCAAATCGAATTTTTGAGAAATTCACTCATCTCTAAGCATTATGGATCATCAAAAGTAAACAAATTTATTAATTTTTTTAAAAATTGTTTTAATAAGTTATATACCGTATTTTTTTTCCCTATAAGACACACCGGCTCAATAGGTTTTGGAGGAACACTATAAGAAAAAAATATTTTTCATTAGACTTCAGGTCAGACCAGCAATCAGACCCCCAATGTTAATCAGACCTCAGCTCACAGCCCCTATCAGACCCCAAATTTAATAAGAACCTGAATCAGACCTCAGATCAGACCCCCAATGTTAATAAGACCCCAATAAGACCTCAGATCAAACCCACAATCAGACCTCAGCTCAGACCCCAATGTGAATTACCCTCAATAAGACCTTTTGATAAGAGCCCCAATATAAATATGACCCCTCATTCAGACTTCAGATGAGACCCCAATACCTCATATCAGCCCCCTGCCTCATATCAGCTTCCCATGCCTCAGATCATCCCCCAGCCATATATTAGCTCCCAGCCTCCAGCCATATATCAGCCCTCAGCCATATATATCAGCTTCCAGCCATTAGCCATAAATCCACTTACCTCTCCTGCCTTGATGCTGCTGCTCTTCACCTTCAGTGCTCTCTCTTTTCTTCCTGCTGCGACTTTACTATGACCCAATGCGCACATCATGACTCAAAGAGTGCCCTCAGGCTGTGTGCAGTCTCAGCACAGCCGACAGCAGAGGACCAGGAAGCAGTGAGTACAGAACCCGATGAGACCTGCATTCACCGCTTCCCGATCTTCCGCTACTAATGAGCGCTTCCATAATGTAAGCTCTCATTAGTATTCACCCAATAAGACGCAGTGACATTTTCCCCCCACTTTGGCGGAAAAATTGTGTCTTATGGGGCAAAAAATAAGGTATTTCCTGTTGCTTTCAAACATATTTTGCCACATTGTACTAGAGTTGAGCGAACACCTGGATGTTCGGGTTAGAGAAGTTCGGCCGAACTTCCCGAAAATGTTCGGGTTCGGGATCCGAACTCGACCCGAACTTAAACCCCAAATCCGAACCCCATTGAAGTCAATGGGGACCCGAACTTTTGGGCACTAAAAAGGCTGTAAAATAGCCCAGGAAAGGGCTAGAGGGCTGCAAAAGGAAGCAAAACGTAGGTAAATCCACTGCAAACAAATGTGGATAGGGAAATGACTTAAAAAATATATATATAAATTAACCAATATCAATTGGCAACTTGGAGGAGGAGGAGATGGAATAGGAGGTTGGGGTGGCATCAGGTGGGAATGCTATGGGAGTTGAAGTTTTCATCACAGCCAAAAAGGATTAATGTCTGCCTGCAGTGCCACAGGCCTCATTCACAGACTCAGGGCCATGGCATCCGCAAAGAGGAGAGCGGTCCCGTAACAGCAACACAGGCCTCAGGTCAACCTGCAATGGAACAGGCCATTATCATTTATGTAGGCCCCTGATACTCAGACAGAGGAGAGGTCATTTGACAGTAAAAAGAGTTTAATGTCTCTCACCCAGACAGCAAGCAATTAAACGAAATATAGGCCACTGACACCCAGACAATGGGGCGGTCATTAGACAGTAAAAAGAGTTTAATATCTCCCACCAAGACAACAAATGATTAAATTACATATAGGCCCCTGACACCCAGACAATGAGGCAGTCATTAGACAGTAAAAAGTGTTAAATGTCTGCCACCAAGACAGCAAGCAAGTATGTGAAATTTAGGCCCCTGACACCCAGACAATGGGGCGGTCATGACAGTAAAAAGAGTTTAATATCTCCCACCAAGACAACAAATGATTAAATGACATATAGGCCCCTGACACCCAGACAATGGGGCGGTCATTAGACCGTAAAAAGAGTTAAATGTCTGCCACCAAGACAGCAAGCAAGTACGTGAAAGTTAGACCCCTGACACCCAGACAGAGGAGAGAGGTCCCATAGCAGCAAAAGAGGCATCATGTCACCCACCAACGGAGAAGGCCACTTTTACTAATTTAGGCCCCAGCACCCAGAAAGAGGAGAGAGGTCCCAAAGCAGAGAATCAGGCTTCATGTTACCCACCAATGGAGAAGGCCACTTTCAGATATTTAGGCCCCTGACACCGAGACGGAGGAGAGGTTCATTCAACTTTGGGTTGCCCTGGTAAAATTAAAAAAAGAGGATTCAATAAAGAAGTGCCCTGGAGTACAAGAATATATGGTTAAGGAGAGGTTGTTATAAATGTCTATTCTGCACAAGGGATGGACAGGTCCTGTGAGATCCATGTCTGGTTAATTTTTATGAACGTCAGCTTGTCCACTTTGGCTGTGGCAGAACGGCCATGTCCTCTTCCAGCACCAGAGGGTCCACTAACAACACCACGACCATGTCCGCGTTCGCGTCCCTTACTAGATGTTTTCCTTATTGTTACCGTTCACCACAATAAGAAAAAAATTATTTGGCCCAATGTATTAAATTCAAATTCCGGCCTTTTTTACAGGCACCTAACACTATCTGGCTATCCATTTATGTACCGTATTACACTAATCCAGGCACAGCAGTAACCACAGATTTAGGGGTATATCAATTGTAGCCCTAGTATTTAGGCCCTGGATGAAAGGTATCCTTTTATGGACAGATTTACAATTGGAGATGCACAGTAGAGTGTGAAAAAATATATAGGATTATGCTTTCAGCACTTGTATTTTAACACTTTGTGTAATATACCCTTTAACGGAAAGAAATACACTTAGAGATGCAAAACAGTGTGTGCAAATGTAGAGAATTATGCTGTATTTTAACACTTACTGTAATATATCCTTTAACGGAAAGAAATACACTTGAAGATGCACGGTGACGTGTGAAGTTATTGAGGATGACCCTATCAGCACTTGTATTTACACCTTGAGTGTAATATACCCTTTTACGGACAGAAATACACTATGAGATTCACAATAGTGCGTGCAAATTTAAAGGATTAAGCTTTCAGCAATTGTAATTTAACATTTTGTGTAATATACCCCTTTACGGAAAGAAATACACTTGGAGATGCACGCTGAGTGTAATATACCCTTTTACGGACAGATTTACACTTGGCCTGCAACAGCTGGAACACCAGATTTTGGGTATTGCTATTTTGGCAATTGAATTTCACCCCAGAACAAAATATATCCTTTGACGGATACTATTAAACTACTTGTCCAGCCACAGCTAGAACACTAGATTTACTGTATTTCTATTTTTCAACTGAATTTCACCCCAGAAAATAATATATCCTTTGACGGACACTATGAAACTTGTCCAGTCACAGCTGGAACACCAGATTTAGGGTATTTCTATTTTGGAAATTGAATTTCAACCCAGAACAAAATATATCCTTTGACGGATACTATTAAATTACTTGTCCAGCCACAGCTAGAACACCAGATTTACTGAATTTCTATTTTTGCAACAAAATTTCACCCCAGAAAATAATATATCCTTTGACGGACACTATGAAACTTGTCCAGTCACATCTGGAACACCAGATTTACGGTATTGCTATTTTGGTAATTGAATTTCAACCCAGAACAAAAGCTATCCTTTGACGGACACTATAAAACTTGTCCTGCCACAGCAGAAACCACTGATTTAGGGTATTGCTATTTTGGAAAGTGAATTTCACCTCTCAATAAAATATAGAAAATTCTATCCTGAGTTTCATGGGGTGACAATAAGCACAGCCAAGCCCCTGATGCAGGATATAGCAAAAAAAAAAAAAAACCTACTATTGATGGATTAATGGACTTGGTGGCAGCTTGTGCTGCACCACAAGACAGAAAATGGCCGCCGATTACCCTAGAAAAAAGTGACAGAAAAACGCTGTGGGCAGCCTGAAAACAGTGAGCAATTAACTAGCAGAAGTTGAATAATTCACAGCTGTAGATCGATCACTTCATTAGGTGTTTTTGCAGAGTTAATCCCTGCCTAATCTCGCCCTAACAGCAGCTGCATCCTATCCCTACACTAATCAGAGCAGAGTGACGTGCGGCGCGACTTGACTCCAGCTTAAATAGAGGCTGGGTCACATGCTGCACTTGGCCAATTACAGACATGCCAATAGTAGGCATGGCTGTGATGGCCTCTTGGGGCAAGTAGTATGACACTTGTTGATTGGCTGCGTTGCAGGTTGCAGGCTTTGAAAATGCGCCATAGAAATCGCCGAACAACGAACCCAAACCCGAACTTTTACGTAAATGTTCGGGTTTGGGTCTGTGTCACGAACACCCCAAAATTCGGTACAAACCAAAACTATACAGTTCGGGTTCGCTCATCCCTAGTCACTGCCTGTTTAGAAGCTAAAAGAGAAAATAAAAAATCTTTATTGATACTATCTTATGAAAAATGACCTGCAGGTACGGTGGCTGCATTGCTTGTGACTTTATTGGTACTGGAAATTCATCCACCGACATGTTGGAGGGCACTAACTACATTATACGATCCTTCATTAACTGCAGAACTACAGGTGTGATTTATTTAACCCTTTCATGACCAGGCCCAAAAAAGGCCTGAATGTCCAGGCAACTTTTTGTGATTTTGTGCACGTGATGCTTTAGTAACTGTAGCTTTTTTATTTGTTTGACTACCAAAATAATTTTTTTTGTAACACTTAGGACTTTTTAATAGAATGGTTTTTTAATTTTTTTTTAGGTTTAATTTGGAGGAAAACTGCTAATTATTATTAAAAAGTATTTTTTTATTTCTTTTTATTTCCAAAATAATAAAACTGACACAAAAGCTAATTATTGCAATTCATTCCCTATTTTGTGATGATCGTTTTCATATATAGCATGTATAGGTTTGAGAGAACGGGACGACTATGGTGCCGATTTCTGTTAGCGACTGCATTTTAAAATTTTTATTTTTTTTACTCCTAATCTCCTGTGTCTGGGGATGAAATACGTGGGCAAGACGGTCCGTGAATTGAGACGCAGGATTGGGGGGCATCTTGGAGATGTCCAAAACGAGAGGGACACTCCGGTTGCTAGACATACAAAAGCTTGTCAGGATGGTAACCCTAATGTTCAGCATTTTCAGGGGATTGAAAAAGTCTGACTGTCCCCCAGGGGGGGCAATTTTGATAAATTCCTACTTCAAAAAGCGCAGCCCAACGGATCTTTTGGCTACATACTACCCAACTACAGGGTCTCAGCGAACAAATTTGCTATACGTGCTTTCTATGAGCTCGGCGGTGACTGGCCCTCTGACTAATCTGCCTTAAGATTAGGGTGGTCCACTCAATTGTCTGTATGTCCATTATCCTGGTGTTAGTCCTGGTCCATAGATATTGGGCACTGGGCCCCCTTTGAGCATGATCTGAACCCCATGTATCTAAAAGCACCCGTTGCTGCCTATGTTTTACTTTATCTCACTTTAATAGAGCTTTAATTTGGGCCCTTTATGTCATCTACCCTCTTTGGACATACTAGTGCCGGACGCCACAACACACACCACCAGTGTGGTCATGTCTGTCTGTTACCTACCTGTTGTTACAACAGATTGCTTATTAGTTATAGACACCTCTCTCCAGGGTAAAATTGAGCACCCTAGTGCGCCATGCATATGCCACCTGGGAAGCTTCTTGAGTATATGTCTCCAGCAACAGGGATAGCGCCGTTGGGATTCGCTCTACATGTGTTAGCTGTGAGCTCATTTGTAATTAGGTAAACAGGGACGTGTAGCGCTTTAGCACCAGTGCACACCACATTGAAGGCATCGGTGGGTAAAATTACTGTCACCCAGTTTGATAGATGGACATCACAGTTTGCTATTGTAGCGCTATTCTGGTACTTTATATGTGCCATCATTTAGCACATGGTACAGATTCTAAATGATATGATGGCATTATAGGGTATTAAGGACGCCTCGTCTTTTCTATTGGTGTGTTAGAGAGTGGAGTCGGAGCCTGGATGCTACTACTGCTGCCTCCGTGTACTCTGGCCTGTTTTCCCCTATGCCTTCATACACCAATATTTGAGGGTCCGACAATTACCCCTATGGTATCCTGCCCTACGTGCAGCCCCGGATATATATGGGAGCCACAACATTGCAATAGTGTCATTGGATTGGGAGGACTCTTTTTGTCTTCAAGGTCTGTGATTGGGTGCCAACCCCTATATCATCAATAACGTTTAATAGGTTTTGAATCAAAGAAATCTGATTGGCTCCAAAGGCAGCCAATTTTATATTTTTATTTTAATTGATTTTGGTTCTCTGTTGATTATGTGCAGTTTTTGCCACGGATATTGGTGCGGATATACTGCAGTATAATGCAGTACCAGCAAACAGAATGAGACTTGCTAAATGTGTGCTTGCATACGGATATATTTATTCTATTTTATATAATGTTTGTGTGTGTCGTTAAAAAATATCAACAGTATCCCCCATAACAGTGATCTCTACAGCACCCCGCCCCCTTAACAGTGAACTCCACAGTCCCCCACCCCTTAACACTGACCCCCCACAGGGCCCCCCACCTTAATATGGGACCTCCACAGCAGCCCATACCGTTAACTTTGACCTTCACAGTAGCCCACCCCTTTAACTACTACAGGACCGCCTAACGCAGGGATGCGTCCTGCGGGCGGTCCTGTAGCTCTGAGTTGACGCGTCGGCGCGTCATCTCGTGAGAGCCGAGATTTCCTGTGAACGCGCGCGAGGAGCGCGGCACGGCAGTTCGGCTACAGCCTGCCAGCGATGATCCATCGCTGGCAGGCTGTAGATCCGAATAAAATCGCATCAAACAGCTATATCAGACGCTGTTTTATGAACAGCGTCTGATATAGCTGCTACCTGGTCCTCTGGTGGTCCCATTTGCTGGGATCGACCACCAGAGGACCAGGTAACTACAGTAAAGTTGCACCAAACACTACACTAACCCCCACCCCCTCACCTATTAACCCCTTGATCACCCCATCTAGACCCCTGATCACCCCCTGTCATTGATCACACCCCTTGTAAGGCTCCATTCAGACGTCCATATGTGTTTTGCGGATCCGTGGATTCACGGATCCGTGGATTCACGGATCCGTGGATTCACGGATCCGCGGATCCGATCCGCGGATCCAATCCGCAGATCCTCAAAACACGGACACCGGCAATGTGCTTTCCGCATTTTGCAGATCCGCACATTGCCAGAACTATATAGAAAATGCTTTTTCTTGTCGGCAATTGCGGACAAGAATAGGACATGTTCTATATTTTTGCGGAACAGAAGTGCAGACCCGGAAGCGCGGATCCGTAATTCCGGATCCGAGCGGGACAAAGTCTGTCCCCTTAGAAATAAATGGGTCCGCAATTCCGTTCCGCAAACAGAATTTCGGACGTGTGAATGGGGCATAAGGGTCCCCTATCACCGCCAGTTAGCTAGCTACTTGTTAGGTAGCTAGCGCCCAGCCCACCGCACCGCAGTCACTGATTTTGGCAGAGATTTTTCATCCACATTGACCGACGCGAATGAAAAAATCTGTGCCGTTCATTTTTTTTTCAGCGCAAAGGCTGAACGGAAAAAAATCTCATTACCCAGTATGCTCAATATACGGAGAATCGCAGAAACTCCTAATGCTGGCCATACGTGTAATGATTGCGAGACCCTCAAATGCCAGGGCAGTACAAACACCCCACATGTGACCCCATTTTAGAAAGAAGACACCCCAAGGTATTCCGTGAGGGGTATGGTGAGTTCATGCAAAATTTTATTTTTGTCACAAGTTAGTGGAATATGAGACTTTGTAAAAAAAAAAAAAAAAATCAATTTCCGCTAACTTGTGCCAATTTTTTTGTTCTGTGAACTCGCCATGCCCCTCACAGAATACCTTGGGGTGTCTTCTATCCACAATGGGGTCAATTGTGAGGTATTTATACTGCCCTGGCAATTTAGGGGTCCTAAAGCGTGAGAATCCAAATGCGTAAAAATGGCCTGTGAAATCCTAAAGGTACTCATTGGTTTTAGGGCCCCTTTGCGCATCTTGGCTGCAAAAAGTGTCACTTATGTGGTATCGCCGTACTCAGGAGAAGTAGGGCAATGAGTTTTGAGGTGTATTTTACATATACCCATGCTGGTGTGAGAAATATCGCTGTAAGCGACAACTTTTTACATTTTTTTATTCAAAGTTGTCAATTTACAGAGATATTTCTCTACCCAGCATGGGTATATGTAAAAATACACCCTAAACACATCGCCCTACTTCTCCTGAGTACGGCGATCTACATGTGTGACACTTTTGCAGCCAAGATGCTAAAGGCCCAAATTCCAACGAGTACCTTTTAGGAGGGCATTTTTACGCATTTTCTCTCACGCTTTAGAGCCTAAAATGCCAGGGCAGTATAAATACCACATGTGACCCATTTTGGAAGAAGACACCCTAAGGTATTCGCTGAGGGCATAATGAGTCCATGAAAAATTAAACTTTTTGTCAAAAGTTAGCGGAAAGGGAGACTTTGTGAGAAAAACAATAAAAAATCAATTTCCACTAATTTGTGCCAAAAATCTTCTATGAACTCGCCATGCCCCTCATGGAATACCTTGGGTGTCTTCTTTCCAAATGGGGTCACATGTGGGGTATTTCTACTGCCCTGGCATTTTAGGGGCCCTAAAGCGTGAGAAGAAAAATGCGTAAAAATGCCCTCCTAAAAGGTACTCATTGGAATTTGGGCCACTTTGCGCATCTTGGCTGCAAAAAGTGTCACTTATGTGGTATCGCCGTACTCGGGAGAAGTAGGGCAATGTGTTTTGGGTGTATTTTTACATATACCCATACTGGGTGAGAGAAATATCTCTGTAAATTGACAACTTTGAATAAAAAAATGTAAAAAGTTGTCGTTTACAGCGATATTTCACACGCAGCATGGGTATATGTAAAAATACACCCTAAAACACATTGCCCTACTTCTCCTGAGTACGGCGATACCACATGAGTGACACTTTTTTGCAGCCTGGGTGCGCAAAGGGGCCCTAAAACCAATGAGTACATTTAGGATTTCACAGGCCATTTTTATGCATTTGGATTCTCACACTTTAGGGGCCCCTAAAATGCCAGGTGAGTATAAATACCCCACATGTGACCCCATTTTGGAAAGAAGACACCCCAAGGTATTCCGTGAGGGGCATGGTGAGTCCACAGAATTTATATTTTTTGGCACAAGTCAGCAGAAATTGTTTTTTGTTTTTTTTTTTATTTTGTTTTTTACAAAGTCTCATATTCCACTAACTTGTGACAAAAAATCAAATTTTACATGAACTCACCATACCCCTCACAGAATACCTTGGGGTGTCTTCTTCAAAATGGAGTCACATGTGAGGTATTTATACTGTCCTGGCATTTTAGGAGCCCTAAAGCGTGAGAAGAAGTCTGGAATCCAAATGCGTAAAAATGCCCTGTGAAATCCTAAAGGTACTCATTGGTTTTAGGGCCCCTTACACCAGGCTGCAAAAAGTGGCACACATGTGGTATCGCCGTACTCAGGAGAAGTAGGGCAATGTGTTTTGGGGTGTATTTTTATATATACCCATACTTTGTGTGAAAAATATCTCTGTAAACAACAACTTTTAAAAATTTTTATACAAAGTTGACAATTTACAGAGATATTTCTCTCACCCAACATGGGTATATGTAAAAATACACCCAAAACACATTGCCCTACTGCTCCTGAGTACGGCGATACCACATAAGTGAGACTTTTGCAGCCTGGGTGCTAAAGGGGCCCAAATTCAACGAGTACCTTTAGGTTTTACATGGCGACTCACAATTTAGCCCCACCCAAAATGCCAGAACAGTAAACACACCCCACAAATGACCCCATTTCGGAAAGTAGACACCCCAAGGTATTCACTGAGGGGCATAGTGAGTTCGTCTGAGATTTTTTTTTTTTTGCCAGAAGTTATCAGAAATTGAAACTTTTTTTTTTTTTTCTCAGAAAGTGTCATTTTCCGCTAACTTGTGAAAAAAAATGAAATTATACATGAACTCACCAAGCCCCTCCGCGAATACTTTGGGGTGTCTTCTTTCTAAAGTGGTGTCATTTGGGGGGTATTTATACTATCCTGGCATTCTAGCACCTTAAGAAACATGACAGGCGCTCAGAAAGTCAGAGCTGCTTCAAAATGCCGAAATTCACTTTTTTGCACCATAGTTTGTAAACGCTATAACTTTTACCCAAACCAATAAATATACACATATTGGACTTTTTTTTATCAAAGACATGTAGAACAATAAATTTAGAGAAAAATTTATATAGAAATGTAGTTTTTTTAAAAAAAATTTACAACAGAAAGTGAAAAATTTCATTTTTTTGCAAAAATTTCGGTCATTTTTGATTAATAGCAAAAAAAGTAAAAATGTCAGCAGCAATGAAATACCACCAAATGTAAGCTCTATTAGTGAGAAGAAAAGGAGGTAAAATTCATTTGGGTGGTAAGTTGCATGACGGAGCAATAAACGGTGAAAGTAGTGTAGTGCGGAATTGTAAAAAGTGGCCTGGTCATTAAGGGTGTTTAAGCTAGGGGGGCTGATGTGGTTAACAGTGAGTTTCAAAGAACCCTACTCTCTTGACAGTGACCTCCTCAGGGGCCCGTCCCCTTAACAGCGACCTCTACATCACCTCACCCCTTAACACTGACCTCCATAGGGGACCATCCCCATATCTGTGACCTCCACTGTTCCCTGCCCCCTTAACAGAGACCTCCAAAGCACCCTTCCCTTTAACAGTGACCGCCACAGTACCCCACTTTCTTAACAGTGACCTCACAGTACCCTTCTGCCTTAACAGTGAGCTCCACGGCAGTTGCAAAAATCACAGAATCAAGTAGTCTAAAAGGCAAAAAATGCTCAATACCCCAAATGCTGTATCGCATTTCTACCCAGGGGAGCAAATCCTGCCCATGTGATCCGTTGCTAACAGCAATCCCCAGCAAAAATGCATACAATGGAGGATGCCAGCAGAGGACCACATGTACCACAAAAAACATCCTACACACATCTTAAAACCCTCATGCTGATATAAAATGAGACGTTCGTCAATATATTCTTATATCAAGAACATACCGGAGCCCGTGCACCCCATCAAGGTCTCTCAAAATGTCACGGGACCTAACACTAACCTACCTATGCCGTATGGAGAGTATATGATAGGAGCTTAAAGTCCGACACACAGTCAGAAGCTCCCAGTTACCTCCAGCGTGAAATCACACATACAATGACAGGAGGGATGAGGCTGTGAGTCCTACCTATAACAGGCTTATGTGACGCAGGCTGCCCAGGTCCACCGGAATGTTACTCATAGATCAAAATTAAAGCACATTCAAACCTAAGGTTGCCCCACCTCCAGGCATACATATACAGACAACAATAACAGAATAAAGTGGTCTAAAAGGCAAAAGATGCTCAAGACCGCAAATGCTGTAGCGCATTTCTACCTGGGGGAGCAAATCCTGCCCATGTGATCCGTTGCTAACAGCAATCCCCAGCAAAAATACAATGGAGGATGCCAAATTTGGTGAAGATCGGTCCAGTCGTTTGGTCGCGCATAAAGAACAGACAGACGTCCAGACAGAAACTAATTTTTATATATGTACTCGCAGAAGGATTCAGCTTCGCACGGGTATACTTCATCTATTTCATTTAATGTTTCTGTGTGTCATTAAAAGATATCGACAGTATCCCCTATAACAGTGACCTCTACAGCACCCCGCCCCACTGACCTGTGTATCTAATTCTATCCGGTGTGATACTGTCCGCTGAGCTATGTATCTAATCAGATCCTGTCTGTGTGATACTGTCTTCTGAGCTGTGTATCTAATCCTGTCCTCTGTGATACTGTCTGCTGAGCTGTGTATCTAATCCTATCCTGTGTGATACTGTCTGCTGAGCTTTGTATCTAATCCTATCCTGTGTGGAAACCTAGTAAATTAAATGTGAACTTATATTGGCTGATACACGTCATGTGACTGAATATTTAATGACCTGCGAACTGCTAAAACCTGCGATCAGTTGTTGTCGAAACCTGGAGTAGGACCTGCGAGCTTCTATTGGCTGATAAGGGACATGTGACCGTGTGTATGGCAGTTGGCATATGAAGAGAAACACTTGCAGGCTTGTTTTGGCTAATGCAGGTAATTTTTGGGGAATATCTAAGAAACTGTAAGTCCTAGAGAGCTGAGACTCGCTCCTAAACCTTCCCAGACACCTGATGTATCTGTGTCCCAAAATTAGTGAAGGTTAGTACAGTCGTTTGGTCGCGCATAAAGAACAGACAGACATCCAGACAGATGTCCAGAAAGACGTCCAGACAGACGTCCAGACAGACAGAAACTAATTTTCCCCACTGCTGGGACCCGCACCTATCTCCTAAACGGAGCCCTGCAAAATAGTGGCTGGAGGACTCCGGTCCAGCCACTACCAATTGCTCTTCACAGAAGTGAATAGGAGTGCACTACGCATGACCGGCTACTGCTCCCATTCACTTCTATGGGCCCGCCGGAAATTGCCAAACCAGCGCTCGGCTATTTTTGACGGCCCCATAGAAATTAATGGAGGGCGGCTGCGCATGTGCAGTGCAACCTCCACCACTTTGAGGGCTCCGTTCTCAATATTGGTGCGTGTCCCAGCGGTGAGACCCGCACCTATCAGACAATGGGGACATATCTTAGCATTATGCTCCCATTGTCTGAGATGAGACAACCCCTTTCAGTAGAAGATCTATGACAGATATGTTATCCCTTCATCAGATCTGCAGCTGGCGTATTCAGCACATATTTCTAGAATTGTGTTACATTTGCAAAACATCAACAAATAGACCTTCACTTTCCTAGGAGCACATTGTGAAAGAACAGTGGAGAACTGTAGAAAATGTTGGCTTTGTATGTGACGGCTTGCTCTCCTTGGTTGCTCTGGCTGTTTACTTTTCCCTGCACAGATCTTTGCGCAGATCGCCATGGGGGAAATTGAAGGGAATTGAATGTGTCTTTTGTTTGGCAGTACTTCAAAGCTGTGGAACCATTGTTTCCAAGAAATTCTCAACCATTCTGCATAAGGAGATCAAGACTTTTTTTTGCAGAGAACAACACTTCACACACATACTGTAGCCCAGAAGCCAAACAATATGAGGCAAATGTGATGGTGCCTAAACCATGTGGCAAAATGTGCCAAAAGTTGGTGTTTTTCTGGTGTGAAATCTTGCACCAAGTTTTAGACTTATTTATAAAGAAAATGCACTGAAGAGAATAATTGAGTGCTCACCTCTTTCAGCTTTCTGGTGTTAGAAGGTTGTGGCTTAGCAAGGAGGGATATAGCTTACAATGCAATAACTTGGAGAAACCTATCAAAGTGCCTGACCATGAACCAAATGTATCATCTAGTGTAAGCCCCTGTGATAAATCTGACTCATTTTTAGACTGCCTTGGGCAGTGATATGGAAGTGGATGTTGATCCACTGTGCCTACCGAAATTATTTTACTTGGGGCTACTCCTAAGGGCATTATTCTGGCAGTCCCCTGCTCTTCACTCTAGTATCCCTATACAGTGATCTAGACTCTGCTGCAGGGGAACCTCCAGGTCACTACCTCCTCGAGTAGTCTCTGTTCAGAGACTGCTGAGTCATGAGAATCAAGAGACACCAGTTCGATAAAACAAAGGATCAGGCAAAACCAAAGTCAGGAAATAACCTGAGGTCCGGGCAGGCAGCATGCAAGCAATTCAGCGAAGGTCACAGCAGCCAGCACAGGGTCAGACGCAGGAACAAGCAGAGGTAAGGTCAGGCAGCGATGCATCAAATCCAGAAACAAGCAGAGTTCAGTACATAGGCAGGCAAACAAGACAATAACACATCTTTGCAGAAAACTAGATGACTATAACCTATTGCTCAGGCACCGTCTTACAGGGGAAGGTGCCATAAATACCCTAAAGCAGGAATGGGCAAACTGCGGCTTTCCAGCTGTTGTAAAACTACAACTCCCACCATTCCCTGCTGTAGGCTGATAGCTGTAGCCAGACTGGGCATGCTGGAAGTTGAAGTTTTGCAACAGCTGGAGAGCCGCAGTTTGCCCATCCCTGCCCTAAAGTGACTGGGGAAGACTGAGTTAAGTAGACACTGGCCCTTTAAGAGTCAAAGGAAGCACACGCGCCTTATGAGTAGAGAGAGGAAAAGCAGGCAAGCAGCAGGCCTCAGCCTAAAAGGAGTAGACAGAGCTGTACTTCTCCAGTGGCCGCACCCACTGGGTGGTAATAGGTTAATGTTGACGGGAACGGATAACCAGGATATCCATTGGGAGGAGAGGGTTGGGGGTGGGGATGACAGTCAGGTTTACAATTACCAACCCTATATAAAATCTTTAGGTGTCTATAGATGATTAGAAAACGTGGTGTGGTGTTTAACAAGCAGGATATGCTCAACCTATATGCAGTTGTGCATGTATATAGGGGAGCACATCCTGCACTTGTAGTCCATTGCTAGGGGCAATCAAAAGCAAAAAATGCATACAATGGAAGATGCCAGCAACGGACTACAAGTACCACAATAACCATCCTACATATGATAACGATAATGTGGATCTGGAGAACAATCAAAAACATAACCATAGCAAAGGCAGGTGCACTCTGCGGCAATACTAAACCCTCACACTGATGTTAAAATTGAGAGGTTAGTTCGACACATCCTACTAGGAGGACATGTCTTAAGCTGGGACACCACGCCAAGGTCTCTTAAGTAGCCCGAGACCCTACCACTTAACCTACCTGTGCCGTATGGGCGATACCAGGGGCCGTTGGGCATTACGGGAGTGTAATGCCCCGTAATGCCCAATGGCCCCTGGTATCGCCCATACTGGCTTAGTTGCTCATAGTTGCCCTTTCATTGCTAGGGGCAATTAAGCCAGTTCTACTTTAGGCTACTTTCACCCTTGCATTGTTAATCCCGTTATTGAGATCCGGCAGAGTATCTCAATACTGAATTTAAACAGATCTGTTTGCATTTTGCATCCGTTCCGTTAGGATACTGTTGTGTGAAATAAAAATGGAAATAAACGGATCTGTCACTAAATACATTGAAAGTTAATGGGTGATGGATCTGATTTTTTAAGCTCCATAAAAACAGATCCGTCACTATTGATTGTTTTCAGTGCCGGATCTGTTTTTTTGACATTATTATGACCGGACACAAAACTGCAGCTTGTGCCCCCTTGTCTTTTGAGGAGATTTTACATAGAACAGTTTGTCCCGTATTTTTTGTACGGCCCATTTATATATTTGTATAGATTAATAATTTCCCCCTTAGACGTCTCTTCTCAAGACTAAATAAGTTTAATTCTTTTAATCTTTCTTCATAACTAAGACCCTCCATGCCCAGAACTGAACTGCATATTCCAGATGAGGCCGCACCAACACTTTGTAAAGTGGTAATATCACATCCCTGCCCCGCGAGTCCATGCCTCGTTCAACCCCTTTCCGACCTATGACCTGTATACCTGTCATGGAGCACTGCTATTTAGCGCTCCATGACGAATATACACGTCATGGCATTAAACTGTCACCATGTCTGCAGACATGGTGACAACGCTGAGACCCCGGCTGTTTTACACAGCCAGGGATCTCAGCTAACCAGCCCGAGACCAATGGGGGCGGTCACGGGCGAGAGATCGCTCTGATTGGCTAGTCTGTACAGACTAGCCAATCCGAGCATGCTAATGCCGGCGGAAAGATTCTGAGTCCGTGACTGCGGGGATCAGAACCTTCTAAAATATAAATCATATGCCCCCCCCCCCCCCTGCAGCCCTCAATGTGCCCCCTTCATATTCATAGGTTGGCGGGCGGGAGCATGATCCCCCGTGTGCGATTCCCTCCCACCCCACCTCCCCGTTCATTTTCAGGATGGCAAGAGCGGTTGAGCAGAGTGTCAGCACATTGACACTCTGCTTCAAACGGCAGACATCTGTGCTGGATGTCTGCCGTTTAACCCTTTCCATGCCGCGGACCGCTACATGGAAGAGGTTAACAGGGAGGGAGCTCCCTCCCTCTCCCATCGGGGGCTGCTGTGCCATTGCAGCCACCCAATACTTGACCCAGAGGGAGGGGGCCCCCCTCCCTCCATCAGCCGCTGCTCTGTTGTAGCAACGGCTGATGGTTACCATGGCAACCGAACGCCTTTACAGGCCATGTGTCTGATCTTGCCATGGTATAGCAGACCAGGCTTCTGCTAAACACAGCAGCAGCTTGATCAGGCTAAGTGTAAATTCATAATACACTACAGTACACTATATAGTGTACTGTAGTGTATTATACAGGCATCAGACCCACTGGATCTTCAAGAACCAAGTGGGTCTGGGTCAAAAAAAAAGTGAAAAATAGTAAAAAAAAAAATATGAATTTCTTCTTATAGCCACACATTTATCACTGATTAAAAAAAATTAAAATAAAATACACTACACATGTTTGATATCACCGGGTCCGTAAAGACCTGATCTATAAAATGGTCATATTACTTTCCCCGCACGGTGAACTCCGTAAAAAAAAAAAAAACTATGACGAAATTGAAAATTTTGCCCACCTCAATTCCCAAAAAAGCTAATAAAAGTGATCAAAAAAGTCGTATGTACGCCAAAATGTTACCAATCAAACCGTTACCACATCCTGCAAAAGATGAGCCCCTACATGAGACAATCGCCAAAAAAATTAAAATAATATGGCTCTCAGACTATGAAGACACTAAAACATTTTTTTTTTCGAAAATGCTTTTATTGTGTTAAAGTAAAATAAAAAAATAAAAAGTATACATATTAGGTATTGCCGCGTCCGTAAGAACCTGCTCTATAAAAATATAACATGACCTAACCCCTCAGGAGAATACCGTAAAAAATAAAAAATAAAAACGGTGTAAAAAAAGCAATATTTTGTCACCTTACATCACAAAAAGTGTAATATCAAACGATCAAAAAGGTGTATGCCCCCCATTATAGTGCCAATCAAACCGACATCTCATCCCGCAAAAAATAATACCCTACCTAAGACAATAGGTCAAAAAATAAAAAAAACTATTACTCTCAGACAATGAAGACACTAAAATATGATTATTTTTGCTTCAAAACTAGTATTATTGTGCTAAAGTGAAATAAATAAAAAAAGTATACATATTAGGTATTGCCGCGTCCGCAAGAACCTGCTCTATAAAAATATCACATGACCTAACCCCTCAGGTGAACACCGTAAAAAATAAAAAATTAAAACGGTGTAAGAAATGCAATTTTTTGTCACCTTACATCACAAAAAGTGTAATATCAAACGATCACAAAGGTGTATGCCCCCCATTATAGAGCCAATCACACCGCCATCTCATCCTGCAAAAAATGATACCCTACTTAAGACAATAGGTCAAAAAATAAAAAAACTATCACTCTCAGACAATGAAGACACTAAAATATGATTTTTTTTGCTTCAAAACTATTATTGTGCTAAAGTGAAATAAATAAATAAATAAAATTATACATACTAGGTATCGCCACATCCGTAAGAACCTGTTCTATAAAATTACCACATGATCTAACCTGTCAGTAAATAACTGTAAATAGCAAAAAATAAAAATGGTGCAAAAACAGCTATTTTTTGTTACCTTGCCTCAAAGAAGTGTAATATAGAGCAACCAAAAATTATATGTACCCTAAAATAGTACCGACAAAACTGCCACCTTATCCCGTACCTTCCAAAATGGGGTCTTTTTTTTGAGTTTCTACTCTAGGGGTGCATCAGGAGGTCTTGAAATGTGACATGGCAACTTAAATGATCCCAGTGAAATCTACCCTCCAAAAACCATATGGCGTTCCTTTCCTTCTGCGCCCTGCAGTGTCCCCGTACAGCAGTTTACGACCACGTATGGGGTGTTTCTGTAAACTACAGAATCAGGGCAATGAATATTGAGTTTTGTTTGGCTGTTAACCCTAGTTTTGTTAGCGTAAAAAAATGATTAAAATGGAAAGTTTGCCAAAAAAGTGAAATTGTAAAATATCATCTCCATTTTCCATTAATTCTTGTGGAACACCTAAAGGGTTAACAAAGTTTGTAAAATTAGTTTTGAATACCTTGAGGGGTGTAGTTTCTATAATGGGGTCATTTTTGGGTGGTTTCTATTATGTAAGCCTCACAAAGGGACTTCAGACCTGAACTGGTCCTTAAAAAGTGTTTTTTTTTGGAAATGTCTGAAAAATTTTAAGATTTGCTTCTAAACTTCTAAGCCTTGTAACATCCCCCAAAAATAAATTGGCATTCCCAAAATGATCCAAACATGAAGTAGACATATGGGGAATGTAAAGTAATAACTTTTTTTGTAGTTATTACTATGTATTATAGAAGTAGAGAAATTGAAACTTGGAAATTTGCTAATTTTTGCAAATTTTTGGTAAATTTGGTATTTTTTTCTAAATAAAAATGAATTTTTTTTACTCCATTTTACCAGTGTCATGAAGTACAATATGTGACGAAAAAACAATCTCAAAATGGCTTGGATAAGTAAAAGCGTTTTAAAGTTGTCAGTCACCACATAAAGTGACTCATGTCAGATTTGCAAACAATGGCCCGGTCCTTAAGGTGAAAAATGGCCTGGTCCTGAAGGGATTAATGTATGACAATATCCTAGTGGCCTTAGAAGCAGCTGATTGACATTGTATGCTGTTATTTAATCTACCATCTACAAGGACACCCCAATCCTTCTCTACAAGTGACTCTCCCAGTGTTACATCACCTAGGACACATGAAGCACAGAGATTATTACTACCAAGATGCATAACTTTACATTTCTCCACATTGAACCTCATTTGCCAAGTTGATGCTCAATCACTCAGAGCGTTCAAGTCAGCTTGTAGTTTATGGACGTCTTCCATAGACTGTACTGTTCTACATAGCTTAGTGTCATCTGCAAAAATAGAAATGGTGCTATTAATCCCGTCCTCGACATCATTAATAAATTAAATAACAGCGGACCCAGCACTGAACCTTGGGGTACACCACTTATAACCCGGGACCATTCTGAATAGGAATCATTGACCACAACTCTTTGGACACCGTCCCTCAGCCAGTTTTCAATCTAATTACAAATTATACTTTCCAAGCCTATAGACCGTACTTTACCTATTAAACGTCTATGAGGGACAGTATCAAAAGCCTTTGCAAAATCCAGAAACACTACATCCACAGCCGCCCCTCTGTCCAGGCTACTACTCACCTCCTCATAAAAACAAATCAGGTTAGTAAGGTTGGGTATGCTAACAATGACTTCAAAGTTAATGCGCACGCAATGAACGACAATGATTCTTCACAAAAGAGAAATCTCACTGTGCATGCGCTAGTTCTGCGCTGGAAAGGCCTGTGGATGACTTTGGATGCATCATCCATGACAAACAAGGTAAAGGGGGAGGGGTTGAAATGATTCTGCCAAACACTTAGAAGATACACCTAGTGGACAGTTCACCACTGTTCAGCATACAGCGCAGGGATTTTTACAGACTTATGGGGTCATTTATCAAACTGGTGTAGAGTAGAACTGGCTTAGTTGCCCATAGCAACCAATCAGATTCCACCTTTCATTTTGGACAGCTCCTTTGGAAAATGTTATGGGGTCAATAGACATACGTTCATGTCGTGAACGATTTATAAGGGTTCACCAACTTTCTAAACACATTTATCAATCAGAAATATGCGTAAATTAGGCATATTTCTGGCTCAGATTGTGGCGCAAAGGTCCTCTGCGCCTTAAAATCTGCGACTTCTCCCCGCTCACGCCAGGTCTAAAAAAGTGGGCATGGCATGGGCGGGGAAAGGAATGGGCCAGCACAACCCATCTCATTTATCATTTTCTATGCCCATTTTAGGAAGCTGTCTTACATTTAGAACTGGCGCTGGATGCGCTAAAGTTATGTATGTTATGTATGTTATGCGCCTCTTCTTAATTCCGGAGGATCCACCGCCAGCAATAGGGGTTATTAAGACCGGCATCTAAAACGCCTGTCTTAATAAATGTGCCCCTATATATTTGAGATTTTATGTCTAATTTTTGCTAACAGTTTCTGACCCTGAGTGAACCAGTCATTAATGCTCGTGGGATGGGGCGTTGCCTTGGGGCAAAAATAGGCATTTTGCCAATATTTAGTACATTGAAGCTAATTTCCCTTGAAGAAGTGGCAGCTCTTCCCATGACATAATGCCTCACCTTGTTATGACCCCTTGCAGCTGAATCAGGCACACCTTATTGTTTCCATAAAAACAATCCACATCCCAGTATACTTTACCTTACAATAATATACAGGCCTTCACTTAATTAAAAAGCATTGCCTTTTTGCAAGAAACATTTGGAGCTGTGCCAAACTAACTCTTCCCTGAGACAAGTGGTACAAAATATCTTACATGAAGAGTCTCTGTCGTTGGCACTGCAGTGGATTCAACATTTTGCATGTATACATATTGATGTCACTAAGGGTACTTTCACACTTGCGTTAAAGGATTCCGTCAGGCAGTTCCGTCAACGGAACTGCCTGACGGATCAGTTAGAACGTTTGAAAACGGATTTCATTTGCAAACTGATACGTTTGCATATCCGTTTGACAATTGTATTGAGAAAGGATCCGTCTTTCCATCGTCATCCGTAAAAACTGATCCGTTTTTTATTATTTTAACACTTTTAAAGGTCTGCGCATGTGCAGAGCGGAAGAACGGTTCCGTTAATGCGTCAATTTTCAATGTCGGATCCACCCTTAATACATTTCAATGGAAATTAATGGCGGATCCGTCATCCCGTCAAGTGTTCTCGCATTTTTGGACGGAGATAAAAATACAACATGCTGCGCTTTTATCTGAGTCCAAAAAACATGAAAGGACTGAACTGAAGACAAACTGATGCAAACTGAACGGATTGCTTTCCATTCAGAATGCATTAGGATAAAACTGATCGTTTTTTTTCCGTTATTGAGCCCCGAGGACGGAACTCAATGATGGAAAACTTTGATGCTAGTGTGAAAGTACCCTGAAAGTGTTTTTAACTACCCCTTTAAGGGTGCAGAGATTTCATAAATTTACTCATTGTAAACAGATCTCATGGGGCCCCATAGTAAAGGTCAGAATCACCCCCTATATGTCTAACTCTATATATCTGTGTGTTTTGCTATATTAAGAAAAAAACATACTGTATAATAAATTATATATGGGAAAAAAACTAGTGAGGTTTTTAGTCAAAGAAAATCCTTCCATTGAATACAGTTAAGCCTGTGGCTAAAAGGGGTTGGCCCATCTCAAACTTTGATGACAAATTGGTAGGATATGCCATCAAAGTCTCAAAGGTGTGGGTCCTTACAGCCTGTGAAAGGAGGAGGGTCTGAACCATGACTCCATGGAGGAGTCATGTAAGTTGCGGCTTTGAAAGTCAATACCCCCATAGGATGCTTAGTGACTATTTATTTTCCATTAGGATCCACTTCGGGCTTAAAAAAAAAAAAAATAATACAAACATCTGTGTGAATGTAGCCCAAGCATTTTAATTAGTGCTTTATAATTGAAGTCATGTTGATGCAGATGGATACTGTGCTTAAGCTATTTGATATATTAGTTACTTAGGGCTCACTACTGCACAGATGCAGCAGGACTGAATTTCTGATTTGAAACTGGACTCCAGTTTAGCTATCACCAGTTTGTATGCTCTGCAACATTAAAGGGGTTGTCTGGTAATGTGAAAGCAATAGTTAGAAAATTAAAAATTAAAAAACAACCTCCAGAGGTCACATGACCAGGAATGGGTTCCCATACATACTGTACTGGTTCAATGGAGAGTCACAGGAGCCCTGGTGCTCTAATTCTCTAACATACAACTGCCTGCCACCAGGGTTTTAATAGTACCACACAACCCCTTTTACTTATGAATGGCATGCATATTTCAAGATATTCTCTTAGCCTCCCCCCGCCCCCCCAAAAAATGTCCCTTGTGTACAGTCGTGGCCAAGAATTTTGAGACTGACACAAATTTTGCTATAACCTTACCACAAAGAGAAGAATGTTTTTTTCTATGCCTAGAAAGCTAATACATACTACTAGTGTCTTTATAATCATATATTGTGCTTGTAAATAAAGCAGTGATATGTCAATTACCTTTCTAAGCATATCTTAATGTGTAAGGCTACAGTAAGTAGTGTATATGACTTAGCTCTAGGAAACAGTTCTGCCCTCGGCATGCTGATGTCTAGCCCTATCAATCAAGGGGAAGGGGAGTGTGCAAAGCACAGAGGGTGTTACAAACCAGTGCTCCAAGGAGTCAGTCCCACCCCCTGGTGCTCCAACTCACTCATTTGCATGTGAATAAAAGCACAGATATCTCTGTAAGGCTGCATTCACACGTCCGTGGAACACGGACCGTGTGATACCGGACTGGCACCCAACTTACTGCAGGAGCGCACAGCATCATTCGTTCCTATGACGCCGTGCACTTCCTGCTGCCGCCACAGTACAGTAGTACACTCGTATAGATCATAGGAGTGTATTACTGTGCAGCGCCGGCAGCAGGATGCGCACGGCGTCATAGCAACGAATGACGCCGTGCGCTCCTGCAGTAAGCTGGGTGCCAGTCTGGTATCACACGGTCCATGTTCCACGGACGTGTGAATGCAGCCTAACTGTTTTACTTATAGAAAAAAGAAAGGTATCATTTTAATCAGCATGATGAGTCTTACCAGGCAGTATGTCTGGATTAATAAAGTGGAACATGCTGTTAGAAGCTCTTTAAGGTAAATTGCCAAAATAAAATCTGAAGCAGCAAAGTTTGGAAAAACCAAAATTTGTGTCAGTCTCAAAACTTTTAGTCATGACTGTAGATGTCAATAGATCCAAGAGCTTCTGGAACTTTTTAGGTTGGTTCTAGTAGATAAACAGAAGTTATATTGTTTCCATTCTCACGTTCTTGCTTACAAATGGATCACTTATTACCAGCAATCATCTAAGTATTAGTCATAACGACCTCAGTGATAGAACCTGATAAGATTCAGGTACAGATTGCAAAAGTTTATGTACCATGTTTTAAGTGCCTCATATTTCATATCTGAAAATTGATTCTCTAATATAGCTGTCTGAATCCAGCTACAAAAAAACTAGTTATGATTGAATTGATGTATTTTCCATTTTATAGTCCTATACCTCCTTGTGAACTCTGGTAGACGTTTCCTCTTGTAAGTAGCTATTAATGAATACTTGTGCATATACACGTTGTCTCTGTAATGAACAATAGATGCAAATGTATTTCGTAGGGAGTTTAGGGAAATGTACTATCACCTGGTGGCTATGTAAACTAATGCATGACTTGTGTCCATGCAATGACATTCATATGCTTTAATAGGGAATGTGGACAGGGGTGATTCTAATAGTACAAGTCCTATAATGTTATGATTTGGCAGAATAGGAGTAGAGGGACCAGCAGAAAAGATGTCTGTCTTACAGAAGTTTTCTTTAATCTCAAAGCTCAATAGTTAAAAAGAAGCATTTTTATCGAAAAGGAAAAAAGACATGGATGACACATCCAACAATCCACAGCATCTCTTCATTCTAAGCATATTTTTTTTTGAAAAATGAACATGAATCTGTTTATACACATTTTGATCAAACGGTATTAGTCCACTCTAGCTCCACATGAGCATAACACAAGGGAATCCATGAAATGGCACTTCAGCTGCGAGACAGATGACTTGAACCATCACAGATCTCTACAATGCTTCCAGCCCTGGGCACCAGACCTGCAGCCTAGCCAAGACTGAGGGCCACAACAAGGGTGCAGAATAACTGCCCACACCACACCTCCACAAAACCATCCAAAAGTCTGTGCATACAGTACCTTGCCTTTTTTCTCTCTCTCTCTCTCTCTTTTTTTTTTTTTTAAAGTTAATGTACTGTATATTGTATATATGGCCAAAAAGTCAACCACCAACAAATGATATATTTCTACCAGTAACTTTTTAACATAATAGGTTTGTAACTTAAAGGGAACCTGTCATCACATCTATTTAACTATGCATATGCAAAAAATGACATGTTGCTGCTGGTCACAGTGCACTGGTTTTAAAGTAGTGGTAGAAGATTATTGTCTGTGATTATGAATTGGCTGATACACATTATTAAAAATTAAGTACTATAACTTTCAATATTGCAGTTGCAGTGTAGCACTCACTGCAAATGGCTGGCAGCCTGACTGAGTTCAACGACACACTCACTGCACTGACCCTGTTCTGTCTCTAGCTAAAACCTATCCCTCTATCAATTAATTAAATCTAACTAGCTATTGTATTGTCTAACACTAAACTAGCTGTATTCTGTGTTAAGATTGTCTTCTCTCTCTGTCAGATGTTCTATCACATTAGGGTATTTGCCCATAAAACACATGTAGTCATTGGGTGGGTTTTTATATAGTTTTTATGACATATGTCCTTATCGTCCCTCCTGATTGGCTGAGGCTGACTGCAAGCTATTATAAGCAAATCCACCAGCTAAGGCACCACCTGGGGTCATGTGATCTTTTGATCTGTAAAATGGTGGCTGACATTTTGAGCTGTTAGCACGTAAAAAAAAATTCACAAAAGTTTCGCTGGAATGCAAAGTTTTGTTGAAATACATAAGATACTCAGTTTGTTTAGAACCAATTCGCTAGTCTACTCTACAGGCCTTCTTGATGGATTATGCCACCAAATGGTCCCAACTGTTCAATTTCAGGAACTCATTGGAAAACCTATACAGTATCATGATCTCTTCCTAATGACAACTGGTACTGAGTAGAGGAAAATAGTCTATTATTCCGTGTTTTTTCAGGGGAAGGAAAAGGGAGTAATTACATCACAAGCCTGTTCCTAATTACATTTTCTGCATTATACTTGGCAAGCCTTGTGTTATTTCTCAGCGGGTGAATAATATTAAGTTATTCCTACTGTAGGAAACAACCATATATATATGCTCTGAAATACTCAAATCTAAAAAGTAAATAATAACTAAGGCTTATCTGTTAGATACAATAGTAAAAGAAAGCAGACAAAATAAGAAAACAATGCAACTTATTATTATTATGGTTCCTTGCAGGCCTTTGTACTGCTCTAGTTATGGGTACTGCACCACAGTTACCACTAACAGCTAGTTTGTAACCATTTTTTTTCTGTGGCAATTTATGTAAAAAAGGAATCAACATTGCGAAGATTTATAAATTAGCCTTTTGATGTGTGTCTGCATCTCCTATACAAGCCTATGTGCGACTATGTGCGCCTATCTGATGTTTCTGGAGCTGCTGATCTATTTGTTATAGGCAGTGAGTGTTGACCCACTGTGTCTACTAACTGGTTTGGCTAAAACTAAAGGCATTGTCCTGGCGGTCACCTGGTAATCATCCTTCAACCCCTACACAGGGATCCGGACTTCACTGCAGGGAACCAACCAGGCTGCTACCCCCTGGAGTAATCCCGGTGTGTAGGCAGCTGACCCAATGGGGTCAGAAACAATGGTGCAATGCACTGAGCGGTCAGGCTATATTCGTAGTCAGGAGACAGACCAAAGTCAGGGCTTATCACCTTATGCTAGTAACTAGAGACTAGGTAACCTAAAGCTCAGAGACTCTCCCACTGGTGAAGGTGCCCTAAATACCATGGGACTGCCAGCCATTGGCTCTGGAAGAATTTGGATGTGTGGTAGCCCTTTATGAGGCTGGGAGTGAGCATGTGCGCAACCTAAGGAACAGGCCATAAGGCCTTATGAACTGGATGTATGACGCAGCCTGTAATATTCATATTAAGGATGCCAGCGGCTGGGTCTGCTATTGGCATGAAGGAGACAGAGGATGTGCCCAAACTGCAGGTCAGAAGAAAAGGCTGGCTGGATGAATAGCACGGAGCCTGTTAGTGAGGATACCAGCGCAACACAGTTTTTACAAACTAATGGGTCATTTATCAAACTTGTGTAAAGTAGAACTGGCTTAGTTGCCCATAGCAACCAGTCAGATTCCAACTTTCATTTTTGCCAGCTCCTTTGGAAAATGAAAGGTGAAATCTGATTGGTTGCTATGGGAAACTAAGCCACTTCTACTTTACACCAGTTTGATAAATCTCCCCCTAAATCTTTGTTATGAACATACCTGATCCTGCAGCAAAGCCAGCTGGAGACCACTAGTGAAGGCAGGACCTACTGGCAAAGGGATGGTTCACAGGAAAAGAAAAGGCCCACTAAAGAAGGGAGGATCCGCTAGAGAAGAGAGGGTCCACTAGAAAAGGAAAGGTGCTCTAAAGAAAGAATGGTCCACTAGAGAAGAGATGGCCAACTAGAGAAGGAAGGGTCCAGTAGAGAAGGGAAGGCCCATTAAAGAACGGAGGATCCAAAAGAGAAGGGAGGGCCCAACAGAGAAAGGAGGGCCTATGGAAAAAGACAGGGTCAATTGTAACTGAAGGTCTCTAAATCTGAATAGTGTTTTCTTTCATAGAAGATGTGATAATACTCTGGTATATAAATATATATTTCTTTAAGTCAGTATTATAAGTAGAAGAAAAGATGAATAACAAGTATTTTTTTTTTTTTCAGTAAATTTACTGCTACTTTACAAAATAAAGCATAATACAATACCCATAAAGGAGGAATGTATCATTTTTTTTTAGACTTGCCATTACTGGCTTAAAAAAAAAGCTGTGTGTGTCAAATTTATCAAAAGTCAAAGCACAGTTGATACATTTGGTGCATCTTAAAACTGTCTTCAAATTTTGCTTCACTGACAATTTGCAGCTTTCTTTTGTTTTTTGCGAATTTTTGGAAAAGTAGGAACGCATTGAAATAATAAATTCGGCCCATTTTTATACTACAGTACTTTTGAAAAATGAAGAGACTGGTGTAAAAACAACAAAAAGTCAAATATTTAGGTTAAAAACAATGTTTGTAAGGCAAAAATCAGGTTTTCTCATTTATACATTACCTCAAAGAATGATAACAATTTCAATGAGCAGATATAGAAATGCATTGTATTAAATACAGCTATTAGGGCATGATGAGAGGTGTAGTTTTTCAACAGCTGGAGAGCCACAGTTTGGAGATCACTGGTGTATAATACACTGGGTTGATGAAATAAGTCAATGCATAAAGGGGCTTGCTGTGACTCTGTTGCTCAAGGATCTCGGGAACCTGTAGCTGGCCCTGTCCTGCAGTAATGTATTATTCCCCTGCATGTTACTAAGTTATTTTTTAAGTTTCTAATAATAAAAATTTAAATAAAATTTAAAAAATAACAATGCTGCATCCCAAAACGCCCATGCTATTGAAATGTAAATGTATGGTGAATGACATGGAAAAAAATCTAAATGGCTGGTTTGCCATTTTTTGTCGCTTCACCTCCCAAAAAATTGAATAAAAAGTGATCAAAATGTCATACAAACTCCAAAATGTTAGCAATAAAAACCACAGATTACCTGCAACACTCTAGACGTAAATATAAAAAAGCTATGGGGGTCAGAATATGGTGATATAAAGATTTTTAAGTAATAAAACACACACACACAAAAACTATAAAAATTTGATATTTCTGTAATCGTTCTGACCTGGAGAATGAAAGTATTAGGTAGGTTTTACCACATTGGGAACACCACAAAAATAAAACCCATAAGACTATGGCAGAATTGTGTTTTTTTATTTTTTGTTTCATTTTTATCCTATTACCGTTACTTCAGTGAGGTTGTTCCGCCCATACCCGAAATTGTCTCGATTTTTTTGTATATGAAGATCGAATAAAGAAGATTTTAGAGCTGGTGAGTGCCGCTGTTATTTCTACTTCTACTTCATCGCATTAATTACAACGTACCTGTTGAACAGCTGAGCACCATTATCGCACTGCAGGACTTTATCCTACTCCGATGTAAAGCGTATCCATTTAAATCGCAGACTCACTGCGGGTAGTGCCGCTCGAATTTCTCTTAGTGATATATTTTTATAGTGGCAAAAGTGTTCAAAAGTTCTTCTAAGTGCCACTATATAAAAGGAAAAAATATCCACCTAAATACGCTCACATCCCAGCAACATTTTATATAAAGTACAGAGAAGGAAGGAACAGTCATTAATAGAGATTAGCGAATTAATTCTAAAGTTGGGAAATTAGACTTAAATTTTTGAAAACATTCTGATTCCACCGAAACCAAATAGAGGAAAAAGTGGACCAAATCAGACCTGAATCGAATTTTAAGAAATTAGCTCAACTCTAGTCACAAAGTTAAGAAAATTCTCAGAAAAGACGAAAAGTTTCTTGAGTTTATGTAAGCAGGAAGTGTAAATAAACCCAAATTCTTATGCATGATTATGCAAGGTCTGAATGGAAACTCAATAGGCATTCATGAGGAAAGCCCTGGACGTCCTGTTTTCATCCACATGAATAGTCAGATTTACAGCCGATAGAACACAAAATAAAAAGCTTTCTCAAAAGTTGTACTAGTTCCTGCACCTTCCCTAATGGGGACTGGGGAGTGGATGTTCAGTTCTGACTGTGTTCTGGCCTGATACTGACAAACAGGGCAATGTATCACGCTGTAATGCCTCCACACAGATGGCTGCTTCACGGTCTGTGGTGTATTCCAATCCATTGCACACTATTAGATAATAGCTGGCAGGCTTCGGAAGTCCCAGTGTGAGCCATGACTGTACAGCCTAATGAACTCAACACAAACTCGGCAACTTAATGAGCACTTGGCGCCAAAACACAATCTTCTCTGCTTCACCGCACCTATTAATCAGCTAGTGCATGTTTATATATGGGATAACTTCAGCCAACCATTCCATCTTCGTGGGCTGATACTTTATGTGTAGATAAATAACAGTTAAGGATTTTATCCTATTGTAAGCATGTTGTCTTATAGGACAAGTAAGTGGTTGCATTGGGAATCTCGTTTCCATCATCTACAGTATATCTTTCCAAATATCTGCTTGTAAGCCATTCAACCTTATTAGATATCTACCAGGTCTACATGCAAGACTCAGTTCATATCTAATTTTTCAGACTTGTCAGCAGAATACCCCAGGGGTATTCATGAACATATAATTGAAAGTGACCATAAGCCTCCAGGCACCCAACCTATGCCAAAAGAGAATGTTCTTTCAGCATAAACTAAGCTTGTATGTGTCTCCATACTTTGTTTAAACTGTACAGAAAGGCATGGTCCACCAGGCTTTTCCATAGTGTAGGGCATAGAGGCATACGTCAGGGGAATATGTTGTAGAAATACTCCCTGAATATAAGGTGCCTTGCAAAAGTATTCACCCCTGACTTTTTTCATGCTTTGGTGCCTCACAACCTGGAATTAACATGGATTGTTTGAGGATTTGCATCATTTAATTTACAGAACATGCCCACAACTTTGAAGATGTTTGTTTTTTATTGTGAAGCAAACAACAAATAGGACAAAATAACAGAAAAAGTCAATGTGCAAAATTATTCACCACCCTAAAGTCAATACTTTGTAGAGCCACCGTTTGCGGCAATCACAGCTCCAAGTTTCTTTGGATAAGTCTCTATGAGCTTGCAACATCTTACCACTGGGATTTTTGCCCATTCCTCCTTGCAAAACTGCTCCAGCTCCTTCAAGTTGGATGGTTTGTGCTTGTGAACAGCAATCTTTAAGTCTGACCACAGATTTTCTATTGGATTGAGATCTGGGCTTTGACTCGGTCATTCCAACACATTTACATTTCCCCATAAACCACTCAAGTGTTGCTTTAGCCGTGTGTTTGGGAACATTGTCCAGCTGGAAGGTGAACCTCCGTCCTAGCCTCAAATCACGCACAGAGTTGTACAGGTTTTGCTCAAGAATATCCCTGTATTTAGCACAATCCATCTTTCCCTCAACTCTGACCAGTTTCTCAGCCCCATCCCCACAGCACGATGCTGCCACCACCATGTCTCGCTGTGGGGATGGTGTTCTTTGGGTAATGTGATGTGTTGGGTATGTGCCAAAGTGTTTTCTTTGATGGGCGAAAAGTTTAATTTTAATCTCATCAGACCAGAGCACCTTCCTCCATACATTTTGGGAGTCTCCCACATGCCTTTTCGCAAACTCACAACGTGCCTTTTTGTTTTTAGCTGAAAGTAATGGCTTTCTTCTGGCCACTCTGCCATAAAGCCCAACTCTATGGAGCGTACGGCTTATTGTCGTCCTATGTACAGATACTCCAGTCTCTACTGTGGAACTCTGCAGCTTCTCCAGGGTTACCTTAGGTCTCTGTGCTGCCTCTCTGATTAATGCCCTCCTTGCCCGGTCCGTGAGTTTTGGCGGGCAGCCGTCTCTTGGCAGGTTTGCTGTTGTGCCATGTTCTTTCTTTTTGGTTATGATAGATTTCATGGTGATCCTGGGGATTATAAAAGATTTGGATATTTTTTTATAACCTAAACCTGACTTCTCAACAACATTGTCCCTTACTTGTTTGGAGAGTTCCTTGGTCTTCATGGCAGTGTTTGTTTAGTGATGCCTCCTGCTTAGGTGTTGCAGCCTCTGGGGCCTTTTAGAAAAGGTGTGTATATGTACTGACAGATCATGTGACACTTAGATTGCACAGAGGAGGACATCATTTCACTAATTATGTGACTTCTGAAGGTAATTGTTTGCACCAGAGCTTTTTATGGGCTTCCTTTTGTGGGCTTCCGCACATGCCAATTTTCTGTTTTCTATTTCTAAACAATAGTGTTATTTATATATTTTTCTCATTTCACTTCACCAACTTAGACTATTGTGTTCTGATCCATCACATAAAATTCAGATTAACAAAACATTGAACTTAAGGCTGTAATGTAACAAAACACGAACAAAGGGGGGTGAATACTTTTGCAAGGCACTGTACCTCTGGAGGACTCTGCTACTGCCTCCCTATCCATTCATCACGGGATGACTCTTCACTACCAGCATATAGTACCTCTTTATGTACTCCAGCAAACTTCACCCTGCTTTCCAGATTCACTCAGAATGTCCACCAGGCAATTTGATCTTTTACTGGTTTATGGATCTCCAGCCCATGCCCAGTATCAGGTGAAATACTGGGCTCTTCTGTTTCATTTATCCTTGCGCTGACTATTCCCCATATCTGCTACTGATTGGTGATAATGCTATCACTGACTTTTAAAACTTTAGATACCATAATCCAGTGATGGGCAACGTGCGGCTCTCCAGCTGTTGCTAAACTACAACTCCCACCATGCCCTGCAGTAGGCTGATAGCTATAGATAGGCTTTGCATGCTGGGAGTTGTAGTTCTGCAACAGCTGGAGAGCCGCACGTTGCCCATCACTGCCATAATCAATTGCGACCACGGCACCTGAGCGTTATTTTATGGGAACGCTGAAGGTTAGGTGTGTTCAAGAACCAGCTATAATGACATCATGACAGGTCCTTCACCCCTTGAGAGTATTGAGGGGACCTGCAGGAGAAGCATCTCCCTCCACCATCACTGCTCCTACAATACCACTCTGGAAGTCAATTGTGACTATGACACCAAAACATCATTTTCCAGGAAAGCTGCTCTCCCGGTGACCGAATGGCAACGTTGGGCCTTGCTTGTCATAGCTAAGTTCCTGTGAAGCCTTATCTGTGGCAGGGCTTGATAGGAATATAGTGATGCACCCATAGACTGTAATGATAAATCATCAGACAATCGCATGTTTGAGTTCATTAGGGGGACTAAAAATTTATTAAAAATGTAATAAAAAATTCAAAAATACCTGTTTACAAAAAGTCAAAAAGGTATAACCCTTTTCCCCATTTTACAAATAAAGATAAATAAAGATTTTCTGTATGTTTTTTAACCTCATTTAGATTTTTTTCAGCCTTTCTTCTACATTGTATGTGATAGTAATTAGCAATAGAAAGTAGAACTTCTTCCACAAAAAACAAGCCAACATGTGGCTATGTGAACAGCAAAATAAAAAAAAGGTATGGCTTTAGAAAGGCAGGGGGTAAAAAATAAAAATGAAGAATTGGAAAATCACAGTGTCAGGAAGGGATTAACAATGCTGATGCCAGTGGAAGAAAGTAATCAAGGGGCAATGGTGCTGGGCGGTATTTTGTTCTGCGTTGAGGCATTTTTTTCGGCGCTGCTGGGGAAATATTTGGTGCTGCATGGTAGTATTATGAGCTTTGTCATGGTATGTGTTAATGTTGGGGTTGGGTAATGTACCTCTCTGACCATGTGATTAGACATTTCTGTCATGCAATTTTATTTTATTTTTTTGCATTGGTGGTTTACATAGGGGCATGGCCAAGTTAAGCAAAATTTGTTGCAGCATGCGGCACTATTTTTACACAATATGATTTGTGGGCTGGTGGTGCTGGTGTGGCAGGGCTGCTTAGCAATCCCAGTCTGGCCCTGAGCATAAGCTGTCTAGACTACTGCAACATCCTTCTTTGTGGCTCTCCTCTAACAGTCTTGCATCTATTAATTTGATCCTCAGCTAACCTGGATAGTCCATGCATCCCTTTGATCTATGACCATTTCCCTTGTTTGCCGCCTGTTTACTTGCTACCCATTGCCAAAAGTAGCTATAGGGGAAGCAGGGGAATTGGCTGCTTTTGGGCCTGAACTAAGAAGGGGCCCACCGGGGCCCCAAAGCACAAAGGAGGTTTAGGCCTCCCAGACTTTCAAGCATATCGAGATGCTACAATTGTCACGAGGGTACTGGAATGGGCGGTGAGACCAATTAGGAAATTATGGGTGGATATAGAGGAATGCCTAGCGAACTTTCCACTACATCTGTTAGTATGGAAGACCCAATACAATCTAGACATGTTTAGAAGCGCAGGGAAGTCTCGCTACACTTCTTTCACTCTGAGAGTTTGGAGGAAGAGACTTAAACAGACAAGCTCCCCAATCCCGGCTCTAATGGATCTTCCGCTTTTGGCCCTTATTCCTAAAAACCAAGTGACTTTACGTAGGCTAATTAGGGGTTTAAAGAATGGTAATACCATTAAGCTTAAAGAAGTCCTCTCGTGAGACTCTCTGTTGTCTCAGGAAGATCTTGCAAAACTCCTCCCTCCCATCAGACTATCGAAGGAAGATCACCTTCAATTGTCAGAATATATACAGCAATTACCGAAAGATCCTCCGCAACGAGGCAATTACACCGACTTAACTAAATTGACTCTTTCTAATCGCCCTCTTGAGCATAGTATTTCTGTGGTCTATTCCATTTTAAATTCCAGTTCTATCACCCCTACATTCCTGCAAAGTTGGTCCAAAGAATTGAACAGGCCGTTTAACGATAATGAAAAACAGGTGATCTTAAAGCACTCCATACCTAAAGTGACTTCAACGAGACTGCAAGAATCTCATTATAAGGTTGTTACTAGATGGTATCGAACCCCTCTGATCTTGAACAGGATTAATAGCGATATCCCTAGTACTTGTTGGAGATGCGGATCAGGAGAGGGATCTTATTCACATATATGGGTCTCCTGTCCGGAAATAACCCCACTTTGGGACAAATTTACTTCTATTATTAAAGAACTGTATGGCCCTTCAATTCACATTGATGAATCTCTTATTTTATTAGGACTTTACGACTCCAGAAACCAAATTTTTAGAGATAAATTGTTTGTCTTTTTACTCTCAACAATAAAAATTCTGATCCCCAAATTCTGGTTGAGGAGAGAAGCTCCCCCCATTAATGATTGGCTTAAAGAAATAAACGCAACATCCACTTTTGAGAAACTAAAGTGGAACTCTCTGGACAAACAGAATTCGTACCTCAGGATCTGGTCCAAGTGGACCGATTACATATCGTCCGATAAGATTAACAAATACCTTGATTGCTAGGTTTTACCTAGGATTTGCTAAATTTTCTGAATTGGCATGTGACTCTAATTATGTTCTTATTTTTGTTCAGTTTCATGATATATTTGGTTATTAGTCTGTCCCCTTTTCCCCCCTTCCCTTACCCTTCCCCTTTCCTTTTTCCCATGTTGTTTTGTACCTTGCCCTTTGTTGTTCGTGTTCCTTTCCCTTTTTATTTTTTCTTGCTTAGATAACCAGATAAAGAGGATGTAGATCCTTATACTGTGGGCTCTTATTTTTGATAGTTATATATCCGGTCTTTCCGGACTATTCGGAGCTCGTCAGTGAAGACTTGGAACCTACAAATATTACTCTTGGTCTGATAATAGTTGTAACCTGACATATTGTAGCTCTTCCTGTAAGGTAATTTCTATATCCGCTCTCCTCATTGGTTTATCATAAGCCTCATTGAAGAGGATCTGACACTACAGTTCGTCAAGTATTATAACGACATTTCTTATCCCCATGTGAAAGATGTGACTTATTTTGATATTGTAATGTTTTTTGGCTATGTCAATACTCTCAATTATTTCGCTGTGCTCTGGTTATCAGTTTATTCTCAAACTGTTTGGTTTCTTTATTGATTTTATTACTCTAAAATTAATAAACTTGAATTTAAAAGAAGGGGCCCACCCAGGAGGAGGACTAATAGATTTTATTGTCACAGCACTCTCAACAGTATTATAAAATATTATATACAGTGACACTGTAAGAAACAGACGGAGGGTCTTCCGGGGGTCTTCTGAGAGAACGATCTTAACTAGCCACAGGAGTGGGGGTTGCAAAGAAGTTGCTGGGGTGGGGTTGGGGCCCATTCAGAAATTTGCTGTGGCTCCCAGTCATTTCTAGTTCCCGTGCTATATGAGATCATTGGTCCTCCTCGCATAACTGTTTTCTGTTCTCCTCCTGACTGCGCTTTACATCCTTCTCTTGATGATTTCTTCCTTGAATCTCCATACTCTGAAACTCCTGAACCCAACACATCAGGTTCTCTCTCACTTTGTAAGCTTTCAAAAATAATTAGAAAATATAGACAATACTGCATACCTGAAGAAGTTTCCCGGAATATAAGAAAAGAACCATTATGTTAAGCGTAAAGTGGCAACCCAAGTATTCCAGAAAACTATGACCTTTATCAGAGGACATCTCTTCTCTTCTTCTGTGGCTTTAACATACCCATGAAAAGGATGTTCCTTACATCTCCTTCACATCTGTGCAGTGAACTCCGGTGGAGGAACAGACTGCTGGAGTTCACCATATCTGGCATACCACCATGCACAGCCGAAACTCCATTCACTGTAATGGAATCTGGCGGTAATCCGGCTGCTTTCCAGCATATGTGCCGACTTTCAGAAAGACAAAAAATGTCCGGCTGAAAGCCGCATTCTATTCAGAATACGGTGACTGGATTACAGTGTCGGAGTTAATGTGCTGATGTGAATCTCGCCTAAGACAAACGCAAAAACCTCACAAGTTGTGCCTCCTGTTTGTGGCTTTCCTTACTTTGTTTAGAAACACTGCTTTATTTGTGTGATTTTTTAACCTGAGTGCTTAAGCCTTGACTGAATTCCCAGTATGGAGCAGACCAGATGGAGTTTGTCTATTTTCTTTGGAGGTCTCACATGCAGACCTCACATGCAGAATTATTTAGTGCACGTTTTCTGGACTTAACTTATATGTGCATTTGCAAAAACATGTAAAAATAATGGACATTAAAGAGGTCTTTCAGTTCCGTATTTTTTCATTGCATATTACCGTACTTAAAAATAACAATACACGGTTGTACTTGACTTCCGTATATCCCACCGATTCCATGCCGATGGTTCCAAATTTTTCCAGGTGATCTTCATTTTGCCGCTCCATTGATGATGGGTGAATTCAACCAATGACAAAGGTGATATGTTCATCTCACTGACATGTACTGTACAGAATATGTATATACAGTGCAAAAGTAAATGTGTCAGTATTAGGGTGAATTCACATGGCCGTAAGTGTTTTGCGGTCCGCAAAACACGGATACCGACCGTGTGCGTTCTGCATTTTGTGGACCGCACATGGCCGACGCTATATAGAGAATGCCTACAAGAATAGGACATGCTCAATATTTTTTGCGGGGCTGCAGAATGGAACAACGGATGCTGACAACACACCGTGTGCTGTCCGCATCTTTTGCGGCTCCATTGAAATAAATGGGTCCGCACCCGTTCCGCAAAATTGCGGAACAGATGCGGATCCATTTATACGGTCGTGTGAATTCACCCTTAGATTGACGGCACTTATTATTTACATGCCATATTATTCAGAAACTTCTGAGGAAATCTCAACTCTTTTAGGATTTAACAATCTTGGCTGTTCTTTGTAATGCCTGGCATTTGGATGGCGTGATATGAATATACATTTTGTATTGATTGCCTTTCTGAAAAATTAACTTCTTCTAGTCTACAAAGTTAGTTACTTAATGAAAGTTATCTTAGCTATTTTTTAATAATATTGAGTAGCACATGCCCTAATTTAATGTATCTGTAATAAATAATTGTCTATATATTATACTAATTAATGAAGACCACAGGGGCAGATTGGGAACCTAAAGTGGCCCTGGAAAAAAACACCTAAAAGTGACCCCATATTGTAGGAGGGTCTAAATTCACAGGAGGCAGGCAACAACAGTAGGGGGGAGGGGGGGGGGGGGTCAGCAATACCATAACGCAAAAGCCACAGTGCAGGACAATACATTGCCCCAGAAGCTTTCCCTCTGAGTTCGCCATCGATAGAGACCATTTTCTCTCCTCTTCCAGTTGTCTCTGATTAAGAGGTGCTTAGGAGATGAGATGTGGGACATAGAATTGAATTCCGGAGGGCATGTCGCTGGCCGGGTACATGAGTACCTGATTCTCACAGAGTTAATCACCACTGATAGCTTATTATGGACCCAGCCAGAGGCAGAGATGGGGCTTGGGCGCCCCCTGGGCATCGGCCCACCCAGATATTTTCCTGTAAGCTCTATGGCCAATCCGTCCCTAGAATACCATCACAACCATTTTTTTGTTCCAATGCATGTAAAAGTAAAAATAAAGAAACCTGACAAATAGCCTTGATTCTCTATTATTTTTTATTAGCTCCTCTGCAGATCAAAATGTTACCATGGTAACAGACTACAAACAAACAGTGCAATCTGATTCTCCAGTCACGCTATCTTCCATCTGTTGCTTACTTTTCACTAATCTCATCAAACATATATTATAGGGGATAGATGGAAATACCTATGACTGCAGGATCAGGCTACAGTATATTTGTAGTCTGTTACCATGGAGACATCTAGGTCTGTATAGAAGCTTTCTACAAAATCCTTTTTTTTTTTTTTAGATGCACATGAAGATGGACATAGGGGGTATCCCTCAATAGGGGGTCATTTGTTTAGACGTTGCACTTAATAACCACTGCACTGGCGGTGGATCCACCAAAGTAATGTACAGGCACTGGCCTGTACAATAACTTCAGCGCATCCACCGCCAGTATAAATCTACCCCAGCTTTGATGGCTGCATACATTTAGAACATTTTCTACGCCTAAAACAGGTATAGAAAATTATAAGTAAGACAGGCCTGGTGGCCCACCCCTTCCCTGCCCATGATACGTCCCGTTTTTTAGACCTGGCATGAGCAGGGAAAAGTCGCAGATTATATCTTTGACAGATATACGCCAGAAAACTGGCATTTATCAGTTCATAAATGACCATCCTTAATCTTTAAAGGGGTGTTCCAGGATAATTATGATTTTTAACAGATGTGCTTATGTAGTCATTTACCTGTTTATATCTACCCCATGTTTTTTTCAGTTTGGACGTAACCATTTTTACCACATAAAAAAAATCTCTCCTGTTGGTTTTAATCTTGCAGGTACCACTTCCTGTTCCTGTATCCAACCAATCCCATGATGCACTTCTCTTTTCTCTGCCACAGCTCCAGGACTGCCCCTAATAACGCCCCCTGCTGGTTTATAGCTCCACCCACCAAGCTAGTTACATAAACACTCCCATATCAATAACCCGCCCATGCACATAACATCACAAGAAATAAGAAAGAGCTGCATGGACATGGTCATGTGACTACAGTCCGGAATGGTAGATAGAAGCAATAAAGGTGGAATAAATTAATTACAAAATTACAGCTGCCTTCATAAATGATCATTTTTAGGGATGTTGATGGAAAACCCTTTAAAGTGTGTCAAGAGGGACCAAAAAGTAGAAACCCTCGGGGGACTGTCAAGCATTTGAAAGGAAGCAGTGGTGGCGAGGTGAGTGTGACCTATTTAATTTTTCTTGTTTAATAATATTTAAAAGGTTAGACAACTCATTCAACTTCATGTCTTTTATTTATTTATTTTTTTACAGATGCTAGAATATCGAGTTTCTTTTTTGGGAATTTTTTTTAGGAATTTTTAGGAAGTGCCTGTCAGTGACTTGGTGGATGGCTTCTGAGTCCGCCAGCTAATTATTTAGTACTAGTAGAGTACAGCATGTATTTATTTACTGTAGTTGTTAGGAAAACATACGGAAGCGCTTTTGCTCAGTAGATACTTAGATTAAAAATAACACTAAAGTACGACCTCAGCCCGAATGAGCAGTATATATGAGTCAGCGTTCCCCTAGTGTAAACATATGTCATGGGTGATGGAAAAGCTTCATCACAAGACCAAAGACCATGGAGTTGTTGTGCGGGGCATAAAGGTACATTACTTACTTCTTCCTAAAGATTTGGGGGGGAGATTTATCATCAGGGATTTTGCCGAAACTTGAATTTTTACACTGCCCTCGCCAGTTTCCGAAAAAGGAGCATGGCGAGGGTGGTTTGTGGGTGTGGCCATTGGCATAAATAATGACTGAAATCTACGCCAGCCACAAACTAGAGTAGATTTCAGTCTGGCACATAGGCAGAGGAGGCATTTTGTTTAGAACGAGGCCTGCTTCAAAAGCACAAGGGCCATCAAGACAGGCGTAGCACACACCAGTCTTGATAAATCAGGGCCTTTGTCTCTAAAGAAACTGTACTAAAGAACAACACCAGATATTACGAGAGTATTCCATCTTACCTATCCAAATAATCACTCACAGACTGAAAAGGAGGAACACATACTCATAGGGGGCAATGTATCATCTCCAGAAAACTCAAAACTCAAAAAGTGGCAACGTTTGGCACATGCCATGTTTGAGGCAAAACTTGTGACATTTTGGGGTTCATCAGCTTTCAAAAAAGTGGTTGGGCAGAGCAGGGCAGTAAACAAGTGGTGGAGGAGAGGCTATAGCTAACGCAGCACATGTATTATTAGGAAATTGTAGTAGTGTAGATCTACACAAGCTCTCTTGCTGGTGTAGATAATCCATTTTAGTGGCACATGGGCGTATGCCTTTTAATAATTGTGGAGCATCTGACACCAGTGAGGGATAGATTATCTTAATAAATGTCCCCCATAGTCCCTTTTCACATTATTCCATCTATTTAATGAACAGATTCCTTTACATGGATACTCATGGAAGCATCTCAGAATGTTAAGTCCATACAACTTCCTCCTCCTAATGCAATGTTTTGGAGGACTCCACCTCCTTGCTTATGTGTGACTTGTGGGCTGTGTGCAGCTCTCTAAGCATTTGCCTGCAATCAAAGGATTATACCCATCTCAGACATTGGTGCCATATTTCTAGGATATGCTATCAATGTCAGATAGGTGTGGGTCCCACTGGGACCCATTCCTGTCTCGAGAACGGGAAGTGAAGAAGAGCACACCCCCACCCCTTTCACTCAAACCGCTCATTAATGCCCATTTACAAACTTTTTACAAATTAACTTATAAACATATTTAAATAACTATAAGTCAGATAAACAAAATAAAAAAAACTTTATACATGCCTTACCCTTAACTTATAAGGCCAGGCATATACAAGTGGCTCGGAGGGTGGGTTGCTGCACCAACATAGGCCAGGTACACAATTGTCCAGCCATGGCACAGTTGTGGAGGAGGAGGAGAAGAAACCTTGTTCACAGCAGGGTGGCACCCAAAGCAGCTAATGGCCATCACTTGAACATGGCTGGGGGATACGGAGGACACAGATGATACACCTCCCACAGAGGACAGCTTGTCGTTACCTCTGGGAAGCCTGGCAAACAACAGCAACTACATACTGCAGTGCCTGCGCAACGACCGCCGTGTTGCCCACATTCTAACTTGTGCAGATTACTGTGTGGCCACCCTGCTGGATCCCTGTTACAAGGACAACGTGCCGTCCTTAATTCTGTCACTGAAGCATGATCGGAAGAAGCCAACGCTGGTAGACACGCTACTGATGGCATTCACACCTGACACTGGGGGCTCAGCAGAAGCACAAGGCTAAAGCAGAGGAGGAGGAGGAAGAAGTCGCCAACGCAACAGGGTCAACGCCTGCAACACAGAAGGCAGGGTTAGCATGGCCGAAATGTGGAAAAGCTTTGTCAGCACACCACAACAACCAGCACCGCCAGCAGATATGGAACGTCTTAGCAAGAGGCAGCATTTCCGCAAAATGGTGGAATAGTATCTGTGCACATGTCTACACGTACTGACTGATGGACTGCCCACGGTCGTAGCTACAGGGGAAGCAGGAAAAGTGGCTGCTTTGGGGCCCTCACTCAGAAGGGGCCCTTCCAGGAGAAGGAGGACTAAAAGACTTTGTCAGGGCCCCCTCAACAGTATTATACAATGAAATCATATACAGTGGCAGTATAGACAGTGTTGAAAACGGATAGAACAGCTGCCTGGTCTGAGAGAGTGATCTTTCGTAGCCACAGGAATGGGGGCAGCATGAAAGAAAGGGGTTGCGAAAAAATGACTGGGGGAGGGGGGCCTGATTCAAAAATTTGCTGTTGGTCCAGTCATTTCTAGCTACGCCACTGGGTCTGCCCCATTCAACTTCTGGGTCTCCAAATTGGGGACATGGCCTCTGCTTCACTTTTACGCCTCAGAGGTGCTGGTCTGCCCTGCAGCCAGTGTATTGTCTGAACGTGTGTTTAGCACGGTTGGGGGCATTATCACAGACAAGTGCAGCCGCCTGTCCACAGCCAACTTGGACAATCTCACGTTTATTAAAAAGAACCAGGCATGGATCCCACAGGACTTATTCGTACCTTATGCAGAATAGACATGTATACCGGCCTCACCCAACCATTGTTATACTACAGCGCACTTACTCTTTCTTTTCTTTTTTATATTTCCCAATGTTTTGGGGTCTACCCAATTTATAAAAAAAAAAAAGAAAACAAAACACATTGTTGTTGGCGACTACCTTTGGCTTCACAGCCAAAAAAGGCTTTATGTCAGGCAACAATGTAACCGCCAATTGTAATGTTATGCAGTGCAGGGGTACTTTGAAAGACAGAAGGGGTACAGATCAGCCAACAATCTGAAGGCCACCTAATTTACAGCATATATTTCCCAGTCAGGTATGCAGGGCAGGGGTAGTTTATGGCCCAGGAATGTAACAGATGATTTTTAGAGATTTACCTCCCGTTCACCCATGCAGAGGAGGGGTTTGTCTACGGCAAAACGGGCAAAATGTCATCCACCAATGTAACAGATGATTTTTAGAGATTTACCACCCTGTCACTTAAGCCTCATGCACACGGCCGTTGTTCTGGACTGCGTCCGAGCCGCATATTTTGCGGCTCGGGCGAAGACCTATTCACTTCAATGGGGCCGCAAAAGATGCGGACAGCACTCTGTGTGCAGTCCGCATCCGTTGCTCCATTCCGTGCCCAGCAAAAAAAATAGAGCATGTCCTATTCTTGTCCGTTTTGCGGGCAAGAATAGGCATTTTTTATAATGGGCCGCGTTTCGTTCCGCAAATTGCGGAACGGAACGCGGAGCAGCTTCCGTGTTTTGCAGATCCACGGTTTGCGGTCCGCAAAACACTAACGGCCGTGTGCATGAGGCCTTATGCAGAGCAGGGGTTTGTATACGGCAAAAATTGGCAAAATGCCACCACCAATGTAACAGATGATTTTTCAAAATTTACCTCCCTGTCACTTATGCAGAGCAGGGGTTTGTATACGGCAAAACTGGCAAAAAAAACTGTTTTTTCAGCGTTGTATGCAAACGTGACCTGTGGCACAATAGTACAGGTTTATTAACCCAACTACAGAAATGCACTATGTCACCGCACAATGTCACCGGAAAATTTTAAAATAGGTTTTTCAGCGGTGTATACAAACGTGCTCTGTGGTACGACAGTACGGGTTTATTCCCCCAACTACAGAACTGCACTATGTCACCGCAAAATTTTACAATAGGTTTTTCAGCGGCGTATGCAAATGTGTTCTGACAGTACGGGTTTATTCTCCCAACTACAGAAATGCACTATGTCACCCCAAAATTATGAAATAGGTAATGTGGGGGACTTGACCTGCCAGAAAAAAGGAACTTTTCCTCCACTGAGCTACCAAAAAATAATTAGACTGATGTCCCTGGCAGGCTGGCACACATGCAGGTCACATGCAGTTCCAAGGACACTGCAGTTGCTAAAATGGCCGCCGACCCCCACCTCAGTAACAGATGGATTAAAATTATTTTGCAGTATCACTGGGCTCAGGGATGGGTACAAATATGTAGCATAGCACCCTCGATAATTGCTGTAGTTTGAAGATTTAACACCATCAGGTTCAACAGATTTCTTCCCTAATCTCTCCCTGAGAGCACCAGCAGTAACCTTTCCCTACAGTAAGAGCAGCAGAGTGACGTACAACGCTACGTGACTCCAGCTTAAATAGAGGCTGGGTCACATGCTGCACTTAGCCAATCACAGCCATGCCAATAGTAGGCATGGCTGTGGTGGCTTCTTAGGGCAAAGTAGTGAAATGCTTGTTGATTGGCTGCCCTGCAGCCTTTCAAAAAGCGGGAAGAAATCGCCGAACAAAGAAACCGAACCCGAACTTTTACAGAAATGTTTGGGTTCGGGTCCGGGTGCGAAAAAACGTAATGTTCGGTGCAAACCCGAACTTTACAGTTTGGGCTCGCTCAATCCTACTTGTTAGCAGCTGTTCCTGACTGTTATATGTAAGGACTTGTTTTATTTCTCTTAGTTATCTGCTCATTTTGCTTAAATCTTCATTTTCTTTTATCTTGGATGATATTTTGGGACTTTGGAACCGATTACTCAACCTACAATGGTTTAAACATACAATGTTTGTCCTGACCAATTAACATTGTATCTTGAGGGACCACTGTATTCCCATCAGTTACTGTGAGCCAAAACCGGATGCGGATCAAAAACCCAGAACAGGTGCAGACTTTTCCATTACACCTTATCTTTGTAGGCTTCACTACTGGTTTTGCCTCACAATAACTGATGGATATAACTGATCAAATAACCGAATTGCGAACTCAGCATAACGCCTCTTGCAGAGTTTTTTTTTCCGTTTTCATTCCATTTTTGCGTGTTCCTTTTGTGGTCCGTATGCGGAACCATTCATTTCAATGGTTCCGCAAAAAAACCGAATGTACTCTGTATGCATTCCGTTTCCGTATTTCTGTATATCCGTTCCTCTCCATTCAAGTCAATTGGTCCGTAAAAAATACAGAATGCATATGGTACACATCGGTACATCATCCGTTTTTTGCGGATCCATGCACACTTTGCCCATGTGTTTACTGTGTACAAACATTACTGTACATTACAGTAATGATTACAAATTTTATGTTTCCGTTTGCGATCCGCAAATAACGGATCGCATACGGGAACCATACGGAGATTTTTTTGCGGAACTATGGAACGGAAACGGAAACACAACGGAAACAAAAAAGCAAAACAACGGATCCATGAAAAACGGACCGCAAAACACAGCAAAATACATACGGTCATGTGCAAGAGGCCTCACACTGCATGAAAAACACATGCGGAACAAGGAGGATTGTTTTCCGGGGCCTTGTACCAGCAATTGTGGCTAGCAATAAGTACGTCAGTGATTGCATTAATATTCTGTAATAGAATGCACGTTCACCTCCGTGCAGGAGCGCTAATTTTTCTGCTGTGATTTAACTAATTATAATTGTCAGTTTAGTCTGAAATGTGAAAGAGCTTTATGTACTCATAATAATGTTTTATGTCTGGACCACCTGAGGAGAGAGGTCTTGAAGGTAGCTGGGGAACAAGAGGATGACGTCAAGCATGCAGGGCTTGGATGACAGCCAGGAAACGATGCCAAAAATCTGCCATCTACCTCGGTGTAATTATTCTGCAGGACTCTGCTGACATACAGAGTTCCCTCTGGTTTCAGGAGCAGCAAATGTAATTTGTTTCTTCTTCAAAGGTTAAACCACAGATACAGTATGGTACATACTGCAAGGAAAACACTAACTGAGCAGATAATTCAGTATAGAAAAAGAGAGAGAGATATCCCATATCTATCTATCTCATATCTATCTATCTATCTATCTATCTATCTATCTATCTCTCTATCCCATATCTATCTATCTATCTATCTATCTATCTATCTATCTATCTATCTCTCTATCCCATATCTATCTATCTATCTATCTATCTATCTATCTCATATCTATCTATCTATCTATCTATCTATCTATCTATCTCATATCTATCTATCTATCTATCTATCTATCTATCCCATATCTATCTATCTATCTATCTATCTATCTATCTCATATCTATCTATCTATCTATCTATCTATCTATCTATCTCATATCGATCTATCTATTATCTATCTATCTATCTATTTATTCTTTTTTTCTACAGATGTCCATTTCCTCTTAGTTCCCACATATCTGAATATAAGTGTCATAAGATGACCAGCTTTACAAAAAACGGGCTTTTACGATACTCTGTCAGGAGCTGTTTATGCTATTGGTGTCTATACGTGGCCACCCAGTGGTTCTGACTCGGTGAGAGTAGACACATTTGTATTAGAATACTCTCACCATCTAAAGCACTGCTACTCAGGTCCAGATATTACTGCATACTCATAGTAGTGCCCATAGTGTCCATATCATAGTAGTTCCTACTGTACTAAATGAATTATCATGTGCATAGTGCCAGTTTGCTAGTAGTCCCTATGATGCCAGACTCAGTGTAGTCCCCATGATGGTGCCCATTCTGCCAGCCTTGTAGCACAGCTTCCACACTGCTTCCTCTTGCACCGTATGAAACCAGTAAGTTAGATGGATTTCCCTTGCAGACAGCCTGTTATTGGCAGTTGTATAAGTTGCTCTACACTGATGTACCCCTAGGCCAGAATATATTGAAATCCCACAGTCATTGTTATGGCGTTATCATTTCACACTTAAAAATCAAATGCCATACAAATGTATTAGTAGAGAGGCCTTCTTCAGTACACATTTCTGCAGATGTCACACTTTCAGGATTACAGGGCTTTAGGGGTTAGGGGTTAATAGAATTGCCTTGCACATACAGCTAACTGTGTCTGCTTTTAGCATACTTTTATTCTATAGTGAAACACATCAGCCGGCAGTTCTTACGTCATGGTTATGGCATCCCGTGTAAGGACTGAAGAACATTTCAGCTGGATCACATTTGTCTCCTTCCCCAGTAAACCAAAACCATCAGGTCATATACGGAATTTAACAAATGCATATGTTCAGAGAAGAGGACATACAGTACAATGAGCATCATTACACCAAATGTATAATGATCGCTAATAATTCAGTAAATGGGTGGCCTTCAAACAGCCTCAAATAGGATTTTACAAGGGTTCTTTCCAATCTCAGATCAGTTAGAATTTTTAAAGATTTCCCTATTTGTACAAAAATGTTTACAATTTTTCACTTACTGCTCCTTGCTTCAGCGCCAAGGCCCCAGCTTTCGGTTGTGTCAGGTAACTAAGCACCCTAATTCTCCCCTCTTCCACGTCAGCCTTGGCCATCACTCTCTGGGACCTATCCATGTCTCTCCTCTCGCCAGGCTCTTGCATTGGGTTGCCATGTCAAATCTCGACATGACAGCAATATGCTTGACTAGGTATTGGCAAAGATGTTGGCTGTTGATCCTAATCCTGACCTCAGCCTCATTCCTGACAACCCTCCTGTCCTGCTCTTTGAATACATAATATTGACTATTGATCTGGTCCTTGTTCTTGGATATTGCACCTGGCTGTAGTCAAACTCCTGGTCCTAATTTCTAGCTATCTCCTGGCTATGCACCATTCCTGACCCCAACACTGCTCCTACTGTGTCCCCAACGCCAATCCGAGACTCTTCTGGTGTCCACAACCTAGAAGAAAAGTCCATACTTCTTTGTCGTAAACCATGAGATCTCTCCAAATCTTCAACCTAGTATAACCTGTGCCAATTGGATGAGAATCCATAATCTGGTATGAGCAGTTCACTGAGTTCTGTTCGAACTTACTAATAATAGGGAGGACCAGGGAGCAGTGAGTAAAGCCAGTTCTAACAGGGCTATACTCACCGATCCTAGGTCCTCCTGTACTAATGAGCGCTTCCACAATGGAACCACTCAGTTACAATTTTTAATTTTTTGGCCTAAAATTGAGCCCTCAGTTTACAAGGTGACAGTCTAGACGAGTGCCCACCTTTGCCTACCCATCGTCCCGGCCTGGTGGGAGGTGTTACATGTGTTTTGTCTTTTAAAAGGGCCAGGTGTGATGATGTTTTCACTGCCTGGCCCTGTCAATCTAAGTGCAGAGAGAGCAGAGCCTCTAGGTGTAACGACAACACCCCTGTTGCTCGTAGAGGCTCATTTGCATATATTACAACATCATTTTTCTCAGCAATGCGGGCACATATGGACATGGGACCAACACAGACGTCTTCAGCTGCCAACAGGTCAGCCAGTGTCATAGGTACAAAACTGCTGACAGATGTCCTTTAAGTGGACACATTTATGGTGGACACATCTGTAGGTGTTATTCCAGGCTATCCCAGTTTGTATGGTGTAAGTCATTCTACAAATCGTCTGTGAAGTAATACTGTATGTCACATCAGGGAGTCCAGAATTTATGTTTATTTCTTGGTTTTACGTCCTTTCTTAAGAAATAATACCAGATGTTAGATACACAAGCCAAAAACGACCTTTCGATCTCCACCCTTGTTTTTGAGGACTGACTTAATTACAGCAATGTATTAAGATGCCTGTAAGACATATGAACAGAAACATCTGTGCTGTGTGATTCCAATTTATGATTCATTTCACAAGGTTATCCAGTAACCGATGCGTTTGTACTTACACATTGTACTAGGGATATTTTTTTATAAAGCCCCATCGTGTATCTTCAGGACTCAAAGTCATTTTTGGGAGAACATATTCTAACGACTTTAAAAGGGTTGCCTCATCATGGACAATGGGGACATATCGCTAGGATATGCCCCCATTGTCTTATAGGTGCGAGTCACTGCGCTGGCTCGGCTATTTCCATCGGCTCCATAGAAATGAATGGGAGTGGGGGCCGCGCATGCACGAATGCTCCAATTCACTTATATGGGGAGCAGGCTTGGTGGTGGCCAGACCGGTGTCCTCTAGCCACCACCTTGCGGGTCTCCTTTTCGAAACAGTTGCGGGTCCCCTATAAGGCAGTGGGGGCATATCCTAACGATATGCCCCCATTGTCCATGATGAGACAACCCCTTTAATTCATTAGCATGAAGAACATGTCTATCACTAGGACCTCAAGAGTACTGCTCAGTGTACACAGAAATGTAGCTGTAGATCTGCTCTCACCATAAGGGCTGTATATTTGTGTCCGCATCCGTTCCTCAATCTTGCATTCATTTCAATGGGGCAGCAAAAGGTTCGGATAGCGCACTGTGTTCTGTCCGCATCCGTACTTCCGTTCCATGGCCCAGCAAAAATAGATAGCTCATGTCCTGTTCTTGTCTACATTTCATCATATGGCTGACTGTTCCGCTCCGCAAAATGCGGAATGCACACATCCGACTGCAAAATGGATACAGTCGTCTGAATGAACCCTTCGTGCCAGGATCAGGGTGAATTGAGCCCCAGAGATGCAAACTGGTAGTCTGACTCTAAGTTGAGGTCACCACTTCCTCTGTCAAATCACTTTAGGACAGCAGTCGCTTTTAACTGTGGCCCCTGGGTGTTTTGATGAAGGGAGGAGGCTACTTCTGACTTCCTACCATCAATATGTTGCTTGTCAGTAGATCACTGCAAAGCAAAAAAAAAAAAACTTCATACAGCTTTGGGTGCATTCACATCCCCATTTAGCTTTCCATCTAAAAAAAAACGGATCTCAGAAGGAAATGGCTCAAATGGATGGCAACTGATGCAACAGGTCTGCATTACGGACAAGGATAGTACTGTTCTATTAGGGCCCAGCTGTTCCGTTCTGCAAAATACAGAGTGCACACGGACGTCATCCGTATATTTTGCGGATCTGTTATTTGCGGACCGCAAAATACCTACGGGCGTGTGCATGAGCCCTTAATGTGTACAAACTATACACTTCAATAGTACAGATAGTCAGTATGGCTTTATTATATATCTCTAATCCAGAAGGCTGTGAATGGGAGAAGTAGGTAATTTTCTTTCCCTGAACTCAGTTTCTAGGAGTGGGCTGGCCCTACCTCTCTGATCTAGGAGCAGTAGTGTAGAGCCTGTACAGCTGAAAAGTGAGCACACAGCTTTGATGCTAGAGAGGAGCAGCTGGCGGCCATATGGTACCATGCTGCACAATGTGATTTACATGAAAGAGGATGATAATATTGTATTACTGAAATTATTTTCGTGAAGTTGGATACCTTCATGGCAAAGTGGCCAGTACATTTTAATGTACATATATGTAAAGCTACCCTGCCCCTATATACCACTAATACAGTCAACATCCAGACCATTTTCAATCTAACATTTATCATCTATCCAGTGGATAGGTGATAATTGCTTCTGTTACAGCAGTGAGTACAGAACCGCTAAAAGTCCCTTTTGACGGGACGATATAGCAGGTGATTGTCGGGAAGGAAGCGTTCCTTACCAGCATTCGCCTGCTCGTCAGCAGAGGAGACCACTGCATTTACATACACAGTATGGGGAGGAGTGATCACTAATGCCATCGCTCGTCTCCATACAGACTCATTTGTTGGCAGCAGAGACTAGTAATACAGAGCGATCTACTGCCAGCAAATTACGATTTTTGTGTCCACACAAATGATCTATTTATTACCCGATAAATAGGATTTTCACTCGTTTATCGGGTAATCGGCGGTTCCTTTACACCGCCACATAATTGCTAATTAACATTCCTTTGAACGCTCATTATCAATTATGTGGCGGCTTCTTGGCCTTAAAGGGCTTTTAAATCAACCAACAGATTTGGCTTTGGGCTAAACCTAAGAACATTATCCCGGCAGTCTCTTGGTACTCACCCTATACAGGGATCTGGATCGTGCTGCTGGCCTGTGTGGGTGGAGCCTGCAACCCGCAAACTTGCATAAGCCCCTCCCACACAGTGCTGCAGCATGATCTGTCTCTGCAGGAGAGAAAACTTAGCTTCAGGAACGGGACAAGGTGAGTAGTTACTGTGTTTTTTTTGGGGGGCATTGCAAATGTGAAGGGGGCACAATGGACATTTCTACTCTGGAGGGCGTACAATGGGTATTGCTAATGTGAAGGGGGCACAATGGGCATTTCAACTCTGGAGGGGGCACAATGGGTATTGCTAATGTGAAGGGGGCACAGTGCACAGAGGGCATTACTACTATGAAGGGGAACAGAGGGCATTATTACTGTGAAGGAGGCACAATTGGCATTACTAGCATAGAGGGCATTACTACTATTGCAAAGGAGACAGGAAGGGGGGGTGCACTGGGGTCCCTTTAAAATGAGATAAGTGTTTGTTTTTGTGATGCCAGTTGCAGTGAAGCAACAAAGGCACAGGGTCCCTTTTAGTGATACAGTGGTAGATGGTACCCAAGTGTAGGAATAGTGTAGGAATGCCAGAGTGGTTTAGGGTAGTCTATAATGTCCCATAAGGTGTAGTGCACGCGTCACGGTGCTCCTTCCTGGATATGCTGGAACCCCAGGCGTTGGCTCCAAAGCAGACAAAGGGAGGTTGTTGATAAAGGGGATGATGAAATAAATTGAGTCCAGACCTTGTGATGAAGTTGATAACAGCTTTACTTTGGCAAACGTTCATCAGAGACAATATTCCAATTTTATCTTGGTTACGAGCAGGCTTTAGCATTAACTGTGGCAGGCAAACTCCTTTCTGCTACATCTGTCACTCTCTGGCTCTGCTGTGCTGACAGGCTGGCTATAGAACTCAGCTTCTTCTTTAGGGTGTACTTTACTTTGTAATCTGGTCTGTCTCTAGCTTTGTCCAGGGAACACTTTCTCCTCCTGGCTTCTGAGGCTTCAAGCTGTGTCCTCCACGTCCAGCAGAGCTGAAGGTGCTCTGGCTGGCCTAGGTAAGGCCAGTCCAATAGGGACGTGCTCCTGCTTCCTTCCCCTAGCATGGGGGTCTCTTCACACACATTGTGCAGGAACTGGGAATAAACACATAGAAAGACATTAGGTTAACCATAGGAGATAGTGGCGGGATGCAAAGGTGGCAATGCCACTCTGGGGAGGGGGGAATAATGAGGATTTCTACTATGGAGGTTGCACAGAGGGCATTATTACTGTGAAGGGGCATAACGGGCATTATTACGGTGAAGTTGGCATAATAGGCATTACTACTATTAAGGGGGCACAATGGGCAGTATTACTGTGAAGGGAGTACAAAGGGCATTACTACTATTAAGGGGCATTATTACTATGAAGGAGGCACAATGGGGATTATTACTATGAAGGGGCACAATGGGGATTATTACTATGAAGGGGCACAATGGGGATTCTTACTGTGAAGGGGGCACAATGGGGATAATTACTGTTAAGGTGCACAAAGAGGGCATTACTACTGTGAAAGGGGCATAGAGAGGGTATAACTACTGTGAAGGGGGCACATTAAAGGGATAAGTACTTTAAGGGGCACAATGTGGGCATAACTACTGTTAGGGGGCACACATCTGTACAAAACTACTGTTAAGGTTGTACAATGAGGGAAATGCCACTGTGAGGGGGTACTTAAAGGGGCATCATACTATGTGGGGAGAACTTAAGGGGGCAGCACTGTGTGGGGGCCACTTAATGGGGCATCATACTTTGTGAAGTCTACTTAAGGATACATCATACTGTTTGGGGGACATTTAAGGGGCATCACTTTGTGAGGGGAGCATTTAACGGTACATTATACTGTGTGAGGGGGGCATGTAGAGAACATCACTTTGTTCTGGGGGCTTTTAAGTGGGGCTCATTCTGTGTGAGGGGCAGCTAAGGGATCATCCTACTGTGAGGGGGCACTTAGGGTATTCATACTCTGTGGGGAGGAACTAAGGAGGCATCGCAATGTGTCAGGGGCACTAAGGAGCATCATAATGTGTGGGGGCACCAAGGGATCACCCTGCTGTGAGGGTGCACTTAGGGGTATCATACTCTGTGGAGCACTAAAGGGATATCATACTGTCTGAGGGGCATCATTATTGTTAGGGGGTTCTGATAGGACATTCTTACTGTTTGTTCGGCAGAAAGGAGATTAGGAGGGCATGGAGGTGGAATGCACACGGAGTAACTTCCATTTTTTTGTGGGCCCATTGAAATTAATGGTTCCGCTTACGGTCCACAAAAAAGAAAAAGGAACGGACATGGAAACCAAATGTGTTCGTGTGCATGAGCCCTAATGCTGTGAAAAAAGACATACAGATACAGTATATGTCTGAAGGACATTTTGCTTATGCTTGGGTCATGCGGTCCCTTGGATGTATATGTTATGTTGAAAACAAGATGTGAACAGAGCCTTACACTTCCAAATCATGCTTTTATGCATGAGCCCAAAAATAACTAATAATTTTCAGTTTAAGGAATGAAATTTGCAACCAGTTACAGAGAAAAATTCATTGTTTCAGTTATCACATTATCTTCTTGGTTCCATTGCAAATGACGTTTGTAGTTTGTCCTTGCTTTTAGTTGTCGTAGACTATGATGTCAATTCCTTCCTAACCAAAAGATTAGCTACTATTTCTACAGTGACGATCCAAATGTAATGCGTATGTCAGGGAATAAGGGATTTTGCTTTTGTTTTATTTTAGATTCTAATAGAAAACACTTGCCACATTCTAGATAAGATTTTTTTCCAGCATGGGAGTGAGCACTGTGCTAACATGTCCAATCTCAGAGAGATAACCCAGGAAAACAAAGTCACTGGCGATGAGCTGAGATGCGTTGTGTATCGGATGGGCATATAATTGGCTGACAATTTGCATTGTTCCATATACCGTATATATAGAGCGTGAAGATCTGCGTACATAGTAACATAGTTTATAAGGCTGAAAAAAGACATCCGTCCACCCACTTCAGCCTCTTATGCTGCAAAGTTGATTCAGAAAAAGGCAAAAAAAACTATCAAATGAGGCCGAAGCCAATGTTCGTCATTTTAGGGGAACAAATTCCTTCCCGACTCCAATCAGGCAATCAGAATAACTCCCTGGATCAACGACCCCTCTCTAGTAGCTATAGCCTGTAATATTATTACACTCCAGAAATACATCCAGGCCCCTCTTGAATTCCTTTATTGTACTCACCATCACTACCTCCTCAGGCAGAGAGTTCCATAGTCTTACTGCTCTTACAGTGAAGAATCCTCTTCTATGTTTGTGTACAAACCTTCTTTCCTCCAGACGCAGAGGATGTCCCCTCGTCACAGTCACAGTCCTGGGGATAAATAAATGATGAGAGAGATCTCTGTACTGACCCCTGATATATTTATACATAGTTATTAGATCTCCCCTCAGTCGTCTTTTTTCTAAGGTGAATAATCCAAATTTTGATAACCTTTCAGGGTACTGTAGATCCCTCATTCCAGTTATTACTTTAGTTGCCCTCCTCTGAACCCTCTCTAGCTCTGCTATGTCTGCCTTGTTCACAGGAGCCCAGAACTGTACACAGTCCTCCATGTGTGGTCTGACTAGTGATTTGTAAAGTGGTAGGACTATGTTCTCATCACGTGGTATCTATGCCCCTTTAGATGCAACCCCTTATCTTATTGGCCTTGCCAGCAGCTGCCTGACACCGGTTTCTACAGTTAAGTTTCTTGTCAAGTAAAATTCCTAAGTCCTTTTCCATGTCACTGTTACCCAGTGTTTTACCATTTAGTATGTACGGGTGACTTGCATTATTCCTTCCCATGTGCATAACCTTAGATTTTTCAGTGTTAAACCTCATTAGCCACTTCTCTTGTACTTTATGTAACTTCTGTAACTTCTGTGGAGGTTAGAAGAAGCACCAACACTGGTTAAAGGGAGTCTGTCACCTAACTTTCACCAGTATAACTGAGAACACTGCCCCACAGAAGATTGCAGACTTATTCCAGACTTACCTGTGTGCACTTTGAGTCTGTATTCCATGTCCAGGAAAAGTGCTTTTATTTTTCTGGAAAACAGCTCTGAAGTGCCTAGCTTAAAGGGAAAGTAAAAACAGCTTTCACTCCTGACTCGAGTTCTAATGGCTATATCTTCTGATATAGTGGATATAATGCTATGATTCTGATATCGTTTGAAAGGTTGGAATGCCAGCTTTTAAAGGTTAGGTTCATATTTCTAGTGGCTAGTGGCTACCAATCTCAAGATATGAGCAACTAAAGCAGCCCTCCCCTCTTCAGTCTGGTTTGCTTTGGGTACTTGCATCAGCAGTGCTGGGCACTTGGGAGATGTTTTCCAGCAGAATAAAAGTGCTTTTCTTGGACATGGAAAACAGACACAAAGTGCACACAGGTATGTATGGGATGTGTATGCAGTCTTCTGCGATACAGTGCTCTTGGTGAAAAAGAGGTGACAGACTCCCTTTACGGACTGCATTGTACAGAGTCATGTGCAGTGTCCCAGGGGGTCAGTAGTGTAGCTTTAGGTATACTGGGTTTTGTAGTGCAGGGCAACCCACTAACCTGGGACAGACTGTCGTCTTTAATCGGGTCAGCACTGGAACAGGCAGGTGATGAATGTCGTGACGCCAGTGCCAATTGAACGGTGGCACACCGTGTAGTGACAGGTGGAATAATTGAGGAGTCTCTGTATCTTTAAATAACGGGATAACTTTACTTAACGTAGTTGCAGACAGATGTACAGTTATCAGGTACAGCTCCAGAAGGTTCCACACGTTACATTACAGTCACAGAAGCGGTTCAAGTTAGTGATCACAGTCCCAAAGGGCCATCCTCAAGACAGGCCTCTTAAGATCGGGTTTTAACCTTACTAGTAATGCAGCAACACACTTCAGGCAACTGTCCTCTCTCTCCAAGGATACTTGTCCTGCTTGCAGCTTGACTAAGGAGGCAACACTTCTCCACTAGTACTAGGGTCTGGACTGCTCCTCCTAGGGCACAATTCTTCCTAGGCTGGACCCCCACAGGCGATAGGGCCTGGGCTGACTTCAGCGGGTACAAGGCCTGGGCCTTGCCTTCACAGGCTCAAGGCCTGAGCTGGACTTCACAGACTTATGGCCTGCACTTTACTTAGACACAGTCTAATCTGCCTTTCCTTCCCCGACTGGGCCTTATATAACCTAGGGCTCCCTAGCTCCCTCTAGTGACTTAGAGCTGGAATGACACCCCTAGCAGGCCTGCACATGGCACATTTCACAGTAACAGGGAAATACACAGCATTGCATTACATGAAGATGTATTACACCAATCTCCTCAAAACTGAGGGGAACGACAACACACAAGTGACCCTTCTGTAGTGACGGACATTACAGCTCCCGTACACTACACATGCACCCTATATTCAATAAATATGTTGAATTGTAACATTTGTGTCTTACACGGGAGCCCCTCTTACAAGTGACTTGCAAAATAATAGAATTATTGTTCATCTGATTTGATCAAGTTTAGACTGATATTTATGTCCTACTTTAGAAGTGTGGAAGTTCTTTCCCCATTCTCCGTGCTATGGTGTTTAGAAATTGCTTAGCCTGGTGCTCTGAAATGGTCACTGTACTTTGACACAATTTTGCATAAATCAGTAGTACAGACAACTATAATAAACTTTGTAATATGCCCTATCTTGTATCTCCTCTCCTCCCTCTCTAAACTAACTTTTCTTCTGAACTTTGTAAGGAATACATCTTGTGAGACCAAGTAGGGCTGTCTGCTGACTGAAGGATCCAATTGCATCTTGCCTATGTAGAGAGGAGAGTAGACTAGGAGGAGGGAAGTGCAATGAGAAGCAGAAAGACCAAACAACATAGACGTGATTCAGTAGATACTAAAGCTAATACTAAGTGTACATTTTCAAGTGTTTTACATCTATGCTGCTCAGTACTTATATAGTATAAGGTGCTTCTGTGTGATTCTGAGTGAGAGAGACAGTTAGGCAGCAGAATCTGCTGTCTCTGTTTGTAGTCTATGGGGAGACATGATGAGCAGCTAATCTCCACCCACCAACAGCTCTGGGGTAATTGTGTGTTTCAGAAAAGTGGCGAGGGAAACGCCTCTTGTGACTAAATTTGTCACAGGAGACGTTAAAAAGGGTCATAAACACGGGGTTTGCGACTTTTCCATGCCAGAAAAGTGGTGTGAGGTCCACACAATGCTATAGGTAGCATATTAGGGATCTATACAACACAGACCCTGAAAACACTTATGTGCCTCAAATAGTGGGCAGTTAAAAAATACCTATCTTTTGGACATGTCATAGTAGCATTTCAGAAGTTTTCTTTGGTGGGATTGTGGGTGCTGAGACCCCACTGGTTGCTAAAATGAGGCAGCAGAAGTGGCTGTAACGCTTTGTTTCTGCTCAGCTTTTCTCAGAGTATGGATTACCAACATGTCTATGGACTCTCTAGGTTATACCGAGGTAGAAAAAAGAAAGTAAGGGGAAAAAGGAAGGAAGGAGATAAAACGAAAGATGAAGGTAGGTAAAAGACAGATAAAGGAAAGGAAATGTAGTTAAAGGGGTTCTCCGGGAATTAAGAAAATGAAAATACTTAAATATTACATTAATATAAATATATTCCCAACTGCCTTTCATTAGTTATAATGGCTCGTTTGTCTGGGGAGCAATCATCAGGGGAAACAAAATGGCCACCATTCTATTAGTGCACATAATACCTGTCCTAATCACACAGGAGGACAAGTTACTTCACAACACTGAGATAAAGAGCTGCCTCATCCACCTCTCTGATTGGCCAAGATTATGATCCTGAATACAGATGATAAGATCTTTAGCTGAATCTCTGTAGGAATGGAGTTTATGAGCAGATGTGGCTAATGAGCAGCAGCTCTTGTATGCAGTCTCCATTACCGCAGCCTCACATTACCACAGTCTGTCCTGTCCGTCCTGTCTGTACTTGAACTCCATTATGAACTCCATTCCCACAAACATTCAGCTAAAGATCATATTAAACTGTATTCAGGATCATAATTCCTGACAAGCAGAGCAGAAAGGAGGATGAGGCAGCTTTTTACCTCAGTGTTGGGAAGTAACTTGCCCTGCTGTGTGATTAGGGCAGGTTTTGTGAGTACTAATAGGACGGCGGCCATTTTGTTTCTCCTAATGATTGCTCCCCAGACAAAACGAGCCGCTATAACTAATGAAAGGTTTTTGGGAATATATTTATAATAAAGTAATAATTACATATTTTCATTTTCTTAATTCCTGGAGAACCCCTTGAAGGAGGATTGTGGGAGAGTATGACGGAAAGAAAGAAAGAAAGCAGAGTAAGGAAGGCAGGAGGAAACGAGAAAAAAAAGAAGGAAGGAGAAGGAAAGATAAAGGTAGGTAAAAGATAGACAAATGAATGTTAGTTAAAGGGGTTGTCCGGGGTGTTCATATTGATGACCTATCCTCAGAATAGGTAATCAATATCAGATCAGTGAGGGTCCGACACGTGGCACTCCTGCCGATCAGCTGTTTGAAGAGAAGGCACACGCTGTGCCAGCGCTGCCTCCTCTTCATTGTTTACCTGCTCGCCGTCGCATCCGAAGAAAGAAAGAAAGAAAGAAAGAAAGAAAGAAAGAAATATTCCCAATACTTTACCAGCAGATTCTTCATAAAGCTGGTCTTCTGTGATGCTTTCTTTGTTGCACACTGTACAGACACGAGGCCACAGCTGGCTCCTGTGTGTTATTTCAGCTGTGCATTATATTGTTAACTGTTTTGGCTAAAGCCAATGTGACATACAGAGCTGCCAAAATCTAGTGCCAAGGACTAAAGAGCTAAAGTCATCAACTGCTTTGCTAGATCATTGCCATTTTGTTGTTATTTGAAGAGAGATAGTACATATTGTCATTTCATTAATGTACAGTAAGTATATCTGGGAACTGCTAACGACAGTGCGTGTGGTTTATACAGGGTGGTAGTTTCTTAATTCTCACATTAAAGGGGTTGTCTCATCATGGACAATGGGGGCATATTGCTAGTATATACCCCCATTGTCTTAAAGGTGTGGTCCCCCGCCTATAAGACAATGGGGGCATATCCTAGCGATATGCCCCCATTGTCCATGATGAGACAACCCCTTTAACTACTGTTAACATACCATACAGGGATTTTATTAATTTCAGGGATTTAACTAATGCACAATATTCAATTACTTACAGTGCACCCTCTGTCCTGCATAGAGGAAAATCTGTCCAGGATTAGAAAATAAGCTTTTTTCTCTCTCCAGGAACAAGGTGACTCTTGTCCATAGACTGAGTTAGTATTGCAGCTCGTAGCAAGAATCCTTTGGCATTCTCCAAAGTTTTAGAGTACAGAGTGGTTTTTACTATGTGTGGATCTGGATTGGGAGCCTGCTCTAGCATATTAAATTAAAACTAAAAAACATTGAATGCTGTGCTTTTCTGTCTGTGTTACTGTAGATCAGACCCATTCCCCATAAAGAGGTTTTATCCCTAATTATGGGCATGAGCTGCAATACCAAGGACCATAGTGGTGCTATTTCTGGGGGGGGGGGGGAAGCAAATTATTTTTTTATTATTCTTTTGGAATTTAGAAGAGTAAAATATCAGATTATAGGAGCCTGCACTATTAGTTTACTAAACATAGTTTTTCCAAAATTAACATTTTTGCGATTTCCTTATTTATTATCTTTAAAGGTGACCATATTATGATCACAGCATATCACGTATGATCAACTCCATTTTTTTTTGTAATGTGTAGGCGCAGTGGTACTACTACTGACCATTTTTGTGACATACTTTGATTACCGAAATCGTACATTTCTATTAGATACGCTCCACACTGATTGCTGTTGCCCGCATTTCTTTGTAAATAGTGGGTGCAGCAACAGGGAATGGCAAATGCACTGCTCCCCGTCATTGTACCCCTCAGATGCCATGTTCATCGCTGATCGCAGCATCTGATTTTAATACTACAGTGTAAAGTAAATAAAAAATCAATAAAATTATACTTACCTCATCCATTTGATTGCAAAGAGCCAGCCACTGCCATCTTGATTGAGGATACAGCGCAAAATCTTGCGTGGCCCTTGGTGACGTCATAAGTCACCGCACACGGAATTTCACAGGGGATCTTTAATCAAGATGACAGCGGCCGGCTCTTCACACTCAAACGGATAAGGTAAGTTTGATTTTTTTAAATGGTTTAACCCCTTTTCAGGGAAAATTTATTCGCTACCATGAAGCACGAGGAAATTTTATATATATATTCATAAAAAGTTTGGTTTATTTTGCTTGTGGCTGAAATTTCAGGATGAACCTAAAATGCATTCTAACCTTTACAAGTGAACTCAATGTGACCTTCTCTAAACTTTTGAATGCAAATGTCCAACTGTTCAATGTTTCAGTACTTTTTGCACAACTTGCTGTTCTCTAACAACGGGCTTAACGGCAAAATTCACAACAGGTGTTTGATCCATGAATCGCCCAAAAGATTTCCTGGTTGAATTAGAATTATTTAAACAGTCCTCCTCATCATGCTGTTCACATTTTGACATCATGAGACTAAGACGACACCTAACAATTAATCAACAGTACCTCGCCATTGCAAGACGTCAAGCAGGATGTTCTCAGATGGAAGTGGCCACTGAGCTTAGAGTGTCACAGAGTGTCATCAGCAGGTTGCAACAGATACCGTACAGAGAGACTGGAAGAGTCACAGAAAGGCATAGAAGTGGGTGTCCTTTGGTCTCATCCCACACTGATGACCATTTCATTGTGAACATACTACTTGAATAACATCATTAATCCCGTCATTGTGACTCTGCATGAACAACACAGACCTGATTTCATCTTCGTGGACAACAATGTGTCAGCTCATCGAGATCGCATCATTAGGGAACGGACACTGGAGACTGAGGTACCTTGCCGTGTAGAGGCTCGTAACTCTGTACCTCAGATCCTCAATGAGGGCCGCGTTTCAAGAAGAGTGGGATGCCATGCCTCAGCAGACAATAAGTCGACTTGTGAACAGCATGAGACATTGTTGTCAAGCTGTAATTGATACTCAAAGCCACATGACAAGTTATGGAGACACTGACATTTTTGTGGGGGTATACCCACCACTAGTGTTGGCTTTTGTTTTAATAAATTGTTGGGATAATCATCATTGTTGCTTCTACTTAAATGTCTTACTTTCATAAAATAATATCACTGTAGCGTGAACTTTTTACAATTTCCATAAATTTCACCCAAAAGCCAAATATCCCTAACTTTTTCTGAGTAGAGAATATGTGGAGAGAGTCAGTTAGGGCAGCAGTTAGTGTGGAGCTTTGACTCCTGAAGGCATTTTCTCAGTAGAGACAACTAGTTGTAGAATGCATGCACAGAGGAGGTCACCAGTCTGTAAAGGGGTTACCAAATGATTAGTATAAGAAATGAATATCACACATCATGTAGTACTTCACAATCTCTAACAAAGCTAGAACCAGCCCTGTACCTCACATGGATCCAAAGATCTCCACATCCACTGCTCCAATAGTTCTGCTAGATTTAGTTCAAGCTTGCAGTTCAGGGTGCGTGTCCTTTTGCAGGTGGCATGTTCTGTAACCATCACAGCTTCTCACTGGCTTGTGGCAGTTGAAAGATGGATCTGAGCATGTGTGTCCACCTCAGCACGGTGGACAGAGAAATGAATAAAAGAACAAGCAGCAGGTGGGCTATACAGATGCATTTTTATTGAATGAAATGTTCAATTACCTGCAGTTACAAAAGTATTCAGATCCAGGTGCTGGTTTGAAAAAAGTTTAATATTTTGTGTGGAACAACTGCTTTAAAGGTCAGATCATGACAGTGACTGGTCGCACTGTGTGTCAAAGGGTTTACAGTGACTTTTTGTAGTCATTTTATAGAGTAACCCTGACTTACCCTTTAATTCAATTTTACATAGTCTCTGTACAGGGAGAGAGAAGGAAAAGGGAGGTTGCTTCATAGTGATTGGTTACAAGGGAGAGCCGCCCCCATCATTAAACCACTCAAATGCTGCGTTCTTCGCTGATTGCGGCATCTGAGATAAAAAAAAATAAGGGGTTCCAGGGGTTAATCGGTTAAAAAAACAATAATACTCACCTTATCCATTTTAGTGCGAAGAGGCCACCGCGACTATCTTGATTGAAGATCCCGTTAAAAATTTCACCTGATGTGTGTCATCGCGCTGACCGGCATGGTGACATCATATGTCACCGCACACAAAATTTTATATGGGATCTTCAACCAAGATGGCTACGGCGGCCTCTTCACACTCAAATGTTCAACGTGATGACGTCATCACGCATCGTGCGAGATTTCATGCGTGACCTTCAAAAGATAACTGCGGCGACCTCTTCGCTCTCAAATGGACGAGTTGAGTATTATTATTTTTTTACCGCCATTTCAGACAAAATTGATTCGTTACCCGAAGCATGAGGAAATTCGGCTTCACGGTGAATTAAATTTTCCCTGAAATTCGGATCGAAATCCACATTGGATATTTCAATTTGCTCAGCACTAATCTCGAGCATGCGCGACTATATTCTAAACTCCTGTAGAAGTGAATATGGTGACCACAGTGGCCTTGATACCTGAATCGGGGGGCTCCATTCTTAAGATAAGTGGGGGGGGGGGATGTCCAAGATGAAATACATATTTAGTGGTGACTTAAAATGGATCAAAGACCCGCATACAAGGCATGCATTTTCAACAATAGTGTGAATTCTCATATTGTCCTTATCATAATGCAAGAGGAAATATGTGCTGCACAGGGCAGCGTGCTAGAATGCGCAGGAATGTTCCCAGACTACCGTATAATGGTGTTTATTTTGTTAAGAGGTTTAACGACTTCTTGTATTTATGAAATTGGGGAAAAAAAGTGCAGAAGTATATGAATTATGTTAAAGGACTTGTCCAACAAAAAATATTCAACAGTTTTCAAACCAGCACCTGGATGTGAATACTTTTGCAACGGCACGAAATTAAAAATTTCTTATAGCTTCTGAGTTATTCAATAAAATCTATCTGTACAGCGCCACCTGCTGTTTGCTCTCTTTCTAATTTCTCTGCCCTGCTCACTGACATGGAAGCACATGCTCAGTTCTATCCCTTAACTACAACCAGCTGCAGGAGAGAGGATACGCCCCTGGGAAAGGATACCCCCCCTAAACTGACAGTTTGAAATAAATCTAGTAGAACAATGGGATCAATAAATGGGGAGATCTCTGGATCCATGTGAGGTACAGGGCTGGTCCTTTGCTAGAAAGAAGTTGTCATGTCCTATATGATGCCTGATTTTTATTTTTTACATTTTTCATGGGATAACCCGTTTAAGTTCAGTATATAACATTTGCTTTACCCTTAAATATAATTTAGCATGAAAAACTACATACTTTTGTAATTTCTTTCTGTTACAACTATGCTCCATTTGTGGGATATTCTCTTTACTTCATTATAATGGCGCCCCCTAGTGTCTAATATGTATAGTAATATGCATGTCCACCTACTGAAGTGGTCACTTCCATACTTCAACTGTCACCAGCTGTATCTCCTGTTAGAAGATGTGACAATTACAGGAAGAGAGCTGCAGCAGAAAGGACACACTCCTTGATAAAGGACACACCTCCTGAACAATAGGGAGAGAGCTGCAAGAGAAAGGGCACACACCCTGAGAAAGGACACGTCCTCTAAGCTGCCAGCTTGACACAAATCCAGCAGAGCTATTGAAGCAATGAAGGGGGAGATCTCTGGACCCATGTGAGGCTTTGTTAGACTTTTTTACATCACTCATGGCACCCCTTTAAGAAACATTTGTTCTCTGATATAATAGATCATACCTGGACAAGGATTACGAACCTGAATTTTTATTTTATTTTTTTATGGATAACTAATGCAAAATTTCTAGACATCCAATATATTTTATGGACAAATCAGAAAACCATAATGAATAATAAACATGAGTAATAAATGCGAATAACACAATGTAAGGCCTCATGCACACAACCGTATGTGTTTTGCGGTCTGCAAATTGCGGATCCGCAAAAAAAAAGGATGACGTTCCGTATGGTATCCTTTTTGCGGATCTGTTATTTTTGCGGATCCATTGTATCCTTGTCCGCAAACTTGAAAAAAATAGGACATGCTCTATTTTTTTGCGGAATGGAAAAAAAGACATACGGAAACGGAATGCACATGGTGTACCTTCCGTTTTTTTTGCGGACCTATTGAAATGAATGGTTCCACATATGGTCCGCAAAAAAACGGAAATAAAATACGTTTGTGTGCATGAGACCTAAGGATATGAACTATTACTGTTACTTACTGTGAGCCGTAAACTGATTAAATTAATATATGATGATAATTACAGTCACAATCACCTTCTCAAATACTATCAGCCTCAAAAAATCATCACATATGGCATATGCATCCGTTTTTCATAGACCCTTGAAAAAAAAAAATTATGGAGGGTTAACCCTAACCTGGACCCCATGTCATAAAGTGATCAGTAGTCTCCGGGGTCTCTGCCATCTTTTTCCACCTTTCTTAGAAATGTTGTAAAGTTTCTATGTGAAAGGAAACTAGATATTTGGCGTATTCTACGCATTTTATATCTCTTGGTCCAAACTAGTGTTAAGAAAGATTCAAAAGGGTCTGTCACTCCTTCTGACTTGTCTATTTTAGTACATACTTCTGTTTCCCATGGAATAACAATTCTAGCTCATCTTAGAACTATGGATTGTGCTGTTCCTCTATTATGCCTCCTAGAAATTCACGTTACCGATTGAGGTGTGTGTGGCTACACTGTCTAATATTGTCCGATCAACACTGCCAGTGCCAGAATGTGTGAGGACATGCCCCTTTAACAAGAGGAATAGTAAAGTCCAACTGTCAATGTATTCATAAATGTTCAGGAGGAATAAAAGAGGAACAGTAGAACACAGAGTTATGAAAACAAGGGAGATAAGTTGCTCCATAATTGTTTTTTAATGGTCAACAGAAGTATCTACTATTAAAAGGGGTAAACCTAAATTAAAATTTAAACAAATGGACAAATATAATACATTTTTTAAACACGCTTGTCTAGCTACACACCATCCGAGACTCCATCCAATTTAATTGCTAATAGACATGACCACTAGAATCGGCTGCATTGGTGGCCACAGAGTCCTGTTCTGCTGTCTGTAGTGTGTGGCGCCACATGCCCGTGCTCACCGGCTAGACCAGCCGCCCATCAGGCCTCTGCCATAGGGACTGCACTGCCAGAGGGACTGCACTGCCATAAGGACTGCACTGCCATATGGACTGCTCTATGTTGACAAGAGGCCCCAAGCGGTGTAAGGAGGGAGATGTGAGTCAGATGACTTGGGACTGTTTTGTAATCGTGCCCATGAACCCAAAAATATGAGGGACATTCAGGCCACTGCATAGGGTGGAAAAAATGGTTAAAAAGTTAGGTTTGGCCATAAGTATATGGAATACTTTGAGAGACAAATTGGTCGTGACACGAATAGAGAAGAGCAAAATGATTCTACATTTATGAGTTTCTCAAAAGTTTCGAGATAGGAGTCAGTGGAGGACATTTACTAAGCATGTTACATCAGAATTATGGCGTAAAATGGGGCAAAAAGAATGGTGTTTTGATTTGCACCAAATATATCATCTGTTTTCTCCAGAATTTTTACCATAAAGAATGCATCACGCCAGAAATGAGTTATAAATGTCAAAGTGGGCAGGCCAAACAAATTGGTGCATATTATAACTCTTTTATCATACTTTTATTGGCAGAAATGGCTCAAAAAGTTGAGGACAATTAAGCCAATTTAACAATTTGTGTAAAAAGTTGCAGTTATGGCAGAAAGATGCAACATTGTTTGTTAAAAAGTCGCATTTATGAAAGGAAAACCAACACTTCGTGTGAACAAGTGATAGGTAAATATTAAAAGAGGACACATTTATTTTTTAAATAATATAAATGAGCTAAACTGCAGCATTCTGTCAGTAAATTGTCAATTAACAAAAAGAATAACAAAAACATCCCGAGGCTGAGACAAAAATCGCAATTTACCCGTGGAAATGTCGCAAATATGCTTCAAAAGTCGCAAAAATGTTTCTAAAGTCACAAGTCCGGTCTTTGACGGAAATTACGCATTTCAGTTTAAAAAAGTTGCATTTTAGTGCTATGTCATAAATCGAGAGAAATAGGCGAATGATCAAGTTTATATTTTAGAAGTCCCATTTTAAAGTGGCGTGTGCCTGATTATACATGAGGTGAAACAAACCATTAGTTTTGATTTGTAATGTTAGTATTTTTTGGTATAAATTACGCCATTCATTATTAATAAATGTCCTCCGGTGTGTCATTGTGTTACTTAGACAGGCAGGCTCAGGGAGGCTGGCAGCCAACGCTTCAATCTTCTTTACATCCTTCACAATCTGTATGTTTTGCATCAGTTATACCGCCATTAGACCGGACACTTTCCAAGTGACCATTTTTTCTTTGATTGACAGGGCCAGGCAGTGGCAATGCAGCAAGGCTGGCCGCCGAAATAAGTGAAGCTTGGGGGCAACAACAGCAAAGATGACGTTGCCATTGCACCAAAAGCCAAATTTGCATATTAAGAAAAAGTAACAGTTTTGGATCAACAGCTTTTTAGGGTTCATACACACAACCGTATTTTCGGCCCGTATCCGATCCGCTTTTTGTAGATTGGAAGCAGACCTAATCGGGCCGCAAAATATGTGCACTGTCCACATCCGTATGTCTGTTTTGCGGCCACGCAAAAAAGATAGAACATGTCCTAGGCATTTCTAACATAGGACAGAATGTGTGGGACCACAAAATGCGGGACACACATGGCCGGTATCCGTAACTTGCGGACCATAAAATGGATACAGTCGTGTGAATGGACCCTTAATCAGGTGAACCACAGCTATGTGTCTAGGCAAACAGTTGGATGGGGAGGTCACTGGTGACAGATTCCCTATATTTCTTACCACGGATATGCAATGTCTTATATGTATGGAGTATGGTGCACATTGGTGATCTACCAATTGATTTCTAGACGGTGGCCCTCTAACGGTGTGCTGTCCACATCTTTTGTGGCCCCATTGAAATGAATAGTTCTGCATCCGGTCCTCTGACATATATTTACGGTCGTCTAAATAAGCCCTAAGTCTGACATGTGATAGAAATTCAATTCATCTAGGTTTCACATTTCAATAGATTTCATTTGTTCCCCGTTGGTGGCTCAAAAAAAAAGTCAATCAAATGTGGTGACCGGCCTGTAACACTGACGAGGGCTTGATCACCTGGCTTTAAAGGCACAGGAAAAAGCTTTTGTGTCCATACTTCTGGTTGTAACTGTCAGGTCACCAGGGCAAATGGCTTTAGCCAAAGCTTCCTCTGGAATTGACGCAGCACCATTTCCTGGAGGGCATATAGCACATTGACATTTCGAGTCCCCTGTACTTTCAGACTGGTGAGTGTTTAATACGCAGCACATGTTGGTAAGTTCAACCTTCTTCTTCTTCTTTTGTAATAGAGATTACCTGTAATAATCTGTAAAATGTTGTCTGGTGAGGATAAAAATCAAGTTTCATTATAAGATAAGATAAGATAGTTCTTTAATAGTCCCACCATGGGGACATTCACAGTGTTACAGCAGCACAAAGTACAAAAACTCCAAAATAAAGGCATTACAGTACAGGGTACAGATAAAAAATGAAAAGATAAGGGATATAAATATCACAGCGTATAGAATTCAGTCTCTGGATGGAATGATATCCACAGGAATCCGTAGGCGATGAGCGCAGTCCATCTTCGCTTGGGTCGGTGTTGGTTGGACAGCCTAACAGCAGCAGGGAGGAATTACGTCCGATAGCGCAACTTCTCACACTTGGGGTGAAGCAGTCGGTCACTGACGGTACTTCCTAATGCTATCACCCTCTCATCCATGGGATGGGAGTTATTCTCCAGCATGGAGATCAACTTGGACAATATCCTTCTCTCACCTATCACTTGCACTGGGTCTAGGAGGCTTCCTCTCCCTGGTTGAGATGCTGCTACCTTAGCAGGCCACTCTGAAGAAGATGGCTGATGCCACCGCAGAGTTGAAAAAGGCCCTAAGGAGTGCCCTCTGCACTCCAAAAGCTCTTAGCCTCCTAAGAAGGTAGAGCCTTCTGTGACCCATGTCCATGTTATCTGCCAGGTCCAGCTTATTATTGAGGACCACACCCAAGTACTTATAAGTGTTGACTGTCTCAATGTCCGTCCCTTGGATGTCCACTGGTTTAGGAGGATGTCTGTGCTTGCGAAAGTCCACAAGCATTATCTTAATAAATCAAAGTGTTTCTTCAAAATTATAAAAAATAATATTTTTTTATAAACTTCCAATTATTTTAATAAAAAAACTCTCATTACACAGTTCCTTTTTAAAAATATTTCCAGATTTTACTTAGGAAATGTGAGGCCACCACTGTTTCAGCAAACTTCGGAGTAGGAGTCCATTTTAAATCGGTTGTCCGACCATTGAAATTATTTTATTTTAAAAATGCTTTCCATGGTGTAAAAGGAGAAAATAAGTCAATACTCACCTTAACAATTCACTGACACTCTGAGTCCACCACCACTCTCTGCTTTTTGGTCCCTCTTGACAAGCAGGAAATTCCCTTGTAGCCAGTGGTCATTTCCTGCAGGTCAAGAGGGAAGCTGCCTTCCTGGCCCACCCCTTTAAGGCAGTCCTTAGAATACAGAGGCTAAATTTTGTAGCACTTATTTTTAATCTCATTACGTGTAGTTTTTGTAACTTTATTATCTCCAAAAGTATTACTTAATGACGTTTTCCAGGCTCCTCCTGATATCGATGGCCTAGCATAGGTCATTAATATCCAAATAGTAATGGTCCAACAGCCCCCACCCCCACCGATCAGCTGTTCCTGCAGCTTCTGGCGCTGGAAATAGCACTGTAAGGGTCCATTTACCCGTCCATATGAACGGGTCTGCATCCGTTCCGCAATTTTACTGAACGGGTGCGAACCCATTCATTTCAATGGGGCCGCAAAAAATACGGGCAGCACACAGTGTAATGTCCGCATCCGTAGTTCCATTCCACGGCCCTGCAAAAAAGATAGAGCATGTCCTATATAGGCATTTCTATCATAGTGCCGGTCCACAAATTTCGGAACACACACGTGCCGGATCCGCAAATTGCTGACTTCAAAACCCTACAGTCGTGTGAATGCGCTCTTACTGGAACAGGAAGCACAGCTCCATTCGATAGGAGCTGAGCTGCATTAACCCTCCGCGGCCACTACACATTGATCGGCGCTGTGCTTCAAGTTCCATTCAAAGCGCTATTTCCAGCGCCAGAGTTGGGGGTGAGCGGTGTCAGATTCTCTCCGATTGCCTTATCCTGAGGAGCCTGGAAAACCCCTTTAAAAATTATATTTACAATTTGCCTTGAAATCGTAAGATATCTTTCATTCATTTATTATTCCAGAGTATTCCACAGTAGCTTTTCCCGTCACTCGGAATAACATTTGGGTCTGCTGTAGACACCTAGAAAGTTCCTCTTTTAGAAGGCAGACAATCTGGCCGAGCTTCAACTTCCTTACACCACAAGCTGTGCATTTTTGCTTTCTTCTGAGTCAACTTAATGCAGCAGTTAACACATGCCGGGGCTGCGCTGCGGTCTGAGAGGGGGGCTGTGCCGTGTTACTATGTTACAATGTAAACACATATTCAAATAGCAAATGGTCTGGCACTTGATAGCCCAACATGACTTTTCCTCTGCAATGCATAGCACATTCCCCGTGCATGCAAAGGCAAACAGCAGAGCGACAGGCAGTCAGAGATCTTGGGGAAATGAGGGATTGGATTCTTTTGGGGAATATTTCAAGATGCAATGTTAGAATTAGCCGTAAAAATGTCGATTTTAACTAATAATTTTGATATTTAACATGAATTGTATCACCTTGTTTATGTTACTTTCAAAGTTGTTTGTAAATACATTGTATCACTGGTTCTTATTCTGAATGACCGGTTGTATTCCAGCCCAGAGCTGCGTTCACAAATCTGCAGGATTCAGAGGTGAAATCTCCCACCTCTTTGATGATTTCTTGGCTGTACAAAGAATGCTGTATTCATTTGCATCCTTGGAGGTGTAGTCTCAGGGTAGGGCTACACTGCGACTTCTTGTTTTTTACAATGATAGTCACCGGTGTTGCACTGCGACATGCAAAATGGTGAGACTGCTACACAACAGTCGCAAAAAGTTGGATTTTTGTGCAACTGTCACACCGCAATCGCATGACGCAGTGCGACACGCAGTGCCGTACATGTTTAAAGATGGCAGTGATGCCGATCATGGACATTTAACCCCTCAGATGCCGTGGTCAATCCAAGCGCGCTGAAAACTGAAAGCGAAAGCATTTGGTTGTGCTACGGCTCCCCCCGTGCGGCGATCGGAGGAGCCGGAGCGTGTATGCAGCAGCCCGTGTCTTTATTAATAGTAAAGTAAGTAGTAAAATCATCATAGATTCCAATGCAAGTGCATTGGAATCTATAACAATAGCAATCAGATGATTGCATGTTATAGTTCCCTATGGGAAAAAAGGGTAAAAAAAAAAAAAAAAGTTAAAAAAATAATAATAAAAAAATAATAATAAAAAATTTAAATTGCCCCATCCTGTGGACCTCACAGGCTCTTACGGAAGGCAGCTACGATGCCTAAAGAAGGCATCGGGCTGCCTTCCCTTCTATCGGGTCCCCATCACAGCAGTACCCGATGGACAGCTCGCACCCGACAGTATACTGCATGTGCCGCGGTCAGCGCTGACCGCGGCAGTGCAAGGGTAAAGCGCCGGCATCAGTGTTTTCATCAGTGACTGCCGGACCCCTGCAGCCGATCGGGAAGGCGCAGCTCCTGCACCCGCCCGGGTCAGAGTGCCGTAGCTGTACGGCGCTGGGATTTCTTTCCGAGTTTCCCATGTACGGCGCTGGTATCCTACGGGTTAAATGAAGTATATACACAAATGTTTTTATTGTTTTTTTGTCAAAAACAAGTAATTCATTCCGCAATATCATTTCATCTTATTCTGTCACTTACTTTAGTCAAAACTGTGAGAAATCTGAAAATAATTTTTTTATATGTGTGACAGGAGAAAATGAATGATTTTCCTTTGCTTTTTCTCAACATTCGGTGTATGCATGACTGCACTTTAAGCCCCCCACTCCCAGATCTCCTGTCTATGCAGAAGATCCGGAACACTAAGCTTCACCCGCTCTGCTGTCTACCAGGTAAAAATGTTAGAGATCAGGGGGATATTAGCATCTTTGTTCTTTGCAAGATTTCTAGAAGACTGTTTCAGGAACATGCAGAAAATGGCAGAATGACAAATGTAAAATAATAATAATAATAATCAAAATGGCTGATTTGCTGTTTTTGGTTCCTTTACCTCCCAAGAAAATAAAATACCTCACATATCAGTACACTGCTGTATATACTGGCTAGGAACAGGTTATGGGAAGGGCTATGAATGGGGTATGGGGGCCCAATTTAGATTCTTGCTATTGAGCCCAATGACTTCTATGTACACCCCTTGGGACAAGGACTTACAATGTAAGACCTGGGCACAGAGAGTCTTGCCCTTTCAGGGACATTTATCCTCTCCTGTACATTGGCGTCAAGAAGTAAGCAAAGTTAGAACATGCTATGGTTGCAGAAAGTTTTGGACCTGCAGAGTTGAGCTACAATTATTAAGAGGTGTGTGCCTTTTAATAATTATGCACCTTTGAAAAGTGTCTAGAACACCAAAATTTGGGCAAAATGTTGGTGCAAAATATTGCTCCAAAGTAAACCAACCAAGTATTGTCTTAAGGAGAAATGTCTGACAAAGCTAGAAAAACGCACAAAATCTACCACACCGTGAGACACTGGGGTACCTTCGGAGCATCTTCTGCCCGCCTGGGGTAATTTTAAGTTGTCTAAATTTAAGACAGTAATAATAAATCTTCTCCATGATGCCAAGAGCTGCTCTGATGCTGACCGTAGGACGCTAGCTGGCACCAAGTAAAGCTTTCCCTAGAACTCATAACTGAGACTTTGCAAAGATACTATTATCGGAAAGTAGATGATAATAAGCTCAGGATCCCGCAGGTCTATATTTAACATGAGTGATTTACATTTATTGTTCTAGGTTTACCCTACGAAGAAAAGAAAATTCTCATTAAAATAATTCGGAGATCTCCAGTCTGCTTCAGTCGTCTCCAAATGTAGCGAGTAGCGACAAGCTGGTATTTGATATTTTCCCATAGCTATATGTCAAAGCTGGTGAAGGGAAAGCCTAGAAACGCAAACGAGAGTTACGCTGACAGCAGGCAACATTCCTGCTCATCTCACATGATCAAGCAAAAGCTTAAAGCAGCTTACGATGTGAACCACCTCCCACCAGAGGACCATTCCCGAGCCATAGTCCTGGAAAGGTGAACTTACTAACTTTTCCCTTTGAGAAGCTATCGACCCTTAATCCTCTATTTGCATTCACGAGCTTTCATTTCCAGTGATTAAAATGAGACGTTCCTGATATGCTGACTGCCCATTCCTTGTGACCGGATTGACATAACTTGTGAAAGGAATTGGAAGGGTGACACAGCGCCCAAGGAGCGACTTGGGAGTTGTTCGTCAGGCCAAAAAGAAAAAGGGAGGGGGCTGGAGGGGCAGTTGCTTACAAACACAAAAAACGTTTCCTTTAGGAACAGCCAGCAAGCATGAAAGGATTACCATTCCAATAGAACATTCCTGTGTCCTGGCTTGGCTCCACACCCCGGAAATAAAGTCTCATTTCCTGTGACACACTTTAAATTTCATTTATAAAAGCTAGGCATTCTCATCTGTCATGAGTAAAACCAGGACACATAGGAAGTCTGTTTATCCTGCGAATTGCATTCATTATAAGGGATGAGCAAAGTTTTTAAAAATTCTATTCAGACGCTTTGCCAAATTTTCCCAAAAATTCAATTCAATCCGAATTAATTTGTGATGAATCCTGTTACAGGGAGCCTGTAATCACTGATTGTGAAACAGTTATGTCCGTCAGTATGACCGGCAGATGACAGGCATCACTTTTAGAATCACTTGACACTTCACTTATTTGGCCAGTTATGGGTCAAAAACTGACCAAATAACTCAAGTCAATGTTAGCGTCAGGTATGAAGAACTGTGAAGTGGACCAAGATTCTACTATAGCGTAAAAGAGCGCACTCCTTTCACACCGTCGTCAGCTGATTCCACATAGATTTCTTCAGAACCTGGTGAACGCAAAATCAGTAGTATCAGACCACATATTCACCCCAATTACAGAATCAAGAATTACTGGACTTACTTATGTATAAAATAATGTGAACAGCCTAAACTCTGTAGTATTATAACACTTTTTAACCCCCAATTAGTGCAGCAAGGTGTAAAAGCATAGCTCCTATTATCCAAGCTTTACACTCTTCTATTGTCCCTGCTCTCTCCCTATAGTGTGGATAAAGTCTCCCTATTATATCCCTACACTATCTCTAAGCTGTCCCTGAACTCTTAAAAAGTAATATTTTACAAATTATGTCTTTCCTAATCACTGTCCCTAGCACTTGTCACATCTGTCCCTAGTGCCTGTAACATCTCTCCCTGCACTAAGTTCACTGGAAAATGTCGGAGATTGAGCAGGAGAAGGCTTTTTATAGGGCTATGACATCACAGGGGCTGGCTATCTGCTGATTGGCTAGCTGCACAGAATTATGGGTGCTCCTTCGTTCCCATGTTTCTAACTTCCTCTTTCAAACATCTGATTTGTTACCAGGAATCTCCAGGAAATTTGGATTACTAATGAATCAAATTTTTCCTAAAATTCGGATCAAATTCCACTTTGTCAACTTAAATTCTCTCAACGCTAATTATAATTAAAGCAAGTTCCAAAGTCAGGATGGGCATATCACCTACGCAGCTAGTTCTGCTGAACTGGCAGAGGGGGAAGGAGCCGCTACCTACAACTGATAGGCTTTAGCAGAAATACCTAACAATACATCTACTCGGCACAAAAAAAATCCACTGTAAATCCGATTGTAGATTTTCATCCAGTGGATCAGTGCAGTTATTGTGCCCTACACTGCAGGATGAAGGCTGGCCCTAACCTTTCGTCAATTTAAGAAGTTGTTTGTATTTAATAGTGAGACTCAGAGACTCAGAGATAGCTACTATACAGACTGCTTACCCTTATACAGCCTTGGAAAGATGGCATGTGTGTTTCATGGAGAGACTGAACTATAGGTTTTTGACCAGGCATTTGATCAGTCTTCAAATGCTTTCAGTTGTCTTGCGTTGTGACGGATCCGGCGGGCATATCCGGCGACGGAAGTGCACGCCGGATCCTCACAATGCAGATGTGAAAGGGGCCTTACAAAGCTAGAACCAGCCCTGTACCTCATGTTTATCCAGTGATCTCCACATTCATTGCTCCAATTGTTCTGCTAGATGTATATCAAGCTGGCAGCTAAAGTGGATGTGTCCTTTCTGTTGGAGCTCATGGAGGTGTCCTTTCTGCTACAGCTCTCTCCCTATCACAGCTCAGGAGGCAGTTGAAGGATGAAACTGAGCATGTGCGACCTTCTCAGTGAGCAGGACAAAGAAATAGGAAAAAAAAAACAGACAGCAGATGGCGCTATACAGATACATTTCATTGAATAACTCAGTGGCTATAGTAAATTTTTAAATACCATGCAATTACAAAAGTATTCAGATCCAGGAGCTGGTTTGAAAAGTTTAGAGTATTTTTCAATGCTTAAGAGCCCAGTGATTGACAGAATAAAACCGGCCACTGGACTCCAAAGCATAGAAAGAGCATGCTGAATACTCCCTACAGAGCTATATATCAATCTGCTAAGCTCCTTCTGCTCTATAATAATGCAGGCAAATCATGCACCTTGTTCAATGTAAGAGTACCCCCCCCCCCCAGTGATTTTGCAGGGGCTTACATAATAATGCCTACCTTACAAGCAGTTACAACATAGTCCTATATATGGTAAATAATACCAGGCATTGGGAACAATTATTATCACCCTTGTTTTCCCTGTAAGTCACCCAGTTTTGCAGTGATTTTGGTCTCGTCTATTTAAAACGAACCTTCGGTTCAAGAAAAAAAAAAATCACACTAACTGGGGAATGAACAAAACACCTGCTGCTCTCCTTTTCATCGTTGTAGCTGTAAGTCCACCAACTACCAGGATTCTCTTCTGTCATCCAAGATGGCTAGACCGTATCTAAGTGCTTCTTCTCTACTGTGCATCAGTAGCCAAACCATGTCCTACTTGTCCAGCTCTTGGATTGGACAGCGTTATTCACATGAGCATTGCTGGCCAATCCAAGGGCAGCAGGAAGTGTCTTGGACTACCGAATGCACAGTGTACCCTCAGGTCGCCTGAGAAGTGGTATGGCCAACTTGGATGGCAGAAGAGAAACCCAGGAACTGATGGATCTGCAGCTAAAAAGGAGGTTACCATCTAGGTGTCCTGTTTGTTCCTCACTTAGGCCTCATGCACACGACCGTAGTTTGATTCCGTGTCTGTTGAGCCGTTTTTCGTGCTTTTCTGCTGACCCATTGGTTTTCAATGGGTCTGTGGAAAACTCGTCAAATGCACCGTTTGTCCTCCGCGGCCGGGGTCCGTGATTACTGTCCGTCAAAAAAATATAACCTATCCTATTCTAGTCTGCGAAAAACGGTTCGAGGACCCATTCAAGTCAATGGGACCGTGAAAAAATACGGAGGCACATCCGACTGTCATCCGCGTCCGCAACCTTCATATATATATTCCATTATCCTGGGTGGAGATATTAAAATTACTTTTTTTTTTCCTTCCTTTTTTTCTGGCGGACCACGGAAACACAACGGAACCAAAAAGGACACGGATCATGGAACAACGGAACCCCATTTTGTGGACCGCTAAAAACAACTGTCGTGTGCATGAGGCCTTAATGTGATTTTTTCCCCCCTTGAAACGGAGGGTTGCTTTAATGGAACAGTTGCAAGAAATAGTCTCATAGGATTGCTTGCAGAAAAACTGCAATTGTTCATTACCTGGCAAATGTGCCAAAAAAACCTCAAAAAACTCTAAAAACGTGTCTTGTTGTCCAAAGCACCCAAACGTGGTGTGGTTTCCTCTTGTCCATTCCCTAGCTTTGGTCAAGGAGCAAAAAAGCAGTAAATGTGACAGTCCCCGCAGTGTGACAAATAAGAACAGGTTTAGGTCATCAGTCAGCTATTCGCTTCCCATCCGTGGAGGCTTCAGTGGTTCATCTGGATGCCTGTTGTTTTAATCCTTTTGCATCCCACCCATAGATGTCTGAGGGTTCACAAAGTGATCAGCTGTGACGACTTGCTGCCGCTAGACGTATTCATGTGCAGGAATGGGAGGGTCAGGGCTATTGACATACACCAGTATCCTGCTGCCTATTATTTCCTGTACGTTCTGGCATCCCCCCAAAAACCTAGTATGACAGGTGGATGAAGTTCACAAGGAAATAATGTCATGCACTAGTTTTCCAGGAAAGCCTCTGGCTATAATCACATATTGGAGGTGTAGAACTGACCAAGAATTTCTAATACAGGTGTTTAATCCCTACATGAGAAGGAATGGCTGGGACTACTTGGAGGCTTCTTGAAGCACTTCTAATCGAGTGTCTGCTGCAGTCCACAAGATTTCATACAACTTAATATGTTGCTTTGAAAAATAGCTGTAGATCGATGGTTAGAGTCCATCAGTAGTGCTAATAAAGGTCTTGGTGTAGCCCTTTCCTAAGACTAGGGCTACAGTCTGGCTTTTTGCAGAACTACTGGTTGGTTTTAACTGTTGAGTGGCAGCTGCAGTCCACAAGATCACATACAACCGGAAGTATCCCTTTGGCCTGCAGCTGTGACTTGATAGGTGCAATCAATCAGTAGCTTTACAAAAAGTCACACTGTAGTCCTAGCCCAAAGCTAAAATTATAGGAAAGGCAGTTATCTAGAAAGAGTCAGTAATAATCTTCGGATACATGCAGTGACTAAATTCATTTATTTTATGGAGGCTTCGAGAAATAATTCTATAGCAAGAGTTTATAGGAAGAGTTCCAGCAACTCTGAAAGTGGCATTGTAAAAGCCTTTTTATCCCATAAGGCTACATGCACACGACCGTTGCCTGCCTCCGCGTCCGCTCCTCCTTGAAATTTTGCGTCCGTCAAAAAAAACGGATGACGGACCGTTTTTGACGGATCCGATTTTATGGCAGATCCATTGTAAAATGCCTATCCTGTCACAAACGTGAAAAAATAGGACATGCACTATTTTTTTGACGGAATGAAAACACGGATCACGGATGCGGAACAAAAACGGTTGACCATCCGCATTTTTTGACGGACCCATTGAAATGAATGGGGAAGCATCCTATCCGTGAAAAAAAACGGAACGGACGCGGAAACAAACAACGGTCGTGTGCATGGGGCCTTAGGAAGATATATATCACTTCAGCCAATAGCTACAGAGAAGGAAGCCTGTGAGGTGCAACTTCAGCCAATAGGAGCAGAGGAGGAAGTCTGCGTGGTGCATCTCCAGCCAATCACAGAAGAACACAAAGTCTGTGAGGGGCAACTTCAGCCAATAGCTGCAGAGCAGGAAGTCTGTGAGGTGCAACTTCTGCCAATAGCTACAGAGCAGGAAGTCTGTGTGGTGCAACTTCTGCCATTTTCTGCAGATGAGGAAGTCTATGTGGTGCAACTTCTGCCAATAGCTACAGAGCAGGAAGTCTGTGAGGTGCAACTTCAGCCAATAGAAGCAGAGGAGAAAGTCTGTGAGGTGCAACTTCAGCCAATAGCTGCAGAGCAGGAAGTCTGTGAGGTGCAACTTCAGCCAATAGCTGCAGAGCAGGAAGTCTGCGTGGTGCATCTCCAGCCAATCACAGAAGAACAGGAAGTCTGTGAGGTGCAACTTTAGCCAATCGCTGCAGAGCAGGAAGTCTGTGAGGTGCAACTTGAGCCAATAGAAGCAGAGGAGGAAGTCTGCGTGGGGCATCTCTAGCCAATCACAGAAGAGCAGGAAGTCTATGAGGTGCAACTTCAGCCAATAGCTGCAGAGCAGCAAGCCTGTAAGGTGCAACTTCAGCCAATAGAAGCAGAGGAGGAAGTTTGCCTGGTGCATCTCCAGCCAATCACAGAAGAGCAGGAAATCTATGAGGTGCAACTTCAGCCAATAGCTGCAGAGGAGGATGTCTGTGTTGTGCAACTTCAGCCAATAGCTGCAGAGGAGGATGTCTGTGTTGTGCAACTTCAGCCAGTTGCTGCAGAGCGAGAAGTCTGTGAGGTGCAACTTCAGCCAGTTTCTGCAGGTCAGGAAGTCTGTGAGGTGCAACTTCAGCCAGTTCCTGCAGGTCAGGAAGTCTATGTGGTGCAACTTCAGCCATTTTCTGCAGATGAGGAAGTCTATGTGGTGCAAGTTCTGCCATTAGCTGCAGAGCAGGAAGTCTGTGTGGTGCACCATAAGCCAATAGCAGCAGAGCAGGAAGTCTGCCTGGTGCAACTTCAGCCAATAACAGCAGAGCAGGAAGTCTATGTGGTGCAAGTTCTGCCATTAGCTGCAGAGAAGGAAGTCTGTGTGGTGCAAGTTCTGCCATTAGCTGCAGAGAAGGAAGTCTGTGTGGTGCAAGTTCTGCCATTAGCTGCAGAGAAGGAAGTCTGTGTGGTGCAAGTTCTGCCATTAGCTGCAGAGAAGGAAGTCTGTGTGGTGCAAGTTCTGCCATTAGCTGCAAAGAAGGAAGTCTGTGTGGTGCAAGTTCTGCCATTAGCTGCAGAGAAGGAAGTCTGTGTAGTGCAAGTTCTGCCAATAGCTGCAGAGCAGGAAGTCTGTGTAGTGCAAGTTCTGCCAATAGCTGCAAAGAAGGAAGTCTGTGTAGTGCAAGTTCTGCCAATAGCTGCAGAGCAGGAAGTCTGTGTAGTGCAAGTTCTGCCATTAGCTGCAAAGAAGGAAGTCTGTGTGGTGCACAATAAGCCAATAGCAGCAGAGCAGGAAGTCTACATGGTGCAAGTTCTGCCAATAGCTGCAGAGCAGGAAGTCTGTGTGGTGCACAATAAGCCAATAGCAGCAGAGCAGGAAGTCTGCCTGGTGCAGCTTCAGCCAATAGCTGCAGAGTAGGAAACCTGTGTGGTGAAAATTCCAGTACTGATGTCAGAGAGGGGGCCATGATTTTGACGTCTTCTGCTGCACAACCCTGCAACATATGCAGCACCCCAGTACAGGGGATATCTGCAAATGTTTGGTTTGCAATGTTATTTTATGTTTGTACTGTGCACCAGGTGGTGAGGTACAGCACGCATCAACAATATCGCATACCAAAGGTGCTATTACCTGCCACCTACCAGCTACCTGCCAGCCACCATACCTCAGCATCCGGGAATAGAAATTGCACTGTGTGCAAACTACTGCTGGATGTACTACAACTTAGTAAAGATAAAGAGAGACTTTTATTCTTCTACTTCTGGCCTGATTCCTTAAACCATCTTTCCACTGCACCGATCCCCAGGGAGCAACGGCTTTCATCATGGTTATGACCCATTCTCTGCATTGGCTCCTTAGGGGCTCACTACACATATACAAGTAGTTATTACCTGGGAATGAGGTCAAGGACATATAGCATGCAGAGCACCTTGGAAACTTGAGTAAAAAAAGGAACGACCCTGGTAGATGACATACAGCATGAGTAAGGATTTTAAATCCAGGATCCGAAACGCGTCAACGCTGTGTATGTACAGTGTACTGTGTTTTTAGATTTTACCACTGAGAAGATGAAGGTCATCATTTTATTGGGAGCTGGATTCATCATATTTTTTCAAGTGCGATACTCATGTCTGTAAGGGTACTTTCACATTAGCGTTAGTGTGATCTGGCAGGCAGTTGTCGGAGCTGCCAGCCGGATCCGCTGTTCGGTGTGACAACTGACAGCATTTGTAGACGGATCCGAGTGCGGATCAGTCTACAAATGCATTGCAAGAACGGATCCGTCTCTCCGCTTGTCATGCAGATGGACGGATCCGTCTTGCAGTCTTTTTCACAGATCCGTCCTTCAGTTATTTCTCAATGCCGGATCCGCCACTAATGCAAGTCAATGTAAATTAATGCCGGATCCGGCATTCCGGCGACTGATCAGGCATTTTGGACGGACATAATACCGCAGCATGCTGCCGTATTACGTCCGCCCAAAACGCCTGAAAGTGACTGAACGGAAGGCATACTGATGCAAACTGAACGGATTTCTATCCATTCAGAATGCAAGGGGATATGCCTGATGATATGCCAGTTCTTTTCCGGCATAGAGCCCTTTTGATGGAACTCTATGCCGGAAAAGAATAACGCAAGTGTGAAAGTACCCTAAGTACCCTAAAGCGCAGAGCAATATGTCAGCAATGTATAAATGTTATAATAATTTATATATTCATCTATTGTTTTGCATCTTTTTTCCCAGCGTCCATACCCAATTTCCATCAGTTTTAGATCATCGTTTTGTAGACACACGGCGGCTACAATATTCCTTTACAGAAAAACAGCTTCTGCTTAAGTGTTGGATCCTTATGAATCACAATAGCTGGGAACGACACTGGCAGGGACCTCAGGAAGGGTGAGCCAGACTATTGTGAACAGTCTATCCACTCCCACCACAATTCTCCGAACTCTAAGGGGCCACTTGGTGTTCAGAATACCCGTTCTGCATCAGGAAGACATTCCCAGCTAAACAGCAGCACGACAAGAGCGTTACGCTTCTACTCTCATTTAGTAGCATGATAAACTGAAGGCTCAACATGATGGGGCAGATTCACTAATCCTGAAGACCTGCACCCTATTTATCACAGAGGCTCCAGCTGGATGATACATCTGGTGCAGGGAGAGACACCTCTGTTTAAGGCCTCTTTCACACGGGCGTCATGTTTGATGCCCGGATAAGAGGGGGGTGCGTTGCGGGACTATGCGCGATTTTCCCGCGCCGGTGCAAACGTTTGTAATGCGTTTTGCACACGCGTGAGAAAAATCGTCATGTTTGGTACCCAGACCCGAAGCCGGACTTCATCACTGAAGTCCGGTTTCGGGTAGAGTATTTTGGAGAATTTATTATTTTCCCTTATAACATGGTTATAAGGGAAAATAATAGCATTCTTAATAAAGAATGCATTGTAAAATGAAGTGGAAGGGGTTAAAAATAATAAAAGTTAACTCACCTTAGCCACTTAGCGTAGTTGCGATCTGTCCTTTCTTTCCCTGCAGCATCTAAGATCTAAAGGACCTGTGATGACGTCACATCACATGGTCCAATCACATGGTCCATCTTACCATGGTGATGGACCATGTGATTGGACCATGTGATGTCATCACAGGTCCTTTAGTTCTAGCTGATGCTGGGAAAGAAAGGACAGATCGCAACTACGAGATCAAGTGGCTAAGGTAAGTTAACTTTTATTATTTTTAACCCCTTCCACTTCATTTTACTATGCATTCTTTATTAAGAATGCTATTATTTTCCCTTATAACCATGTTATAAGGGAAAATAATAAAGATCGGGTCCCGTTGCTAAGCAACCATGCAGGAAAATCGCAACGCATCCGCACTTGCTTGCGGATGCTTGCGATTTTCCCGCAGCCCCATTCACTTCTATGGGGCCTGCGTTGCGTGAAAAACGCACAATATAGAGCATGCTGCGATTTTCACGCAACGCAGAAGTGATGCATGAAAATCACCGCTCATGTACACAGACCCATAGAAATGAATGGGTCCGGATTCAGTGCGGGTGCAGTGCGTCCTCACGCATTGCACCTGCGCGGAAAACTCGCCCGTGTGAAAGGGGCCTAAGGCTATTTTCACACTTGCGTTGTTGAGGATCTCAATACCGGTAAAAAACGTTTCCGTTCAGTGCTCATGCATTCTGAATGGAAAGCGATCTGTTCAGGATGCATCAGGATGTCTTCCCTTCCGACAGCATTCTGTTTTGTGACCAGATATAAAACCGATGCAAGCTGCGGTTTTGTGTCTGGTCATAAAAACTGAAAAAAACGGATCTGTCACTGAAAACAATGTAAGTCAATGGTGACAGATCCATTTTTTTAAAGCCTAAGGCCCCTTTCACATGAACGAGTTTTCAGTGCGTGACGTGAACTCATAGCACCCGCACTGAATCCGGACCCATTCATTTCAATGGGTCTGTGTACACGAGCGTTGTTTTTCATGCCTCAGTTCTGCGTTGAGTGAAAATTGCAGCAAGTGCGGATGCAATGCATTTTTCACTGATGGTTGCTAGGAGATGTTGTTTGTAAACCTTTTGTTTTTTATTACGTGTGTGATAAACGCATTGCACCCTCGTGGAAAAAACTGAACAGCTGAACGCAATCGCAGACAAAACTGACTTATTTTGCAAAATTGCGTGTTTTTAACTGAATGCATCCGGTACGCATTCGGACCGAATCTGTCACGCCCATGTGAAAGGGGCCTAAAAAAATGGATCCATCATCCGTTTACCTCCAATGTAATTAATGACAGATCAGTTTTTTTTCCGTTTCGATTTCACACAACCGCATCCTAATGGAACGGATGTATCCTGATGTGCAAAAGCAAAACTGATCCGTTTAATTCCGGTATTGAGATCCTCTGCCGGATCTTAATACTGGAATTAACAACCCAAGTGTGAAAATAGACAAATTTTATTCCAGTTTGCTAAATATTTTTATGCCAGAATTGCTTCACAACTAGTGTTGAGCAAATCGAAGTACACAAAGTGGATCCGAATTTCAGGGAAAATTGGATTCGCCGCAAAGCCGAATTTCCTCATGCCTCGTGGTAACAAATTGATTTTCCCTGAACGGTGGTAAAAAATTAAAAAAATCATACTTACCTCATCCGTTTGGGCACAAAGAGCCAACTGCTAATTGAAGATTTTGCGCAAAATCCGGTGAGCGGTGACGTATGACTTCGCCACACTGGCCAAAGTGATGATGTCATCATGGGCCGCACAAAATTTCGCACTAGATCTTCATTCAAGATGACGGAGGTTGGCTCTTCGCGATCAAATGGATGAGGTAAGTATGATTTTATAATTTGTTTTATTTTTTATTTATTTTACACTGTTATTGTTGTCAGATGCCACGATAAGCTATGAACGCGCAATCTGAAGGGTACAATGATGGGGGCGGCGCAATCGCTGTTCCCTGTCATTGCACCCACTACTTACAAAGAATTATGCTTTGTGACAAAGTAATTTGTCACAAAGTGAATTTTTTCTGTAAAATTCAGCGAAGCAGCCAAATGGGATTTTTCAATACTTCGCTCATCTCCATTCACAACAATGTCTCTTCCTAGGCAACGCCCTTCCCCACTAAGCCACACCCATTTCCCATTACAACACACCCCCTTGGCAAGCTAGACACTGTGGGGAATATTTATCAAGACCAACGTATCAAGACTTGCTTAGCAGATTGTACGCCGGTCTTGATGACGCCTCTCGTGCATTTGGCGCATCATCCTGCCTAGCCGTGCAACAGCCTCCTAATAGATTTAAGTCTTTTGTCGTAGCAGAAAACTGGCAATAAAAAAGATAAATGTGGCACTGCCAGGACCCTGCCTGAAGGGTAATTAGGGGGAAATGCTGCACATTTTGCTGTTTAAATAGCGCATCATAAAATGTCCCCATCTTGGTGGGTGATTGATTGCATATCGTTAATATATGCAATCAATGTCCGATACGTGCGAGTCCAACCTCTGGAATGGGACCCGTGAAGTGAATAAAGAGCAGCTGCGCATGCGCAGCCACCCTCCATTCCTGGGTATGGCTCAGTTATTTCTGGCAGTCCCAAATTGGTGAAGGGAGAGTTGGCAGTACATGCCCAGTTCACTCTCCATCCACTGCTATGGGAGTTCCGAAAATAGCCACGTTCAGCTATGAATGGAGAGCACGCTGCACATATGCGGTGTACTCTTCTTCATTTTGGGGACCTTGTTATTTATATAGGAGCGGGTCCTAGAGGTGAGACCCAAACCTATGTGACATTTATGGCATATCCTAGCCGTCCATTAGTTCAGCAGCCACCAGTGATGGAACTGAGAGCACATTCACAGGAACAGATTTTTGTGTGTTTTTTTTTTATTATTTCCGGCCCATATGCAGAACCATTAACTTCAATGGGAAATGGAAATGACTCTGTGTGCGTTCCGTGTCTGTATGTCTGTTCCTCAAAAAATTAGAACATGTACTATCGTGGTCCACATGACGGACAAGGATAGGACTGTTCGATTAGGGGCCGGCCCTTCCGTTCCGCAAATTGTGGAATGCGGGCCGAACGGTATCTGTGTTTTGCGGATCCAAAAATTGCGGTCTTGTCCATGTGTCCTAACACAATGGGGAATTAGCTCCGTCCACTGTATAGCAGCCGTACTGTGTTGCTGCAGCTGAGTTCTTAGTCGTGTTTAGGTGAAGTGGACCTGAAAAATTATTCCAGCGCCAAGGCCTGGGATTTTTCAGTCGCCACTATAAGTTGGACTAGAGTTGTAGCTTGACTGTTCCCCGAATTTGAGATCCGTATGTCTGATTTTCTGGTAGGGGACCCTTGGCTAGACTGACAGCTTTCTACTGAGTCCAGCAATAAGCTCGGCATGGATCTCCTGTGCAGTGGAGAACACCAGGCTCCTGCTCTAATGACCCAGACCAGCAGAAGAGCCAATCTGGGCCGTTTAACCCTATAGAAGTGATGAAAAGATTACCTATTAAGGTCACCTTGTGGGATTAGTAAATAGTTAAAAACAAATGAAAAAAATATAATAATAAAAAAAAATATTCCAGTGGGAAAAATTGGTAAAATAAAATCTCACAAAATCACATATTTGTGACCCACGCTACACAATTATTATGTAGTTTATCAAGTCTGGCCATAAGTGATGTTTTTTTGCTTATTCATTCCAAACATATAAAACAGAATAAAAAGCAATCAAAAAGTGTTATGTTCCCCAAAATGATTCCGATGGAAAGTACATGTTGTCCTGCAAAAATCAGGCCCCTACACAGCTCCATAGAAAAAAAAAAAAAAAAGATATGGGATGCGGTGATACAAATTTTCTTCTTTTTTTTATTGTGCACGAGCGAGTATTCCGCACGGGTGCAGTGCTTGATGCGAACGCATTGCACCCACACGGAATCCGGGCCCATTTGTTTCAATGGGTCTGTGTACATGAGCGTTGGTTTTCATGCATCACGTGTGCGTTGCGTGAAAATCGCAGCATGTTCTATATTCCGTGATTTTCACGCAACGCTGGCCCCACAGATGTTTGCTAAGAGATGTTGTTAGTAAACATTCAGTTTTTTATCATGCGTGTGTAAAACGCATTAAATCGCGCGATAAAAACTTAACAACTGAACGCAATCGCAAACAAAACTGAATGTACTTGCTTGCGAAATCGCGCAGTTTTCACTAAACGCATCTGCAATGCATCCAAACCTAATCCGCTCAAGCTCGTCTGCCTTAGAATAATGATGAAAAAATGAAAAAAATTGCTTGGTCACTAACGCCCAAAATGCATGCAGGGGGAAGCGGTTAAAGACCACACATGACCTTACCCTGCCCGATCAATCTAGGCTCTATATAGATCACCAGTACAGTTAGGCTGGCTTCTCTTATTGTGGAAGCAGAATGTAGCGCGTCGTGAGGCAAAACTGCGCGTGGTTTACAATGAATTGCCATGGTTTTTATGTTCATCACATGTACTTGTCGTAAAATCCTGGCCTCAAAACCCACCTTGTGATAAATGAGAAGGCGTAGATATGTGCTATAATTTATGCCACCCCCTCAAAAAGTGTAATAGAATAAAAAATAAAGCAATAAATTAGCCAAATTTTGTGCAAAATGCCATTTGTGCAAAAAATGCCAGAGTGATGGGGGTGCGACTCCAGGCACCTCCTCCTATCAGCTGTTTGTAAGGGCTGGAGCTCTTGGACAGGTTCTCCAGCCTCACCATAGCTCACCAAGCACAGTGCCGTATAGTGGATGTGCTTGGCATTACAACTCAGGACTGTTCACTAGAATTGGACTGAACTGTACGTAGGCAGTGTGAGCCATGACCGTGATGTCACTGACCTCTGGCTGCAGCGTCTCAATCGGCTGATCAGTCGGGGTGTTGGGAGTCAGATATTGATGATCTGTCCCGAGAATAATTCATTAATATTGTACTCCTGGGAAATATGTTTAAAGGGAATCTGTCACCAAATATATCAGCAATAATTCACCTGACAAGCGCACATCTTGCTTGCAATGTAATGCTGTTGGTCCCATCTGCCAGCCATCTCCAACCTCGAACGGCGCATGCTCTGAAAGCGCACCTGCTAGACTTCATGGCCAGGCATAAATATGTTTTAACTGACCGGCCTGTCAGTCAAGTAGTGGGGGCGCAGCATAGAAGACAAGGAGTGGAGCCTCTGGTGGCAACAAGGTGCAATGGCGCTGCCCTCTTTGCACCAAGGTGCTAGTTTACATATTATAAAACAATTAGTACCTATTAACAGGTGGGACAAAAAAGCGTAGGCACCTAGTCCCGCTAGACACAACACCAAAAAAAGGCCAAAAAAGTAGACATAATAATACATCTTTATTAGTAATTAGTTAATATAAAACATGTATAAAGTATAAAATATAAGGTATAAAAGGTGGAGTACACTACATACTGGGCCATAAACAACCCATATGAGGGGCGGAGACAGCACAACTAATCAAAAAAAGGGCGAGAGCCAATTATAAATTATAATCACCTATGACTGAATTAGTAAAGATAGCAATACAAATATAAAGTGCACAGTGCTTAAATCATAATAAAGGGTAAACTAATACATATATCATGCAACAATTAGCCAAGCCGCTTACATAAAGTATCCAAGTGCCACCGCTCTACAAACCCAACGTACGGTTCGCTCTTATTGCTTCATCAGGGGAACATGAAGATTAAATGCAAACTCCCTCCTATATATACCCAAAATACCGCCCAAAAGAATTATTAAAATTACCTACACCTGAGAAGAGGACGTCCGTACTCCAAAGGAATCCCGTCATTGGGCCATGTGACCGGCACATATGATCGCATAATAAAACGTCAGACCAGCGCCTCCCTGCGCCAGAAGTAACCGGTCATCACTGCGCACGATAAACATGTGCCGTTGCATGGCAAGGACGCATTGCAAGGATGTAAGACCTGCGACTCGCTCTCCCGATCATGTGACCACACCATGTAACGTGATTGGAAGGCCGGATAAACATATAAACAAAACGCCGATAGTGGAATGCACAGTAGTTAATATAATGCAAAAAAATAATATATATCGCGTCGACCATATCGTGGGATAACCATGTATTGTATAAAGAAAAGAAAGTAAGGTGAAATAAAATTGTGAAGAAAAGTGCAAGGTGAAAGAGTAAAAGTGAAGATGAAAGAATAAATACTTGGAAATACCACCAACATAGTGACATGACACAAACAATATAATAGTGATGAATATTTAATATAAATGATTATGTTAATTTCATAGTGCAAACCATAACATATATAAAAGGGAATAAAAAATTCACATTATAAAAAGTATAATATAGCCAATAATGTGTAATAAATAAAATAATTATGTGCAAATTCATCAAACAACAATTCATTAAAATCTTCAAAGTGTAAAGTCCATAATAAAATCCCAAGTCGACATGATAGAAATACAAAGTTCTGGCAAGCACACTAAAGGCGATTCATAGCCAAATCCAACAGCCATCCGACCACTTGTTTAGATATGTTCTACATAAAAAAGGGGGAACAACGCAGTTAACAACTTCTCAGAATAACACCTGCCAATAAATTAAAAACAAACAGGGAGTTACATAATACCCAATACATACTCAAACCTGAGCAGAAGACTAAGGACAAGTATATAGGAATCAATCACATGGAGCAGAACCAGGTCAATTAGACAAAGGGGGTGAAGCTAAGGTTCCTATTTAGGCCAAGAGGAGCCACAGTATCAAGGGTAAAGATCCATTTCGTCTCTCGTTGGGCAAGAAGGCGTTTCCAGTCCCCACCATGAGCACTTATATGGACCCTATCAATACCCCTTACAAGTAAGAGTGAACCATTGCGTCCGTGATATTGTTTAAAGTGTCGAGGGATGGTTTTCAACAAAGTAAGATCCTCCTCCTCCTTAGCCACCTCGATACTTAAAACATGTTCTCGTACCCTTTTTTTCATTTCCCTCGAAGTGAGACCCACATAGGATAATCCACAAGGACAACTCGCCATGTAGACCGCACCTACAGTAGTACATGTAATTGATTGAGTAATCTCATATTGCTTGTCACCATTGGAATTGGTAAATGTGAGAATCTTCATCACATTGGGGCATGCCACACAATTTCTGCAGGGCCGACTGCCCCATCTTGGACCTTTAGACCCAAACGCTCTTTCAGGTTTTAGGCCAGCATAATGACTTCTGACCAGTAAGTCCTTGAGATTCTTATTCTTCCTAAAAGTGATCATGGGTCTCATAGGAAGGTAGAGAGATGTATCCATTAGGAGAACATTCCAATACTTGTTAAGGGCTTCCCTAACCCCTTGATGTCCATGAGAAAAAGTAGTGATAAATCTCACCAGATTTATCTCCTCCTTCATGGCTTTTCTACTTGGTCCATAGATAAGCTGCTCACGTTTAGTGTCCTTAGCTCTCTGAAAGCCCGCCTGATAGAATACTGACCATAGCCCCTGGCTCTAAATCTACCAGCTAACTCATTGGCACGCCTCTGGAAGTCCTCCTCCTTAGAGCAAATTTTACAAATGCAGATAAATTGACCAATGGGTATCCCAGAGATCAATTTCTTGGGATAAGCGGAATCTGCCATTATTAGACTATTAACAGAGGTCTTTTTGCGAAATAGATCCATCTGTATATAACCCGTTTGGTCAACATTGAGTAAAAGATCCAAAAAATCCATACCTGTTCAACCTGCTCTATAGGTTAATCGAATGTTCAGATTATTGGTGTTCAAGATGTCCATAAATGTCGTCAATTCAGAATTGGATCCCTGCCAGACAAACAAGACATCATCAATGTAGCGGTACCATGATTGTACCCGTTCACTAAATCTGACAGGGTCCGTAAAGAAGATCCTCCTCTCCCACAGCCTCAGCAACAAATTAGCACATGAGAGCGCACAGGCCGCCCCCATAGCTGTCCCCTGGAGCTGTAGGTAGAAGGTCTCCTTGAATATGAAGAAATTATGATGAAGAACAAATTCCAACAATTCCAGGACCAAATTGCCAAGCTCACCTGCCCATTGTGAAGCTGAGATGAAAAATCTGATGGCTTCCAAACTGTCCTAATGACGAATGGATGTGTACAATGATTTTACATCACAGGTCACAAGAGTCATATTCTCCTCAAGATGTATTCCATCAATCTTACTCAGAACATCCCCAGTGTCCTTGAGGTATGAGAGGAGGCTATGAACCATAGGACTCAAGATGTAATCGATAAATTTACAAATAGGACTACACATCCCATTAGTACCAGCAACAATTGGGCGACCTGGAGGTACTTTATTTTTTTTTTACCTTAGGCAGTAGGTAAAAAGTTGGTATTGTAGGGTTCTTCTCAAAATACACATCATTTATTTTTCAGTAATGAGGCCGGAATTAGCGGCCTTCTGTAGAATAGACTGCAAAGTAACTCCAAACAACATCGTTACCCCCCTTATCAGAGGATTTAATTACAACCCCCTCTAATTTCTTCAATTGTGTCAGGGCCTGGCGTTGTTCTCGTGTAAGATTCTCAATACAAGCCTTGCGAGGAATCTTCTTCAACTCCTCCGTTACCAATTTCACAAATAACTCAATATTGGGAAAGGTAGAGATGGGGGGAGAAAGCGTTTGGATTTAGGGAATAGATGCTGTGGTAACTTACTATCCCCCTTCTTTTGTTCATCCAGTAACCCCTCCAAAATAGATAAAGCATCCAGCTCTGCCGGTGTACTCAAAGATGGATCCGTCCTTTTATGATAAAACTTCTTGAACATCAATTGGCGGGCAAACAGGTGGACATCTTTCACAGCTGTAAATAAATCAAAATGAGACTCGGGAATGAAGGTTAGGCCCAAGATCTCCATTTGGGCCCCTTTTAGAATACAGCTAGACAAATTAATTACCTGAAGATCTCGATTATAGGTCCGTGGTCGTTTATTAGGACCTTTGCCATGATCATTCCTGGTTCTCCAGTTGTGAATAGGATACATTCGACGCTCCAAGACTGAGCCATTGGGTTCAGTACCAGTTGAAGACTGTGATGACACCGATGATGTCCGATTGCGGATTTTGGGGCCAACCCTGTCATCTGTACATCTGACCGACTTCCATATCATGTCTGTCTCTTTCATACTTCTTTTGTTTACGTTCACCAATAACCTTCGCCTTATACTTTATACCTGTTTTATATTAACTAATAACTAATAAAGATTTATTATTATGTCTACTTTTTTGGCCTTTTTTTGGTGTTGTATATTATAAAACAAGTGTTTTGTCAACATGGTCACCTATGGAGATGTGTCCAACAGTGGTACAAGAGCATGTCAGCTGGATTAATGGTGATGAACGTGGTGACAGATTCCCTTTGCTGTAACTTCATTTACAATTTCTGCTATTGTTGTAGTGCTAATGCCTCTTGTTTTGTTAGTGAATTTATTATTGTAATCTATCTATCTACCCATGCAACTGTACTAGTGCATCTCAATAAATTAGAATATTATGAATCTTATAATATATGAGTTTCACCATTTGAATTCAATTCAAATGGTGAAACTCATATATTATAAGATTCATTACACACCGAGTGATCAATTTCAAGCATTTATTTCTTTACAGCTAATGAAAACCCAAAAGTCAGTATCTCAGAATATTAGAATATTATGAAAAAGTTCAATATTCTAGACTCATGGTATCATACTCTAATCAGATAATCAACACAAAACACCTACAACCATTTCCAAAACCTTTCAATGATCTCTCAGAGCGATCTCTCAGAGTGATTCAGTAGGCAACACAGTCATGGGGAAGACTGCTGACTTGACAGTTGTCCAGAAGACAGTCATTTACACCCACCACATGGATGGTAAGCCACAAACGGTCATTGCTAAAGAAATTGGCTGTTCACAGAGTCCTATAGCCAAGCATATTAATAGAAAGTTGAGTAGAAGGAAGACGTGGTAGAAAAAGGTTCACAAGCAGCAGGGATAACAGCAGCCTTGAAAGGATTGTCAAGAAAAGGCCATTCAGGAATTTGGGGAAGCTTCACAAGGAGTTGCCTGCAGCTGTAGTCAGCGTTTCAGGAGCCACCACACACAGACATATCCAGGACCTGGGCTATAACTGTTGCATTCCATGTCACGCCACTCATAACCCAGAGATAATGTCAGAAGCATCTTACCTGGACTAAGGAGAAAAGGACTGGACTGTTGCTCAGTGGTCCGACGTCCTGTTTTCAGATTAAAGTAAATAAAAGTAAAAGTTAATTTGGAAATCAAGGTCCCAGAGTCTGGAGGAAGAGTGAAGAGGCTCACAATCCAAGTTGCTTGAGGTCCAGTGTGACCTTTCCGCAGTCAGAGATGGTTTGAGGGGCCATATCATCTGCTGGTGTTGGTCCACTATGTCATATCTAGTCCAAAGTCAGCACAGCCATCTACCAGGAAATTTTAGAGCACTTCATGCTTTCCTCTGCTGACATGTTTTATGGAGATGCTGATTTCATTTTCCAGCAGGACCCACACTGCCAAAAGTACCAATACCTGGTCTAATAACCACAGTATAATTGTTCTTGAATGGTCAGCAAACTCATCTGACCTAAACCCCATAGAGAATCTATAAGGTATTGTCAAAAGGAAGATGAGAGACATCAGACCCAACAATGCAGATGAGCTGAAGGCTGAGATAAAAGCCACCTGGGCTTCCATAACACCTCAGCAATGCCCCAGGCTGGTCGCCTCCATGCCACAGACTGATCGCCTCCATGGCACATCACATTGATGCAATAATTCATACTAAATAAGCCCCAACCAAGTACTGAGTGCATATACTGGACAGATTTTTCAGTAGGCCAACATTTCTGTATTAAAAATAATTTTAATTGGTCTCAAATAATATTGTAATTTTCTGAGATCCTGACTTCTGGGTTCTCGTTAGCTGTAAGCCATAATCATCATCAGTAAAAGAAATAAACAATTGAAATAGATCTCTCTGTGTGTAGTGAAGCTATAGAACCGTCAATCTAGAGGCTGTTGAGCTTTACTTTTTTAATTGAATAACTGAAATAAATTAACTTTTTGATGATATTCTAATTTATTGAGATGCGCTAATATATTGGTTAAAACAGGCTGTCTATATTAACCTGCGAAAAGCAGCCACCTAAATAACTGGCATTCCTGGCTTAGCCAGCTGGATGAAGATCTGGGCAGGCCAAGAATGAATGTACTTGAAGAGGTTAAACTCACAACCAAGTAGCAACCGCAATAAACATAACGCAAATAACATGAAATTCCATTCCCCCTCCAACGTCACTGTGACCAGCATCCATCAGCCAGACCAGGCTTTAGACTGCACTAGGAAATCTTAGTCAACAGCTGTAGTACCCAGTCCCACAAAACACCTAAAGCGTACACTACTAAAGCCCAGCGCTGCTCCGGCAAGGCTACAGCTCGGAATCCCTTTTTCTTTAATCCACCTGTTCAATTATTTATCATGCTATGTGTTTCCTGTGAATTGTCACTCATGCGCGGGCTTTATGTTGTAAGGGGACACCCTAATATTTTTAATGACCTTAAGCAAAGTGATTGACATTGGATAGCCGTGTCAGGTGTTCCTAATGACGCAATATGTTCTCCCAGCAGCAGGAAAGCTTCCTGTCGTGATTAAGTTGGAGCTATGAATGTAACAAAATGTGTTGTCAACTTTCCTCTGATGCAAGACATTTTATTATAGTGTCTGGTAACAGAGCAGTGTAGCAACGCAAACAGTGGCTTTAAATACACCGCTATCCTCCGCTCTCCCCCCATCCAGGCTTCTACATGTATAGCAAGTCCTATTTTAAAACACTGGCCGGGGAGATAGTTGTTATCCATCCACGGATGTGGCCTCAGACCTCTAGATGTATCCAGAATGCTTCTGTCTAGATCCTTACAAAAGATTCCAGATCTGTAGGTAGAACTGTTGATTTCGGTGAGATTATTTATGGGGTGTACAGTCTGGGGCTGAATCGGTGCAGTGTAGTTGAAAGTGTTGAGGTTTATGGGACAGCCCAGGAATAGGGTGTGGTGGAGGATGTTGCGTTGTGGTCCAGCCCAAGGACTAGGGTGAGGTGCAGGATGTTGTGGTGAATGTCCAAGCCCCAGGAATAGGGTGTGGTGTGGTGCAGGATGTTGTGGTTGATGGGAGAGACCCAGGAGTAAGGTGTGATACAGGAAGTTGTGGTTGATGGGCCTGCTCGAGCAGTAATGTGTGTTGCAGGGTATTGCAGTTGATTGGCCAACCCTAGGGGCAGACTGTGTTGAAGAATGTTTCGGTTGCCAGCCAAAGAATTAGGGTGAGGTGCAAGATGTTGCTGTTCATGGGCTAGCCCCAGGATTAGGATGAGGTGTGGTGTAGCCTGTTGTCAGGGGAGCACCCAGGAATTTTGTCTAGGCGTGGTCTGAAAAAAAAAATTGCTGGCCCCGCCCATTGTTATAAGCCCATCCTACATATAATAATCCCCTCCCAAAAAAACAATGCACAGCTGAAATTATATTGTTGAGGTTGAGGGTAAGAGTCTTACCCTCATCCTGCATAGACGCACTGTACTCAATACTCAGGGGCTAACATAATGCTCCTGTACTCACACTGTCCCCCACGTAGCTCAGTGGCAGGAGCTGTTGAAGTTTCACATCCTCCCTCCTAGTCCTGAAGGCATCAAAAGAGGAGTGGAGTAGGAGGAAGGTGTGTAGGTCCGGGTGGGGGCCTGGCTCTACACATCTTACATAGAGGTTAGGGCCTGTCCTGGCTTCACTGCCTCCTTCACATTATACAATAGACAACAGCAGGCTACAGCCAGGAAGCTTCTCCGCTCTCCTCCCTCCACAGATCCTGCTCAAGGCCTGTGATTTCCCCCACCATCTGCCACCCGTCATCTCCCAGCTCTGAATCCTACTTCTACAAATGGCAGGGGGAGCAGCCGTAGCATCTCCTCTCCTATATAGCGCCACATGCCTCCTACATCCAGTGATGTCACCTTTGATGTAGATGTTCTCTTTCCTCCTCTTCTCCATTCAGAACAGACCGCCATGACGATTTTTCAGCCGTCTCTAGTCTCTGCAGAGATTGACAAACGGACATTAGTTTCCCACTTTTCCATCAAAATGTACCAGTAAAAAATCCCCCTGCTTAGTGCTACCAGATGCCCCCAAAATGTGCCACTAAAAATTCCCCTTCTTAATGCCACAAGATGCCCCTATAGTTCTCTCTCCCCTATAGTGCCCCCATAATGTGCCAGTTAAAAATGCCTCTTCTTAATGCCACCAGATGCCCCATAGTTCTGCTCTCCCCTATAGTGTCTCCCATGTGCCAGTTAAAAAAAATGCCTACTTAGTGCCCCCTATAATGTGCCAGTACAAAATAGATCCCCAAAATGCCCCCAGAGTGCTCCACTCTCCCATAGGGCCCCCAAATAATGCTCCTATAGTGTTACTCTCCCCTATAGTGCCTCTAATAATGTGCCAGTAAAAAATGATATAGTGCCCCCCATAATATGCATTTAAAAAAGTCCCCTTTAGAGCCACCAAATGCCCCCATAGTGCTCCACTGCCCCATAGTGCCCCCAAATAATGCTCCTATAGTGCCATTCTCCCCTCTAGTGTCCCCCATAATATGCCATTAAAAAAGTCCCCTTTAGAGCCCCCAAATAATGCTCCTATGGTGCCAGTGCCACTAGATGCCCCCAAATAATGCTCCTATGGTGCCAGTGCCACTAGATGCCCCATATTAATTAATTAGGCCCCACACTGCCATCCATTTATTTGCCCCCTGCCCCATATTAATTAATTTACCCGCCTTACGGCCATCCATTTATTTTCCCCCAAACTGCCCCATATTAATTAATTTACCCCCCATTTGTGCCCACTGTCCCAATAATTTGCCCCCAAATTTCCATCTTCCCCCTCCCCCAGATAAACACACAAAACACGCAAAAAAACAGGCCAACACTTACCTGTGTCCTGGATGGTAAGGCAGGGGCGCGACTCAGATGCGCGATGGCGTCATCGCGCACGTCGCACGATGATGTCATTGCGTGGCGCCGGGCCTCTACCACCACTTAGGCCTCAGGACTACTCAGCCCGAAGCCTATAGTGGTGATAGGCGGTGGGGCAGGGAACTATGCACTCCCGTGCCCCACGGCAGTGCAATTAGAACCAGGGCGGTGTGCGATCGGTGGTGCGTCCCTGGAGGATAAGAAAAATAAAAAAATGAATGGTTCTAGGGTGGTCCAGACCTGTTGGACCTCCCCCTGGGTGTGACACTGCCTGTTGTGGTTGATGGGCCAGCCCAAGAATTAGGTTAAGGTGCAGGATGATGCTGTTGATGGGCCAGCCCCTGGAGTAGGATGAGCTATAGGATGTTTCAGGGGATGGGAAAGCCCCAGGAGTAGGGTGTGGTCTGGTGCAGGATGTTGCAGTTGATGGGCCGGCCAAAGAATTAGAGTGAGCTGCAGGATCTTACAGTGGATGAGCCAGCCAAAGAATTAGGGTGAGGTGTAGGATGTTACAGTGGATGAGCCATCCCTAGGAGCAGTTGCATTTCATGGGCCAGCCCCAGGATTAGGGAAAGGTGCAGGATGTTACTGTGGATGGGCCATCCCAAGGAGCAGCATATGTTGTGGTGCGGGATGTTGATGGAGTGGCCCCACGTGTAAAGGCGAAGGGCGCGTTTCAAGGGCTGCAGAGAATCTAAGATTTTAAAGCAACATGAATTTATAGTCCAGTTTATGTCTTCTAAGGTATACAGTCTGATATGTTAAAGGAGAACTGAACATAGTGGCAAGTATAATTTTCTATAGGTTAAACAGGTTAGCGGTTGTGCTGCCGGTTTTGTGGTTGTTCACATCTATTCTGACTCCTGATGCCATTAACACATCACAGCCTATCTCCTCCCTGCCCATTCATCTCACCTGGCACTTACAGCTACAACGCTTCTTGCCTCACACTAACTTGAAATCAACATGGCGGGCTCTGTGATTCAAAAAGAAGTTGTAAGTTCTTTTTGAATAGCAGTGGACCTGGCACCTTATATGCACATTGATGCAATCTCCTGTGTGGGCATTGCCCTTTGTGTTGTTGCACCACCAACTATGTATACATATACCTTTTAACTGATGTTTTATTAATTATGTATCAATAAAGATTTATTTTAGTCTTCCATTCGGATTGGCTATTTTTCGTGTGTTCATATGAGGGATTATCCAGATGATATCGGCATTTCCCTAGTATAATATTGGTGTTTATCTACGTTATGCAGCTGAACAGGAAGAATGGGGAAAATACCTGTTCACGACATCAGAGGAAGAGCCCGCAGCCAGTCGTCAGTCACGTGATCCCAGCCAGGATCGCAGAATCGGCAGAGCAGGATAAGTACTGCTCAAAGTGTCTTTTATTCACAGGTTAGCTGAACAAGACTTTTTAGGTACAGGCTCAGAGAACCTCTTTAACCTGGTACAATTCTGGGATAAAATTCTTCTCTTAGAAAAGCTCTTTTTTGGCTGGGACACATTGCTGTATAGAGAAAAAGTTATTCTGTGCATCATTAAATAACAAAAAAATTAGGTGGAGAAGGAAGGGGCATTTGAAGTCTATGTAGGTTTGGTAAACTTTGAAGTTCTTAGTTGATTTACTGTACTTCTATTTCAGCTTTTAATGGAACCTGTTAGATTGAACATGCAGTTCGATCTGCTAGTAGCATGTTATAGAGAAGGAGGAGCTGAACAGATTGATGTATAGTTTTATGGGAAAAGATTTAGCATAACTTCTAATTTTGTGCTTCAGAGTCCAGTGGGTGGTCCTACATAGTGATTGACAATTATCTCTGTATTTACAGTTATATAAGTAAAGTTGTCAAGTGTCAATTGCTGATTAGGATGGCCCACTGGACTCCTAATACCAGAGTGCACAGGAATTTTAATGAGAGGATTACAAGTTACAATTTTTTTCCCAATAGGTTTATAAGTTATGTTACCAGAAAATGGAAAAAGAAGACCCGAAAGAGTTGACATAAAAGCCTATGTTACAATAGGGCAACGTTGCAGGGTGTTACATGTAGTGATTAAAATTCCAAGACTGTTTACCTTCCACAAGACAATGATCTTAAACACACAGCCAAGACAACACAGGAGTGGATTAGGGACAACTCTTTGAATGTCCTTGAGTGGCCCAGCCAGAGCCCTGACTTGAACCCAATCTCTAAACATCTCTGATGAGATCTGAAAATAGCTGTCCACAGATGGTCCCCATCCAACCTGACAGAGCTTGAGAAGAATGGCAGATAGTCTCCAAATCCAGGTGTGGATACCTTGTGGCATCATCCTTAAGAAGACTGGAGGCTATAATCGCTGCCAAAGGGGCTTTAACTAAGTCCTGAGTGGAGTTGAGCGAACATGTGTTTTAAGTTCGGCATCCAAAGTTCGGGTTCGGGTTATCCAAGCATCCCGTTATGGATTCCGCTACCATGGACCATAACGGCATTTGGAACACGGGGTGAAGGACCTGGGTGACGTCACCATCATGTGATCAGTGCAGGGGGCGTGGCTCAGTACTGGATTGGATGAGAGGTCGTAGGATACCACCGCATATCTAATCCAGTACTGAACCTCGCCCCCTGCACTGATCACATGACGATGACGTCACCCCAGGTCCTTCATGTTGTCCAAGGTTCGGATTCATTGAAGAATCCCCTTATGGATTCCAAATGCCGTTATGGTCCGTGGTAGCTGAATCTATAATGGGATGCTTGGATAACCCGAACCCGAACTTTGGATGCCGAACTTAAAAAAACAAGTTCGCTCAATTCTAGTCCTGAGTAAAGGGTCTGAATACTTATGTCAATGCAAGATTTTTTTCCTTTTTAATAAATTAGTAAAGATTTCTAATATTCAGTTTTCCCTTTCTTATTATAGGGAAGTGCAGAATGACGGGAAAAGACTTGGGGGTATTTTTTTAATGTTATCACAAGGCAGCAACATAACAAAATGTGAAAAAAGGTAAAAGGTCTGTCCAAAGACTTTCTGAAGGCACTGTATAATCTATCATTTTAATCCAGGGAAAGGAGTTTCCCCCCCAACCCAAAAATTGTTCTATATTAATGACATAAAAAATCCTGATATAAAATCCGTTATTCACATCACCACAGTTTGTGTCAATGCTGGCCGTCTAATGCCACTCATTTTGAGAAATAATCTTGGGCCAAGATGAACTTTAAGGGAAGACACACCCATACGGCAAATAGAATAAATCCATGGATCAATGTATCCTCTCCAGAATCTAGCACCCATAACCTGTAATATTTTTACATGAAAGAAATTCATGCAGGCCCCTCTTGAAGTTCTACAATGAGTCAACTACTTCCTGTGGCAGAAATTTCCGTAGTCTCACTGCTCTTACAGTAGAGAATCCACGTCCATTTTACCTTCTTTTAGAAACAGAGAATGTCCTCCTCTCAGGGTTAGGCCTCTTTTACACGAGCATATTGAAATCAGTTAGCATTCTGGCTCTGGATTACTCACGGATTCTGGACAATATACCACCAGTATTGTCATCAGTATTTGTTCAGGATTTGATCAGGACTTACATGCGTATTCTTTCCTCCTTGCATTTTTGATGTAACCCCATAGACTGTAATGTGCATATAAACAAATACAAAACTCAGACATGGTGAGGATTTCAAATTCTGACGTAAATTATACACCCATGTGAATAGCCCTATTCATTGAAGGGGTTATCCAAAGTATAAAACATGCCCCTAAATTCCTGGGCCCCTCATATAGATTATACTTGTTCCCTCTCCTTGGCACCCATATCGCTCCTGATTCCCGCACGGTGGACGCTGGATCTCTCTGTTGCATGGATCAAAACATCTGGCAATGGGGGGAGCAGCCAATAGCAGGCAGCGACAGGGGCGAGTCTCCTTAGTGTCACCCGCGATGCTTGGGAGGCTCGTCCCCGTCACGGTCTGCAATTGGCTGCTCCCCCCGGATGTTTTGATCCACATGATGGGGAGATACAGCTGCGGCCATGCAGGGATAAGGAGCAACGTGGGTCCTCCCCCAGCAACTTATTTGCAACTCTTGACTCCTGAGCAACCACTGCTCCTTTAGCTAACAATAAACAATAAAATATTTTTGTCCTCCTTTTGGATGGGCCCCTTGTGAGTTCAGGTCCCAAACCAGTTACTTCCCCTGCTTCCCCTATAGCTACGCCCCTGGTTGGGTGGATCTTGTTGATTAAAATTATATTTGTCTTGTAGAATTTGGTTGCAGACTTTTATTCTTCAAGCAAATTAGGGATTCAATGCAGAAGGGCAAGGCCTAACCTCTCAGTGCACCTCAGCTCCTGAACCAGCTGATCTGATATCGATGACCTATGACTAGAGTTGAGCGAACTTTTTAAGTTCGGCTTACAAAGTTCGCGTTCGGGTTTCCAAGCATCCCGTTATGGATTGGGGGAGAACGTTTTATATTTGGATAACCCCTTTAACATAAAATCTGGGCCTTATACATGTTGCAAATACACTTATGTGAAAGAGGCCTTAAAGGTCTAGTTATAAAAAAAAACTCTGTACTGTCCATTCATATATTTTTACATTGTAATTTGAACTATTCTAAGCCTTCTTTTTCCCTGAATAACCCCAAATTGGATAACCTGTCTTGGTCCTGCAATCCACCCATTTGCTACGTTAGTGATGTGTCTCTTCCAACCTGGATTTTATTAGAGATCTATAAAAAAAGTTCACTCAACTCTAGTCATAGGTCATTGATATCAGATCAGCTGGTTCAGGAGCTGAGGTGCACTGAGAGGTTAGGCCTTGCCCTTCTGCATTGAATCCCTAATTTGCTTGAAGAATAAAAGTCTGCAACCAAATTCTACCACGGACCATAACGGCATTTGGAACACGGGGTGAAGGACCTGGGGTGACGTCACCGTCATGTGATCAGTGCAGGGGGCGTGGCTCAGTACTGGATTGGATAAGAGGTCGTAGGCTACCACCTCTTATCTAATCCAGTACTTAGCCAAACCCCCTGCACTGATTACATGACAGTGTCGTCACTCCAGGTCCTTCGTGTTGTCCAAGGTTCGGGTTCATTGAAGAATCCCCTTATGGATTCCAAATGCCGTTATGGTCCGTGGTAGCGGAATCAATAACAGGATGCTTGGATAACCCGAACCCGAACTTTGGAAGCCGAACTTAAAACAGAAGTTCGCTCAACTCTACAATTACTTTACTTCAGTTTCGTGGGTCCCTCCATGAAGGCCTGGTCGATTGCCGACCAAATTTACAATAACATCTCTAAGCATAATCCTTCCACATCTATATATTTGCAGTTTTTCTTTAGAAAGTTCTTTAGTGGGAAAGAGTTAAACAGCCTTGACACGATTATGCAAATCCCAGCTGATTTCATATCGCACATCAAGCGGAGCAACCTGTGGATATTGCTGTGTTGAAAGTCGGATGTAATTGTTCTTTTGAACAAGCGATATGACAGCGAGAACTTCCTATGAGTTTATTTTTTCCTCTGGAGCAGCGAGATCCATGTTTAGTGATAGGAAAGGCTTAATAAAACCAGCCAGTCCTAGTGAAGGTGTGCTTTTTCTGTCTGCCAGCCTGTGTACAAACCCTGCCTGTTTCTTGACTCTGATTCTTCACTGCCTGCCCTGACTTTGGATTAGGAACATTGTTAAAAGGAGGAGTGGAAGAAGGACTGTAATAGCTAATAGCCCATAGTCCAACCATCAAGGGAAGGGAAATGAAGACTAAGAAAGGGAGACAGGAGCGCCAATCCGTGGTGTAGAATAAATGAAATGGGTATTCGGGAAAAAAGATGGCAACTCTATTTGTGGCTACCTGAAGGGTGGTAGCTCAGTGATACGGTGCCAGTTAGTGGTCTACGAGGAGGTAGATAAAATTTACACATTTCATTTATTCTACACCACGGATTGGCGCTCCCGTCTCCCTTCCTTAGTCTTCCCTTCCCTTGGTGGCTGGACTATGGGCTATTAGCTATTACAGTGCCTTCTCCACTCCTCCTTTTAACAATGTTCTTCATCTAAGCTGAAAACACTAATCCGAGCTGCCTTCCACCTATCTTACCTCACCTTCCTTTGTCTACCACCCTAGTGGCACTCTATCTATACTCCATCTCTTGGGGATTTGCCTGATCCCTAAGGGTTTTTGGACTAACTTCTTTTTTCTCATTTTACTGACTTTGGATTGCTTTCTTGGATACGTAAGAACGCTGCCTGCCGTGATCTCGAATTGCTTTCTTGAATATGCACATACTCGGCCTGTGGACCTCGGACTGTGTTGACTATGCATATTGCCTGACTTCTCGGTGCATTGTACCGGTGTCTCCATGGTTCAGCTGCCAACTACACCGGGACTACTCCAGGAGGTAGCGGCCTGGTTGGTTCCTTGCAGCAAAGTCCAGGGGTTTCAAGGTGAATACCAGGGAACCACCAGAACAATGGCCTTAGGTTTAGCTCAAAGCCAAACCAGTTAGTTAGCACAGTCTGTTACAATTATAGGATTGTTACAGATGTGGTTCCAGAAATTGTGGTCCAATTATGGTAAAAAATGTAGGTGAACTTTTATTCATCTGACTGGACCAATGTTTTTAAAATATAATATTTAATTAGCCGTCCACTGGATAGGCCATCAATATCAGATCAGCAGGAGTCTGACACCCTGCTCCTGCACCAACCAGCTGTTTCCAGGTGACTCTAGAGCCAAGACAAAGTAGATGGAATTTTTTAGATTGGATGTCTTGGCTATGAAGGTCAGATGAGATTTAATGTCTGTGTGGCAGCTAATAATTGGTTTAACCACAGGATATGGTGGAAATGGACATGTGTGTGGCATAGTGTTTTAGGTATTACTTAAGGTAAAATAGCTTATACCGTTTAGTGGTGATAAATCATATCTTAAAGTAGTTATACCAAGAAAAGCATTTATCACTTTTCCACAGGATAAAACAGGTGATAAATGTTTAGTTGCTGTGGGTTCTGACCGGTTGGGTCTCCATTGGTATTGCCCTTGAGTCCCCTGTCCGAATAAAATGGTAGTGCACGTCAGTCCACTGTTCCTTATGGGACTGATGGAGCACCGTACACATCAGGCTATAAAAGTGAATGAAGTGGTGGACCCATATACACTATACCAAGCGATTGGGATAGGAGGGTCAGGGACCCTTGTTCTCGGGATCAATAGGGGTCCCACAAGATCAACCCACCAGCAATCACACATTTATCACTTATTGTGGATAGGTGATAAATTCTGTTCAGGAATCACACCCTTTAAAGTGATAAAAATTCCCCAAAGGCCTCATGCACACGGCTGTTTTGTGGCTCGGGCGTGGACCCATTCACGTGCTGTCCGCGTCCATTGCTCCGTTCCGTGCCCCCGCAAAAAAAATAGAGCAAGTCCTATTCTTGTCCGTTTTGCGGACAAGAATAGGCATTTCTATAATGGGCCGCGTTCCGTTCCACAAATTGCGGAACGGAACGCGGAGCAGCTTCCGTGTTTTGAGGATCCGCGGTTTGCGGACTGCAAAACACCAGCGGTCGTGTGCATGTAGCCAAGCAGGGATAAGGATAGAAAGATTAAATAACGGAAATGTTAAAGGCTATTGACGTTTTCTGACAAGATATTGAGATATTTTCAGAACAGTTTATCATTGTGAGACCAGAAGTCATCAGAAATTCACATACTAGACATGTGAGGGGTTCACAAACCCTTTAACGGAAATGTGTTATGAGAACATGACCGATTGTTTGAATCATGTTTTCATATTAAACATATTATTATATCTATTAAAAAATACTCTTGCGTCTTGCAGTTTTCACTCAGACCACTAAGTCTGATAATATGCTGACAGTTCCTGTTCAGTAGAGATAACTTTTCTGCAGTCACCTCATTATCATCATCTCAGACAAAATTACAATGACAGATAACACCTATTTATAGATAATACATAATTCACCATTTACAATAGGTCATGATCACAGCTCACCTTCTCCCCCTCCCTCCACAATGACCTCTCCACAGGTCACAGAGCATGTCCATTTTCAACCAGTTGTGGATCCCTGGATGAATTAAAGAAGACCTGTTACAAAAAATGCAGTGCAATCTGCAGGAAGCATGTTATAGAGCAAGAGGAGCTGAGCAGATTGATATATAGTTTTGTGGGAAAAGGCTAATTAAAACCTGTAATTTTTACATTTATATCTGCAGCCCTAGGAAGAGCTATAGGTACAGGGAGGAGGGGTTATCAGTGATTGACAGCTATCTCTGTATGGCCACTTATACACACAATGCTGTCAGTCACTGATAACTCCTCCTCCCTGTACCGATGCTGTTCACAGGAAGTGAAAAAAGCAAAGATATAACTGAATTAATTACAGGTTTTACAGAATCTTTTCCCACAAAACTATATATCAATCTGATCAGCTCCCCCTACTCTATAACATGCTGCCTGCAGATTGCACTGCATTTTTTGGTGACAGGTCCCCTTTAAATTGGCTTTTTATTTAAATCTCAACCCCTGCAGTGCCCTTAGTATACATAATACCCCCATACTGCCCTGTGAACATCACATCCCCTCCTCATACCGCCCCAGTATGAGTAATGCTCCCTTAGTGCACCACCGTGTTGTACACGCCCCCATTAGTGTCCCCCAATATTATTAATCCCCCTTAAGTGCCTCCCAGTATTATTACTGCACCCATTAATGACCCCAGTATTATTAATGTCCCCATTAGTGCCCATAGTATTATTAATCCCCCAATAGTGCCCCCAGTATTATTAATGCCTCCATTAGTGGCTTTCAGTATAAAGAATGTCCCCCTTTGGCTCCCATTTTGCTTGTGTTAAAAAATATATATATTCACCTCACCCACTTGCTGGAGGCAGCAGGACCTGACGTTCCCAGCGTGGTGATGTCATCATGCTGGGATCACAAGTCCGGTTGCATCCAGTGAAGAGCGAGTGACCCACATGTGCAAGTGGATGATGAGAATATTTTTATTTTATCCCCTGAAAGGCCATTTTTCCCCTAGTGTACCCATTTTAATGGGCATTACATGGGTGCACTCCTGTCTAAACGGCCGTTAAAAACCGTCCCATTGATTTCAAAGTGGTCTGTCTGGCCATAAAAACTGCCAAAAATAGGACCTGTCCTATTTTTGAAGGTTGCTAACCTAAAAAACAGCCCCATTGACTTCAATTGGTTCTAAAACTGGCCATGTGATGGCCATTACAAAAACGTCCATCACACTGCCATTTTTCATTCTGCTGGGAATGTAGCCTAAAGAAGAGAAACTGTTGAAACTTTTTAATAAAGATCAATTAGAAAAATTATTTTTAGTCCAAGACAAGTAGAACTCAATCTAATATATAAAGCTGAGTGTATGTGTGTATGTATGTCCGCTAAAGGAATCCGCATTGTCGCATTTAAAGTCACTCGCATTGGCACACAGGTACATCAGGTGTCTGGGAAGGTTTCAGACCGGGTCTCAGCTCTCTAGCACGTACCGTTCCTGAGATATTCCCAAAAAATGTATTAGCCAATAGAAGCCTGGTCACATGACCCTTATCAGCCAATAGAAGCTTGCAGGCCCTTAGTCTCCACACACACACAGTTTTACACCAGGTTTCCATAACAACCCAACCATTTTTCTTCACTGCTGTAGGTCAGCTTTAAAGGAAATCTGTCACCAGGATAATCGCTATTGAAGTAAAGCCATAGTCTAATAGCACTTAGTACCTTATTTCCAGATGTGCCTTTGTTCCAGCAATAGATGTTTTTTATCCTCTGAAAATACAGTTTATTTGGTATGCAAATGAGCCAGTAAGGTACCCAGAGGGGTGTCATTCTTGCAGGAAGGAGCCCAGGCACGCCTCCTGCCACAATATGTCCACCCACCCCTCCTACATCACATTCAAGCCATAATTCTGCCCCCTTTTCCCTGCTCCCAGCATGAGGGCGGGCTTAGGCTTCTTCCTGCAAGATTGACGCCCCTCTGGACACCTTACTGGCTCATTTGCATACCAAATAAACTGGATTTTCAGAAGATAGAAAACATCTATTGCTGAAACAAAGGCACATCTAGAAATAAGGTACTAAGTGCTATTAGGCTATGGATTTACTTCAATAGCGATTATCCTGGTGACAGGTTTCCTTTAAAGGGCAGGGTGCTGTGGATGACACTGTTAAGGGTATGGAGTGCTGTGGAGGTCACAGTTCAGGGGGCAGGTAGGGTGGCCATTCAGGCCACGCTCAAAAGACCGACTTAAAAACCCTCCCCCGACCCAGTTAGACCATGCTCCCTCCCACTCCGCAGCCGATGGGGATTGAAAAAATTAAGGTAAAAATCAACTTCTATCAGCTGCAGGGGTGGAAGGGAGGGTGACTTTCTCCCTGCAGCTCATGCTCAGACAGCACAGTGCTGCTGTCTGAAAGTGAACTGTTCAAAAAGACATCCCTGTGTCTGTCCAGGCCCTGCGCCGAATGGGGGACAGGCAGTCTGAAAGCCGGAATGTCTGGCCTAAAACTGGACCTATGGCCACCCTAGGGGCAGGCTGCTGTGGAGGTCACAGTGAAGGGGACAGTCCACTATGGAGGTCAGTGTTAAGGGGCAGATTGCTGTAGAGGCCACTGTTAAGGGTGTTGTGGAAATCACTGTTAAGGATTTTAAGGGAACGGAGCTCTGTTTAGGTCACTGTTAAGGGGGTGGGGTACTGTGGAGGTCACTATAAAAGTACTGTGGAGGTGACTGTTAAAGGGGAGGGCATTGTGGATGTTACTATTAAGGGGAAAGGCCGCTGTGGAGGTCAATGTTAAATGGCAGGCCCTGTGGAGGTCACTGTAAAGGGAGGACGGGACAGTGGAGGCCACTATTAAAGGGGCAGCGGGGTACTGTGAGGTCACTGTTAACCAGTTGCCGACCACCTCACGCAGGATTGCGTCCTGCGGGCGGTCGGTTCACTCCTCCTTGACGCGCGGGCGCGTCATCTCGCGAGAGGCGAGATTTCCTGTGAACGCGCGCGCGTGCGTTCACAGGGTCGCGTCGGGGACAAAGTAAACTACAGCCTGCCAGCGCTGATCGTGCGCTGGCAGGCTGTAGAAGTTAACAGCGTCTGATATGCTTGCTGATCGTTCCTTTGGTGGTCCCTTTTGCTTGGGACCACCAAAGGAAACTTTTATAAGTGCACCAAATCACCACACAGACCCCCCCCACCCATCCCCCCCACCCCCGTCACTGATTAACCCCTGATTAACCCCCGATCACCCCATGTCACCCCCTGACACTAATTACCCCCCTGTAAGGCTCATTCAGATGGCCATATGTGTTTTGCGGATCCATGGATCCGCGGATCCGCAAAACACGGACACCGGCAATGTGCTTTCCGCATTTAGCGGATCCGCACATTGCCAGAACTATATAGAAAATGCCTTTTCTTGTCCGCAATTGCGGACAAGAATAGGACATGCTCTATCTTTTGCGGAGCTGCGGCCGGATGTTTGGGGGCCGAAACCCGGAAGTTTGTGGCCGCAGCTCCGCAAATGCTGATGCGGCGGCGCATAGTGTGCTCTCCGCATCACCGCCAGCCCCATTCACACTGAATGGGTCCGCATCTATTCCGCAGAATTGCGGAATAGATGCGTGACATTTAACGGACGTGTGAATGGGGCCTTACTACTTTTTTTGCACACTTTTTGGCAGAGATTTATTCATCCACATTGATCGATGCGAATGAGGAAATCTGTGCCGTTTTTTTTTTTGCACATTTTTGGGCAGAGATTTTTCATCCACATTGATCGATGCGAATGAAGAAATCTGTGCCGTTCATTTTTTTTCTTTTCAGCGCCGAGGCTGAACGGGAAAAAAATCTCATTACCCGTATGCTCAATATAAGGAGAATCGCAGAAACTCCTAATGCTGGCCATACGTGTAATGATTGCGGAGACCCTAAAATGCCAGGGCAGTACAAAAACCTCACATGTGACCCCATTTTAGAAAGAAGACACCCCAAGGTATTCCGTGAGGGGCATGGCGAGTTCACAGAATTTTTATTTTTTGGCACAAGTTAGCGGAAATTGATATATATATTTTTTTTTATTTTGTTTTTACAAAGTCTCATATTCCACTAACTTGTGACAAAAAATAAAATTTTACATGAACTCACCATACCCCTCACGAAATACCTTGGAGTGTCTTCTTTCCAAAATGGGGTCACATGTGAGGTATTTATACTGTCCTGGCATTTTAGGGGCCTAAAGCATGAGAAGAAGTCTGGAATCCAAATGCGTAAAAATGCCCTGTGAAATCCTAAAGGTACTCATTGGTTTAGGGCCTTTGCGCATCCAGGCTGCAAAAAGTGGCACACATGTGGTATCGCCGTACTCAGGAGAAGTAGGGCAATGTGTTTTGGGGTGTATTTGTATATATACCTATACTGTGTGTGAAAAATATCTCTGTAAACGACAACTTTTAAAAATTTTTATACAAAGTTGACAATTTACAGAGATATTTCTCTCACCCAACATGGGTATATGTAAAAATACACCCCAAAACACATTGCCCTACTTCTCCTGAGTACGGCGATACCACATAAGTGACACTTTTTGCAGCCTGAGTGCTAAAGGGGCCCAAATTCAACGAGTACCTTTAGGTTTTACATGGCGGCTCACAATTAGCCCGCCCAAAATGCCAGAACAGTAAACACACCTCACAAATGACCCCATTTCGGAAGTAGACACCCTGAGGTATTCACTGAGGGGCATAGTGAAGTCCGTTTGAGATTTTTTTTTGTTTGCCAGAAGTTATCAGAAATTGAAACTTTTTTTTTTTTTCTCAGAAAGTGTCATTTTCCGCTAACTTGTGAAAAAATGAAATGATACATGAACTCACCATGCCCCTCCGCGAATACTTTGGGGTGTCTTCTTTCTAAAATGGTGTCATTTGGGAGTATTATACTTTCCTGGCATTCTAGCACCTGAAGAAACATGACAGGCGCTCAGAAAGTCAGAGCTGCTTCAAAATGCCGAAATTCACTTTTTTGCACCATAGTTTGTAAACGCTATAACTTTTACCCAAACCAATAAATATACACTTATTGGACTTTTTTTATCAAAGACATGTAGAACAATAAATTTAGAGAAAAATTTATATAGAAATGTAGTTTTTTTTTTAAAAAAATTACAACAAAAAGTGTCATTTTTTGGCAAAAATTTCGGTAATTTTTGATTAATAGCAAAAAAAGTAAAAATGTCAGCAGCAATGAAATACCACCAAATGAAAGCTCTATTAGTGAGAAGAAAAGGAGGTAAAATTCATTTGGGTGGTAAGTTGTATGACGGAGCAATAAACGGTGAAAGTAGTGTAGTGCAGAATTGTAAAAAGTGGCCTGGTCATTAAGGGTGTTTAAGCTAGGGGGGCTTAAGTGGTTAAGGAAGCAGGGTACTGTGAGGTCACTGTAAAGGGAGTGGGGTTCTGTGGCAGTCACTGTTAAAGGGGTAGTCGCTGTGGAGGTCTCTGTTAAGGGCACCGGGACTGGTGGAGGTCACAGTTAAGGGGCCTGTAACCTATGTTCAGTATAAAGGGGCGGGTGCTGTAGAGGTCACTGTTAAAGGGGAAGGCTACTGTGAAGGTCAAAGTTAAGGAGGTGGGCTGCTCTGGAGGTCCCATTTTAAAGAGATGCAGCACTTTGGGGGGGTGTGGAGGTCACTGTTAAGGGGGCGGGGTACTGTAGATGTCACTGTTATAGTGGATACTGTCCGCACACAAACATTAAATGAAATTGATAAAATATACCCATGCGAAGCCGGGTCCGTCAGCTAGTAATAAATAAAAATGTCCCAAAGGTGTACTTAGCAGTTACATGTAGAGGTCCAAAGATAAATAGAGCAATTCTGAGGTTCTGATGATGACATTTCCACTTTCACAATTTTTGTGTATATATGAGGACATTTGGTAAATAAATCATGACTCCAGGACAAAACTGCTCCTAACAAAAATCAGAGTTGTCTCCTCTTTAACAACAAGTCAAAGCAATCGGATTTGTTGTCCACTTGAAAAGCCAAGCAGAGCCAATGAAAGCTGAAGGGAGGAAGAGTCACATTGAGTTTCAACAAAAGTTTAGTTACCCTTTAATGGCTTGTTGCATTTTGTACAAAATACTATTAGATAGGAACCTGAACAGTCCAAAACATGTACATTTATTGTGACCACTCCTAAATGCCTCAGCCAGGTGGACAACTGAAGGCATTGACTGGTAAAAGAAAAGGGGTTGATAATTTTACCAATTGTAGGAGCCCTCTTCTACATACTTGGACCCCAACTGGAAGATCCTGAAATATGATAGGACTACATTTATGAATGATGTGAGACATTTTTGTCAACTCTACACTATAGAGAGTAGAGAAGATAACAGGTGCCTATTGTTTCTTATTAGTGGTTTTGTGGGTTTCGTGACCAGGAGATCACATCTTTTACATTTATAGTATATTTGGTCCATAAAGGACTGTCGTGTTACCGTTGCCTGCCTCTTTGCTTTCAAAAATTCCCAATTGAAAGTCTCTGTAGTGGAACCATTCCTTTTGTGTACATGTGATTTCTCCTAAAGAAATATTCTTGGTATTGTGAGTTGGGTTATGCGAAGTACTATGCAGCACAGTGTTCCTAGCATTTGGTTGACCTGGTCTAGTCTGATATGGTTGACACATTAAATAAATAGGAGGTCATCAATGTATCGACCATACCAGATCACAGAAGAGGCAATGGGACTGAAAGAAGCAAAAAGATAATTTTTCTCCTGCAAGGCCATGTAGATATTTACTTAGAGAAGGAGGATCTTAGCTCCCATACTGGCACCAATTATTTGGAAATAACATTGATCGTCAAAAAGTGGTTGCGTAGACTGTGAGCCCAGGGTCAAAGAATATCACTGAAGGAACCAATCCTGGCCAAAATGGGGAGGAATGGAGGAGGGAAACCATCATTGTGCACTTTAGAAAATGAATGGGAGAGGAAAATCAATGAAAATAAATTTAGTCTGCTTTATGGAAATGGTTCTTAATTTTACCCATTTTTCAAAGAGCTGTTAAATGTCTGAGCGATACTGTGGTTTTGGATCGGAGGAAAGTTTAAAGGGGGTAGTCCAGGATTTTCATATTGTTGGCCTATCCTAAGATCAGTGAGGGTCCACCAGTCCACACTTCCACGGATCAGCTGTTACCTTGGAGCTCCAATGCCACTGCTCCATCCGTTGTGTAGTGAACGGTGCTGGTAATTGCAGCACTGCTCCTGTTCCCTCCAATGCAGTTGCTATCTCTGTCCACTACTCAATGGATGGAGCTGTGTAGTTCCAGTGCTGACTTCCAGCTGCTGACCTGCATCTGATTAATGGGGGTGCAGGGTTTCGGACCCCAGGCATTTGATATTGATGGCCTATCCTGAAAACAGGCCATCAATATCACAATCCTGAAAAACTCCTTTAAGGTAAGTGTTGGTGTCAAGTAACATATCAAAACTTTTTATACTGTATAGATCTCTGTCCAAAATTTCTAAACCACTCGATTTGATTCAGGAGAATCAATTCAGAAAAAAATCCCACAGCCTCAATAGCAGCACTATTTTTTTTTTAATAAAACATATATTTTATACAAAAACAGACCAAAAAGTGCTAGGTTGAATACATTTATCATTCATTTACAAAAGGTGACATATTAAAGTATAAATCGCACTTTAGACAAATAATTCCAAGCAGCCATCTAAATACACTGTAAGTACTACAATAGTAAAAAAAAAATCTACAAGTACCACCAATATCATTCGCTGCAGCACAACAAAGTACTGTCATCCAGGGTTTGACTTCAGAGCTACGTCACAGACACTAGATTTCACTTTGCTGTATTTTTAGTCTCGTGGAATTGCTACAGCTTCAAACACTTCATTGAATTTTAAAGACAAAGCTTTGATTACGTGAAAAACAGTAATGAGCCTATTGTATATCTTCCTGTAGAGAAGGAATTATATCTGAATGCATATTACTTGGGAGGGAGTGAAAAACTGGCCACACACTTTAGCTTTCAACCCGTAACCCATACACATGCATACTCGGCATGTATGTGATCTTAATGGTAATAGGGGCATTAGCCGCTGCCATACACCTCTGGTGACAGCTAATCTTCCTAAGAACTAAGGGATCATGTATGCTGAAATTAAATATGCCCAACAGCTTCACACAAGTTTGATGACTGGCCAGTCCCAAAAAATTGGCGGGTTCTGATGGCGTTAATCTAATGTATATGGCCAGCTAATCTAATGTATTATGTCAGTCCAATTAAGTAAATATTGTTACTTAACAGGGACATACTGAAAATACAGGGGTTGTAGAAGTTCCAGACCCATCCATGTCCTGGTGCCAGAAGGAGCCTATCTAGCATCCTCCCCCATCCTGTCTATCTCCTATCACTCTCCCATACATAGGCATGTGATTTCAATGGAAATAAGGGATCCAATTTCTGCCAGACACCTCTAAAGGCAATGTATGTCCTTTGTGAACAAACAATTGGGCATGTTGAAAGTATAATATGCCTGATCCTCCTTTCTCAGACATAATATTTTAGAAGAGTCAGTACCACCCATACACATAACACAGTCAGCGAGTCTTACAAGAAATGGCTAGTTGGGCTGACTTTGCATTTCTGAGTGTGGAAATTTTTAGTTGCAGATTCAGAAATGTGTAAGCAAAATTAAAACGGGTCCAACGTGTTCCTTCCATGGTGTATACAGCATGATGATGCTGCAAGGTCATCAACTTTTTCCAAAAAGTTAAAGCAGTTAGCCCATCTCACACATTGGTGACATATTGCTTGGATAGGCCACTAATATCAGTGGGACTCACACCTATGTCTAGTATGGGCCCTCAAAGTAAAGGAGAGTGCACCATGAAAGCGCGGCCACCGTCCATTCACTTCTAAGGTAGTTCCGAAAAGAGACAAGCGCTCGTCTATTTCTGGAACTCCCATAGATGTGAACAGAGAGGTGGCGCACTTCTATAGGAGTTCTGGAAACTGTTGAGCGCTCTAGCTTGGCTTTCTTTTGGAACTCCCATAGAAGTGGATAAAGAGCACACTATGCATGCTTAGTGCACTCTCCTCTACTTTGGAGGCCCTGTTCTAGAGATAAGTCCTGAGCCAAACTATCTGACATTGGTGGTTCATCCTAGCGATGTGCCAACAATGTGTAAGGTGGGCCAACCCCTTTAAGGGGTCACCTAAAACCTGAGAATTAAGTTTTTAATATTTGTAATAGGGACATTAATAAAAAACCAAAATATGAAAATTTCATAAGACAAAACAGAGTCACAGATAAACTAAGGCTCTAAAATATGATAGATACCATTAGTAACCCAATATGTCTGTTCTATGCATGGTTTGATTTTACATTTTGTATAGTTTTTATTATGCCAGACTAACGTTTTACATATGACTAAAGCCTCATAGTCTAGCTCATATATTTTTGTATATCTACACGCCTGTAGCACTCTAGGTTAACTATATTCTAGTGTCTGCAAGTGTATTTTGTGCAAATTAAACATGAGAAGTCAATATTAATGTAATGATGCATCTCATAGGCTTCTAATATCTTTACACCTATTATTACATTATTCATGTGCGGCTCCCCTTGTTGATTTCAGTTTGATGAAGATTGAATTACAACAGAGGAGGCAAATAGAGATGAGCGGATTTCCCAAAATTCGTTCTACATCCAATTCAGTAGAATCAGATTTGAGATTCATTTCAGTCCGAATAAATTCAACCTACTTTGAAAGTGTCCCAGTTTCCCCAAATCACCTTCTGGGGTCTCCTAGGACTGTCCCCAATGCCTTCCAAGCTGTTTATCGCTAAGACAGCATTAGTTATGTCAGAGTGACAGCAAGATATGAGTGTGGGTAAATGTAGAGTAACCGGTGGTAACAAACAACCTGATTAAAAAACAGTCCAAAAATGATCCCTTTTTGGTGGTAGATGCTTTCTTCTGATCTGTAAAATGCTGGCAGCCATTTTGAATTAGAATCTATTGGGAAATTCATAAGAAATCAGATTTGTGTGGAATCGATTCACTCATCTCAAGAGAAAACATGATGACTGTTTTTTTTACTACTATCATCTACATTAAAAATGACTTCACACAACTGGCCTAAAAAACAACGTAAACTAAGGCTACAATCGCATCAGGAGCGCACTCAAGGTGTGTCCTACTTTTTGGGCAAGGGTGGAGAACCATTGGGTAAGAAATACTCCCGTTGGGGAGGTAATTGATGAACAGAGCTCTGGATACAACTAATAAAATGCAAATATGTACATAACCTTAACATTGCGGCTCTGGCTGCGAAGCAAAATGGTTGCACCTATGACAACTTGAACCAACCAGATGGATATTGCTATTATAATCAGACTTCTTTGTTATATCCAACCTGTATGGAACAAATGAAGGAACTGTAGAGCTGGGCAGACCCCAAACTTTAAAAATGAACCCTATCGTACTGGTCATGACCTCAGCTCAATGCTCAACTATATGCCATAGCTCGATGGTTTTAACAATCTCCAGTCGATCCAGCTGCTTCAGACCGGTTTCAGTCCACATAATTTGAGATGTATTTCACCTTTAGGCAAATAAACTCCTTTGGTTTGCCACCAACGCAGTCTGACTCTCTCTCCTTTTAGCTCTCTTTTTCCGTTGCCTAATTTTCCAGCACAGCGCACTGGAGCACACCAGAAGAAGTCCGGAAGAGAGTAGGACCAGCCCAAACACAGAGATAATGGATCCATGAGAGTTAAAACTATACGCCACCGCTGTGACCACAATGCCTGCTATTAGTATAACCACTCCGAAAGGGATAGTGCAACGGTAGCAAGACAGCTCAGCTCCACCTGTTGCTGCAGTCAGTTGGGTCTCATTGACTCTTGGAATAGTTGTAATCACACAGTCATTGGCACGTTTCTCCATCATCATAGGGTCTGAAGACTTTGGAGACCCCAAAAGTATATCTTTGATTGGCTGCTCCATCATTTTTCTTCCATCAATTTTGAGATTTTACTTCAAACAAATTCCTTATTGGGTCCAAATCTCTTTAAACTATGAAAAAAATGAAGACATACTGTTAAAAATAACATAGCAATAAAATACAAAGCAACCTGAAGGCTATGGACACTTCCGGGGCAATTTATTTTATGCTTGCATTTTACACATTTTGGGCTAAAAATATTTTTTTCAATTGTTTTTCTATTCAAAAGTTTCAGTCCTTTTTGTGACTTAAATATCAATCTATATAAACAATGTCCTGAGTTTTGTCAGCTGACGGCTCATGTAAAGCCTTATCTCTGATCTCCTGACCTCATAAACACTCTTTTAACCATGCGCTTAGCATTTTTATAAGACTGTAGATATAATGAGTGTTTATGAGGTCAGGAGATTAGATGAGCCATCAACTGATGGAACCGAGATGTGATTCTCTGACAGACAGATATTTAACCCTTGCATGTAAAAAAATGGCAGAACATTAAAAAAAAAACAATTGAAAAAAACATTTTTTTAAGCCCAAAATGAGTAATATGCAATACTGAAAAAAAAATTGCCCCAAAGGTGTCCATAGCTTTTGAAGGGCATCTATCAGCAGTTGTGACCATGCTCAAATGCTGACAGGACTAGGCAGGAGCTTGGTAGAGCAGGACAAATATACCATGGCGTTTTTATCAGGATTGGTGTAAATATAATCTTTTATATTACCATATTCTTTGGATTGGACTGTGAAGTGCTCTCTGCATTGAGCTATTCACAACCCCTCCCCTCTGCTCTGAGTGACAGCTGTACTGGCCTTCTGGTTGGTTGCTACAGCTGTCATTCAGAGCAGAGGGGAGGGGCTGTGAAGCTCCGCCTCTATTGCAACAAAGAAGCAGAATCTGGCAAAATAAAACTTCATATCCTTACCACTCCTAATAATAAACACTCCACAAAATATGTTTGTCCTGCTTTCCTCAGCCCCCACCTAGCGCTATGTGCAATTTTGCACTTTTATTAACCAATTATTATGTGTCATTGTGAGATATTATAGAGACCTGCTCTATAAGGCAGGCATCCAAGACCAATAACAACCTAGGAAACCCTTTGAGGCACCTATGTTTAAAGGGTCAAACTGTTCCTCTCATCCCAAATATTTTATTTATAAATGAATATTAAAGAGGACCATTTACTTGTCCTTTCTTAGGCTAGTTTCGCACCAGCGGCAAGGAACTCCAGCAGACTGTTCCGGCGGGTGCTGCTGCTAGTGCACGCGTGTCCCCTGGACTACCACTCCGGCCCAATTGACTATAGCGGGGGCGGGCTGGAGTTCCGGCAGCAGTACGGCAAACATGCCAAGAGGTGGCCGCAATAAAAGTACGACGTTGCGTTTTTGCCATAAGGCTTCAGCAAAAACGCAAGTATAAAAGTAGCCTTATGGCAGATAGAATTAAAATATCCAATGTTTCCTTTGTCGGCGCAATTACAAGACTTACACCATTGCAAAACAGAAACACGATCATGTTGCAAAGTAATTTTCTTCTATTTTTATGACAAAACAGCTTGGTAAATAGGTCTAAAACAGGGGTCAGCAACCTCCGGCACTCCAGGTGTTGTGAAACTACACCTCCCATCATGCACACTTGCTTGGCTGCTCTCTAAACTCCCACACAAGTGGAAAGAGCATGCTGGGAGTTGTAGTTTCACAACAGCTGGAACGCCAAAAGTTGCTGATCCCTGGTCTAGAACCTAGATAAAGTGAGTCATCTCCATACCAATATTCATGTTCACACCTCGCTCATATTCTACCCATGCCTTCTCCTTCCATGGATGTGTCTTTTTTTTTTACCTGTGCAACTATGTTTAATCCATGCCATATTGACAATAAGAAGGTTTTCAAGGCAAATGTGGAAAAGCATGGCTGTATACCTAGACATCACTGATGATAACAATGTTAAATGTTAGATTCCCTTTTATAAGCCCACCATCACACTTGTTTTGTGCATAATGTAAAAGTTATTCTTAAATGGCACCTGTCAGTAGAAGCATGCAGCCTCATGACAGGCACCATGAAATACTGACAGGCTCCATCATCATATCAGAACTGTTGGATGTTTTACGCTCGAAGGGAAAACATAAGGGGAGATTTACTACATTAAATGAGCCAGAATTTTCTCTAGATTTCTTGTTTAAGGCACTTTTAGTGTTTATAGACACTTTAGTAAATTCTCTAGAAATGAGAGGATGTGGATTTGTAAATTCAACCAAATATATGTTAATTAGAGATGAGCGAATCGATTCTTTAGAATTGAAATTTGACTCCAATTTTTCCAAAAATGTGGAATCATTTGCATCAGGATTTCCTGAGATTTGATGAGTTACAATTTTTCTAAAGAGAGAACTTTTCAAACAATTCACATAAAATCGATTGGGAGTTGAATCAAATTTGTGGGCTGATTTGGACCCGAAACATTTTTTAGGAATATTGTTTATGTCTAATATTATTGGTTGCACACTATCATTTTATATAAAAAATCTGGACTATAGTAAGCCAACCCCGAGTAAGCATTACAGTGTCAAGATACACCATGTGCCAAAACCACTGTGATAAATCACATTCTTTGGCTGCCTTATATAAGAATGAGGCCTCTTTCACACAACCGTTAGTGTCCCATATTGCGGACCGCATTTGCGGATCCGCAATACACGGGCACCGTTCCGTTGTCATTCCGCATCACGGATGCGGAGCGATTCACTTCAATGGGTCCGCAAATCCGGAGATGCGGAACGGTGCGGAATGGAATCAAGGAAAGGAACACTACGGAAGCACTATGGAGTGCTTCCGTGGGGTTCCGTCCCACAAAAGATAGAACATGTCCTATCTTTCTGCGGAACAGGTGGGTCCGCGATCCGCTGTGGATGCCCCACAATCGGTGCCCGTGAATTGCGGACCGCAAGTTGTGGTCCTCAGCACGGGCAGGGGACACCTACAGCCGTGTGAAAGAGGCCTTAGTAAATCTGCCCCATATTTTTTTTTAGAAAAGGACAGGCATAGAAAGACGTGTCCGCTAGGAGAATCACCCCCTCCCCCTCCAGGTCTTTCCCTGTATATAGACGAGCCATGTGCATGTAATGAACCTGTCTCTGTCCTATGCTGCTTATCAACCACTAATCTGCTGCCCATCAACCACTAACTGTATAGATCTACAGTGATTTTTTAAAGGAATCCAGAACTGATGTAGCTGGAAATGACATTAGAGTATATTTTACAATATTAATAATAAATACCCTATAAAGAGTCAACCCATTAAGCATTGCTATAATTTGAATAATAGGGGTACAAATACAGACTTTACCAAAAAAAAAGACGTAAACTTTACATATTCCCGGATTTATTGATTCAGCCCATGTAAGACTTACGGCATGTCGAATCATTTCACTTTCCCGCGTAGAAGAGCTGAAATTGTAATCTTTACTTAAGCAAAGGGGTGCAAACAATTTCATTCTTTGGAATCATTTTAACTGTATTGTAGGATTCATTTAATGGATCCTTCAAGGAATATATGATTACTATACATTTCTAAAATGTTTGGATCTAAGTGAAGTCCCCCCCCCCCACCCCCACCCCAAATGGATCTAAATGTGTATTGTGAAAATATATCGCACATATGGATCTGGATAAGCATTGACTTCATTGGTCTTTTTTAGTACAAAATAATATAACCTGTCAAGTCAATACTTTTTTGACATTTTTTGGCAGCTTATAAACTTATAGGAACATCACACTAACATCTGTATCTGCCTGATGTATGGCCCCAGTGGGGCTAGAATACCCGAAAGTACCTGCCATATATTAATGATTTATTAGTACCAATTAACTGTGCCCCAGGATAAAGAAAAACATTGCCAAACTGACACATCTGCAGAGATTCGCCGTGATATATATCTGAGCAATCATATGTAGTGTAAAATACTGAACCTCTGTATCAAAGCAAAAAGAGATGCAATATTCACACAGACATTATTGCAATTTAAAAATTAATGTCTGTGTGAAACGTTTTCAAGAAATCTACAGCAAGTCCAGTTGCCTTGATTTATTCTTTACAGATATACCATGACCTGGATACATGAGAACCTTCACAGACAATAGGAAGCATTTCAAGAACACATGACAAAACAAAAAAACTAAAATTAACCTCTTGATACTTCTCATATTTTTGTTTTAATGTCCTTTAATATCGGAGAGATAGATAATAAATAGATAGATAGATATCTATCTACCTTTCTATATGTATCCATCTGTCATTTCTATCTATCTATCTATCCATCTATCTATCTACCAGTCTATGTCTGTATGTAACTACTTTATCTTAGCAGCATTACTAATCAGTCCTACTAATTTGTAACAAAAAAATGATATTTAACTATATTTTCCATCAATTTGTAGCCAAAGAATGCTATAAAAAGGATATAAAATACCACCTGGAAACACACCTAAGCTCAATCAGCAGTTTCACACCCAGGTTAGTTTTTTTGTAACGTATGCAATAATGATGATAATTATTTACTTTCAGACAGTATCAATTTGGAGTTTAAATTTTATGAATGTTCCAAAATTAACCCATTCAACCAGACCAGTCCAGGACACTTTAGAACTGCGCTGCTTTCTAAAGATTCAGCCTGGAGAAACATGAATATTATAGCTGAAATCTTACAATTATTACAACCACTATAAATAATATATATTATCAATTTGCCTGATGTATATAACTCTATCTAACTACACATGTTATACATCCTATATTATTGTCAATACCATGTAACAACAGGAATAGATAAAGCACATCACTGACAGAGGCATTTTAGCACAAGTCCTGCAGTAATGATTCCACAAGGCGTCTGTGGAGCTCGGTGCCAGCGCTCTTTTAAGCCGAGAGATGTGTAACAATTCAGATTTACAAGCAAGCATTAAAATTTGAACCCACCGTGAAAATCTGTAATCCATGGTATGACAAATCCCGAGGGGTTTCGAGTCAACAAAACATGTATTTTGTCTAAGATCCAGTCTGTGCTCAGCAGGAACACCGAGAGGAAATGCTGTGTGCCTGTGGCTGGGAATACCAGTCTGCAGCTTGAGGCTGACTTACAGATGACACATAGTTAGCGCTGAGGTTTTCTATAGAAAGAAAAAAAAAAGGGACACGAATCAGAAGAGACTGAATAGGCGTTTGTTTGCAATTATTACTGGGCCGTGCTGAGGAGAAGGGGCCAGGCTCCAGGGGGAAATCTCTGCCTTTTGCACCTCTGTGGAGATTTTATTTCTTGGCAGCGAGATTCTCTGACCTCTTGGTCACCTATTTGGTGGAACTAACTAATGAAGAGACTGCAAAGTAAAGGGTCAGGATGCAAACTTGCAATAACTTAATCAAAGTCCATGAGATAAAAGTTTCTGGATAAATGATATCATACAGGGGTGTGTGTGCCAGAGCGGCGGACCCTGTAATTGTCATTGGGCCCTTGGAGAGATCCTTGGTGGGCTCAATTCCTCCATAGGAGCTGCACTGTTAACAAACCAGGGGGGTTGGGAATTAGCCCAAGGGTCATATCATAAAAAGAAATACCAGGTACCCAGCTCTATACTTTGGATTTGTCTATGGGTGCCTTTCATTACTATTTAAAGAGGACCTGTCTCCTCTCCTGACATGCCTGTTTAATAGCTTCATGCATTCCCCATGTAATAACAATTCTGGAGCATCTATTCTTATGTCTCTATGTTGTGCCGTTCCTTTATTATTTCTACTAGAAGTTATGAATAAATTGCTAGCAGTCTACAGTAAGGGTACAGGGGGGTGGTAACCAGTTGGGGGTGTGTACCTGCACAGACTCACTCTATCCAATCAGTGCTGCCATTGTCAGTCTGTGCAGATATACACCCCCAACTGGTTACCTCCCCTCTGTACCCTTACTGCAGACTGCTAGCAATTCATTCATAACTTCTAGTAGAAATAATAACGGAATGGCACAACATGGAGCCATAAGAATAGATGCTCCAGAATCATTATTACATGGAGAATGCATGAAGCTATTAAAAATGGCATGTCAGGAGAGGACATAGGTCCTCTTTAACCTGTCATCTGGTTTGGGGACAGTAAAGCACCAGCAAGCCATTATCCAGATGTGGTTTATGGTCCTAAACCTGCCCATAGCAAAACCCATCTGGGAGAAGAGTCTAGGACTCTCCAGTGGCATAGACACATGTGCAGTGTGTATATAACCTTCAGAACAGTACAGCTTGCTTCACTGCACATCCGACACATGCACAGTGAAGGGAGGTGTACCATCCATGGCTTCATCGGCGCTATTCATATGTGCCAGATCTGCTCGATTCCTCCTGATAAATTTGATTTTCATTTACTATTCTTTGTGGAGATAGATCGGTTTGCAATGGGCAGGTTTGGGACTCTAAACAACAGTTGCGTATAGGTAAGTTGGTAGTTTAGTGCCTCCAAACCAGGTTTACCTTAAAAGGGTTGGGTTGTCCATAATCAGAAAAGCATGGCTGCCATATCTGTTCACAGATTATGTAGCTCAGCCTCATTCACTTCAATGGTGCTGAACTGCAGCACCAGATCCAACCATGGACAGATATGGCACAGTTTCGGGAAGAGAGTAGCCATGTTTTTTTAACCTTGGAAAACCTTTATCCTTTAAAACATCAAAGCCTTCAAACAGTGATGCAATAAATAAGGGAATCAATAAAATTTCTATACCAGGTTTAGGTAAAATTTGGGAGGGATGCACAACATTTCTTCCCCAGTTCTTCTGCAGACACTTTCATCAACACTATGGGAAAGGACTACATACAATCCATGTACATTCTACATGATAAAACCAAGAATGGATTTCGTATATTAAACATGTATGGGGGGATTGTCCCGAACGGAGCCTCCCACCAGACTCTTCTAACCAACCCTAGCAGATAACACTCATCACGAGGCAGTGCTTAAAAAGTTTTTCTGGTTTTCCTACATTAATGATCTATCCTCAATATTACATTGGCAGGGGTCCGATTCCCAGCACCCCCGCTAATCCATTGTTTGAAGACACTGCGGTACTTGAGCGAGTACTGCTTTCTCTTCATTGTTTACCACATGCCTTTAACATTGCATCGGTGGTGCAGTGTAACTACAGCTGATCTGTCCCAATTAAGTGAATGGGATGGAGTGCAATTACAACTGCTTCCTCCTATTCACTTCAATGGGATGGAGCAGTTGTAGTCACACCGTACCACCGCTTTTCCAAACAATATTGTAAAGTACCGTAGGGGAAAAATATCAGTGCATATTATGGGGCGAATACTAATGACAGCTTCCATTATGGAAGTGCTCGTTAGCACAGAGGACCAGGGAATGGTGAATACAGTGTTCCCTCTGTGGGCTCTGTACACACCTCTTCCTGGTCTTCTCCTGCAGTTCTCCGCATGCTGTGTTGTGACCTGCGCACACCATGACGACGGCGGTGCGCTCTGTGAGCTGTGGTCTTATAAATATTCAGGATCTGATCTGAGGTCTGAATGGGGGTCCTATTCACATTGGGGGTCTGATTTGAGGTCTGATTGGAGGTCTTACTGTATGAACATTGGGAGTCTGAGGTCTGACTTATAAATATTGAGGGTCTGATCTAAAGTCTGAATCTGGGTCTTAAAAACATTGGGGGTCTGATCTGAGGTCTGAATGGGGGCCTGAAGTCTGAATGCGGGTCTAAGAAATATTGGGGGTCTGATCTGAAGTTTGAATGAGTTCTTATTAAAAGTAGTCTGATCTGAGGTCTCATTGTGGGTATTATAAACATTGGGGATCTGATAAGAGGTCTTATTGGGGGGTTTTAATAACATTGGGGACCTGAGCTGAGGTCTGATTAACATTGAGGGTCTAATCTTAGGTGTAATTAAAAAAAAAATCTTATTTTCCGCCTCTGAAACCTCGATGTGTCTTATAGGCCGGTGCGTTTTATAGGGCGAAAAATACAGTAAAGAATGGGGACATATATTGATAAACCATGTTGCCTGCAATTAGGAGAGCTTCACCTTGCTGACAGGTTCCCTTTAAGGGTAGTTCCACTTGTGCTAGAAAAAGTATACCAGAAATCCATGGCAAACTGCAGATTTTGCTGTAGAATTTGATACTGTGGATTTAAACCAAACTACAATGAAAGGGATGAAATTCAGGATCAAAACCTGTAACAGAAGTTGACATGCTGCTGATGTATAGTCATATACACTTCTCAGGGACTATACTATGGTGCTGTAATCTGTATAATCTGGCAGGTGATCCAGGTCTTTAAAGCGTCATAGTAAATTTACGACCCAGGCTTTTCTGACTGCCTGAGAGATCCAGCAGCCAAATGGCAGGGCCATGAGAAAGAAGACCCCCAACTCTTGTGTTCTTTATTCTCTCATACACAACTCTCAATGAATAGAATTGTGGCAGGTACTGCCGCTGCCTCTGTTCATTCTCGTGATTATGTGAATTATCACATGATCGACAAGATGCTGATCCTAGGACGCTGCTCATGGGTTTAACAAGACCTAGAGCAGCCCGAAAACTGACGATTGTCACTTTTACTGATCAGATTTCCACTGAAACTTCACTAGTGGATCAGTGGTTTTTCTCACCTTTGATGGACAGAGTGTAAAATTTTAGAAAAGTAAAAATTTTTTTTTTAAATACACTAAAGTAACCAACACAAAACAATGCCCCTCTCATCTATAGTTAAGGGATAGAAATATTATCATGATATGCTTACCATTATTTCAACATCTCTCTCAAACTGTCAGTCATCCCTTGATGCATCACATTATTAAAAGTAGCATTTTTGATGCATCTTATGTCAGGATTTATACTAAACTAAGACCAGCCAGTTTTACTAAATAACCCCCTTTGTTTACATAATTGTATATGTTAATGTAGCCTAAAATGTGTATGGTTGCATTGCTGTAAGGATCGTTCACCAATGACCATTCAACTGGTTAATGCATGAGAGAAGACAATCGAGAAAATTCATGAGAAAAGCCAACAGGAGAATACATAAGAGAAGCCAATGGGAGAATACATAAGAGAAGCCAACGGCAGAATACATAAGAGAAGTCAATGGGAGAATACATAAGAGAAGCCAACGGGAGAATACATAAGAGAAGCCAATGGGAGAATACATAAGAGAAGCCAACGGCAGAATACATAAGAGAAGTCAATGGGAGAATACATAAGAGAAGCCAACGGGAGAATACATAAGAGAAGTCAATGGGAGAATACATAAGAGAAGCCAATGGGAGAATACATAAGAGAAGCCAACTGGAGGATACATGAGAGAAGCCAACTGTAATGAACGCTCCTGTGACAGGTGCCAAGAGATCAGAGAGACTGGCAACACGTCTGACTGGTTCCTTGTGGATCATTTATGTCTGTGTTGTTTTGGTAATGACCACACCCCTTGCAGGTGTTGTTAGTATGGTCATTTACCTCCCCTATTGATTACTGCTTACCCCTTTTTGGGGTGAAGTTTATAGCTTCAGTTTCTGGACTCTGGGCTAGCTGGCTGTTGGATCTCAGTTGAACTCCTGGCGCTGCCTTTGCTCCACGTGAAGTTAAGTGTCGTCTTCCCTATTTGTATTTTGTTTGTTGTATTTCCCTGTCTTTTGTATCTAGGCCTGAGGGAGACTCCTGTTCATGCTTCTGGTGTGGGGAATAGGTTGTCTCAAGTCCTGTCACTATACCAGGGCCCTACAGGGTGTGTTAGGGCTCTAGGTTCCTGTGTATAAACTTTCCTACCATTGAGGTCAGTTCATACTGATAGTTAGTCAGGACTTGGATTAGGGTTGTTCTAGGAGGTGACCTTCTCTTTTACCCTAGTTTCCAGGCCTAGTTCCTGTGCCCTTTCCTCCTGTGCTCAGTGTGGAGTTTCCCACCCACAACACATGCACAACACCAACTGGAGAATACAAGAGAGAAGTCAACTGGAGAATACAACAGAAAAGCCAACTGGAGAATACATATGAGAAGCCAAGAGAAAACATGAGAAAAGCCAACAGGAGAATACATTAGAGAAGCCAACTGGAGAATACATGAGAGAAGCCAAGTGGAGAATATATGAGAGAAGCCAAGTGGAGAATATATGAGAGAAGCCAACTGGAGAATACATGAGAGAAGCCAATTGGAGAATACGTAAGAGAAGCCACCTTGAGGAGACATATGAGAGGCCACCTTAGGAATACATGAAAAAAGCCACCTGGAGAATACATAAGAGAAGTCAACTGGAGAATACATGAGAGAAGCCAAAAGCTTTTTTCAGGAGTACAATATTGATGCTCAGGAATGGTCATCAACATCTGATTTGTAGGGTCCCACACCCAGCTCACCACCAACCAGCTTTTTGAAGAGGTTGTTACACTCTGGTGAGTTCTGCAGCTTGTTCACTATACCAAGCACAGCACTGTATACTGTATAGATGCTGTGGCTAGTATTGCAGCTCAAGCCAACTCATTAGAATTGGACTGAGCAGCACATAGGCCACGTGACCAATGAATGTAAAATCACTGGCCTAGGAAGGGGGCTGCAGTGCTTAGCAAAAAGCTGTGGCCTCCTCACACAGCTGATCAAGGGGGTGAATGGATTCAGACCCCACCGATCTGATATTAATTACCTATACTGAGGATATTTTACTCTCCAAAAAAAAAAACCTTTAACATCTGGTGAAAATAGCAGACCATGTAACCTAGTTGAAAAGCTAGAGCCCCATACTGCCAGTGTATAGGAATGCCAAGGTAATATGTTTATTTTTTTAATGCACAAAGACACCCCTGAGGACCTTTAGCTTCAACCAACTTGCCAGATGCTTGGTGCATCAGATTTCTTAAAAACATTTGACATAAATCCTCATTTTGAGAGAAAGGGGGATGATATTGCTTCTATTTTACTTCTCATTTAATACAGCGTGTCATTGTGGTACTGGGACAGCAAATACACGAGGGGGAACAATTGACTTCTGTGATCTCTTCTTCCTGAAATCAACACAGAGCCATGCATGAAAAATCCTGAAAAAATGCCATCTCGCCCATTTTATAATCCGACTAAACGAGACAAAAGTGTTTCAATCACGTAGAAAGACGGTAAAAATTTAGCTTGAAAACAAGACCACATCTGACCAGTTTCCCTTCAATGTTAGTTAAAGATTGGAAGACTAGATTGGTCTAGATAGGTTGATTTATCATTTACCGTTATCAGAAGATTTTATGTCTGCCATAAAGCATGTTAAAATCATTCAAGCACAAGTTAACATAGTTTCTGTAATAAAATGACAAGCCCTTATCCTACTGAGAATCCTTACTTTGTATCAAGACGTTGACGTTTTAGATTCTAGGAACAGTTACTATTCCATTCCAGAAATGTGGGCTTGTCGATTAAGAAACTTTATGGTGCATTGTTACACGCTCATGGGAAATACTTAAGCAAGAGAGGCACCAAAGATTTCCAAATCAGATGTGTAAAAGGAAAACTATGTTTGCTGATATGACATGGGTTTACAAGTTTTAAGTAAAGAGGAGCTAAAAGGGTTTGTCCAAGTTAACAAACATAAAAAGTAAAAGACATGGCAAGATATTAAAAGAAAAAAGTGATACTCGTTATTCTGAAACCCCTCTGCACCAGCACTGATGCTCCGCTACATTCCCAGCAATGAGATGCCCAAAAATCACCACTGCAGCCAATCACTGACCTCAGTGGCCCTGTGCTGTACACCACTGAGGCCAGTGATTTGTTGCAGTGGTCATGTGTGGCATACAGGATATCACTGCAATAGAAAAACATGTAAAGCAATGGCAGCAAAGAGCAGAGCAGCGGTGGACCAGAGGGGTATCAGAAAGGTAAGTATAACTCTTTTTTTTTAATTATTTAATACCTTTCCGTGTCTTTTACATTTTTTTAAACTTAGACAACCACTTTAAAGGAACTGGCCACAAAAACTTACCTAAGTGCTATAGTTGGCAATCTCCATCAGTCCCATAGAGATTGAATGGATGGTAGTGACCACCATTCTATTCAAATGGGGAACATAGGACCTAGCAGTTAAACCCCCAGTGATCCAACATTTATCACCTGTCCTGATTTTTCAAGGGCCGACCCCTTTAATCACTGCATAATGAAAAGTGATGTCAATTTCTAATATCTATCATGTTTTGTTTTTCAATAAGATTTTTACTTGTTGTCAGGGAATGGAAACATTCAATGCTCATGCTAAAAATCCCATACTGCCATAAGAGTTTATGTTCACGCCTTGAAGTCATTTTTTTTTTCTTTTTCTTTTAATCAAAAGTGTTTTTCTTGTCCATGAGCTATGTCTACGATGGCAGCTTAGATCTATTAAGGCCAGGCTTTATACTAAGCTAAGACCAAGTTAATATAGCCTAAAATGTCTATGGTTGCATTGGTGTAACGATAACAAAGTCTATAAGGATCTATGAGCCATAATTGTAAAATTTATAGGAGGATTATACGAGCTGCAGAACCAGACAGAACCGCATGTGCATAGATGTCACTGTGTCAGGTACTGCTGTAAAGGTGTGGCATTACTGTGAGTGTTGCTGCCCATTCATTCGGCTGATCGCTTTAGAGCCCACACTGATTACACATTGACAAATATTTTTGGTGCTCAAGAAGTTCTAGAAGCACTTAAATTTATCATAGATTTCATATATTTCTTAGATTCCTCCCTAGTCTGGCGGCAATCTTTTGTGCTAGTGTATTGCCATGTCATAAAGACACATCGCCATAGGGTGAACACGTGTTTCACTCTGAGGTGCCCTTCAGCCGCACTGCACAAGGATCCAACTGTGTGTGTTTGAAAAAGTTAAATTAGGGGGACTGCCTGAAATTGTGTTTTTCTCTCTTGTGCCACCAAATCAGCAGTGATCCCTGGAGGCATGGTCTCCACAAGACCTCTGAGGGTGTCCTGTGGTATCCGGTACAAGATGTCAGCAGCAGATCCTTATAAGTTGTGGTCTCCATGGATCAGGTTGTTTTTCTCCCATAGAGGATCATCAAGTCTGACTAAACGAGACAAAAGAGTTTCAATCACGTAGAAAGACGGTATAAATTTAGAGTGGAAACAAGACCACATCTGACCAGTTCTCATTCAATGTTAAATGTTAAGGATTGGAAGACTACATTGGTCAAGGTTAATTTATCATTTACTCTTGTCAGAAGATTTTATGTCTGCCATAAAGCATGTTAAAACCATTCAAGCACAAGTTAACATAGTTTCTGCAATAAAACGACAAGCCCTTATCCTACTGAGAATCCTTACTTTGTATCAAGACGTTTTAGATTCTAGGAACAGTTACTATTCCATTCCAGAAATGTGGGCTTGTCGATTAAGAAACTTTATGGTCCATTGTTACACGCTCATGGGAAATACTTAGGCAAGAGAGGCACCAAAGATTTCCAAATCAGATGTGTAAAAGGAAAACTATGTTTGCTGATATGACATGATTTTACAAGTTCTAAGTGAAGAGGAGCTTAAAGGGCTTGTCCAAGTTAACAAACATGATCATCAAACCTATTGAGATCTGGTGAATTTGAAGGCCAAGTCACCACCTTGAGCTCTGTTCCTCCAAGCAGTCGTCCACATCATGACCATGTTTGGTAGGTACTAACACTGCATCCTAGAAACACTCCACAAGAATTGTGATTTTGGAGATATTGTGTCTGTGACCCAGTCATCTAGACATCTCAATTTCGCCCTTATAAAAGTAGTTTAGATCCTTACACTTGCCCATTTTGTCCACTTCTAACACTGACTGTACACTTGAGGCATAATATATCCCAATCTTTGACAAATCCTATTGTCAAGAGATAATCACTGTTATTCACCTCATTGGCAGTGGTATTAGGGCAGCGTCCTACATAGTGGACGCACACAGACAAGCCATGGCCAAGATATAACTATGGGGTGTACAAAAGCCACAGTCTGCATGGTTTGCAGTTGTTAATGGCTCGTGCTGGATGGCTAGAACTTCAAGCACTTAATAATCCGAAGCCAGGTACCAATTCATTTGTAAACTACGCAGACTTGAGGTTTGTGGAAACACTGTTCACATGTCAGTCACTGCTCAGTTATAAAGGTCCACTAAGAAGGACATCAGCCTTAAAGGCTTTATTCCAATCTGGAACATATCAATCACATATGCCATAAATGTCAGATAGGTGTGCGTACCACCTCCTATTTCTAGAATGGGCCCTGAAATGAAATGGAGAGCAAGAGCAAATGTACAGCCACCCTCTGTTCACCCCTACAGGACTTTCAAAAAATAGCCAAGCTCAAGCTTACCTATTTTTCTGAAGCCTCATAATGGTGAATGGAGGGTTGGCTGCACATGTGCAGCTTGCTCTCCATTCACTGCTATGGTAAGCTTGCACTCCATTCACTTCAGGGGGACCCTGTTCTTGAGATAGGAGTGAGTCCCAAAGGTGAGACCACACCTATCTAACATTTCTGGCATATTTTATTGATATGCCATACAAGTCCCCTTTAAAGAGTCACTGTACTTTCACACAATGTTACTTCATTCAATAGAGAATGGCAAATTTCTAAATCACTCTATTTCTAAAATCTGCCTGCATCTACCTGAAAAAAAAAAAGCTGTAAAGTCATGGCCACTATTGGTCTCACTTCCACTCAAGTTTCAGTCCACTCCCTGTCGTCAAGCAAGATCTATCCTGCTAAACAGAGAGTCAGAAGACGGCTGAGAGGAAGTGGGGGCATGTCAGACCTAGCTGAGATTGTGAGCCTGATAAAACTGCTTGTACACTGCTTGTGAGCATCATATTAGTGTGATTTATTCCTCTTTATCATCTTTCTGAGCTCCTTAGACGAAAAGAAAGATAGTGGGAAGTAAGGGAAGTGAGGTAACTGCAGGAAGTACTGGCTGAAGGGAGACACCCCTGCTTGTGAGAGAAATGCATCCAACTGTACAGCTGAAACATGTGAATGTGCACACTCGTCTGTGTACTTAGCCTAAGGGCTCATGCACATGAACTTATGTATTTTGAGGTCTGCAAAACACGGATCCGCAAAAAAAACGATGACATCCGTGTGACGTCCGTGTAATATCCATTTTTTTTTTGCGGATCCATTGTAACAATGCCTGTCCCTCTCCACAAAACAGACAAGAATAGGACCTGTTCTATTTTGTTACGGAATGGACTTGAAGACATACTAATACAGAATGCACAGGGAGTCATTTCCGTTTTTTTGTGGCCCCATTGAAATGAATGGTTCCACATACGGGCCGCAAAAAAAAATGGAATGGAGATGGACAAAAAATACGTTCATGTGCATGAGCCGTTATAATTACCCCAGGAAAATCCCCCAGCCTATACACTGACATTTTAATAGGCCCCATCAATCAGATGGAGGTTAAAATAGTCTCCTTTTGGCCTCCACATACCCGGAATACTGACAGAAGGTAACCTCAAAAACATCTTTTTTTTTTTTTTTTACAGTGGGTCCGTTTGGGTAACAGACGCCACTGAGTGCAATAAAGAAAGCAATGGCACAAGTATATGGTAGCCTTACAGGTTTATGGCGGTCTATAAAGACATAGAGATGTTTACAGTAAATTGTCATTGACTTTGACTAGATGACATTGCCTCGTTACTGGTGGCTCGGTAATTAATTACAGTACACGGAGGATGTGACTGATCGAAGTGATGAACGGGAAGGCTGTATCTAGCTTGCTTACATCTTCGAAATCACATTTTTCACATCTAGATATAAAAAACTGATTTAGAAATTCTCTTTGCATTAGTCATAACGGCATATCCTAGCCGAGCCGCTACTATGTTTCTTCTGTCTATCTGACAGCTAGGAAATGTAGGAGCTTTTTTTGATACATTATTTAATATTTCTTGAAATCAGCTTTCTGATCTGTGCGGGTTGTCATGCAGAAAATATCAATAAAATATTTAAAAAAGGTGCAGATCCTAACGTACAACCATCTGGTTTTCATCCTGGTTCATGGATTTAATTATAAAACCAAAGAAATAAGAGCACGGGGCAAATGGATTTCAGGTGTTCAAAGTAGTAATTCTTTGGAGATGCATAGGCTGCGCTGTGGATCAGATTTCCTCTTAAAGGGGTGTTCAATCTTAGAGATTTATGGCATATCCACTGTGTCTGGTAGCTAGGGGTCCCAGTTCTGGAACTTGCACTTATCTACACAAATCACGGGTCAGCAAAATGCGGATTTCGGCATTGTGCATGCTGCTATTTTCTTTTTCACTTTTTTGCAGGGCTGTGAAACGGATGTGTGAATGCGGACAGCACATCGTGTGCTGTCTGCGTCTTTTGCACCCCCATTGAAATGAATAGGTCCGCATCGCGGATCGGATGCGGACCAAACATACGTCGTGTGCATGAGCCCTAAAGGTGTGAATGGAGAGGTGGCTGTGCATGCGCAGAGCTGTCGGAGTGCCGAAAACAGCCGAGCATGCGTGCCCATTGCTAGTCTGGAATTGGCTTTGTTCTAATTAACAATCTTCTGCTCGAACATGTAACTTTAAAGGGGTTTTCCGAGAGTTTTTTTTTTACTGATGATCTATCCTCTGGCAGGGAAACCTGATCAGCTGTTTGAGAAGGCGCTGGCAGTAGCACCGCTGCCTTCTCTCAGCTCCCCAAGCACAGCACCGTACATTGCATAGCTTATGTGCTTGACATGGCGCTCAGCCCTATTTATTTCAATGGTGGTAAGCTGTGCCTAGAACATTACATAGCCTAGGGAAAGCTGGAGAAGTAAGAGGAGCACCTGCCAGAGTCGCTGCCTTTTCAAACATCTGATGTGTTGGATCCCTACCGATCAGCTACTGATGACCTACCCAGAGGATCAGTAATAAACTCTCGGAAAACCCCTTTAATTCTTCATTCATTTTAGACTCGTTGCAGTAATTTCTGAGACTGTCCAGTTCATCTGACTAGGAATGTATGCGCTTGCTACAGGAAGAATTCCATTCAGATGCAATCTAATGCAGGTGAATAGACCCGTAAAGGGAACAGGTCATTAGTAGTGTTAAGCGAGCACCAAAGTGCTTGTGTGCTCGGGTGCTCTGGCCAAACACATTGGGATGCGCGTGTGTTCTACCGAGCACCCGAGCACAATAGAAGTCGATGGGAGAACCCCTGGCAACCCCTGCTCGGTAAAGAAGAGGGTGTCTGGTTCCCTAAAAAACTGTTCTTACATGTCTGGGCTCCGTAGCTGCTCCAGTCAGGGCCCGTCCGTGCGCATGTACCATGGGAATGCCTCCGGGGTTAGAATGTACTGTCGTATGTGAGATTTCACGATCTCACAACAGGGAATAGTCTTGTCATAGCACTGTTCACAATGACCACTGACTCTTCCTTTTCCTGAGAAAGTACTTCTCATCTTATTATTATCACAGGCATGATTACAATAAGGATAACCGCTCTATATACAGTAGATAACACAGGATCCACTTTTCACAATAGGTGATGTTGACAGCTTATCTACTCGCCCTCCCTGCACAATGAACTTTGCATAGGTCGCAGAGCCTGTCCACAACACTCTCCAATAGAAGTCATAGGTTCCAATGGTCCATGTGGTTGCTATAAAGCAGATATCTTAATGCTCTTAACAGCAGCCCAGGCAAGATGTCTGCCTCCGTAATAAAGTACAGTAAATAGAAAAGAAAATATACAATCCAAAATATCCAGTCTAAAACTGTAACAGGTTAAAAAATGAATATGCAAAATTACAAAAGGATAGACTGTGCCACACCCAGTCAAAAGGTATTGTAATTTATAGTGAAATGCTCCCATCTACTACTATAATGAAAAAAATCAGTTATATGTACTGTAAATACAGCTGTAATACCGAGAGAATGTTTACATCAACAAGGCTTAAAGGGCATTTCCATCAAAAAATTATTTTATCAGATATTAATATGCTATATTTAAACATTTTTCAAAAGTCATTTTAGGTCTGATTTGGTCAAGATGGGCATAAAATTTGATTTTGTCCGAATTAGGGTTGAGCGAAACGATTCTAAAGAATCGATTCATCTCGATAGTAAACGTTCTTCACCTAAGAGGGGTTGTCCCCATGGGTGAAGAATCGCCCACCTGCCTGTTGATTGATAGGGTCGGACATCCGGTCTGGCCAAGACATTTTGGGCCCTGCACCCCTGCACCGATAGCGTGGCAGGCGTAAAGGCTCTGTTTTGGCGTCAGTAACAGCGAATACACATGTGCTGATACAATTTCAGATAGTGGCACATGCGCAGTCATTGCTCCTAAAGCCGGAGCAGAGCCTCTGAGCCTGAACCACTACTCAGAGCCGGGGCGCAGGGCCCAAACTGTCAGAGCCAGACGTCTATCTTCAGGCAGGTCGGTGCTTCTTCACATCATAGCTAAAAAACTTTGGAGATGAATCGATGTATTACAATTGATTCACTCAACCCTAATTCGGATCTAATTGAATCTGACGTCCATTTTGTCGGCCCTAAAAGGAACTTCGAGAAATTTGCTTATGTCTTTATAGAATATTTACATAAATAGCTAAATATTTGATAAGAAAAAAATAGTTGGAAGTGCCCCTTTAAGCCTTGTTTATATAAACATTATCTCTGTATTATAGCAGCAGTTGCAGTACATATAACAGATTTATTTCATTATATTTACTATAAATTACAATACTTTTGACTTGATGTAGGACACCCTGCTCTCTCTGCAGCTGCTGCGCCCTCTCTTGATTGACAGGGTCAAAGCATCATGATGTTTTCACTGCCCGGCCCTGTCAATCAGAATGCAGAGAGCATGCAGTTGCACAGAGAGCGGAGCCTCTAAATGTAACGGCGACACCCCCGTTGCACCTAGAGGCTCATTTGCATATAATAAAACATCATTTTTCTCAGCAATGCGGGCACATAGGAACATGGGACCAACACAGATGCCTTCAGCTGCCAAGTGCACATGTAACAGGTCAGCCAGTGTCATAGGGACAAACCTGCTGACAGATGCCTTTTAAAAAACGGTCCAAAAATGATTCCTTTGTGGTGGGAATTGCCCTTTTCTCTGCCTTTTGAACTATAAAATGGTGGCCACTATTTTCTGCAATTTATGAAGAACGAATCACAGATTTTGAGATATTTAGAAAGATTTGATTAATTTAGAATTGATTTGCTCATCTCTCATTCTAAGTATTTTTTTTTTTTATAAAAATGGAGCGAAGGTTTTATGGCGATAAGTAATTAAAGTTTCTCCATGTATTCCACTTCCTGTCCTGGCTCTTTGATTTCCTCTTTGAACGTCTTGCTTAACTCTCTCAGTCAGACCATCACTGAGGCCAGAGAGAGCACCCACCAATGAACCCTACATCCTCTTGATTGTTTACGGCACCGTACATTTGGTTGTGGTTAAAAGGGTTGGCGCCCAGGAGCCTGAGGGGACCAAAGTCCCTTGTGCCACATAACAAGACACCGGTATTATAGTAAGTGCATGCTGGTCAAGATACACCTCTGGCTGGAGGGAAGGGGTTAGGTCAAAAATTTGGCATGTGGGGGTGCAGTTTCAATTTCTGCTTTAGGCAGCATGAAGGCTATGTGCTCCCCTGCCCCTGGCCACAAAGCACTGAGGGAAGGGGGCCCAAGCTGAACCCTTGCACCAGGGCCCATGAGCTTTTAGCTACGCCCCTGATAAGATGTCTATATGGCACTTACTAATATAACCTTTGTTGATATTCTGTGCCATTTGCTTTATTTCATAAGTCGTGTTCCCTTCTTAGGCAGATCTTCTGTGCTGTCCATAGAGAGGTCCTGTCCAAAAAATGGCCACTGATGGAGCGTCATGTGACCAGGCAAATCCCTCTACGTGATGTCTCCTCTATTCAAGCACCCTGCACCTGTACTAAACTCCCAACAGAACAAGTGCAGATGGAGGAGACATCCCATGGAGCTGATTTGTCTGGTCACATGACCCTCCATCTGTGGCCATCTTATGGACAGGACCTCTGTGTGAACTGCACAAAAGACTTGGCAAACAAAGGGGCAAACCTTATGAAATTTAGAAAATGGCACAGAATTTCAACAAAGGCCCCATTCACACGTCCGTGGTGTGTTGCGGATCCGCAAATTGCGGATCCGTAATACACCCTGCTGGCACTCCCCATAGAGATGCCTATTCTTGTCCGCAGGCTGCGGACAAGAATAGGACATGGTCTATCTTTTGCGGAGCCGCGGCGGGATGTTTCGGGGCCGAAACATAGTGTGCTCTCCGCATCACGTCTGGCTCCATTCACAATGAATAGGTCCACATCTATTCCGCAGAATTGCAGAATAGATGCGGACTAAAATGCGGACGTGTGAATTGGGCTAAAGACTGTATTAGTAAGTGCCATATAGACATCTCACAAACACATTGGTCAACAGTAACCAGAAAGTAGCCAACCCCGAGTGGTACTGCAGCTCATCCCCTTTCACCGCAGTTCCAGGGACAACCACAACCAGATGTACGGCGCTGTGCCTGGTAAACAATGAAGGAAAAGGGGCGCAGTTACAGTATCTATCTATCTATCTATCATCTACCCATTCATATCTATCTATTCTGTTTCTTCTCCATGTCTTTTGATGGATCATCCCCTTTCACTGCAGTTCCAGGGACAACCACAATCAGATGTACGGCGCTGTGCCTGGTAAACAATGAAGGGGAAGGGGCGCAGTGCTTGTCTGCATTGTATACAAATAAACAAGACACTGATCTGTGATGAAGAGCGTCTAATGCTTATTCTGTGATACAAAACTGTAAAAAAGAAAGATGCTTTTATGAGATGAAAGAAGAAGGGGGAATCGTTTCTGGAAGACTTTTCTCCGAAGCACAAACCTTGATCTGACTAAGGCTACATTCACACGACCACAATTTTGCGGAATGGGTGCAGACTCATTCATTTCTCTGGGGCCGCAAAAGATGCGGACAGCACGCCATGTGCTGCCTGCATCCGTAGTTCCATGCCGCGGCCCTACAAAAAATATAGAATATTTTCTATTCCAATAGGCATTTTCTATGATAGTGGCGGCATGTGTGGTCCGCAAATTGCGGGACACACATGAACCGGTATCTGTGTTTTGCAGATCCGCAAAACATCACGTTCATGTGAATGTAGCCTTAGCTACTTTCACACTTGCGTTATTCTTTTCCGGCATAGAGTTCCGTCGTCGGGGCTCTGTACCGGAAAAGAACTGATCAGTCACATCCACATGCATTCTGAATGGATAGAAATTCGTTCAGGGTGCATCAGTCAGTCGTTTTGGACGGAGGAAATACCGCAGCATGTTGCGGTTTTATCTCCGTCCAAAATGCCGTAACACATGCCGGAATGCCGGATCCGGCATTAATTCCCATTGACTTGCCTTAGTGCCGGATCCGGCATTAAAAATACCGCAACGACGGATTCGGCGATGGAACTGACTGCTGGATTCCTCTGCTGCAAGTGTGAAAGATGCACATCATGTGAAGCAGACACAAACACTTCACACAGCTTATCTATCTATCTATCTATCTATCTATCTATCTATCTATCATGTTATATCTATCTATCTTTTTATCTATCTATCTCCTGTATATCTATGACAGTATCTATCTATCTATCTATCTATCTATCTAATATATATCTACCTATCTACCTATCTACCTATCTTATATCTATCTATCTATCTATCTATCTATCTATCTATCTATCCATCCATTCATATCTATCTATTCTGTTTCTTCTCCATGTCTTTGGATAGATAGATAGATAGATAGATAGATAGAATTACTTTCCAGCATCAGGTACCATTTCTTGGTGGACATCACTTGCCCCACAGATGACCAAGCCTCAGGAGACCTACGATAATACCCAGGTACAGTAGATACCTCCCCGGGGGAGCTGATCTCCAGGAACATCACTTTATTGTGTCACCATTTATCTGATAACTCTGGACAGGAACCTTTATCTTTCTAAGCCTGGAAGACATTTCATCAAAACCTGTTCTCAATACAACTAAGGTCAAAAAATTCCAACAGAGTTAATAAGGACATATAAAAACCGGAGGAGCACCGCTGGAACCAGCTGCGGCTGGTCTTTTCTAAGCTGCTGTATAATGATGCACAACCTCAATAATATCTATACACAGAGCAGCTCTAACACCTAAAGACTGGTACGGATGTAGCAGAGCTGAATTTGCTATTGGATTTGTGCAATAGATCTCAAAAACAGTTAAGAAAATGCAGTAGATTTACCATCACTTGTACATAACACTTCTTCACATCACCCCGATGAGTTGCTCCATATGAAATACTTAACTCTACAACAGCTCAATATGGCATTAAAAGATGCATTTAACAGAAAACTCCGCTGGCATTCAGCCATACAACATAAATCTGCAAAAACAAGCAAACACTATAGTAAAAAGCTAGCTATACTGTAACCACACACAATATCAACACGTGCAGATCTGATACAATTTATTTACTATATTATAATCTGTATAACCCAGCATTCTATTGCTTTAGTGTTAAAATTTATTTCACGTTTATGCATTAGGACCAAAGTTTTGCCGTAATCGGAAATAAAAATTCCCATTCCTATTTTCATATTCGCGGTGAATATTACGAAGCGACACCAGCGGATCAGCAACGGAAGAGCGCACAAGCGACAGCTAAAGGGAGCCTTAGGAGCCAGACCTTACCTTTCCATGGCCAGGCTGCAACTGAACGGAGGCAGACACATGTACAGAAAAAAAAATCACTGAGTGAATGCAATCACACACTGTAAGGGAATGTCGTCAAATTGCGAGCTGTTTGGTTGGGCAGAGCTCTTAGGGAAGGTGGTAAAACTTATGATAGAGTGACAGCAGTTAAAGAAGTAAGATCAGCAGTTCTGCATACAACACGTATGACGAAGGTGTGTTCATGAGAACCGTATGATTCGCTTGCAATGTGATTTATTTTTAAAAAAATATATAACTAGCTGAAGGACCTGGCTTCGTCCGGGTATATTTAATATATTTAATTTAATGTTTGTGTGTCATTAAAATATATCGACAGTATCCACTATAACAGTGACATCTACAGCACCCAAACCCTTAACAGTGACCTCTACAGCCCCCCACCACTTACCACTGACCCCCACAGTGGCCTGTCCCTTAAAATGGGACCTCCACAGCAGCCCACCCCCTTAACTTTGACCATTACAGCAGCCTTCCCCTTTAACAGTGAGTTTCACAGCACACCACCCCCATGACAGTGACCTCCACAGGGGTCCTCCCCCTTAATAGTGGCCTTTTACAGCAATCTGCCCCCTAACACTGACCTCCATAGTGGACCATTCCCTTAACTGTGACCTCCAGAGCATCCTGCCCCTAGGGTGGCCAGAGGTCAGGTTTTAAGCCGGACAGTCCGGCTTACAGACCCCATGTACTCCGTCTGGCACAGGGCCTGGACGGACCCAGGGATGTCCTTTTGAACAGCTCACTCTCAGACAGCATCACTGTGCTGTCTGAGCATGAGCTGAAAGTAGAAAGTCACTCTCGCTTCCCCCCTGCAGCAGACAGAAGTTGATTTTTAACTTCAGTCGGCTGCATAGAGGGAGGGGGTGTGGTCTAACCAGGTCAGGGTTGTGGCTTAGCGGGACCTAGAAGTTGATTTTTAACTTCATTTTTTCAATCCCTGCTGGCTGAAGAGTGGGAGTGGGTGTGGCCTTACTGGATAGGGGGTTTGGCCTTATTAACAACTCACCCTGAGAGCAGCACTGTCCTGTCTGAGAGTGAGCTGCAGAGAGAAAGTCACCATCCTTCCCACCTCTGCAGCTTACAGAAGTTAATTTTTAACTTCCATCGGCTGCGTAGGGTAGGGGGCATGGCCTAATCAGGTCAGGGGTGTGGAATATCAAGACCTAGAAGTTGATTTTTAACTTAATTTTTTCAGTCCCTGTTGGTTGAGGAGTGTGACGGGTGAGGCCTAACTGGATCAGGGGCATGTCCTTTTGAACAGCTCACCTTAAGACAGCAGCACTGTTCTGTCTGAGTGTGAGCTGCAGGGAGAAAGTCACCAACCCTCCCACCTCTGCAGCTGACAGAAGTTGATTTTTAACTTCATTTTTTAAATCCCTGTTGGCTGAGGAGTGGGAGGGGCATGGCCTAACCAGATCGGGGTGTGGCTTAGCGGGACCTAGAAGTTGATTTTGAACTTAATTTCAATCCCTGTTGTCTGAGTGGGAGGGGGCCTGGCCTAACCAGATCGGGGGCTTGTCCTTTTGAACATCTCACTCTAAGACAGCAGTACTGTGCTGTCTGAATGTGAGATGCAGAGAGAAATTCACTGTCCCTCCTCCCCCTGCAGCTGACAGAAGTTGATTTTTAACTTCATTTTTTAAATCCCTGTTGGCTTAGGAGTGAGAGGGGGAGTGGCTTAGTGGGACCTGGGGGCAGTTTTTTTTTTAAGGGTGACTTGAATGGCCACCCTGCCCCCTGAACTGTGACCTCCACAGCACTCTGCTCCCTTTACAGTGTCATCCACAGAGTTGTTATGGAAACCTCAGGAAATAAGGTACTAAGTGCTATTAGGCCATGGCTTTACTTCAATAGTAATTATCCTGGTGACAGATTTCTTTTAAATTTAATATACAGCAGTGAAGAAACATGGCTGGGTTGTTATGGTTACCTGGAGTAAAACTGTGTGTGTGGAGACGAACTGCCAGCGAGCTTCTATAAGCTGATAAGGGTCATGTGACCAGACTTCTATTGGCTAATGCATTTTTTGGAAGTATATCAGGAACGGTACGTCCCAGAGAGCTGAGACCTGGTCTAAAACCTTCCCGGACACCTGATGTACCTGTGTGCCAAATTTCGTAATTGTAAATGCGACGGTGCGGATTACTTTAGCGGACATACACACATACACTCAGCTTTATATATTAGATAATTATATAAAACTATATATAAGTATAAATATATATACATTTAATATATAATTATTTAGATATAATTATCAAAAATAGTATAATTAGAGATGAGCGAATTATGGAAAAGTTTGATTTGGCTGATTCGCCGAATTTTACAAAAAAAAACAGAATTTTTTGTAAGTAGCCAGTGCAATGACAGGGAGCTGTGATAGCACTGCCCCCCCTCCCCCCCCCCTCATTGTTCCCCTCAGATGCCGCGTTCATACATGATCACGGCATCTGAGTGTAAAAACAGTGTAAAGTTACCATTTAAAAAAATGAAATCTAACTTACCACCTCCATTTGCTCGCGACAGGCTGGCCGCTGCCATCTTGCTTGAAGATCTGGCGCGAAATCTCGCGCAGCGCGTGGTGACGTCATACGTCACCACGCACGGGATTTCAGCTCAGATCTTCAATCAAGATGGCGGCTAGCGGCCCGTCGTGAGCAAATGGAGGTGGTAAGTTTTATTTTTTATTTTTTTTACAATATTTTTTCATGTTAAATTGATTCGCTAACATGAAGCACTAGGAAATTCAGCTTCGAGGTGAATCAAATTTATCCTGAAATTTGGATCGAATTCCACTTTGTGGGTTTCGATTTGCTTATCTCTAAGTATAATGTATACCTAACTGCTGACTCCAAGACATAAATTATTGATCCCGCACCAGAATAAAAGCAACTCCTTCACATAAAAAAATTCCTGTACCCCACTGCCAGGTATAACCAACACATTTTGATTAGAGATAAGCGAAGTTATGGAAAATTCTATTTGACTGCTTTGCCAAATTTCACAAAGACTTTGTCATGAAGCGCATTTCTTTGTATGTAGAGGGTGCAATGATGGGAAACGGCGATTGCGCTGCACCTCCGTCATTGTACCCCTCAGATGTCGCGTTCATCACTGATCGCAGCATCTGAGATTAAAAATTAGGGCTTTCAGGGATTAATCTATTATTAGCTATTATCCATTTAATAGCGAAAAGTCCCACCGCAGCCATCTTAATTGAAGACACAGCGTAAAATCTCGCGCGGTGATGTGATGACGTCATCGCGCTGGGCAGCGTGGTGACATCATATGTCACCGCGTGAGATTTCACGCAGCGTCTTCATTCAAGATGGCTGCGGCGGCCTCTTCGTGTGCAAATGGATGAGGTGAGTATTTTTTTTTTTAACCACCATGTCAGGAAAAATCGATTCCTTACTATAAAACGCAAGGAAATACCGCTTTGCAACAAATCAAATTTTTCCTGAACTTCAGATCAAACTCCACTTCAGATACTTTGATTAGTTTAACACTAGTTTCAATCATACAGTTGATCTTACTCATGAGTATGATCAACTGTATGATCGAAACACGTTAGTAGTGCCTGGCAGTGCAGTACTGGAATTTGTTTTTGTGATTTTGCAATAAAAGGAGTGGCATTTATTCGGGTGCTGGATCAATACTTAGTTTTTTTGAATCATCACATTGTTGGAGCGGGATATGTGCACCAGATTTGCCACCTGGATCCATTTTTGTATTTCCAAGCTGATATTTACCTTCTGCAGGAGCAATACCTGGGGCATAAGTAGCAGAAATTATTCAACTATACTAAATCAATAGGATTTATGATTGTTAGGACCCCCTCCGATCACTACAAGGGGGATCTAATAGTCAATACGAGTAAAAGCTCTCATCTATTTCTTTCATCCCCATAGACAGTGACTACTGTAGAGTGACACAGCGCAGGAACTATCATAGTTCCATTTAAACTCCCCTTGAATGTTGGAAAGGAGGTCACAATGATTGAACAGTTATCATCACCTATCCTATGGATAAGTGGAGCGTATTCAATTTCGGGTTCAATAGTGTTCCTGGGTGTTGTAGTGCAGTTATGACCACAGAGGCAGTATCGCACAGTGATGCAGCCTCCTATTGGTGTAAGTTGTACAGTAGGCACCGCAGTATCTTCTAAGCTTCCCAGGCTGCTGGCAGTGAAGGAGGAGAGAACATGTCTGGCCATCCTCCTGCCCTCCCTGCTGTCAGAAAACTGTGGTTGCTGGAGAGAAGGACTCCTCTGCGGTGCTGGGCTGATTTCTCAGGTGTGTGACAGTAGTGAGCTGTAAGAGACTGTAAGGGGAAATAGGGGATTTTTTTATAGTAGACTCAGATCTGTGTATGTGTGCTGCTCTCTGCAGAGTTCAGAGTGGCATTGGGGGGACTCAGCCCCAGGTCCCTCCAATGCCTCTGCTTTAGGTGCATCCCCATTAGTGCCACAGCTCCAGATGCCCCCAATGACGCCACTCTAAATGCACCACAAATATTGCCTATTCTCCAGTTGCCCCCCCCCCCCAATAACTCTGCTTCAGGATCACCACTATTACCCTGCCTCAGGCGACCCTAATGCCTCTGCTTTAGGTGCACCCCCATAAATGCCCCAGCTCCAGATGCCCCCACTCTAAATACACCACTAATATTGCCCCTGGCAGTCTTCAGATCATGATTATGAACCATAAAGGTTTGAAACATGTCGGTCTGACGGGAGGTTTTGGGAGTCTGTGTCCACTTTGTATTATTTTACTGCTATAGCAAGACAATGCAACGTTTTAACCTACTACGTGCTGGAAGTTCCTTTCGTTGAACCCCTTTAAGTGTGCTACACTTAATAGGGTTAGGCATAAATGTCTTGGTGTGTGCATTGCGTGTTTCCTATGTGTGATTGGTGTGCTATATACACTATGTTCTGTGTATAAGTGGTGTATGTGCAGCATGTGACATATGCATCAGTGGCATATGAGCCATGTATAAGTGTCCTGTGTCCCACATGTGTCCAATGAGTGATTGGTGAGCGCTGCATGTGTCTTGTTTTTGACTGACCTAAGTGCAGGATATCCATATATGTGTAAATTCTGCCACATGTACGTTGGTGCATTTTGCTGTAAATGTCTGCCATCATACTTCATTTTTAATATTTATGTTATCACTGTAAGGGCTCATGAACACGAGCGTTGGATGTTTTGCAGTCTGCAAATTGCGGATCCACAAAACATGGATACCGGTTGTGTGCATTCCACATTATGCGGAACAGAAGATCTGTAATGTGGACAATAATAGGAGATGTTCTATCAGTTTGCAGAATGGCCATGCCGACATACAGACACGGAATGCACATGGAGTAATTTTTTTTTTTTTGCGGCCCCATTGAAGTTAAGTAAACGGTACAGACCTGGAAAAAAAATAAGTTAGTGTGCAGGAGCCCTAAGGTGGGCCCCCAGAATCACTTACACTGGTGGACCATAAGTACCCCAGTCTGACACTGCCTACCATTGTGCAGACAAGTACCTCCTTCATGGCAGCTGTATTCCTTTATGCTGCTAACATATTGGTGCCAGATGTCATAGAACACCTTCAGAAGTCTTGTGGAGTCCATGCATTGACAGTCCAGAGCTGTATTGATATACAGCTAATTTGTTATGTGTATACAAAGCCAATTATCCCGCAAGGATGTGGGGACAGTCTATGTGAGGACAGTCTTCACCTCCAGCCTAAAGTGAAGTTCACTGTATTCTTTCTGATGCACAAAGGACACAGCACTTACATGTCCGTAGTTCTCCTCCAAATGTCATCTCAGCTTCGATTGATTATTTATAAATTATAGTGTTTGTCTGTAAATGCTTGTGTAGCCCCAAAGTAAATAGAGTTGGGGATATAAACCACATTTGGAAGGAATATTATAAGATAAAATGCAACTATATAAAGGTTTCTGTAGTGGTTCATGTTTGAAACTTCTTGAAGTACTTAAAGGAAACAAAACAAGGCAATAAAGCTCCAGTACTGGGAATAAACGCTGTCTAAAAGGGAAATGATTCAATAAATAAATACTGGAATGTGACCAAATGGCTTCCAACATTTACTGTCACCAGGGAGCAAAACGTTGGCCAACATACAAGTGATCACCTTTATTGAAGCGCTGTATTCAGCTATACTGGTCAGTCCTATAGAGGTTGACTGTTGTGCCAATGCGCAACTACTTTCATTCTAGAGGGGACAAGGGTCACCAAAAAATGGACGAAAAACAAAATTGTAATGGCTAAACAACTGGATCAAATCATATCCAAAATGTCAAGTCTTGTGGGGTACTCCTGGTGCGCAGCAGTTAATGCCTTCTAAAAAAAAATTGCGGATCAAGAAAGAAGAACCACGAATCGGTCCATGGGCACCTGAGACTCATTGATGTGTATGGAGATTTAAGGCTTGCCATCTAGTCTAATCCCACAGCAGATCTAGTGGAGCACAAGTTGCTGAAAAGCCAGTGCAGGCTATGGTAGAAAGAACACACGGGGCATTGCTGCTTGCTTTGTCAGAGAACCCATGCTGACCCCTGTCCATGAAAGCACCTACAATGGCTACTTCGACATAGTGAACTACCGTATTTTTCGCCCCATAAGATGCATTTTTTTGGGGGGGTGGAAATGCCCCTGCGTCTTATGGCGCAAATACTAATCAAGAAACGAATTAGTACCAGAGGATCGGGAAGCGGTGAAGTCTCTGTACTCCTCTTCCTGGTCCTCGGCTGTCAGCTGTGCAGGGCTGCTAAGAGGTATGTGGGCTCACATGGGGGCTGCTAAGAGGCATGGGGGCTCATAAGGGGGCTGATGAGAGGCAATGGGGGGCTGATGAGAGGCATGGGGCTCTTATGTGAGGTCTGATTGGGGGTCATTAACATTGGGGTCTGATCTGAGGTCTTACTGGGGTCTTATTAACATTGGAGGTCTGATAGGGGCTGTGAGCTGAGGTCTGATTAACATTGGGGTTCTGACTGCTGGTCTGACCTGAGGGCTAATGACAAATATTTTTTTCTTATTGTTCTCCTCTAAAACCTAGGTGCGCCTTATGGGCCGGTGCGTATTAGATGGCGAAAAATACGGTATATAGAGAGGGGGCATTTCTGGGTTGAGCAGCATGTGAGGGTGGCAGAAATGATTCAAAAAAATTGAATTAAAGATTTTTTTATTCTACTAACATGGCTACTTACAGTATAGCCAATAGGGGGGAAAATCTGTGTACAGTGATGTCACAATACAGGGATAAATTGAACAGTGATGGCATAGTATAAAGATACAGTACAGGGAAAATGTGTATAGTAATGTCACAGTACAGAGATAATTCAGACAGTGATTCAAAGTACAGGAATAATTTGCGCAGTAATGTCATAGTACAGGGATAATGTACATAGTGATGTCACAGTACAGGGATAATGTGCATAGTGATGTCAAAGTACAGGAATAATGTGGCAGTAATGTCATAGTACAGTTGTGGCCAAAAGTTTTGAGAATTACATAAATATTGGAAATTGGAAAAGTTGCTGCTTAATTTTTTTAATAGCAATTTGCATATTCTCCAGAATGTTATGAAGAGTGATCAGATGAATTGCATAGTCCTTCTTTGCCATTAAAATGAACTTAATCCCCCAAAAAACTTTTAAATACATTTCATTGCTGTCATTAGAGGACCTGCTGAGATCATTTCAGTAATCGTCTTGTTAACTCAGGTGAGAATGTTGACGAGCACAAGGCTGGAGATCATTATGTCAGGCTGATTGGGTTAAAATGGCAGACTTGACATGTTAAAAGGAGGGTGATGCTTGAAATCATTGTTCTTCCATTGTTAACCATGGTGACCTGCAAAGAAACGCGTGCAGCCATCATTGTGTTGCATAAAAATGGCTTCACAGGCAGGGATATTGTGGCTACTAAGATTGCACCTCAATCAATAATTTATAGGATCATCAAGAACTTCAAGGAAAGAGGTTCAATAGGATCATCTCCTAAAGAGGATTCAGCTGCGGGATCGGAGTGCCACCAGTACAGAACTTGCTCAGGAATGGCAGCAGGCAGGTGTGAGCGCATCTGCACGCACAGTGAGGCGAAGACTTTTGGAAGATGGCCTGGTGTCAAGAAGGGCAGCAAAGAAGCCACTTCTCTCCAAAAAAAAACATCAGGGACAGATTGATCTTCTGCAGAAAGTATGGTGAATGGACTGCTGAGGACTGGGGCCAAGTCATATTCTCCGATGAAGCCTCTTTCCGATTGTTTGGGGCATTAGGAAAAAGGCTTGTCCGGAGAAGAAAAGGTGAGCACTACCATCAATCCTGTGTCATGCCAACAGTAAAGCATCCTGAGACCATTCATGTGTGGGGTTGCTTCTCATCCAAGGGAGTGGGCTCACTCACAATTTGTGTATAGTGATGTCATAGTACAGGGATCATGTGCATAGTGATGTCATAGTGCAGGGATAATGTGTATAGTGATGTCATAGTACAGGGATAATACACATAGTGATGTCACAGTACAGGAATAATGTTCATAGTGATGTCACAGTACAGAAATAATTCAGACAGTGATGTAAAAGTACAGGAATAATGGGCACACTGATGTCATAGTACAAGGATAATGTGTATAGTGATGTCACAGTACAGGGATAATGTGTATAGTGATGTCATAGTACAGGGATAATGTGCATAGTGATGTCACAGTACAGGAAAAATGTGCATAGTGATGTCACAGTACAGGGATAATGTGTATTATGATGTCACAGTACAGGAATAATGTGTATAGTGATGTCATAGTACAGAGATAAGATACATAGTGATGTCACAGTACAGGAATAATGTGCATAGTGATGTCACAGTATGGGGATAATGTCCATAGTGATGTCACAGTACAGGAATAATGTGTATAGTGGTGTCACAGTACAGGGATATTTCAGATACTGATGTCAAAATACTGGTCACTATATATATGTATAGTTTCTTAGATGCCTTTCAATGGCAATTTAGTGAATATGCATATTCTATGATCTGTACGTATATTCTTGAGAGCCTATAAGTAAACACTGGATGAAGGATCTGCGCCATAGGTGACCATGAATCACAGCAGATCGGTACAGTATAATGGCACTTGCATTTATTATGTCATGAGAACATTGGTGGGTCACCTCATGGTCTCTTTTAGAAATATGTTGGTCCTTTCTAATAACATAAGAAATACTTTAGAATAATAATCTTTATGCAGTGCCAACATATTCCGCAGCATATTCTGTTACATTTCTGATGAACAGACATAATCAGTAGTGATGAGCGAAGTTTCGAAAAATTTGATTCGGCAGCCTCACAGATTTTTGACAAGAAATTCGATTTGTCACTATTAGCTTTCCATTGTATGTAATGGGTGCAATGACGGGGAACAGCAATCGTGCCGCCCCACCATCATTTAACCCCTTGGAATGCTGCTTTTAACGTAGAGCGCCGCCTCTGTGACTCACATTCAGCTGCTCAGCCTCTTGATCACGGAGAGGCCATCCGCTCCCGTTTTGACTGAAGAAAACCCTCAAAAGGACCTGAGGCGAGCGTGATGATGTCAGCGCACGCGGCCCAGGTGATCACGTGGTGAGGTCATCACGCTCGTCACAGGTCCTTTGGCGAGTTTTCTTCAATCAAGACGGCCTCTAAACGATCAAGTGGATGAGCTAAGTATAATTTTTTTAGTAGTTTTAGCCACCATTTTAGTAAAAATTGATTCGTTACCACGAAACATAAGGAAATTCACCTTCGTGGCAATCAAATTTTTCCTGAAATTCAGATCAAAGTCCACTTCAGACTTCGATTCGCTCAACGCTAATAATCAGACATAACAGTATTAAACTAATCAACAATTCATAGAAAAGTACGGAGGGCACTGCTCACAAGAGCTTAAAAACTATCAAGAAACAGAGGTGAAATATGAGGAAATAGGAGTGACACAAAAGGTTAAAGGGTTTGTAAAGTATATTTTATGCCACGCAAGGTTGTAGACATAAAGCTGCATGAGCTGATCATACAGATATGAAATGCATCAGTGTGGTGAGGTTCTGATAGATGATAGAAGGACAGGGGTCAGCTCTTGACATGTCAAAGCCCCTATTAAAACTGTGAGATGTTGTGAATTTATATGATTGTACAGGGTAGAAAATTCCAAGGACCTGCTGCAGCACGAGAGACATCTTGGAAATGGGAATTGAAGGTTTGGATCATGAAGAATATTTAACATTGATCCTTGGCAGAATGTAGAGGACAGGTGGGGCAGTAGACAGAGAAGAGGGAGAAGATGTAGGGGGTTTAGCACCGTGGGGAGTCCTATGGGTGAGAGGGATACATTTAAGTAGTATTCTTAAGTGAATGGAGGGCGGAGGAATGGCTGTAGAGGTGGGACAGATGGATGACCCTGGCTTCTGTATTCTAGGTAGACTGGAGCGGGAGAGTTTGGAACGGGGAAGACCAATGTAATAATGTAAAGTGGAAAAAAGGAACATCCCTCAGCACAAGGAACCAACCAGGTGCGGATGATGAATCTTCAGAAATATTTATTGCAAATACACTACGCGTTTCGGGGAATAAATCCCCTTCATCAGGTGAAAAATACTGCATAACAAATGGACAAACATACTGAGTATATATACACACACTAATGGTCACATGCAAGTAAGGTCAGAGGGGAGGTGGGCATTACCCCAAAGTCTCCTCGAACTGTAGGCATAGAAACAAATATTTAAACAAATAAATTAAGACATATGTATATAATCACTGCCCCATTGGGCTTGCAGGCTATCCACATAAATGTATTTTGTTAGTTAACATACACAAAAATTGCTTCATGATTCAGCCCATCGCTAGGGAGGAGGAACTATGTCACCCTGGGTCACATAATCGCTATTCCGATCATGTGACCTATGATGCAAACTGTTGCTATTGCAACGTGACGCTTCCAGGCCGGCATAAAGGGTACTCGGATACTAATCCTTTGTGTGGGCCTTGGCATGCTCATCTGAGGACATCTGCATCCGTGGCTGCATACCTACCTTGTACATTGGAGATTGAATACATCTCCGACACTTCTTCATTAGTTAATAGATGGCTGCACAATACATCATAAACTGATAGCAAAAAATAAGAAAAGGGGCTCATTCCAAAAACATGGAATGAAGGAAGCTCTTAGCGCACATCTTTGATCAAAAGTATGTTGTGCCCAAGTACCACGTCATGGCAGCTTTCGCACAAGGGTCCCTAACATTACAGATACTGCCTTTCATGGACTTACCAGTCTCCTTTCATTCAGGGCACTGCAGGAACCAGCTAAATTGCTTTTGTGCTGAGAAGTCCCAGGAACTTGGGCGTTGCTCAGTCCAAAAGAGCTGCCACCCTCAATATATACTATAAGACAGAGTTCAGACTAAGCAAATATATATCAACACTCACAAGTGCATAGCCATAAGGCAAACAAGGTTGGTTAAAAGATGGCTGCACAATACATCATAAACTGACAGCAAAAAATAAGAAAAGGGGCTCATTCCAAAAACATGGAATGAAGGAAGCTCTTAGCGCACATTTTTGATCAAAAGTATGTCGGGCCCAAGTACCACCTCTTATCCAATCCAGTACTGAGACACACCCCCTGCACTGATCACATGACGGTGACGTCACCCCAGGTCCTTAGTATTGTCCAAGGTTCGGGTTCATTGAAGAATCCCCTTATGGATTCCAAATGCCGTTATGGTCCGTGGTAGCGGAATCCATAACGGGATGCTTCGATAACCCGAACTTTGGACGCCGAACTTCAAATACAAGTTCAACTGCGAGGGTGCAGTTGCAGTGTGTACTGGGCTTTTGAAATTCTGTCAGTGCGCAGCAACGAACCATATATAATCGGCGCACAATCGCTGTTGGGTGGTTACCTTATTCTTTCTGGATGTATGATCGCTGCCTTGGTCGCCGGTTCAGGTTCAGTTTTGCTGCGCTGATACTTGTAGTCCTCTTCTGGTTTCCTGCTAGCAGCGCTGCTCCGGCCGGAAGCGCGCGCTGTGCGAGGAGACCTTAGGTGAGCGTTAGAGCGTTGCCTGGGAGATTCCTCTGGGTGACGTCACCACTGGTAGTACGGTAGCCTCCAGAATACTGCTTTCAGTTTAAACTAGTACCACTATTTTTTAAAACATTCTTACTTTATAGCATTTTTCCCACACATGCATAAAACTTTTCACAGTACTGCAGGTAGCAGCTTGCAATAAGCGAAATTCCGAACTTTCCATCATCCATACTATTAGACTGGAGCTACATGGTGATCTTGGTTGCGACAAGATTGACGTGTAGCTCCTGCCTAGATCCAACCCTGCTAGATTTATTGCAACTCTGAGGTCGCAGTCGGTGGCAACTTGCACATCACGCTGAAACCTCATTCATTTCTATGGCTGCACTGCTACACTATAGTCTTTCATCATGCAATAACTGTGCTCTGTAGCCCCAGCCTTAGATTATTACAACCAAGTCTTGGCATCTATATTTTCACCAATTGTACTAAACAGTAAGGCTGAAAACACTGATTGGTATTTTGTCCTGTTTTTTAGCACCTTTGGAGTTTTACTATATTTTTCTTATATTTTCAATAGGGGGGGGGGGGACACCAGAAACACTGGTGTTGCCAAAAAAAAAAAAAAAAACTTGTGATAAAAACCACATGGAAAACATGCAGTAAGAAAAAAGCACCAGAGGAAATTCATGTGCGTAGGGGTCCATGGAGGTGGGATATAATGTGATCTAAAAGAAAATCACATATCAATCTGTTTTGAATGGATAGTAACTGTGATTCATCCTGTTTCATAGGTGATTCATTCCATTAATTAGCTGGATGTACAGGAGAGCTGGGAGACCCATCTGTTGCCTTCACACGTTGCATAGTCTGGTGTCAAAACTGGAAGATTTTATCCACAAAGAAGTGATGGGAGCTAAATGGTCGATGAAGACATTAATCACACTTTCTGAGTGGGAAATTGCAGCCAGACCATTTTTTATGCCAAAATACAGCTCTTGTTTATATAGAAAGAGAAACGTCTGACTCATTCAGACAGTAATTACAACATCACTTGGACGCCTTGTCTGATATTCCAAAGGAAATCAGCTTCAGGTTCAGCGAAATACAAAATTTTCCAGATTTTCTCTTTTGTTTATTCCCACATCTTGAACTTTTTTTTCTGAATTGAGATATTGACTCAAACCAAATGAGAAAAATGACTTTCTGAAGGTGGTCCATTTGCAACACTCGACTTGATTCCAAGCTGGAGATACAGCTGCTATTGTAGGTTAAATACTGGAATAGAGCCACATGGGACTGGTCCAGACTGAAAAACACATCGCATATCTGCCAGAATCCAAATGAAATGGTATTAATTTCGTTGCAGATTTCATTGTGTAAATGCATTGTTTTTTTTTAGCAGATTTTACCATTTTCAGTACGTTAGGGGGGACAAATGGAAGGATGTATGACTGCAGGATCAGACTACATAGGGTTTGTTTGTTGTCTGTTACCATGGAGATGTTTAGTCTGCATAGGAGCTGTACTGAACTGCAAATTGCTTTATTGTTCAGTTTAGATGGATTAAAACAGTAAAATATATAAAAAAAATAGTTGTGAAGGTGGACAAAAAGGTAGACATACCATTAGAAAAATGTAGTTTTCAATTATTTCATATTTTATTATCTTTGTCAAGTACAATAAGAAAATATATAAAAGTTACCAGTTGCAAAATGATTCAGCATCCCTTGTGTAGCCCGACTTATGGTGGCCAAACACATCGGTCTAAAGTTGAACCAAATGGACAATTTCAATTAACAATCCTTGGTTGAACTTTAACAGCAAACTATCAGTTTAGTCAACGACAGACTATCACCTGAAAAGAACTATGAGGGACTGTCCCCACAGGTGAAGTAGTGCCGCCTGTCATTTGATTGATAGAGCCAGAAATCTCGGCCGACCCCATCAACTTTGTGCCTGCGCCGCTGCTCTGATTAGCCCTGCAAGTACAGGGCACGGATTCGGCTTCCAGAGAAGTGACTGTTCATGCACTGCTCCCTGAAAGCTCCAGTAGCGGAAGCAGATCCCATGCGCTTGCACCATTACTCTGAGGAACGGTTCAAGGTCTGGGTCATCAAATGGCAGGTGGGCTTCCTTACCGGTGGTGACAGCCCCTCAGAGATGAAGAACTCTTGCTAATCAGACAAATAAATTCATTACAATTGTATACTAATCCGTATACTGTACAATGGTATATAGAATAGACACACTGACTACTTCACAACGCATTTCTAACTGTGATCAAAATGGCCAGGCTCTCATCTTTTACATATTTTTTTCTTTGGACAATACAAGCGAAGAGAACAAGATTTATATATACCTATATAGAAGAAATATCATTCTAAAGAAATATGAATACCAGAAATCAAAGGTAGAGGATTTTTCAGCAAGAATGGATGAAAACAATGGATAGCCAAAGACAAAGCATTTTATATACATGGTCAACAGGAGCCAAAAGAACACTGAATATAGAAAATGCACAAAAAAGTTCAGGAATTTCCTCACTATATTCACCCCCAATGCCCGGGTCCCTTGTGTACATTTACTTACCCCGCTCCCCGCACCTGAGTCAATCCAGATTCAAGCATGGCCGCCACTGCATCTCCCTATCGTGCAGATCAAAACATCCAGCGATATGAGGAGCGGTCAATGGCAGGCCTCGACGGGGCCGAGCCTCCCTAGCGTCACCCGCGATGCTAGGGAGGCTCATCCCCCTCGTGGCCTGCTATTGGCTACTCCCCCGTCGCTAGATGTTTTGATCCGTGCAATGGGGAGATGCAGCGGCGGCCGTGGAGGGATAAGAAGTGACGCAGGGTAAGTATAACCTATATGAGGGGCCCGGGCATTAGGGGTGTCATTATAGGGGTTGAATAACCTCTTTAACAAAGCACTCATGCAGCATAGGCTATTGCTATAGAATAACGTTGAGGCTCTTGTGTGTGTCTTGTGTATATCTGTTTTAGTTGATGTGCCATTTATGGGTAGTCTGGCATCTTGATTCCTTCTTCCCCTAATGTAGTCTACATTTCCCATTATGCCTCCCAAGCAATATTTAGGTGGTGCGCGCTGCTTATCCAAACAATCTGAAGATAAGTATAAGAAGCATCTCACTTGCAGGAATTCCCAAAGTCCACGACTCCGTTATATATCACTGCTCCTCGCTGATTTAAAAACAGCTGGCTGATTGTCATCGCCTTTTTGTCATTTCTGAAGGAACTCCTTTACCCCGATTTTTTTGAAACATTCAGACAATATGCCATAATAGGAAACGAGAACAGGATGACGATAAGTTAGACAATCTGAATAATAATGAAAAGGGGTAAAACTGACGGGGGTATTTAAGAATGAACCCGGAAGAAATTTCAGAGCCCCCAAAGTGGCAGCAGTGAAACTCGAGTTGGGCGTTTTATTGGATATTTATGTGCTATTTTATATTTTTCCTCTGTGAGTATAATAAAAACATGGGGATTTTATCTATTGCAGCAGTGCTTCATTATGTAGGTTGCGATCCTGTGTTTCCTCACATAGGAAACCAGACTGACCGGGCTGGCAAAAAGTAATGAGATTCAAGCCAGTCATGGACTTTGGCATTTCCTGCAAGTGAGACATTTCTTATACCTATCTTCAGATTGTTTGGATAAGCAGCGCGCACCGGCTAAATATTGTTTGTGTAGCTGAGTATGACCTAGCTCTTTCTGGTGCAACAGCGTATAGTGTGAATTTGTCCCATTATGTCGCTGCTTTTACAGAGACAAGAGTGTGGAGTCTCATCACACTAAGGACAGCAAGTGATAGATCTACTGCCTCCTAATAGGCTCAGTGTATCCTAATTGGTGCAGCTACACACTGCTCTCCCCGTCTCCTGCTTGTATTGATTTTGAGGTTTCTCCTGCTTACAAGCAGGAGGCAGGGGAGAGCAGTGTGAAGCTGTATCCCATAAGATACACTGGAGATTCAGGGAAAATTTATTTAATTGGATTCAAATCAAATTTTAAGGAATTCATCTCTAGTAACTAGATAAGTACTGAACTAAGGTGAAACAAATGACACTGCTAGAAGCCAGCATTTTATGCTCAAAAACGCTTACATTTTTTATTTAATATCTTCCAATCTAGTGATCCCTATATAGTATGGCAAAAAGAGAACATGTGCAAGGCTAAGGCTCCGACTAGAGATTTTGTAGCACTTTCAATTGATTTTAACAATTAACTGACAGCTGCAGGGAGGGAAATTGCATACAAATCAATGTACTGCTTTGGACTACAGCTGTAGCTCAATAGTGAAAATCAAAAGTCCCACAAAAAGTATAGGTGTAGGCCCAGCCTAAGACAAACATTGTGTATCTTCTTAGGATGGAGCCACTCCTCTACTTTTTATAGTACTTTTAGTTGATTTCAACTATTGAGCTGCAGCTATAGTGTAAAGCATTGAACTGATTTGTATATAATCATGCTGGGGCGGACTGGGAATTCAAAGTGGCCCTGGAAAAAATACTAAAAGTGGCCATGTTTTTGTAGTTGAGTCCAAACTGATGGAAGACAGGACCAGCAATACCAGATTGTGGCCCATTATACCACCCCAACAGAGCAAAATACTACAGTCCATCACAAAATACTGCCAGCAGAACAAAACACATCCCCAAAAACTTCCACTGGGTGGCTGTGAGGAGGGCCCAGTTGGCCCCCTGGAGTCAGCCCAGCAGAAAATTTCCTTGTAAGATGTATAGTCAATCCTGCCCTGGAATCATGTGCACCCCATAGTTAAGAACAATCAAAAATTCTACAAAAAGTCTAGGTGTAGACCCAGCCTTGCCATTCCAGGAATTATCCTGCAATATACATTTCCATCCATTTTTTTCTCATTTAAATATCCTGCCCTACAATATGTAATCTGGTTTTGTCTGACCTTCACCGGGTGTAGTCTATCCTGAGTTCAACCTGCATGCATAGTGACAAACCTCAGCAAGAGTTACGCTTTTCGTGTCCAGCAACACATATTGAAAGACTTAAAAAGAAATATGAAGTGGGACTGAAGAAACGATTCCAGCTGGCTGTGGACCATTTCCTGAATGGTAACACTATGTCATCTGTTACATATACAGCCATCTTACACACGCCGTCATTGCTTTCCATTTTCCTATTAGTAAGTCTCATACAGAACGCAGATTGTTTTTCAGAAAAGCATATCCAAATGCACATGCTAAATACTGATAAAAAATACTGAAAAAAGGTCATCTCTCAGGAGTTTATAGGCTTTTTATACAGTTTTTTCACTTCCAGACATAGAGTTTTAAGAGATTTTGCGACCAGAGGGTAACATATTATATACTCGTCTAGTCTATAATATTAGAAAAACTAGTTTGTGCAGTATTCTTACATAAGCTATAATGTACAACCAATATTATAAGTGGATACCAAAAACCTAAAGTATCGTGAAATGCAAAAATGTGACACCACCTGCTGGACACAAGTGGTACTTGACCTTGTGGGTCATTTTACGCCTACACATATATTTGGCTTGATTTGTTTGTTATTTATTTAAAACCAAAACTAATGATACAAAGTTTTCCAAAATAGTAATAAAAAAGCTATACACTATACCACACTCTATATATATATGTATATTAATGGAAGTCAAAGGCAAACATGCAGTGCTAGATAACTGGAAAGTACCGGAGTACTTGCTGAATTTATGTATTATAAAGACAACTCGCAGTATTTAAAAGGGTACTCCAGTTGGATGACGTTAGCCCCAATCCACAATATAGAGGATAACTATCAGATCGGTGGGGAGTCCAACTTCTGGGACCCAAAGCGATCATGAGAACAGGGGCCCCATATCCCCAGCAGCGCCCCTGACATAACCAGAGCGGCCAGCTGCACTTGCGCGCGGCCTCTCCATACATTTTCTACGGCAGTTCATGAGATAGCCAAGTACAGCCCTCTGGTATCTCCGGAGCTCCCATAGAAATAAATGGATCATCCACGAGCATGTGCGACTGGCCGCTCCGGTCATTTCAGGGTAGCGGCAGGGGGTACGGGGCCCCTGTTCCTATGTGGTAGGACCCCCACTAACCGGAATACACCTTTAATAGGTTCTTTGTAAAATAATTATTCTGGGGCATCGTTTCTTATAATAATGGGGGATGCTGTACATTCGGTGTGGATGTATTTATAAGTTTGCTTTAAGAATAATAGAAGAATGATACAACACAGAGTTCTAAGGAACGATTCTTCAGAAGTATTTACTTAAAAAAAAGACACGACAGCCTGATTGGCCTTCTTCAATTTTTCCTGAAGCTTTTTGCCAGGAAAATGATCAGTCTGTGGTTTCCTCCCTAGATAACTGACAGACAGCAGCATCCCCTAGAATCAGCTCATTGTCGTGGGCTTCCACTTCTGATTTGCAAGCAAAAAAGTCCCACCAGCAGATGAAAAATATTGTAATCAAGCAATTTCTGATATAAATGCTATTCCATACTAAGAGGGAACATTATTTTACAGTCTCAGAATTCTTCAATATTTTCAGTTAAAGGGGTTACCCCATGAGTCATGGACATCACATGGATCCAGGGATCTCCCCATTCATTGCTCCGAATGATCTGCTACATTAATTTGAAGCTGGCGGTCCAGGGGGTGTGCCTTTTCTCAGAGGGTGTATTCTTTCTACTGCAACTGGTGACAGTTGAAGGATGGAACTGAGCATGTGCGTCCACCTCAGTGAGCTGGACAGAGAATTTAGAAAAAGAGCAAACAGCAGGTGGCGCTGTATAGATAGATTTCAGTGAATAGCTCAGTGGCTATACTACATTTTTAATTACATGCAATTACAAAAGCATTCAAATCCAGTTGTTTGTTAAAAATGTAGAATATGTTTTGCGGGATAATCCCTTTACGGCCTCATGCACACGGCCGTGGAACACCGTGGTATCCCGGCCTGGAATCCAGCTGCGGTGTGCATGAGGCCTTAGTAATACATCCTACAATTATATTTAGAGATGAGCAAAGTATTGGAAGAATTGATTAGTCTGCTTCGCCGAATTTTACAAAAAAATTTTTCGTGACAAATTACTTCATCACGAAGCGCATTTCTTTGCAAGTAGTGGGTGCAATCCGCCAGTGATGACATCATCATGTTGGCCGGCGTGGTGACATCATACGTCATCGCGCGCATGCTTTTGTGCAAGATCTTCAAACAAGATGGCAGCAGCGTGGTCTTCGCGCTCAAATGGATGAGGGTAAGTATGATTTTATTTGTTTTTTACACCATTTCAGATAAAATTGATTCGTTACCACGAAGCAGGAGGAAATTCGGCTTCACGGCGAATCAAATGATTGAATTCCACTTTGTGGACTTCGATTCGCTCAACACTAATAAAATTGTCCAAACCTTGAGATGCCATCACAATCCTACTAGTAGTCGTCAAACATCAGAAACAGTTAACAGCTTGTTGTCAGGCAGATTCCTCCGTTTACTCCAGCTATAACGCAACTGAGAAGATGCTCCCTTACGAAAATGAAAATCAACAGACCAAACTCTGGGAAGGCTCTTTGAGACATCATGTATCCAAAGATATAAGCAACACCACTCAAAGGAACTGAAAAGCGACTATTACTATGGTAACTTATAGTGTCCTTCTTCAGGCTCCTAAGAAACGTTACTACTAAAGAACCTGAAGAAGGGCGCTAGAATAGCCTAAAACGCAGCTCGTGGCTTGTCTTACAGCACTGTGAATACGAAACAATGGAATTTCACTTAATTCAATGGGGTTGGCCAATTTCCAATGTAATTTGTCAAAATGCCACCCACAGTCATGTATTCTCCATACAAGCTTACATAACTGTATACTGTCCCCAGCCGTCCTAATAGAAACCTCCGGTTGTGTATGTTCCTGTGAAGTAAATATACTCACCTGTCATTATCTGCATCCATGGCTGTTCCTCCGTGCCTTCTATTTTGTGCACGCACTGAACAGCAGATGGACGCCTCTGGCGCCTTCACAGATACAGGCAGCAGACTGCCCTGTGTTTGCGCATGCACTGGACACCGTTCAGTGCCTGCACAGAATAGGAGGTACAAAGGAACAGCCAGAGAAAGCGGTCCTTGCCATCCTGCAGCCAATGGATGTGGAGAATGACAGGTAAGTACGTTGACTTCACTGAACCTGAGGTAGCCGGGGGCCTTCGTTAGAACATGGGAACTAGCGCATGCGCAGTCCATCCCCAGTGTAGATGAATGGAGGCTGCTGATGGACAGTACCCTCCATGGGTGACCAGTTTTGGAGCTTACCGCCAACAAACAGGTGAGTGGACCTGAATGTAAACGTATTCATATGAAACTATCAGAAAACAGTGCCAATTATTTAACAATGCACTGACTGTGTGTGCTTTTCCTGGCATCTGTGCAGCTAGTAATCTACATGGTAGCCAACCCCTTTAAGAAAGTTTATAAAAATAGTGACATGGAAAATTAAAAAAACAAAAAACAAAAATATAAGAATAAAAAAAAAGGAAGAAAATAGCATAAAAACAAGATTTAAATAATAGGTCATTTTCTTAAAGACACATTCCCTTTAGAGGGGTTGTTCTAGATTTTCAGAAAAATGGCCTCAAGCAGGAAATAATTTAAAAGTAGGCAATAACCTACACTGACCAGGTAAATCCCGCTCTACAGTAATGGCATCACATACAGCTTACACATGACCACTGCAGCTAATCACTGGCCTCCGTGGTCACAACGTATAGGCAAGCATCCCCGCAGAGACCAGTGATTGGCTGTAGCGGTCATGCAAATGCTGTACATGTTGTCATTGCTGCTGGGGCGGTGGTGTTGGAGCCAGCAGAGGATTTAAAGGGGTTTTCTGAGATTTTAGTACTCATGTGATCTATCCTCTGGATATAGTTCAGAAGAGCGCCGTTGCCTTCTGAAACGGCAGAGGTCCCTGTCGGACCACAAACGATCAGGTGCTAATTAACCATCCTGAGGATAAGTAAAAATCTTGGATAACCATATTAAAGGAGGAGTATAGGTTGCTTCTTTATATTATACCATTTCCTGCTCCAGCCCAAATTTCTCAAAATCCCGGGCAACCCTTTAAGAATTGTGCAAAAGAAATTAAGCAAATTCTACCAATAAAGTTTTTAAGATCATGTTCATCATGACAGCTCTTTCTGCCATTCGGTTTACTGACACTCCAAGGTAAAACTCTACGAGATGAAGAGATATTGTCCCTCTCTTGCACATGAACATGAGTTTGCGCTCTCGAGAAAAGAATACCTCATGTTTGTATACAGTACCTTTAGGTTCAGCATGAGATTCTGCGCCTCCTAATCCAGTACATAGTATGAGCCACCAGTCCAGATCTCTTCTGTTCTTGTTCTTCAGCCCATGAACGATTGTGTCTGTGGTGAAGCTGAGATGCTCGTCTTCTCCTCTGAAAATCCTATCCTCCTGCGTTTCCTAAAGAATCACCCAGAGACAAGGTGGCAGGAAAGGCAAAAGTCATTGCTCCCTCTTCACCGGCCACTGACTGGAAGTAACATCAGCCTGAAAGGAAACATTCGGAGAGCCGTCTCCATCCACAGAACAAGTCTTTGATGGTTCTAGGGTGTGGAGTGGGAAATAGAAAAGATTTGCCAAAAGAAAAATTAAGATCTGAACTCTATTGTTTGTTTTTTCAATCAAGCTCTTCACGAAACGTTAAGGCAGACGCGTTCTGGCCTCACCTTACTGTTCAAAGGGATCTTTTTTCCTGTAAAAAGTGGAGCGGTCTCATCGTCTCCGATTTGTTTAGTTGGTTTTAATATACAGGAAGGTCTCATTGTTGTCCCCAGAGGGGAACTTCCTTCAGGCTAATTAATCTGCCATAAATAAGGGGTGTATCTGAGCCACAAAAAGCCCACCCTTCCGAGACTGTATACCTAATAATACTTCTGTTATTTATATAGCGGCAGCATATTCCATAGAGCTCTACATTTCAGAGGGTCCATGTGTATTTTGCTGCGATATGTCATGACCTTCTTGTATACAGGACACCTTTAAAGTACCCTAAGGGGTGTTTCACACAAGCATGTGCAGTGTGGGGACCATGCTCCATGTGTGAGTGTGATCCTCCATTCTGGACACTGCTAGTCTTGCAGGAGCACACGGCATTATACTGATTTATAATGCTGTGTGTCTCTGCATGACCTTTTTGCTACAGAATTATACTGACAGCTTTATGTCAGTATGATCCTGTAGAAGTAAGTCATGCAGAAACATATATCACAGGGTTTCTCAACTCCCATCCTCGGGACCCACCTACCGGTCAGGATTTGAGAATATCCCACAGAATGAATACCTGTGCTAAGTCCTAATGCATGGACACTAATTATCTCACCTGCTCAATACTATGGAAATCCTGAAAACATGACTGGTAGGTGGGCCCCGAGGACCGGAGTTGAGAAACCCTGATATAGCATATAGGTAGCATGCACTGGTGTCTTGCAGCGCTGGGGTCCTAGAGTCAAATTTGACCAAGGACAACATCTGCATGGAGCTTGTATGCTCTCCCGTGTTTGTGTTGGTTTCCTACAGGTACTCTGGTGACCTTCCACACTCCAAAGAACTTAGATTGTGAGCCCCATTGGGGACAGTGTGATGCTAATGTCTGTAAAGTGCTGCGAAATACAGTAGAGCTATATAAGTGCGCAAAAAAAATTAAAGGTAAAAAGTGCCTGTTTTGCACAATGGTTCGCCATCTTAACACAATAGGGGAGAAGATATAAAGCTATATGAGCCGTCACCAGCTGACATCTGTAGTGCTTTTGAGTGCATGGGTTGGGGTGGAAAGTGTTTGATGATGGATCAGAGTTAGAGTTAAGCCTGTATTACACCGGTCGAACGATCGCTCGTTAGCGATCATCTGGCAGTGTAATACTGCCACCCATGAACATGCAAATCCTCGATCACAGGCCACTCTAAATTTTTGACATGTTAAAAAAATCATCGTTTGCAGGTGGCGGATTGTGCTGTCTAATCATGATCTGCTGCGGCAAACAACAATTCAGTATAGGGAAGAGCAATGGTATAAATAACGATCGCTCCTCCCTACCTATTCTGTGGTTCCATACAATTATGGTGATAGCAAATTTAGATGATGTTTTACTACTTCTGTATAATAAAAATCACTTTTTTTTCTTTTTTTTGGGTGACCTATACTTTACTTTTCCTTGACAGAGCCGTGCCCTGGCTTGTGTTTAGTAGAATGACCTGTATTTTTCATTGGTGACATTTTGGGACACATACTATGTGACTTTTTGATTACTTTTTGATTTATTTTTTTGGAGGGTAGATGAACAAAAAAAAACAGCAATTCTAGAATTGTATTTAACTTCTGTTTTAATGGTATTCACGGTGTGGTATAACTGACAATTGATGTTTATTCTGTGGTTCTTTACAACTGTGGTGATACCAAATTTACATAACGTATTTTTCGCTTTATAAGACGCACCTATGTCTTTGTTGGAGAAAAATAAGAAAAAAAAATATTTTGAACCAAAAGGTGTGCTTTTGGTGGGTTTTGAACTAATGGTGGTCTGTGGATGACACTATTATGGGGGATCTGTGGATGACACTGTTATGGAGGGGATCTGTGGATGACGCACTGTTATGGGGGCATCTGTGGATGATGCAGTGTCATGGGGGATCTGTGGTTGACACTGTTATGTGGATCTGTGGATGACACACTGATATGGGGGGAGCTGTGGATGACACTGTTATAAGGGGATATGTGGATGACACTGTTATGGGGGGATATGTGGATGACACTGTTATGGGGGGATATGTGGATGACACTGTTATGGGGGATATGTGGATGACACAGAGGGTATATAGCATCTTATGCTGGTCCCCTCTGTGTCTTCTTATGTCCCTGTGTAAACAGTGACCCCCAAGACCGGCTCACAGCAGTCTTCATATGTAAAGATTAGTCATGTAACCCTCAACAAGTGGCTCTGCTTTGTTAAAGCAGTGTAATCGTCTGTAGTATTACTCATTATCAAGCTAGCAGAGAGGCCGGCAGCGTCGCATCACTCAGTCAGTCATGCTCCTGCTCCGCGAGGTTCATTAATGAAGTGGGAGGAGCATGACTGGCTGAGTGACGTGATGCTGCCGGCCTGCCTGCTAGCTTGATAGTGAGTACTACTACAGACAATTACTAATCTTTACATATGAAGACTGCTGTGAGCAGGGCCCGGTGTAATAGAGTACAGTGACTGAACCGGGACCCTCCATGAATGAAACAGCAGCTACCGGCCTCCAACCCATCCTCCCACCCCGCGCCTCTGATACATCGCCGGTTGCGCTGTGCAATATAGTGGCCGACGATGTATCAGTGTCAGCAATGTAGAAATTGCTCCCTTTTGGGGGGAAAAAGTGTGTCTTATAAAGTGAAAAATACAGTTCATATTTTATGTTTTACTGCTTGTGTTCCTACAAATCTTTTTTTTTTTTTTGCATGGTAGACGTAAAGAGCCTGTAGGCCAGGCAATACTCCTCTGGAAAAAAGATATGAAAATTAGCTCTCGTTCCAAAAAGAAAAGAAAAATGAGCATCTAATGCCACCAGATGCAAGGCAGCTATCCTATAAATCAATTCTCAACCTTCTAAACAGGTCTTGAGACATAACTGATTATTTTAACTAAGCCACTACCTCATCTGCAGACAGCAGCTTGCAGAGCAGAAAGACCTGGCTTAACTGGGTGAGAGGCCTTTATCAGCATTCCGGGGTTACGATTTCTCCAGCTACTTGAGAGCTACTTCTCAACTGGTAGCATCAGAGTCTCAGCCTAGTTAGAGAGCTAATTAGCACACCGTTTTCCCAGAAGAGAATTTCTGGGCCTATAAAACTCCTTACGCCTTCTAGGCACTCTCCATAATGAGAAACAGTATGCCCTGCAACCTGCCAAAGGACTTTCACCAAGTTAAGCCAGTTTTCTCTGTTCTGCACTGATGAGGGGCAGTGAACCCAAAACAGCTGTCTGCAGATTAAATGCTGTCTTAGCTTTTATCTAAGTAATGTCTTAAGGCCTGCTTCAAAGGTCAATTTTATGGATTCACCTAGTGGTGCTCTCATGACAGGTCCCAACCCTTCATAGCAGTACCGCTGGAGTCATTCCATTGCCATGGCAGCAAGCACCTCTGACATAAGAGCTGCTAGGCCTATCGGGGAACAGAAGTGTGGGGTAAATCAAATGTGGCTCTGGTGTCACAAGCTCTCTGTCAGAGAGAGACTTAAACAGGCAGCTGCATCACTAGTGTGTATTGTGCTGTTGTTTTGGATCTCTGGTATTCTGACTTTTGGATTGTCCCTGGCCTTGCTCCTGACTGCTGTTTATCCCCTGAAGTAATCTCCAGGCACTGACCTTGTTTGGTATTCAACATATTCTGTGTTGATCCTAAAATATATCTCTGGTTTGGACTTTGCTTTGATTTAGACTTTGTTTTTGGATTTTTATCCAGTTCTGGTTTTGTCAGTCTGGTTCTGATTTTTTTCTGTCTGATTACTCTTATACATTTAGGTTTAGGCACCTGCACTTAGCTAAGAAGGGACTGTCGTTCAGTTGTGGGCCGTCACTTAGGACAGATTGTGCAACTAGATAGGGACAGTGGTGCAGGTGGAGTTCAGGGCTTCACTGTCCCCTACCTTTACAGTCAAGTTTTGACTTATATGATAACTAACATACATGTATTGGAATGAAACACTTTCTTTTCTTTTAAGGAAAAGAGCTAATTTGCACGCGTTTTGGAAAAATATTTTTTTTAGTGTCTCCATATTCTAAAGGTTTTTGATTTTAAACCAATAGCGCTGTGTGACAATATGGGGGGGCATAGAATTTTATAATCGCCTTTCATTATATTTTTTGGGAAGCAGGACGAACAAAAGAAACACTTTTTGCTTTTTTTGCGACATTCACTGCATGGGTTGAATAACATTATAACTTTATTGGAGGGGGTGTTACTAATGCAAATATACAATATTTGCATAGGTCTTTTTGTTGATTTTATTGATAATTTTTTGCTTTTTTACAAATCTTTTTTAAATGTTTCATTCAGTTTGTTTCCAAGAATTTGTTACAAACCAAAACATCAAAAAGACAACAGAGATGTTAATCTGATATATAGGTTATCCGCCTAGGCCTCCAAACCACTAGCCAAAACCGGCTGTCTTGGGAAAGAAAGATGTTAAAAGTTAAAATACAGGGTGGCCCAAAAGTATGGAGACACCTCAATATATGGAAAACAGTGGTTGGGAACGCCATCCTGTGTGTATGGTTTGATGCTAAGAGGAAGGGAAAATCTGTGAGGGGCAGTGTATAACATGGCAGTCATTTTGAAAGCCGCCATCTTGGATTCAAATCAATATTTTCAAATGGAAAAGGATGCATGTGACATATGTATCTAAAAGAGAATTTGATGAGGAATTCACACCTGTGCTTAAATGCGTCATATCTTTATTTCTATCAAAGTAATTAACAATTGTTCTGTGACATGGCACAACGACTATCCCAACACTGATTTCTATTTATTCTGGTGTCTCTATACCTTTGGACCATCCTGCAGATAAAAGACCAGTACTAAAAGAAACAACAACATAACAGGGTAAGGTCATGAATCTTAAAGAAGTTACCAGAGGCCTACACAACACCCAGAAACAGTGATCTAACCCTTTCCTATTTTTTCACATAAATGCAGAGAACAAGCAATTTTTTTTAAGAAAACAGGGAAAATGGAAGAAAGGGAAGATCCTGTGACTCCAAGGCTGCTCTTGCTGTTTTTACTCTATTTAATATTTCCACAAGGGAGCTTGAACAAGCGATCCTTTGATAGTCTATATAATACACTGCAATACTTATGTAGTGCAGTGTATTATATCAGTCTGTCAGCATGCTTCTAAGAAGCAGCCTATTAGACCCTGCCTCCTGCATATATTAAAATGAAGTAAACATAGTAAAATCAAGTATTGCTCTTCCGCAGCTTTAACGTTCATGGACTAGAATGAAATTTTAGTAAGACCACACCATTTTTTGATCCCTGGATATGTGGGTTAGCAGGCATTACTATGATATTTTACTGTAGTTTCTCTTCAATCTGCGTCATTTAGCTTCGGCAATGCTATTGCATATAGACACAAGTCTAATAGCTCACAATAAACAATAATTTACACATACTATATATAGATCAATTGCATACTAGCACTTTACATATACGTTGCAGTACCGGTTGAAGCCTTGACATTTTTGACTTCCAATATACTTTTCTTTAGCTCAAGGCAATAATGCCTATTGAATGCCATTTTCTATGGAATTATAATTAAAAAAAAGGAGCTGAATACAAAGTCTATCAATGGGATGACAAGTCTACTCTGTGTGTAGGAAAATATCTTTTTAAGTGATGAAGGCTTCAATTATGATACAGATATCCTCATGAAACTACACATTTTTGAATTTTAGCATCATATATTTTAGATAAACAGGTATATTGTTTAAAAGGATGATCGGGCTGTCATTTCTTTTTTTCTTAAAAAGGGGCTCAATGGCTTAAAATAAAAAAATTAAAACAAATACTTACTGAACTCTTGCTGCTTCCATTATACCAGTTACTGGGTTCTACATCAGTCTGTCTTCCTGGTGAATACCACATATCGCTGGCTGCTGCATATTTCTTGAAAGCAAAGCTGATCTAATGAAAATGAGGAGTTGGAATAGAACAGAATTTTGCTGCTGGATTCAAGAAAAAGCTTCATTAGTGTCAACAAGTTTTGTCACTGAGACAGTGCGTTCATCAGGCATTAAAAGCGTGGCCACCAATAATGCTTTGAGAACCCTGGGAGCAAGATTCTGTTCCATTCCACTGCTGGTGCAACTAAAACTACTCCAAAAACAGAAGTCAAAAATTCCAGCAATAAAGCCACAGTTAAAAATCAAATCTTTATTCCATCTTCTTAAAATCTATGTGTCGACCGGAGTGCAGGACAGTCTATGTGTTTCGACATAGAGTCTTAATAATGATTGGTCATGATTAAGACTCTATGTCGAAACACACTCTTGTTGACACATGGATTTTAAGGAGATGGAATAAAGATTCAATTTTTAACTGTGGCTTGTATGCTGGAATTTTTGTTTTTGTTTTTGGATTATTTCCTGGTCCGGGATTTCCGTGCATGGCCAAGGTAAACTAAGGGGAGCTGAATATTTTGTTATTAACTAAAACTACTCGTTTATCCTTCTTCTGATTGGATCAGCTATATATAGATAACACAGGATCCACCATTCACAATAGGTGATTGTCAAAGCGTATCTAATCATTCCAGACGTCTGCACAGGTCACAGAGAATGCTCAGAAAGCCTAGTCAATGAGCTCCTCTCCAGTCCATTGTATCTATGGCCTTGGGCGGTTATTGTAAATCATATCTCTATATGCTTTTAAGAATAGTTCAGGCAAGATGGCTGCCCCCATAGTCACATTAAGGAAACAGAAATAAAGTATGCAATCAGAAGATAAAAACAGATTAGACAGATAATATTTGACCCCAGCTAGTTTTAACTGATAGAAATAATTTTTAGTGAAGCATTTCATTAAATTTTTTGCCTCTCGAACCCTATTGAAATACAGAAATCTTGCTTGGTACCTTCAAAGTCAATTACATTAGAAGAGCACTACAGATTAACTCAAAGTGAAACTTATAACAGAAAGGGCTCATATGCGATTTGAAACCAGGACTTCTTACACCCTCAGTGAGAACCATACCCCTACATCAACAACCCAATGCTTGCTGGTCTGAGGTAGAAACGATTTTCTCACTTTTGTAGACTTGCAAATGTCATACTTTGCAAGCTTATTATCAGAAATTGACAATAGGTGAGAAAATTGAAGAAAATTAGTTTTCTGTACAAAGAAAGCTGGTCTAGGATTGTTTGCACCCTACTCTGGTAAAGACAAGCTCCCATTATTTTCTACATATAAATATGATGATGGCAAGGGGGTCCAAAAGCACAGTTATCAGGGCTCGTTCAGGATTTAACCCAAGGACCACTCACATCTAAAGCAAACATCAGACCCCTAGAGTAAAAAGCCCACTTTTTTTTTTTTTTTTTTTTTTTTGGGAAGGGGAGGAATGATTTTCTTGCTTTTGTAGATTAGCAAGTGCAACAAAGTGCAGGTTTATTGTTAGGAAATAGGTGACAAAATAAGAAAACTAGGCTTCTCTAGAAGAAAATCAAGAGCTTGTCTTGGATCTCTTGAAACTCTAATGACCAAGAACAATTATTTTCTACAGATAACGATGACAAAAGAATCCAAAAACAGAGCTTTCAGGGCTCGTTCAGGATTTGAACCCAAAGCAAGAATCATACCCCTGGACCAACAAGCCAAAGACAGAATGTTACGGTTACCACACGGCTCAAGAAATTAGGGGAACACTGAAAACAAATTGGATCTTGACTAACAAAAGACTCAAGATGAAAATCTTTACTTGTTGATAACAAAATTGAAGGCTATCTACACCTTTAAGGGCAATTTTTTATGATTGAAAAATCATATTTCAAATAGTCTTTATTGTGTGAATACTACTTTCAGTATCACTTTTATCTCAATACTACTAAGAGGTCGGAAACACTTACTTGAGCCACATTCTGATCAGTAACATAAGAGCTGAGCTATGATGAGTGCTTACAATGTCAGACAGCAGAGATAAGGAGTCCATCAGCTCCCTGACCGATGGAAAAGAGAGAAAATCCACAGCGTGCTAATAAAGTATCTCAGCTCTGTACAGAAAAAAGGACGCCATATTTTTTAATAAAGACTAATTGAAAAAACATTTTTTTACCTCATAATGAGTTCAATGCAATAATAAAACAAAGTGTAAACTAAAGGTATCAACCGATTTCAATTGGGTGCTGTCTGCATCCAGATGTCAGTTCCGCAAATTATAGAACATGTCCTATTTTGGTCTGGAACATGCGAATGCAGATGGTGCATGGACAGTATCCATATTTTGCAGATCCACGGATTGCGGACTGCAAAACACATACAGTCATTTGTATGAAGCCTAACTATGTATAAATCTAACAGAAAACACCGGCGTATGCCTCTGTGTAAACTCTAAGGCACACTGATTGTGGATAGTAACCACATCATGGTGCACACATAATTTTACTCTTTACCTTGTTTGAACTTTTGATTTCACCATGTGAGAATTTTATCAGACAAGGGAAAAAAATGTTGTTACCTGTAAATATTTCTTATCTCGCAGAATGTCGCATATAAACATTTTACAGTCATCTCACCTCTACGATATGAGTTATTACCACATGTAGGCTAGCTGTAGACATTACGACTTTCTGTCCATTCTTGACATAGATAAGGCACAAAAAAAGCACACCTCCAGTAGTCAGACCTGCAACAAACCTGATCGCTGGAGAAATTAGAAGATCCCGAAATAAGATGTCATACAAAGTAAAATTATGATTTCAACTACCATTTTTGATCAGATGTGTGTAGGGCCCATGTTCCGACCTGAACATTGTAGGCTTAAGTTAGGAGAGGCAGCTCTGTTGGGTACTAAGTGTTAGGTACCCATCTGCAGAAGCCACCTGATAGATGGGCCCAAAACACGTTTGATCAAAAATGTGCGTGAACAGCTTCCATTTTTCATGTATATTAGGTATGATACCACTGTAATCCAAAATAATTTCTAATCCCTAGTTCTATTATTTTCAAGTATAACAGTGCACTGCCATATTTTGTTGGCTATCCTCAGGATAGGTCATCAGTATCTGATCAGTGGGGGGCCGACACCCGGGAACCCGTCGATCAGCTGTTTAAGAAGCGCCACAGCCTTCTCCGTGCTCACCAAGCCTGGTACTGCAGGTCAGACCCTTTCACTTCTATGGGGCTGAGCTGCACCTAAGTCATGTGAACGATAAATGTGTCATCACATGGCATAGGAAAAGCTGGAGAAGGCCGTGGCGCTACTGCAAGCGCCACCACCTTCTCGAACAACTGATCAATGGAGGTCCTGTGTGTCAGACCCGCACTGATCAGGTACTATTGGCCTATTCAGAGGATAGATCATCGGTATTAAAGCCTCTGAAAACCCCTTTAAAGTACAATTAAACTTTCCAAAAACTTTTGACATACCATTGTGACATGTGAGGAGTTTTGATCAATGGAGGTCTGGGTGCTCAAACCCTCACTAATGGCTAAAATAAAGTGACAGAAGTTCCTCACCTATGTGCTGTCCCCCCACGGCTGTGATCAGTAAGCAGTACACAGACTCATAGGCTTTCTATTGAGCCCACACATCTCTCTGAGGCGAGCCGGAATACACCGGGTATAGCGCTCAGATGAGAGCTTCTCCTTCTGATCGGTGATGTTCTCAGCACCCAGATCCTCATCATTCAAAACTTCTGATATACCACTATGACAAATCAAAAGATGTCCATCTGGACATTTATGGCATACCAATAGGATAAATGGCCATAAATGTCCAATAGGTGTGGGATCCACCTCTGGGGCCCACTTCTATCTCAAGAACGGGACTCCCGTGTGAACGGAAGGGATGCAGCACAATGCACATGTGGCGTCCTCTTCATTCACTGCTATGGGACTACAGAAAGTAGCCAAGCTTGCTTCTGTTTGAAAGTCCCAAAGCAGTGAAAGGAGAGCAAAACACATACAGTAAGTGCGGCCATCCCTTTATTCATTGCTATGGGTTTTATGAAGTCAGCTATTTTCAGTAGTCCCATAGCAATGAACTGAGAGGACGCTGCATGTGTGCATTGTACTCTCTGTTCACTGAGGTGCCTTGTTCTTGAGATATGGCTGGATCCCAGAGATGTGAGCCGCACCTGTCACACATTTATGGCATATGCTATCGATATATCATAAATGTCTAGATGGGACAACCTATTAAAAGGTGTCTCATGAAGATGAACCCTATTTATACAGAATTTGGAGTGGTAGCTAGCTGTTGTTACCAGGGGATATACGGTATATCTGTCATAAATTTCTTCATTAGGTACAAAAGGGAAATGTACCAATCTTTACAAGCCACCTACTCATATAATTAGCTATGTAATGTACTATATGGCCAGGAGAATGGCACATAAGAAAGACTGTCAATAAATAAGCAAGATGGCCACTGAAAATACTGTGCATACAGAAGAAAAGATGCGTACATACCTGCCACTTCCTATGACATGACATCAGCACCTGGATCTTCCTGTGAGATGACATCAGCATCTAGTAACTTCCTGTGAGATGACATCAGCACCTGGCAGCTTCCTGTGAGATGACATCAGCATCTGGTAACTTCCTAGTGAGATGACATCAGCACCTGGCAGCTTCCTGTGAGATGACATCAGCACCTGGTCACTTCCTATGAGATAACTTCAGCACCTGGCAGCTTCCTGTGAGATGATGTCAGCACCTGGTCACTTCCTGTAAGATGATATAGTGTAAAAGAGCAGTCGGCATTCCGTGTGACAGAATTCGGTGGTGCGCGCGTCAGGGTCGGCGTTCCACGTGCACATATGTAGAGAGAAGACCGGCACTCACCTCTTTGATGCTCAAGTGGTATTTATTATAGCCCCATGGAGGACATGAAGGTGACGCGTTTCGGCTTAAAAGAGCCTTTGTCAAACTTACACAAGAGGAAACAAAAGTAACTTTAAATAAGCCGCTCCGTGTGACGTCACCGGAAGTGACGTGCGGTTGTCACGGAGATGGCTATAAACATGGGCATGAGCGTGAGAAGCATAAACAAATAGTGGCAGAAGGTATGTTGCGATCTCAATTCACACTAAAAGTAGTGTTAAAGGTAATACATTATAGGTAATACATTATAACAACCAAGCAATGTTACTAACGATAAACAGAAGCAAGAACATTAATGGATTCATAAATTCATAAGATTATACCCAGAGCGATACAAGGGCAGGCGAACCCCAAGTATGGACCGGACATCATCAGCTTTTCTGAAAATAAAAGTACAAAGTAATATAAGTGAAAATATGGAAACAAATATCTCAGGTAATTATAAAAAAGCATTTAATTCATACTCTCTATTGAGGCCAGATGGTTCCAAGGTCTGTAACCTGTGGATCCAAAAGGCCTCACGTTTCTTGAGTAGCTGGATCCTATCGCCTCCCCTGCGTGGAGGTGATACCTGTTCAATAATTGGAAACCGTAATTGAGAAATATTATGGCGGCAGCGGTCAAAATGGAATGGTATAGGTAGGAGTAAATTTTGTTTCCTGATGGAAGATTTGTGTTTGGAGAACCTATCCTTCATTCTCATTGAAGTCTCTCCTACATATAGCAATCCACAGGGGCATTTTAGAATGTACACTACAAAACTACTGTCACAAGTGAAAAAATTGGTAATGGGAAATCTTTCTCCGGATCTTGGGTGTACAAAGTATTCCCCTTTGATGACGCTGGAGCAATGTGTACAATGTAAGCAGGGATGTGTGCCCTTTCTAGGGGTAGAGAGGGTCATTTGTCTCAGTGATGCCCTGCTGCTGCCAATGTCTGCCCTGATGATAAGGTCCCTGATATTTTTAGATCTTTTATAGCAGACTATAGGTAAGTTCTGAAATTCGATAACCGTGGGATATGCCTGTTTTATTATGCCCCAATGTTTGTTAAGGATATTCCTAAACTTGTTAATCCAGGGGTGGTATTTTACCACAAAGGGAATACGGGTTTGTTTCGTAGGTTTTGGCTGTATAGATGTAGGGGTTGAATTGTACATTTTGTCACATTCTTTTTTTAACATTGGTAGTGGGTAACCTCTGGATTGAAATTTGTGAGACATCTCTAGGATCCTTTTTTCTTTGGTGCTATTGTCACTGACTAGCCTGTCGACCCGTTGGAATTGGGAATATGGAATAGATCTTTTAGTGGCAGGAGGGTGGTTACTTGAAAAATGGAGAAGGCTGTTACGATCAGTTTCCTTGACATAAAGGTCGGTTTGTAATTTATTTGTCTCATCTTTTATGACCCAAGTGTCAAGAAAACTGATTTTAGTCTCATCCCAGTGTATGGTGAACTGGAGTTCTTGCCATATGGAGTTCAAATAAGATGCGAACTCCAAAAGTGTTTGAACGCCGCCCCGCCATATGCAAAAAATGTCATCTATAAAGCGTTTCCATAGAATGCAATGTTGTAAATACGATCCGTTTTGATAGATATAAGTATGTTGGAACCAAGCCATATAGCTATTTGCATATGGCGGTGCGGCGTTCGAACCCATCGCGGTCCCGCGTTGTTGTTGGTAGAAGGTATCCTGGAATAGAAAGTAATTTTCTTTCAGAATGATTTCAAGAAGGCGTAAGAAAAATTCTTTTTCATGTGGTAAGTATGAGGAGGATTCCAGGATCCATTCTACAGCTGTAAGTCCCTTGTTGTGTTGGATAGAAGTGTAAAGGCTACACACATCAAAAGTGACCAAAAGATCATTTGTGGTGAGGTCGAGATTTTTTATTTCTCTTAAGAAATGGTTGGTATCTAGTAAAAATGAGGGTGTATTTTTGGTCAGAGGTGTGAGTACCTTCTCTAGGAAAATTGCCAGAGGAGAAAAGATGGAGTTTGTGGACGCAACAATGGGACGGCCAGGTGGGTGTGTGAGAGACTTGTGAATTTTAGGAAGTATATAAAAGACTGGTGTGATAGGGTATTGGTTGATGAGATATGTGCCTAATTTACCATCAATAATCCCTCTGTCCTGAAATTCTTTGATAATGTCCATGAGTTTATGTCTGATGTTAAAGACAGGGTCATATGCAAGTGGTGTATAGGTGTCTTTGTCAGATAATTGTTTTAGGATCTCAGAGATGTAGTAGTCCTTGTCCATGAGGACAAGGGCACCCCCCTTATCTGCAGGTTTAAATATAACAGAATCATCGGTGAGCAAAGTTTGTAAAGCAGTACGTTCAGTGGTTGTAAGATTGTCAGAGAGATAAAGTTCACCGTTCTTACATGCATCAAGTAATTTGGACATATCTCTCTGTACCAATGAGATGAATGTCTCCACAGGGTGGTGTATTCTAGGAGGTTGAAAGTTACTTTTAATTTTAAGATCAAATCGTTTTAAGGTGAGGGGGATAACCTCCTCAAGTGTATCCTGTGGGGACGGTCGCTCATTGTCAGAAAAATGTGTCTTAAGATGTATCTGTCGGAAGAAGCGCTGACAGTCCATTTCCAGATTAAAGGTATCCAGGTGACCAGTAGGGCTGAAGGACAGTCCTTTCTGTAAAACTTGTAACTGGGCAGGGTTCAGGCTTTTGGAGGAGATATTAAATATTAAGTTCTCATCCCTACCTGGGATCTGGTCGTCCGCGGTGCGTTGACATCTCCTATAATGGCGTCCTGCCCTTCTTGTGTTCTTTTTGCGGTGGACCAGCCTTTCTTCCCTAAAAAAGCTGCTGGTCGATGTTGGGTGGAGGTAAATTCGTTTCCAGAGCCAGATGACTGGGAATCTGTTCGGTGTAGCGGACGTCTGGAAATGGCGGTTGCCGTGCCCAAAGAATCTTGCCATTTGTATATTTTTTTATTTAGATAATCCTCACGATCTCGTGTAAATTTATTACGCTTGGTTAATTCAATATCTTTCTTCAGGTCAGTGCAGGTCTTCTCAATTTTAGTTTTTAATGTCGTTAGGTCCTCTGGGGTTAATGTGTCCCGCAGTTGTTGTTCAATAGAGGCTATATGTTCTTTAGTATCGTTAATAGCGGTAGCCAGATGTTCAATAGTTAGAATCATTAAATCATGCGAGCATTTGTCCAGAATGCTGGCAAATTTAGTACAGTAGTCAATGTTGTCACAAAAGAATGTGGGTCTTAGATTGACTCTTAGACCTCGTGGTATTCTCTTTAATCTGCAGTATTCTGCCAGTGTAGCTTCATGCAGTTCCCACGCTAGTAGCTTTTTGGATTCCCTCTCCAGTTCTCTGCTGCGTATAGCAGACGGTGGGGTCTTCAGGAATTCAACATTAGTAGTGACTCTGGACACTATTTCACGTGCCCTATCCTCACTGTAGGCAATAGGATTCATCGGTTATTCTGTGTTGTATCGGGTGCTCGTTTCTGTAGAACCAAGATCATATAGTGTAAAAGAGCAGTCGGCACTCCGTGTGACAGTATTCGGTGGTGCGCGCGTCAGGGTCGGCGTTCCACGTGCACATATGTAGAGAGAAGACCGGCACTCACCTCTTTGATGCTCAAGTGGTATTTATTATAGCCCCATGGAGGACATGAAGGTGACGCGTTTCGGCTTAAAGAGCCTTTGTCAAACTTACACAAGAGGAAACAAAAGTAACATTAAATAAGCCGCTCCGTGTGACGTCACCGGAAGTGACGTGCGGTTGTCACGGAGATGGCTATAAACATGGGCATGAGCGTGAGAAGCATAAACAAATAGTGGCAGAAGGTATGTTGCGATCTCAATTCACACTAAAAGTAGTGTTAAAGGTAATACATTATAGGTAATACATCTGTTTATCGTTAGTAACATTGCTTGGTTGTTATAATGTATTACCTATAATGTATTACCTTTAACACTACTTTTAGTGTGAATTGAGATCGCAACATACCTTCTGCCACTATTTGTTTATGCTTCTCACGCTCATGCCCATGTTTATAGCCATCTCCGTGACAACCGCACGTCACTTCCGGTGACGTCACACGGAGCGGCTTATTTAAAGTTACTTTTGTTTCCTCTTGTGTAAGTTTGACAAAGGCTCTTTTAAGCCGAAACGCGTCACCTTCATGTCCTCCATGGGGCTATAATAAATACCACTTGAGCATCAAAGAGGTGAGTGCCGGTCTTCTCTCTACATTCCTGTAAGATGATGTCAGCACCTAGCAGCTTCCTGTGAGATGACATCAGCACCTGATAGCTTCCAGTGAGATGACGTCAGCACCTGATAGCTTACTGTGAGATGATATCAGCACCTGATAATTTACTGTGAGATGACATCAGCACCTGATAACTTACTGTGAGATGATGTCAGCATCTGTCAGTTTCCTGTGAGATGACATCATCATCTGGCAGCTTCCTGTGAGATGATGTCAGCATCTGTCAGTTTCCTGTGAGATGATGTCAGCATCTGGCAGCTTCCAGTGAGATGACATCAGCACCTGATAACTTCCTGTGAGATGACATCAGCACCTGATAACTTCCTGTGAGATGACATCAGCACCTGATAACTTACTGTGAGATGACATCAGCACCATGGTAACTTCCTGTGAGATGACATCAGCACCTGATAACTTCCTGTGAGATGACATCAGCACCTGATAACTTCCTGTGAGATGACATCAGCACCTGATAACTTCCAGTGAGATGATGGCAGCATCTCTCAGTTTCCTGTGAGATGATGCAGCTTCTGGCAGCTTCCAGTGAGATGACATCAGCACCTGATAACCTCCTGTGAGATGACATCAGCACCTGACAACTTCCCGTGAGATGACATCAGCATCTAGTAACTTCCTGTGAGATGACATCAGCACCTGATAACTTCCTGTGAGATGACATCAGCACCTGATAACTTCCTGTGAGATGATGCCAGCACCTGGCAGCTTACTGTTGCACTTTTAAGCTATATGTGAGTAAAACAAACTGTGTTTTCTCTTAAAACATTCCAAATGTTGCCTGTAAAAACAATGCTATCAGCCAGCATTTCACTGCATGCAATGTGCTCTGCTCTTATCTTCAGAAATGATGAAAGAAGAATATACCTAGGAATATTCTATTTTATACTATTTTGATACACGGGTAAATGTATGTCTATCGATCAGTTGGATGTCATGCTAGCTTTTAAAGGGAAGCCCTACTTTCAATCTCCTGTCATTTCAGAAGAACATATCAATGATTGTGCATTGGGCCCTCCTGCAATATCCGGTACATTGTTCTGACATTCCCATGACCCTCTGCCAGATTTTCCACTGAGGAGCAATGAGGAATGGGACGTGAGGGAGTATCAAAGTAAAATGAGAGATCCGGAGCAGAGTTACTGGCGGAGCTATGGTGCACTGAACCCAGTAGACCCACCAATGGTGCACCTAAAATTAAATTAACATAACATTAAAAAGAACTAGATTTTCACAGGAAAGGTACGTTTGTTTTTGAGGGAACCAACCCTATATGCCGCTATGATTTCTTTAAAAACTATTTTGGCAGTGGCAGACTCCGCTTAAAGTGTATGTTCACCTTTTCTGATCGAAAATTAATGTATTGGGCAACTAGGTAACATAAATTAGTTGACCAGGACTTGAATAATCCCAAAGTTGTCTGGTATTTTATTATTAATGGCCTATCCTCAGAATAGTTTATCAATATGTGAGCGCTGTGACCTCCTTACAGAATACCAAGCCCTGTGCTGGCCATTGTATAGTGCCCGTGCTTGGCATTACAGACCAGGCCCATTCACCAATATACGCCAGCTGAAGAGGAATGAAGGACTGTGGCAGTTATCATACAACCCATGAGAAAACTCTGAAGATCAATATAATCTGAAACGCAAGTATATTGCTGCCTTACGGAACTGGCATAGTTACTGGGGTTCAGGGGACGACCACACGGTCAGGTTTGCTGATGCAAGTTTGGAAGCCAAAATAAGCAATGTATATACATAAAGAAGAACGTATATATGTATGTGTGTATGTTCCGCGATCATTAAAAAACACAATATTAACCAAACTTGGTATACACATCCCTTGCTATCTGGAAAAAAATCTTGTGGGGGTCACAGCTCTCTAGGACGTACCGTTCCTGAGATATTCCCAAAAAATTACCTGCATTAGCCCATAGAAGCCTGCAAGTCTTTCTCTTCATATTCAAACTGCCATACACAAGGTCGCATGTCCCTTATCAGCCAATAGAAGCTCGCAGGCCCTTAGACCACATACACACAGCTTTACTCCAGGTTTCCATAACAACCCAGCCATTTTTCTTCACTGCTGTAGGTCAGCTTAAGGCTAGAGCTGCACGACACATAGGGCACCACTACACTGCTACATGCATCCAACTTGGATCGATTTTTGCGACTGTAGTGTCACAGTCGCAGCATGTTGCAGTGCGACACCATAGCCTATCATTGTAAAAATTGTTGCGCGACATTAGTAGGACATGTCATCATGTAGCCTTAGCCTTAAAGGGGCAAGGCGCAGTGGGGGTCACTGTTAATAAGATGGGGCCACTATTTTAGGGGCAGGGCGCTGTGAAGGACACTGTTAAGTTGGCAGGAGCCACAATTAAAGGGGCAGCTGCTGTGGAGGTCACTGTTAATGGGGCAGGGGCCACTATTAAAGGGACTGGCCGCTGTGGAGGTCACTGTTAAAGGGGTGGGCACTGTGGAGTTCACTGTTAAGGGGGCAGGTGCCACTATTGACGGTGCAACTGCTATGGAGGTCACTGTTAAAGGGGCGGCCACTGTGGAGGTCACTGTTAAAGGAGCGGGCACTGTGGAGGTCACTGTTAAAGGGGGCGAGCACTGTGGAGGTCACTGTTAAAGGGGCGTTCACTGTGGAGATCACTGTTAAGGGGTAAGGCCGCTGTGGAGGTCACTGTTAAAGGGGTGGGCACTGTGGACGTCACTGTTAAAGAAGCTGGCACTGGGGAGGTCTCTGTTAAAGGGGCATTCACTGTGGAGGTCACTGTTAAGGGGTAAGGCCGCTGTGGAGGTCACTGTTAAAGGGGTGGGCACTGTGGACGTCACTGTTAAAGAAGCTGGCACTGGGGAGGTTACTGTTAAAGGGGTGTTCACTGTGGAGGTTACTGTTAATGGGGAAGGGCGCTGTGGAGGTCACTGTTAAGGGGGCGGACACTGTGGAGGTCACTGTTAAAGAGGCAGGAACTGTGGAGATAACTGTTAAAGGGGTGTTCATTGTAGAGGTCACTGTTAAAGGGGCGGGCACTGTGGAGGTCACTGTTAAAGGAGCGGGCCCTGTGGAGGTTCAGTGTTAAGGGGGCAGGGGCCACTATTGAAGGGGCAACTGCTGTGGAGGTCACTGTTAAAGGGGCTGGCACTGTGGAGGTCACTGTTAAATGGGCGGGCACTGTGGAGGTCACTGTTAAGGGGTGGGTACTTTGGAGGTCACTGTTAAGGGGGCAGGCCGCTGTGGAGGTCACTGTTAAAGGGGCTGGCACTGTGGAGGTCAGTGTTAAAAGGACGGGCACTGTGGAGGTCACTGTTAAGGGGTGGGTACTTTGGAGGTCACTGTTAAATGGGCGTTCCCTGTGGAGGTCACTGTGAAAGGGATGGACACTGTGGAGGTCACTGTTAAGGGGGCAGGCCGCTGTGGAGGTCACTGTTAAAGGGCTGGCACTGTGGAGGTCAGTATTAAGGGGCAGGTACTTTAGAGGTCACTGTTAAATGGGTGTTCCCTGTGGAGGTCACTGTGAAAGGGACGGGCACTGTGGAGGTCACTGTTAAGGGGGCGGGCACTGTGGAGGTCATTGTTATGGGGGACATGGTCGATATCTTTTAACGACACACAAAAACATTAAATGAAATAGATTAAATATACCCGTGCAAAGCTGGGTCCTTCTGCTAGTGGATTATAAAAGGAGAGAAAGTATAAGCGCTCATGCACACAAACAGTTTTCTTGTCCGTGTCCGTTCCTTTTTTAATTTTGGGGGGGGGGTCTGTATGCGGAGCAATTCACTTCAATGAGGCTGCAAAAAATTGAAATTATTTTGTGTGCGTTCCGTGTCCATATGTCCATTCTGCAAAAAAATAAAACATGTCCTATTATTGTCCACATTACGGACAAGGATAGGACTGTAGGTATCTGTGTTTTGCGGATCCTTAATTTGTGGACCACAAAACAACAACGGTTGTGTGCATGAGCCCTAAAGGAGACATACGAATTCACTCCTGGTTTTCGCTTCCAAAACCAAATCAGGAAACCTGACTTAAGTGGCTGGACCCTTAGGGTACGACCACATGGAGCGGGCAATACCGCACAGCCATTAACAATAAAGACCGCACAGTTCACGGTTCTCACGACTGTGACATGGTCGTACCCTAAAAGAAAAAAAAGCACTGAAAACCCTCTTTAGGGTACATCCACATGGGACATCAATTCTGCATAAAAAAGCTGCAACAAATCTGTGGTGAAATCTCGATGCAGATTTTTGCAGATTATCCTGTGGCTTTGCTGGGGACTTTCACTCTATGTGTTGCAAAGGATGAAAACGGACATGCTGATGTTTTAAAACCGTTTCTGCGTGGATTTCTTTCTGTTGGATTTGGATGAGATTTGGTAACATCTCCTTCGGTTTGCTGCTACTGCACCTTTACCAAAAAATCCATGCATGGGTTTTAAATCTGCATCACGTCAATTTACAGTACATTTTAGATTTCTATTGCGAACTTCAACCTTTGAACTCTACAGAAGATCAGCAGCAAAAACTGCACCACATCTGCATGTTGCTCGTGAGGATTTTGCTGAGTATTTGTGACTGTTCTTGCTCAGGGTTGGCTGCAAAACTGCTGAAGTTACGTTCAGTGTGGACCTTCCTTGAAGGCCATGTTGACTTGGCAAACTGCTCATGCTGAACAAGTAGTGGTTGATCAGAGCCAGCCTCTAAAATCCGGTCATGTTTTTGAGCCGGTTTCTCATTTGTCTGATTTTGGTGCATATTTGAATTGTATTTTATGTTCTCGAACATACTTTAGTGCTTTCCCGTTGACTTCCGTGGGAGGTGCATCGTAAAATGTGCTCAAGCAGTGACACACGTACTTCACGTCCGCACCCGTGTGAGCTATGGTGTGCATTTCCCATTGAAAACAATGGAAATATAATTACCAATGTTTTAGCAGCGCATTACCATGCATAAAACAGGTGTCACTCTAGAATGAGATGTGTATTCTGCCGTGTGGCCTTGCTATAATGACACGAGGCTGCAAGGAATTCTTGCCATAGAAATTATACAGAATTTGCTTCAGGCGAGAAGCCATTATATCTTACATAGTGATCTCCTGCGCTATAATCCGCACACATCCCCGTGCATCCTACATACAGGATTATGTCAGCAAGGTTACTGTACGACTCCCTCTAATATCTCAGCTCGTCATCAGTCTCCCCGCTAATCCCTTCTCTTTCCTTTCACTCTTTTTATTAACTTGCTAAATCCTCTCTCCAGGAAAACATTCAGGCCACTTCCGTCTGTGCTTCCTTAATAATGACGTCTGACCGAGCCTCTCCTGCCCGTCCGGCAGTGGGAAAAGGTCTCTTCCAAAAATACAAGATCTGTCAGAAACAATGGCCCTGCAGACAAGTGATCCATTGTTTAACAGGTGTTTAAAGGGCTTCTGTCATCACGTTTTGACATTATAAGCTGTCTGACATTAGCTATGTGCTAAAGTCAGAGCAGCTTGATAATGTCTTTTTTACAAAAATCCGATTTATATTCGGGCTAAAAAACGTACTTTTATAATATGTAAATTAGCCTCTAGGAGCAGGGGGGGCGTTGCCCTGCTCCTAGAAGCTCCGTGCGGCAACCTGCTGGCACGCCCCTTCTTACTTTGAGTGACAGTGCCGGGCAGCGATGCTCCAGCACTGTCTCCTTGTGAAATCCAGCGCCTGCACGGCCGCTCAGTATTCGGCGCAGGCGCAGTGAGCAGAGGACAGCAGGCACCAGCTGACTTATCCTGAGGAGAGTTCATCAATATTAAAATCCCAGAAAACCCCTTTAAGAGGCCTTTTTCCTCTTAATAAATTAGGAGCATTTCACGCCAATGGATGCGCCAGTCTTCATATATCTCCCTCTATGTTCTACCCTATACGCTAGCGAATCTCCGAGCATATACGTCTAACATCCGATTCCTTATCATTAGCCAGATGTTTGATGGGTACATTACACTGTATTTCTTTGACTCAATGGTACTGTAAGGTGTAGCGTTTTCAATACAGCTGTATACCTCCCCCACCCCCCCTCCCCCTTCCCAGAAAAAAAACCTTGGCAGTGGCAGACGTATGCAAGTGTTCAAGCGTGAGCTTGAATGGCTTCGTGTCCCAGAACTTAAAGGATTGATCCCATGATTAATGTAAAAAATAAATGAAGCTCTCAGACATCATACAGTACATGACAATCTGTTTCTAACAAAGCTAGAACCAGCCCTGTACCTCACATGGATCCAGAGATCTCCACATTCATTACTCCATATATTCTGCTAGATTTGTTTCAGGGTTTCAGAGGGTGTGTTTTCTTTTTTCAGGGGGTGTATTTATTCTGCTGCAGTTCTCTCCCTATCACAGCTCGGGGGGTGGGGGTGGGGGGGTCCTTTCACAGAGGGTATAGCTCTGTCCCTGTAACAGCCACAGCTTCTAAAGGTAGACCTGGTTGGTAGCAGTTGAAGAATGAAACTGAGCGTGTGTGTCCACCTCGGAGTGGTGGTCAGAGAAATAGGGAAAGGAACAAACAGCAGGTGGCGTTATACAAGTAAATTTTATTACATACTGTAACTCGTTTGCTATGCTAAATTTATAATTTTATGCAATTACAAAAGTATTCAAATCCAGGTGCTGGCATGAAAAATGCAGAATGTTTTTTGTGGGATAACATTTTTAACATTGAATGACTTTTTTAGCAATTTCGTTTAGTTTTTTTTATAACTTATTTCTGTTTTCTTTTAATATTTAAATTTGAAAATTGACAGTAAAGTATTCAAATGCTGGGATCCATAACAGTTATATATATCTTCATTAAATCTATCTTTCTTAGGCCACTTTCACATCTGTGGTAAGAGTATCCGGCAGGCTGTTCTGGCAGAGGAACAGCCTGCCAGCGTTCACCGTATCCCGTATAGCAAGATACTGACGTTCACTGCTGGATCCCATTAAATATGATGGAATTCAGCAGGGATCTGGCCGGTTTCAAGCATGCACAAATTTACGTCCAGCCGAAACCCGGCATGAATGCCAGAAAGCGGCCAGATCTCTGGATCCCATTATATTCAATGGGCTCCAATGGTGAATGGCCAGGACAGCCTGCCGGATACCTTTACCACAGAAGTGAAACTAGCTTTGCCTAATATATCCTGCAAATAGATCTCTGGAAGATGTTCACACTTTGGGGGTCATTTACTATGCTAAAATACGCCTAAGTTAGGCATATTTCAGGTGCAGATGGCAGCACAATGGTTACCCCCCCCCCCCCCCCGACACCAGGCCTAAAATTGTGGGCTTGGTTTGGGCAGTGAAGAGGATGGGCCAGTTTTAGGTGTAGAATATGGTCTAAATGTAAGACGGGAAGGAAGCTGTCTTACATTTACAGCTGGCGCAGGAAGCACCAAAGTTATGTAGAGACCGGCGCCTCTCCACCGCCAGCACAGGGCCCTTAAAAAGACTGGCATCTAAAACACCAATCTTAATAAATGTGCTCCTTTATCTTTCTTTTTTTTGCAATTTCACCTCCTTAATTTGCAAATACCCCTCCAGTCATGGGTCAGAGCTGATCGGGCCTTGCTAAGCCCTGCAATGCCGGGGAGCACCTGGTGTTCATGTGATAGAATAACCACTGTTTTTATTACCTAAATAACGCTTAAATGGGTATTCCCATCTGAGACAATGTGGGCATATTGCTAGGATATGTCCCCATTATCTGATAGGTGCAGGTCCCACCTAAGGGACCCGCACCTACTCCGAGAACGGAGCCCTGAAAGTGGTGGAGGGTGCACTGCGCATGAGTAGCAACCCTACATTCATTTCTATGGGGCCGCCGAAAATAGCCGAGCACTGGCTCGGCTATTTCCATCTGCCCCATAGAAATGAATGGGATCGGTGGCTCGCGAAAGTGAGGTGTGCTCCCTTTCACTTCTATGGCGAGAGCGCTTAGTGGTGGCCGTCCTTCTTGGTGGGGTCCTCCGGCCACCACCTTCCCCGCTCTGTTCTCGATATAAGTGTGGGTCAAAGCGGTGGGAACCGCACCTATCAGACAATGAGGACATATCCTAGCCATATGGCCCCATCGTCTCAGATGGGAATACCCCTTTAAGAAGCCCAATCTAGACTTCAAAAGAGAAGACAGAAGCTGTTCTACACAGTTTCTATCTCCTCCTCTTGGTCCTTAGCTGTCTCAATCACTGCAGACTGGGATATTCACCATCAAAAAATGGCTGGCAGTCGTTAAAGTATTATAAGAGGAAAGAAAATTAGAATTTTACAAGTCTTATTTTCAATGTTCTAATATTGAAAATCCTAATACATCGCCTCAGTTCAGTACAGCACTGTTCCTGCGCAGTACAATGGTAAAGCCAGCAAATTAGTCATATTTAAAGGGCTTTTCTGAGAGTATGATATTAATGACCTATCCTCAGTATAAAGCCTCATTCACACATCACTGTTCCACGGGCGTGTGCTGTACGTGTTCTCCACGGGCAGCACACGTCCCCATTCATGTGTATTCAGACATCAGTATTTTACCACGGTCTGTGGGTCCGTAGTTTTAGTACGGATGCATGCTCTATTTTGTTCATGTTCACGGATCCGTCGCGCCCATTATAGTCTATAGGCCTGTGAAAACCACGGAAGCAATTCAGATGCCATCCGTGTTTCACCGAGCATTAGGAAGATATGCATTGAAAATTATTTTTAAGCCGTGCAGGGTCAGTGAAACACGGATGCACATTGACAGCAAAAAACGGACTCACGGACCCAACACGGGTCCTTCACGGACATCTTCACGGAGGCATCACTGACCACCTTCTCACAGATTTGAGCACCGACGTGTGATTGAGGCTTAAGTCATCAATATCTTATACCCCCCCCACAATATCAGATTGGGGGGGGGTCTGAATGCCAGCACCCCCGCTGATCAGCTGTTTGACATAAGCCCACCAGAGTACCGTGGCCTCCTCACAGTTTACTAAGCGCAGAGCCGTAAATTGTATTTTGTCGGAACCGAAGCCGAGTGTTTTTTCCACTTTAAAAACCAACTACCGAAGTTATTCAACAAAGTTACTTCGCAAATAACTAACTTCTGCTCAATGGAGCCCATACATTTTAATAGCGTACACAGATGGATCTCCGTACAGTAGTAATCCAAAGTTTTGAACGAAGCGACTTCGGATGCAACATCCAAAGTTCGCTTCGCTCATCTCTATTCATGATCTATCCTGAGGACAAAGTCCCGGAAAAACCCTTTAATGGGACCCTGGGTAAGTGAGTAGGGATAGACATGGCGTCAGTCATGTGCCTCCCAGAGCTGGAGACTATGGGGGAGATTTATTGAGCCAGTCTTAAATTGAAGTCGGTCAAAGCAAAAAACTCATGCCTCCTAATACTTTTAGCAAACCTTGGGTTTTCCCAAAGATAGAAAATGAATTCTACCCCTGTCATGCAAATATTAAATTACCATTTAAAAATAAGGAAAAAGAAGTAGATCCGATGGAGATCATGCAAGAAAATGGGTGTTGTAGTGTCTCCAATCCGGGTAAAGTCAAGTCTAGTTTAACTTTAGTTCAGGGGTTGCTGTTATCTCTATGTCTGATTATTAAGACTCATTTCCTTAAGGAAGCATTTAAGCATCCTCCCCAGTAACTATTACATAACCCGAGCTGCCGCCACAGATGTACTTCCTCCACAGTACAGATGCTTTATTAACCCTGTGTAGCCCACAGCCATGAACCAACTAGATTTCAACCCTCTACCAGTTGCCAATCAGTTTTTCTAAACCATTTTATAACAAGGATTTTTCAGCTGCACAATGCATATTTGTCCTGCAGGGATGACATTATAGGGAATTTTATTTCCCTGTAAAAAATGAAAACTGTAAACTTTAATTTTAAAAAGTTTTTTTATTAATATTATAATTTTTTTTTTTTACAATTTTGTAGTGCCATTATGGGACAAAAACAAATGATCTTTTGATCATGGCAACCTATAGGTAATATCATAGGAACAGCACCTATGGGTTTACACAGGGAGCCCTAGGTTTTACAACGACTGCCGATGTCCTGCGCTTACAGGCATCGGCCTCCTGTCTGTCAATTATGGATTGTATTCATTGTACCTCTGTCTTCAGTACTGCTAGGGTTAGTCTTCTCCTGCTCTGTGAGCAGCTGTGTCAATTGCTCCTAAGTATATCTGGCTAGTTCCTTCAGTCTTTGCCTATGCAATTGGTTTCTACAGATTTTGCTAGGTCTTTCTAGGGTGAACCTGTAGAAGAGCTATTATCCATTTTTCTGTCTGATTCCTGACCTGTGCCTGTTTACTGTACTGATCATGTGCCACTTGCCCTGTCCTCGACACAAACTCTACCAGCCAGGACCTCTTACTGTTTCCTGACTACATGTATTGCCTGTTTCCTCCGTGCCATAGGCTGGTGTCTCATGGATCAGTAGCCAACTATACTGGGACTTTTCCAAAAGGTAGCAGTCTGGTGGCTCCCTAGCAGTGAAGTCCAGATCCCTGTATAAAGGTTAAAGGGTGAATACCAAGGGACTGCCAGGACAACGCCCTTTCATCTAACTCTAGCCCAAAGTCAAACTGGTTGGTTGGCACAGTGGTTTCATATTTACTGCCTGCAACAGTTCGCACAGGCAATGGATCCCGCTGACCTACCTGAGATGACCATACTCAAAGTATGGATTGTCCAGGACACCCCTGGACAATCTGTATGTATATATATATATTGAAAAAGGCTTGATTGTAAAGCTGAAACGTTGTCTTTTTTGTCACATGGGTGATTAAACCACATCTGTTTTCAAGAAACTTTCGCCTGGAGTGCTGTCCATTTTCCTTCTTTATATATATATATATATATATATTTATTTTTTTGTAAATAATGAAATTCTGGCACCATTAAAGTGGTTTTCCGAGATTTTGATACTGATGACCTTTCCTCAGGTTAGGTCATTAGCACCTGATCGGTGGGGGTCGGACACCTAGTACCCCGGCTGACCAGCTGTTCGAGAAGGCACCAGCTCTCCTGTGAGTGCCGTGGTCTTCTCGCATCTTATCAAGCACAGTGCTATACATTGTATAGCGGCTTTGCTTGATATCGTGTTCAGCCCCAAAGAAGTGTATGGGGCTGAGTGGAATACCAAGCACAGCCGCTATACACTGTACGGCACTGTGTTTGGTAGGATGCGGGAAGGCCACGGTGGTCACATGAGAGCCTGTTCCTTTTCAAACAGCCGATCGGCGGGAGTCCCAGGTGTCAGACCCTCGCCGACCTGATACTGATGACCAATCCTGGGGATAGGTCATCAGTATCAAGATCTCGGAAAACCACTTTAAGGGGTGGAAAGCACCACACACTGGCCTGTCATTGAGTTCAGTATGCTTCTAAGTTCCCCGTGGTGGTAGCAGAATTATAATGGCGTTGTGGAGGATTTGGCGCTGTGTAACCAAAATTGAGAGCTCCAGCTGCTAAACTAATAGGTTAAGAAGTCAATCAGTACAGAAGTCTCCATTTGAAGGAGTTACGCCTACAAGGAATAACACGCATTAGTCCTTTTTGGAAAGGTTGCATTTCATTAGTTGAGACTTTGGTCCACACAAGTCTTTACTGGTTGTTTACGCTAAAGGATATTTCCAGGATCATTTCTATCTTGCCCCGTTTATGGTCCCTTCTGGATTTCGTCAATGATGCAGTCATCATCTGTCTGCATTTCCTTGCCTTTCATGTGGAGCCATATAAAACAAAACTAAACAGTAGGGCACAGCCTTTCTTCAAATATTTCCACAAAACACATCTGCAATCAGTTGAGGAAGTTCAGCCATCCTCCCTCTAAAACTGTCCTAATGCATGGAATGAAAATAAGATAATTCCACATTATAATAATAATTCCACGTAATTTATAATAAAAAAGGAAAATAAATGCATTTTGAAAATACCCGAAAACAATTATAAAATTTAACCCCTTAGTGACCAACCTGTTTTGGACCTTACCGAACAAGCGTTTTTTTTTTCCCTTATTTCATCGTAATGTTTCATAAGCTATAACTTTTTTATTTTTCCGTCTATATAGCTTTATGAGGGCTTGTTTTTTGCGGAACAAGTTGTAGTTTTTAATAGCGCCATTTTGGGGTACACATAACTTTCTGATTCATTTTTACTAACTCTTTCTGGGAGGGAGATGGGAAAAACAGCAATACTGCTACTGCGTTTTTATGTTATAAATTTTACGGCGTTCATTTTTCGGTATATCTAAAATTATATCTTCATTCTCTGGGTCAGTACGATTACAGTGATACCAAATACATATTTTTTATTTTACGTTTTACTACTTTTTTGCAATAAAACTCCTTTTTTAAAAGGAAGAAATGTTTTAGCTTTGCCGCTTCCCAAGACCCATAATTTTTTTATTTTTCTTTCTACGGAGTTGTGTGAGGGCTTGATTTTTGCGGGACGACTTGTATTTTTCAATGGTATCATTTTGGAGTAAATGGCACTTTTTGATAACTTGTTATTACGTTTTTTTCGGTGGCAACTACGAATATATTAGCAATTCTGTCTTTTTTTTTTAATGGCGTTCCCCGTAGGGCATAATTTACATGATATTTATGTAGTCCGGGTCGTTATGAACATGGCAATACCAAACATATGTGGAAGATTTTTTTTATTGCAATATTTTTCATTGAAAAGTGTATTTTCAATTGAAAAAAAGCATAATTTTTTTTATGGGATTTTTAAAAAAAATTTTTTACCACTTAATAGTACCACGAGGGGACTATAACAGACAGCTTTTTGATTGCTTTTAAAATGCAATGCACTATCCCTATAGTGCATTGCATTTTAATGGTAATGCTATTCAAACATTGACCAGCAAGCTGCCCCAGAGAGGCGCAGCCTGCTGGAAATTACTGAAGGCTGTTCTGGGGCCTACATCAGACCCCCAGATAGCCTTCACACACATCGTCATCCTGCGATCGCATTTTTGAGGTGTCGATGGGAGACAGAAAGAGTCCGCTCCCTCTGTCAGCACTTTACATGCAGCGGGCGCCATTTTCCGTAAAAACACGTATGGGTGGTCACTAAGGGGTTAAAGCGCCCATGTACTGTAAAACTATTGATAGGTCATTACGACATAGCAAAGGTTTTGATTGTTGGGGGTCCACGTCTTAAGACCGATCTTGAGAATGAGGAGAGAGAATTGCTCACATACGGTACCTTCTCTCCTTGCTGCAGGAGATTGAATAGACTTTCTACTGCAGCAAGCAGAGAGAGTTTTCTCCTCGTTCTAGTGATCGGGGGGGTTTTAGCACACAAACCCCCATTGATCAAAACCTTTGATCTCTCTCCATGATATATCAAAAGTTTTTTCAAAGTATGGGGACACTTTAAAGATATTTTCCAGGGTCTAAATGCTTGTGACATATCACCAATATCAGATGAGTAGGGATCGGACTTCCTAATGTTGTAAAATGCCTGTTCTGGTTCTGCAGGACAATTCCATTCACTTATATGGGACTGAATTGCAGAAAATATTATCTATGGGTGAAGAAGAGACCACAACGTTCACTCGACTGCAGCACCTTTTCAAACAGTTGACGGGCAAGGGTGTCAGGAGTTGAAACCCCCCTGATGTGATATTGATGACGTATCTTAAAGGTAAGTCATCAATATTTAAAAGGATTGTCTCATCTTCCTTGTTCAGCGCTGGCTCGGCTCCCTAGCTGTGCCGTTGGGTTCAATCAGGCGGTCATTCTGTACTTGATTGACAGCACAGGCGATATCATCACGCCAGCTGCTTGCCGGTGCGTGCGCTCTCGAGGCTGCTAGTGAACGATTTTCATTAGCAGCCTCGGCACTCCAGACCTGTTCCTGATCGTGACAACCAGCTAGTTATAAGTGTGGTTGCCACGATCTGTCCTTTACTGTAATATATATATGCGCACATGTAGAGTGTGTGAAGACACAATATATACTGGTAAATACACTCTGCAGTACATTATATTTGATATGACTGTGGTTCTATACTCATATATATATATATATATATATATATATGTACTGTATCAGATTATAGAACCGTAGTCAGCGTATATATGAAATATAATGTACTGCAAGAGATACCAGGCGGCTGGGGAGGGGAGCTACTGGAAGTGGAATTACGAGGAGGCCAGAGATGGGACTGTGCATGCAATCAAGTCTATATGCACTTGCTCCCGTGATCCCTGCCATCATAAAGGCTGGCATTTTTTCTGTTTTGTGCGCAAGCGTAACCCCTAGTAACGTGCAAGGTATAAAAAGAAGGAAAATTATATATAGCCAGGACAGGAGACATTACTGAAAATAAAAGCAAGTTAATAAGTTAGGCCACTTTCACACTCGCATTTTGGCTTTCCGTTTGTGAGATCTGTCATGGGCTCTCAGAAGCGGTCCAAAACAGATCAGTTTTGCCCTAATGCAATTTGAATAGAAAAGGATCCGCTCAGAATGCATCAGTTTGCCTCCGTTCAGTCACCATTCCGCTCTGGAGGCGCACACCAAAACACTGCCTGCAGCGTTTTTCTGTCCGCTATGTGGTGCAGAGCAAGACGGATCCATCCTGGCACACAATGTAAGTCAATGGAGACAGATCCGTTTTCTCTGACACAATAGAAAATGGATCCGTCCCCACTGACTTCCAATGGTGTTCAAGACGCATCCGTCATGGCTATAGAAGACATAATACAACCGGTTCCGTTCATGACGGATGCATGCGGTTGTATTATTGTAACGGAAGCGTTTTTGCAGATCCAAGATGCTAATGTGAACGTAGCCTTACTTATATGAGCATTTTACACAAAATAGAAGCCACATGGGGAGGTGAGACAACCCTTTTAATTCCCAGAAAACCACATTAATGACAAATAAATTAAAGAGGTTCTTCGCTAATAATGCCATTTCACCAAAAGATAGCAGCCTGCCCCACTAAGGATTCATGCTTAGATGCTCTCCACCGGGGCAGATTGGCCATAGACCTTACGGGGAAATTTCCCGGTGGGCCGATGCCCAGGGGGGCGCCAGTTGAAGTTTTTGGGGATGTAGTTTTTTTCTGCAGGCAGTATTTTGTGAAGGACTGTGATATTTGGCTCTGTTGTGGTGGTATAATGTGCCACAATATGGTATTGCTGGCCCTGCCTTCCATCAATTTGGACCCAACTACACAACAGGGCCACTTTTAGTATTTTTTCCTGGGCCGCTCGAGGTTCTCAGTCCTTCCCTGTTCTCTACTACACCGTTGCCCCATTCTGCCACCGGTCTCTCCACCTCCCAGTTCCAGCAGTATTTTCTTCCGGAGGGAGTGCCCATGCCCAGCCAGAAGAAAACAGTGCGGGGACCTGAAGAAGGAGGCAGTGCGGAGGACCGAAGTGGCGGGGAGCAGGTAAGTATGAATCCTTAGCTTAGTGGGGCAGGCTGTTGGCCCTTGGTAAAATGGCATTATTCTCCGGAAACCCATTTAAAGGGGGTATCCTTCAAAAAGCAGAATTACATGATAGGTGATAAATGTATGATTGTTGGGACCATCGCCCACTAAAACAGGTTTTCTAATCTCTGTGGGACTGACGGATGCATCACCAGCACTCTATTCAAATGCCTCTAGAACAGGGGCTCCGAATCCCTGTTTTAGTGACCTGTGGAGGTCCTTGGGATGACACAATTGTCACCTATCATTCCTTTATCTGAACTGACATATTACATAATGTGACATAAAATGATTAACACGTATGGGCAGATGAAATTTGTGTTTAAACCAGAGAGCTGGTGGACTCTACTATTCTTGCCGAGTGTCCGATTTTTTTTATAAAACCAGCCCTGTGCTTACAAGGTTAGTTTCCTATTGACGTAACTAGTAAAGAAAACCCTTCCCATAATTATATTCTATAACGTAATACTGTCCAGACACTGTCAAATGAATATAAGCCCAAAAATAAGATTCCAAGATGTCACCCTCATCTCTGGGGTCACTGACTATTTGAGTCCTACTGCTGCCAAGTAGACATGGGCAGCATTTATTCACTTGGAGCACATTATTTCCAAAGCGCGTTCTGTGATATTTAGGACGTGATCAAGGTTAACCCCATACTGGCCGGCAGGCTTGTTTACCAGCTGAAATATGTCTAAAAATATGTTCAAAGGGCAATGGACTTCCTGTGGTTTACAAGAGTCAATGAGCTTTATTTAACCTAATAGACATGCTTCTGTCCTTACATCACTCCTGTTCCAGGTCAACTCTTAAGTGTCCCTGTCATTCACGTCAGTAAAATCATTAGACAGAGCGTGCTCATTTCTAATATAAGTAACACTGTACACAAGCTGAAGATCGTGCCCTGAAGTCATATGGCCAGCTAACTACTTGTCAGGTGAGGTGATCCGCAAGCACTCATATTCACCAACCCTTACAAATGTATGATGTTATGCAGTGTTATAATACCTTCTTGAAAAAATGTTACTGTGCCTTTAAGTCCAGGAACCACCCCCCTGGAATTTGAGTAGTAGCTGGTGAACCTTCAACGGTGTCATCATTCCTGACTTGGAGGGTGACACTGAGAATGGCGTTCCTGGACCTTCATAGTGTTGAGCGCGAATATTCGAATAGCAAATTTTTTTAGCGAATATCGGCACTTCGCTAATTCGCGAATATTTCGAATATAGCGCTATAAATTCGCTATTTCGAATATTCGTTTTTTGTTTTTTTTGTTATATTTTTTTCTTTCCCACTTCCCAACAGTAGTTCTTACCTGTCCTGAGGATTCCTGGCTTCCTGGCTGCTCTAGTCAGTGCCCGTTGCCGCTTCTGCCGACTTCTGTGCTCATGGAGTGTCCCCATCACCATGGGAACGTCTCCATATACTAAAATGTACTGTCGGATTTGAGGAATTACGTTAAAATCGCAATGCGATTAATTCAAGTTAAATTAATCGCATTGCGAATTCAACTTAGCACTGCTGCTATATTCCATATTCGTTAACTTCGTTCATTCTAGCAAGCTGACCCATTATAAACCCAGCTCTAAGTTGAAATCGCAATGCGATTAATATAACTTGAATTAATCGCATTGCGATTTCAACGTAATTCCTCAAATCCGACAGTACATTTTAGTATATGGAGACGTTCCCATGGTGATGGGGACGCTCCATGAGCAAGGAAGTTTATGGTTGGCTTGGTAGAATTAGCGAATAGCGAATATGACGAATGTATTCATCATATTCCTCAAAACGAAGATAACGTATTCTACATCTTCGTTTCAGCAACCTATTCGTCAACTTCGCTAATTCTAGCAATCAAATAGGAAGGTTGACTATAGAGACAGCTGTGTTAAATTCGCTATGCGATTTTTTTAAATTTTTTTTTTATAGAATAATTATATTACTTGATATAATTTATTATAATTATTCTATTTATTAAAAAATATATATATATAATCGCATAGCGAATTAAACACAGTTGTCTCTATAGTCAACCCTCCTATTTGATTGCTAGAATTAGTGAAGTTGACGAATAGGTTGCTAAAACGAAGATGGAGAATACTTCGTTATCTTCGTTTTGAGGAATAGACGAATACATTCGTCATATCCGTCATCTTCGCTATAATTCTAGATATGAAACCAATAGGAAAGTAGCCCTAAGTTAAAATCGCAATACGCGATTATTTAAATCGCATATTAATCGCGATAACTAGAATAATGACGAATATTCGATTTCGACGAATATGAAACGAATATTCTTTAGAATATTCGCAAATTTCGTCTAAATCGAATATGGCACCTGCCGCTCATCACTAGACCTTCATCCAACAGGAGGAGGAGGTATCAAAGGAGCCATAATTGGAGTCCTTCATCTGACTTGACCACTAGTGACTATAGGTAGGATAAAGGTGGTTCTGCAGTCATCCAGACCTTGATCCGGCTTGTATCTGAAAATGTTTTTTATATTTTTTTATGTACACCAACAGGGTGTTGACATCAGCAAATGGGACTAACCATCCCATTCCTCCTCCTCTTGGTAGGAGTGGACTGGTCCGACTCCCTGCCAGGAGAGGGCAGAGCTAGCTGGGCTAGTGAGGAAGCACGGACATCAGCTCCTGCTCCGAGGGTCACAGAATCAGCACAACTGTGAGGAACAGTGCTCCGGGGAGGCTGAAGGTCCAAGGCTGTGGATATTTTTCGAAAAACTATGGTGCTATGGTCAGTGGGGTGACCAGCAACTAAAGCTTCACAGATCCTGCTGCAGGTGAGGGAGAACATATTAACCACTTCCCGACCGCCTAACGCACAACTGCGTTCTCGCGGCGGTCGGGCTGTTCTGGGGCGCCGCAGATGTGCGTCATCTCGCGAGACGCGAGATTTCGCACATATTCGGCCGCGCATGCGCAAATCGCGCATTGCACAAAGATTAGATGAACTGGGTCATCAGCCTGCCAGCCAATCGGCATCGCTGGCGGGCTGATGACTTTTAAAAAAACGAATCGCAAGCCATTTAACCCATCATATTTGTAAATATGATGGATTAAATGACTTCTGTGCTCTCTCCTGGGTCCTTTTCGTCGGTTGGACCCAGGAGAGGCACACCTCTACAGTGAGTACACCAAGCACCACACACTAGCCCCTGATCAGCCCCCATCACCCAAATTAACCCTTGATTACCCCTCTCAGCACCTGTCAATCATCTAGTGAAAGGGAAAAAAGTGATCAGTGTAAACTGTCACTTTTTTTCACTAGGATTGACTGTTAGGTTTAGCTTAGTTTAGGCCCCTTTGGTAGGTAGTTAGCGTTAGCGCCAAGCCCACCGCACCGCAGTCACTGGTTCGCTGATTAGCGTAGCGCTAATCAGCGTTTGTACTTTATAGTATCTGTAAGTGATCAGAACTGATCACGGTCAGATCTATAATAGTACTAGTGTCACTTTAGTTCGCCCTCCACCCCAAACGCAGTGTTTGCCCGATCAGGCCTGATCGGTCGCCCACACCTGCGTTCACCCACGCCCACCCGCCGCAGTGACAAAAAATATTTTTTTTGTAATCACTGCACAATCCTTCACAAGCGCTGCGGCGATCAAAAAATCAGTTTTGATCTTTTTTATCAATCGCTAGCGGCTTCTGCTTCGCTACCCTCCCATTTGTAAGACAGGCTTGCTTTTTTCTTGGGTAGTCTCAGGGAATACCCCTAAATTTAGATGCCCAAATGTCAAGAAAGGGTATTCTCCTGAAGAGGCCTACAGGATTCTGACCCAGTCGGATGAGGAATGGGAACCCTCATCTGGCCGAATCTAAGCGGGTCAGAATACGAACCTGTAGAGAGCAGTGGCAGTCTGACCCAAAGTTCTGGACGAGGAGGTTGAGGTCCCTGATACCACCAGGCGTACCCGGCCCGTGTCGCTAGACCGCAGGTTACGCAGGATCCATTTCAAGGGCAGCAGAGTGGGGCTGGCGCTGCCGGATTACGTGGTGAGGCATACACCAGCAGCGCAGCCCGTCCTGGACCTTCTACCAGCACTGCCGTACAACATGGTGAAGTGGCGAGCACCAGAAGGGCAGTTGAAGCTGGTACGTGTGGCATCGTGCAGTAGTTTCCCGTCACAGCCACCGCGCAGACAGGCCCGTAGAGCCCTAGAATCCCTGAGGTGCTGGCAAACCCTGATTGGCAGCCCCCAACTTCAGCCGCACCAGTAGTTCCCCCTTTCACCGCCCAGTCAGGAGTTCGGTGGAAACAGCTCAGATCGGATCGGGCGCTGGGGTTTTTGAGCTGTTTTTCACTGCGGAGCTCTCTGACTTAGTCAGTGGCAGAAACAAATCGGTATGCCACTCAATTTATCGCCGACAACCCGGGAAGCTCCTATGCCCAGTCTTTCCGGTGGAAACCAGTCAAGTTTCCGAATTTAGAACTTTTCTGGGCCTTCTCCTCAACATGGGCATTACAAAAAAGCATGAATTGCAGTCATATTGGTCCACGAACCCAATTCATCACATGCCCGTGTACTCTGCTGCCATGTCAGGACACGTTTTGAGACCATCCTGCGTTTCCTGCACTTTAGCGACAACACCACCTCCGTCCCAGAGGCCACCCAGCTTTTGACCGGCTCCATAAAATTCGGCCCCTCATAGACCATTTCAACCAGAAATTTGCAGATTTGTATACCCCTGCACAAAACATCTGCGTAGACGAGTCCCTTGTACATTTTACCGGGCGCCTTGGCTTCAAACAGTACATCCCAAGCAAGCGCGCCCGGTATGGGGTCAAATTGTATAAGCTCTGTGAAAGGGCCACAGGCTATACGCTACAAATTTCGGATCTATGAGGAAAAGATCAGACCCTGGAGCCGGTCGGTTGCCCTGACTACCTGGGGAGCAGTGGGAAGATAGTCTGGGACTTGGTGTCACCCTTATTCGGCAAGGGGTACCATCTTTACGTGGACAACTTTTACACAAGTGTGGCCCTCTTCAGGCATTTGTTCCTAGAACAGATTGGCTGCTGTGGCACCGCGCGACCTAGTCGCGGGGCTTCCCCAACGGCTCCTTACCACCCGACTTGCAAGGGGAGAGGGCTGCATTGTGTAACGACAGAACTGCTCGCGGTGAAATGGAGAGACAAGCGTGGCGTTTACATGCTCTCCTCCATTCACGCAGACACGACAGTCCAAATTGAGCGGGCAGCCAGTGTCGTTTAAAAGCCCCTCTCAGTCCACGACTATAACCTCCACATGGGAGGGGTGGACTTCAACGACCAGATGTTGGCCCCTTATTTGCTTTCCCGGCGAACAGACGCTGGTATAAGAAGGTGTCTGTATATTTGATTCAATTGGCTGCCTATAATAGTTACGTTCTCTACAGTAAGGCTGGGAGAACGGGATCCTTCCTTAAATTCCAGGAAGAGATCATTTCGGAACTCCTGTATCCAGGAGGTTCCGTGGCCCCATCCACCAGTGTAGTTAGCCGTCTACACGAGCGACACTTCCCAGTGTCTTTCCTGGTACCTCAACCCAACCGTCACCCGAAAAAGATGTCGTGTCTGTGGCAGGAGTGGAATAAGGCGTGACACCCGTTATTTCTGTCCTGACTGTCTGACCACCCTGCCCTATGCTTTGGAGAGTGTTTCCGAAGTACCACACTCAGGTACACTTAGGGACCTAGGGACAGCACTACACAGGTAGTTTTTCACTTCAGGCTCAAGAGTCTCTCAGGACACTAGGTTTTGAGAGACCCTAACACATAGGGACGGTGCTGGTGTGCTACAGCAGAAGTGTGAAACGGTAGAAACCTCTCCTTTCACTTGGGATAACTGTGTATAGTGTACTTCTCACCATCTCTGTGTGATTTACACTTTACACATTGTCCCATGGGAAAGGAGAGGTTTCTACTAGGAAAATAAAGAGTGAAATGGTTAAAAAAAAAAATTAAACAGGTAGCAAGAAAAAAAATCTTGAGTTAGTTCAGGTTTTTATGTTCATGTTTTATAAAGTTTTACAATGTTCCGGTTTATAAAGTTTGCAACGTTCAAGTCATGTGCCTGCTGCCTGTTTTTCTTCTTTTTTTTTTCCCCTAACCACCCTTTATTTTCCAGGAGACCAACGGACCAACCGACAGCAACGCCGCAGCACTGATGTGAATTCTGAGAGAAGCACTGCGCTGCTGTCAGAAGACACGTGAAGTCGGTGTATGTCGGCGCTGCAAGACGAGATTTCTCCTCTGCAGGACAGGTACGTTTGCCCTGGCATGTGACAACCCGGGAAGCTCCTATGCCCAGTCTTTCCGGTGGAAACCAGTCAAGTTTCCGAACTTAGAACTTTTCTGGGCCTTCTCCTCAACATGGGCATTACCAAAAAACATGAATTGCAGTCATATTGGTCCACGAACCCAATTCATCACATGCCCATGTACTCTGCTGCCATGTCCAGGACACGTTTGAGACCATCCTGCGTTTCCTGCACTTTAGCGACAACACCACCTCCCGTCCCAGAGGCCACCCAGCTTTTGACCGGCTCCATAAAAATTCGGCCCCTCATAGACCATTTCAACCCAGAAATTTGCAGATTTGTATACCCCTGCACAAAACATCTGCGTGAGACGAGTCCCTTGTACATTTTACCGGGCGCCTTGGCTTCAAACAGTACATCCCAAGCAAGCGCGCCCGGTATGGGGTCAAATTGTATAAGCTCTGTGAAAGGGCCACAGGCTATACGCACAAATTTCGGATCTATGAGGAAAAGATCAGACCCTGGAGCCGGTCGGTTGCCCTGACTACCTGGGGAGCAGTGGGAAGATAGTCTGGGACTTGGTGTCACCCTTATTCGGCAAGGGTACCATCTTTACGTGGACAACTTTTACACAAGTGTGGCCCTCTTCAAGCATTTGTTCCTAGAACAGATTGGCTGCTGCGGCACCGCAGCGACCTAGTCGCGGGGCTACCCCAACGGCTTCTTACCACCCGACTTGCAAGGGGCAGAGGGCTGCACTGTGTAACGGCGAACTGCTCGCGGTGAAATGGAGAGACAAGCGTGGCGTTTACATGCTCTCCTCCATTCACGCAGACACGACAGTCACAAATTCAACGGGCAGCCAGTGTCGTTGAAAAGCCCCTCTCAGTCCACGACTATAACCTCCACATGGGAGGGTGGACTTCAACGACCAGATGTTGGCCCCTTATTTGGTTTCCCGAAAGACCAGACGCTGGTATAAAAGGTGTCTGTTTATCTGATTCAATTGGCTCTATATAATAGTTACGTTCTCTACAGTAAGGCTGGGAGAACTGGATCTTCCTAAAATTCCAGGAAGAGATCATTCGAGAACCTCCTGTATCCAGGAGGTTCCGTGGCCCCATCCACCAGTGTAGTTAGCCGTCTACACGGCGGCACTTCCCTAGTGTCTGTGCCGGGTACCTCAACCCAACCGCCACCCCGAAAAAGATGTCGTGTCTGTGGCAGGAGTGGAATAAGGCGTGACACCCGTTATTTCTGTCCTGACTGTCCTGACCACCCTGCCCTATGCTTTGGAGAGTGTTTCCGGAAGTACCACACTCAGGTACACTTAGGGACCTAGGGACAGCACTACACAGGTAGTTTTTTTCACTCAGGCTCAAGAGTCTCTCAGGACACTAGGTTTTGAGAGACCCTAACACATAGGGACGGTGCTGGTGTGCTACAGCAGAAGTGTGAAACGGTAGAAACCTCTCCTTTCACTTGGGATAACGTGTATAGTGTACTTCTCACCATCTCTGTGTGATTTACACTTTACACATTGTCCCATGGGAAAGGAGAGGTTTCTGCTAGGAAAATAAAGAGTGAAATGGTTAAAAAAAAAATTAAACAGGTAGCAAGAAAAAAAATCTTGAGTTAGTTCAGGTTTTTATGTTCATGTTTTATAAAAGTTTTACAATGTTCCGGTTTTATAAAGTTTGCAACGTTCAAGTCATGTGCCTGCTGCCTGTTTTTTCTTCTTTTTTTTTTTTTTCCCCCTAACCACCCTTTATTTTCCAGGAAGACCAACGGACCAACCGACGAAAACGCCGCAGCACTGATGTGAATTCTGAGAGAAGCACTGCGCTGCTGTCAGAAGACACGTGAAGTCGGTGTATGCGGCGCTGCAAGACGAGATTTCTCCTCTGCAGGACAGGTACGTTTGCCCTGGCATGTGAGCTGAGGAGAGGTGTTGGAGTTCATATGCTTTGGCAAACACTTTGTATAAAAAAATCTGGCAAAGATGTCTTCCTCCACACAGATCGATTGATCGATGTGAATGGAGAAATCACGTTTGCCAGAACATAGGAGCTGAGTGGGTATGGATGTTTGGGCGGAGCCCCTATGTCCTGGCAATCGCCAGGCCCCTCTTTTTTTTTCTTGCATATTTTTTGGCAGAGATTTTTTCATCCACATCGATCGATGCGAATGGAGAAATCTGTGCCGTTCATTTTTTCTTTCAGCCCAGAGGCTGAACGGAAAAAAAATCTCATTACCCGTATGCTCCATATAAGGAGAATAGCAGAAACTCCTAATGCTGGCCATACATGTAATGATTGCGGAGACCCTCAAATGCCAGGGCAGTACAAAAACCTCACATGTGACCCCATTTCGAAAGAAGACACCCTCAAGGTATTCGCTGAGGGGCATATTGAGTCCATGAAAGATTAAACTTCTTGTCACAAGTTAGCAGAAAGGGAGACTTTGTGAGAAAAATAAAAAAAAACAAATTCTGCTAACTTGTGGCAAAAAAAAAAATCTTCTATGAACTCGCCATGCCCCTCACAGAATACCTTGGGTGTCTTCTTTCTAAAATAGGTCACATTTAGGGTATTTTACTGCCCTGGCATTTTAGAGGCCCAGAAGCGTGAGAAGAAAAAGGCGTAAAAATGCCATCCTGAAAGGTACTCATTGGATTTAGGGCCCTTTGCATCTTGGCTGCAAAAAGTGTAACACATGTGGTATCGCCGTACTCAGGAGAAGTAGGGCAATGTGTTTTGGGTGTATTTTTACATATACCCATGCTGGGTGAGAGAAATATCTCTGTAAATGGACAACTTTGTATAAAAAATGGAAAAAGTTGTCATTTACAGAGATATTTTTACACCCAGTATGGGTATATGTAAAATACACCCCAAACACATTGCCCTACTTCTCCTGAGTACGGCGATACCACATGTGTGCCACTTTTGCAGCCAAGATGCGCAAAGGGCCCTAAACCAATGAGTACCTTTAGGATTTCACAGGCCATTTTTACGCATTTGGATTCTCTCGCTTTAGGAGCCCCTAAAATGCCAGGGCAGTAAAAATACCACACAAGTGACCCCATTTTAGAAAGAAGACACCCCAAGGTATTCTGTCAGGGGTATGGTGAGTTCATGTAAAAGTTTATTTTTTTGTCACAAGTTAGTGGAATATCAGACTTGTAAAAAAATAAAAAAATAAAACATTTCAATTTCGCTAACTTGTGCCAAAAATAAAAACTTCCATGGACTCACTATGCCCATCAGCGAATACCTTGGGGTGTCTACTTTCCGAAATGGGGTCACTTGTGTGGTATTTTACTATCCTGGCATTTAGGGGCCCCTAAGCGAGAGAAGCAGTTTGGAATCCAAATGCGTAAAAATGTCTGTAAAATCCTAAAGGTACTCATTGGAATTTGGGCCCCTTTGCGCATCTTGGCTGCAAAAAGTGGCACACATGGGTATCGCCGTACTCAGGAGAAGTAGGGCAATGTGTTTTGGGGTGTATTTTACATATACCCATGCTGGGTGAGAGAAATATCTCTGTAAATGACAACTTTTTAAAAATTTTTATACAAAGTTGTCATTTACAGAGATATTTTCACACCCAGTAGGGTATATGTAAAAGACACCCAAAACTCATTGCCCTACTTCTCCGAGTACGGCGATACCCCATGTGTGCCACTTTTGCAGCCAAATGCACAAGGGGCCCTAAATCCAATGAGTACCTTTAAGATTTCACAGGACATTTTTACGCATTTGGATTCCAAACTGCTTCTGACGTTTAGGGGCCCCTAAAATGCCAGGGCAGTAAAAATACCACACAAGTGACCCCATATTAGAAAGAAGACACCCCAAGGTATTCCGTGAGGGGTATGGTGAGTTCATGTAAAATTGTATTTTTGGCACAAGTTAGTGGAATATGAGACTTTGTAAAAAAAAAAAAATCCATTTCCGCTAACTTGTGCCAAAAATAAAAACTTCCATGAACTCACTATGCCCCTCAGTGAATACCTTAGGGTGTCTACTTTCGGAAATGGGGTCATTTATGGGGTATTTCTACTGTCTGGGCATTGTAGTACCTCAGGAAACAGGACAGGTGCTCAGAAAGTCAAAGTGCGGAAATTCACTTTTTGCACCATAGTTTGTAAATGCTATAACTTTTACCCAAACCAATAAATATACACTTTTGCATTTTTTTTTTTATCAAAGACATGTAGAACAATAAATTTAGAGAAAATTTTTTAGAGAAATGTAGTTTTATTTGATACATTTTCCAACATAAAGTGAAAAATATCATTTTTTTGCAAAAATTTCATCAAAAAAAGTAAAATATCAAAAAAAGTAAAAATGTCAGCAAGAAATAAATAGCACCAAATTCATTTGGGTGGTAAGTTGTATGACGGAGCAATAAATGGTGAAAGTAGTGTAGTGCAGAATTGTAAAAAGTGGCCTGGTCATTAAGGGGGTTTAAGCTAGGGGGGCTGAAGTGGTTAAGACACCCGTCGCCATAGCTCAGATCAGGCAAAGCTAGAAGCCTGTAATTATCAAGTGGACACTCGCAGCCACAAGTGGCAGTAGGAAATTAAGAGAGAGAAGGTTATCATCTGCCACCATACATCATTACTTGGGAACTGAGACATTGCACCTTGTACAAATGACAGCTGGAAGTCCTCTGGAACTCATCCTTTGCACTCAGTAATGCAAAACGTTTTTTGTTCCTCTCCATATGCCTGTTCATTTCACATCACCTTTTCACTGCACCCAACCGTGTGGTGTCCCATAAGTGTCTGATTGGTTGGGGTCTCCATCAATCATGAGAATGTCTTCCTTCCATTTAATTGGGGAATACAGGCCCGCTTTCTAGTGATCGGCCTAGACGCCATTGCCCTTATTAACAGGACGTCAGTAGATTCATTTTACATCGCGATATGAAAGTGTATAGTACAAGTAATCACACGATCACAGGTTCAAGTCCCTTGGATGTCTAAAAAAAATAAAAAAGTAAAGTTTTAAAAAATATTTTAAAATAAAAATAAAAAAAAACTATCCCATTTATAATAAAAAAAAAAAAAACATTAGTGTCAATCGACCAATCCAAAAATGTCAGAATTTATTACAATATCATGTCATCATGCAGCGTGAATTGCCAATGCCAGAATGACTATTTTGTGTCCACCTGACCCCATAAAAAAGTGCAATAAAAAACGATCGAAAAGTCATATGTCTCGGTACCAAGACTATAGCTCAGTCCGCAAAAAACAAGCCCTCACACAGATCCATCGACGGAAAAGTAAAACAGTTATGACGACAAAAAATGTTGCTTATTTTTTATTACAGGGTAACTGTCATATTTTTTTTTTATTTGCTAATTTATTACATAGGCATATATACCTGAGTCAGTCTGTCAATGATTGTCAAAAGATCTGCAATTACCTCATAATAACAGCTTTCATTAATGTCCTCTGTCCCTTTCCACTGGTTCCTTAAAAGACCATTACTAGGGCTTGTCTGTCTCCAGCTCAGTGTAAACAGAAGACAGAGGGGCGGTCCTCCACACTACATGGCCTCCATTAGGCTTCAGAGTGAGGAGGCGTGTCTCTCAGTAATCCTATCTGATTGGCTGGCAGGGAGCTGCTGGCTACAGCCAGTGTGTATGGGAAGTGAGGGAAAGCAGCTTTGGCCTCAGAGAACTGGCAGAGGAGCCATCTTGAGAAGATTCTCATGTTGTAAATGTTTACACAGCCGTTACTAAGGCTAGTCTCACACTAGGGGCACGGACCTCCGGCAGGCTGTTCCGTCGGGTGAACAGCCTGTCGGATCCGTCCTGCCGCTAGTGAACATGTGCCCCCGGACTGCCGCTCCGGCCCCATTACAGCCTGCTGGAGGTCCATGCCACTAGTGTGGAACTAGCCTAAGGGAAAAACTCAAGAAAAACCGTGTTATGTGAAGAAACTAAAGATTGCTGTATACATAATGCTGCTGCAGTAGTAACATATGCTAAAATTGATATTTTGATGAAAACATGACAGTTACCCTTTAAGTTTTTAAACATTTTTAGTAAAACATAACAAAACTGTATGAATGTTGTGATAATTACTGATCCACAGAATAAAAGGCAAATCTCATATTTACAGAATGCTGCAAAAAAAAAAAAGCTGCATTGCGTTTGTAGTTCTATTTCAACCCACATTTTTTGTTTCAGTTTCTCGATGCATTCTATGGAACATTAAGTAGTGCCATTAACCCCTTTCTGATCTATGATGATCAGCTGCAGGAGCAGGGCTCAGGGGCGTAGCTAAAGGGGGTGCAGAGGTAGCAGTCGCTACCGGGCCCAGGAGCCTGAGGGGCCCAAAGACACTTGTGCCGCATAGGAAGACACACAAAGCACTGAGGAAGGGGGCCCAAGCTGAACTCAAGCCGTTAGCTACGCCCCTGGCAGGGCTCTATAAGGTGCGGCTACGGCGACTTGTGTCTCGCGACTTCTTGACGCTGAAAAGTCACGCGACATTTTTGTAACGATAGCCAATGGTTTCACAGTCACTTGGTGCAGTACAACACGGTTGAATATCACTACAAAAATCTTGCGCAACTTTTAACCCTTTTTGTTGCTTGCTGTTGCACGTCACATGTCACTAGCGTTGAGCGAATCGGACTAAACGAACTGGAATTTGATCCGAATTTCAGGGAAAATTCGCCGAATCTCCTTGTGCTTCGATTTTTCCCTAAATGGCGGTAAGAAATAAGAAAAATCATACTCACCTCATCCATTGGAGCGCGAAGAGCCGGCCGCCACCATCTTAAATGAAGATCCCGCACGCTGTGATTTATGGCATCACCACGCCGGCCGACCTGGTGATGTCCTCACGGGCCACGCTTGATTTCACGCTGGATCTACAATCAAGATGGCGGCTGTCGGCTCTTTGCGATCAAATGGATGAGGTAAGTATAATTGTATTCATTTTTTTATCTTACACTCGGTTATTAATGTCAGATTCCGCGATCAGCGATGAACGCAGCATGTGAGGGGTAAAATGACGAAGAGCGGCGCAATCATCGCTTCCTGTCATTGCGCCCCCCTTATTAAAAAAATGCGCTTCGTGATGAAGTAATTCATCACAAGGCGATTTTTTTTGGCAACCAAATAGAATTTTTCAATACTTCGCTCATCTCTTACATGTCACCATGTAACCCGAGCCTTACACAGCTCTGCATCTGCTAAAGGAGGGAGAGGAAGCAGAAGGAGCAAGGGTGCACAGAGTGACTTGGGCCCGCCTTCGCTGCACTTAACTGCTCATTTACATATGAATAAAAACTGTGTTTAGCCCTACAAGGCATAGTGTCTGGTTCATCACTGCATTTCCTGCTGACAGACTCCCTTTAACCACTTCAGCCCCCCTAGCTTAAACCCCCTTAATGACCAGGCCACTTTTTACAATTCTGCACTACACTACTTTCACCGTTTATTGCTCCGTCATACAACTTACCACCCAAATGAATTTTACCTCCTTTTCTTCTCACTAATAGAGCTTTCATTTGGTGGTATTTCATTGTTGCTGACATTTTTACTTTTTTTGCTATTAATCAAAAATGACCGAAATTTTTGCAAAAAACTGACTTTTTCGCTTTCTATATACATTTTTCTCTAAATTTATTGTTCTACATGTCTTTGATTAAAAAAAGTCCAATAAGTGTATATTTATTGGTTTGGGTAAAAGTTATAGCGTTTACAAACTATGGTGCAAAAAAGTGAATTTCGGCATTTTGAAGCAGCTCTGACTTTCTGAGCACCTGTCATGTTTCTTCAGGTGCTAGAATGCCAGGATAGTATAAATACCCCCCAAATGACACCATTTTAGAAAGAAGACACCCCAAAGTATTCGCGGAGGGGCATGGTGAGTTCATGTATCATTTTATTATTTTTCACAAGTTAGCGGAAAATGACACTTTCTGAGGAAAAAGATAAATAAATAAAGTTTCCATTTCTGCTAACTTCTGGCAAAAAAAAATAAAAATCTCCCACGAACTCACTATGCCCCTCAGTGAATACCTTGGGGTGTCTACTTTCCGAAATGGGGTCACATGTGAGGTTTTTGTACTGCTCTGGCATTTGAGGGTCTCCGCAATCATTACACGTATGGCCAGCATTAGGAGTTTCTGCGATTCTCCGTATATTGGAGCATACAGGTAATGAGATTTCTTTTTTCCGTTCAGCCTCTGGGCTGGAAGAAAAAATGAACGGCACAGATTTCCTCATTCGCATCAATTAACGTGGATGAAAAAATCTCTGCCAAAAAATGTGCAAAAAAAAAAAAGGGAAAAGGACATAGAAGTGCTTGCGAAGTAAGGCCTCATTCACACGTCCGCAAAAATGTCCGCATCTATTCCGCAATTCTGCGGAATAGATGCGGACCCATTCAGTGTGAATCCGGCCGGCGGTGATGCGGAGAGCACACTATGTGCTCGTAGCATAAGCATTTGCGGAGCTGCGGCCGCGAACTTCCGGGTTTCGGCCCCGAAACATCCGGACGCAGCTCCGCAAAAAATAGAGCATTTTCTATATAGTTCTGGCAAAGTGCGGATCAGCAAAATGCGGAAAGCACATTGCCGGTGTCCGTGTTTTGTGGATCCGTGGATCTGCAAAACACATACGGACATCTGAATGAGCCTTACAGGGGGGTGATTAGTGACGGGGGGGTGACAGGGGGTGATCAGGGGGGTGACATGGGGTGATCGGGGGTTAATCAGAGACGGGGGGGTGATTGGTGCACTTACATAGCTGCCTGTGTCCTCTGGTGTTCCAAAACAAAAGGGACCACCAGAGGAGCAGGCAGCAGGCATATCAGACGCTGTTTACAAAACAGCGTCTGATATGCGATTCAGATGGCGTTTTTTTAACATCTACAGCCTGCCAGCGCATGAAGGAACATCCCGGCCGTCCGCAGGACGCATCCCTGCGTTAGGCGGTCGGGATGTGGTTAAGGGCTCATGCACATAAACGTATTTTCTTTCCGTGTCCATTCCGTTTTTTTTTTTTTGCAGACCGTATGCGGAACCATACATTTCAATGGGTCCGAAAAAAAATGCATTCCGTTTCCGTATGTCCGTTCCGCAAAAAAAATAGAACATGTCCTATTACTGTCCGCATTACAGACAAAGATAGGACTGTTCTATTAGGGGCCGGCCCTTCCGTTCTGCAAAATACGGAATGCAAACGGACGTCATCCCTATTTTTTGCGGACCGCAAAACACATACGGTTGTGTGCATGAGCTCGAAAGGTACCACTTGGAACCGAACCCGAGTTTGGGAAATGTTTTTTTACAGTAGAAATTAATTCATGAAGTTATTTTGCGAAGTCTCGCAAGACTTCGCGAAGCAATAACTTCGGAGCCAAAACATTCTAATACTGTACGGAGCTCCTGCTGTACGGAGCAGTATTAGAACTGAGTTTTATGCGAATCGACTTCGGATGTTTCATCTGAAGTCGATTCGCTCATCCCTAATTAGCTGTCTACTGGCCAAACTGAAACTTAACATTAAAGCCCTCCTATACAGTATAAAGAACGTTAATAAGAAAACACCCTTAAAAGATATTCTTAATGTTAGGTGAATTGCTCCTTCTGTCAGTACACACACGTATACAGCACGCATCCGTGAGGACACATCCGTGTACACCGCTGTACCCGGCAGGACTCAGTCAGCACAGAAGCAAAACACGGAAGTGGTCGCCGGCCCCTGATTGGCCAACTCTAACATCGGCGAGCTACGCCATTGGCTGCGGCGCGGTTCGAACGGTGACGTCACCGGCGACCTGTCAATTCCCGTGTCTGGGGCAGGAATCATGGAGCTCGGGTTCCCGGAGGAGCGGTTTCAGGAGGCCTGGAGGGAGCTGGATGAGCGGGCGTTGCCTGGCGGGTGGGAGCTGTTCACGGAGAGCATGGGCATTCAGATATACCGGCTGTACGACGAGGTATTCACACACATCGGTAACCCGTGTCATCAGTGAGGTTATAAACGCAGCGATAACGCTGAGGAGTGAATAGTGTGCATTACAGGACAGAGAAAGGACGTTTACCATCATGGTGATGGAGCCATTCTGCTCTGCTTTCTATGGTGTTGAACTTTTAGATATTGCAGATGGGTGTAACAAAGTAACTCTGGGGGCCCCCATTACAAAACAGTGGCCCCTCTACTTTATGGAATATGGAAAGTTTAAAATCTGGAACAAGAAGTGCCCCTATCTCAGACTGTGACGACATATCGCTGGGATCGCCATGAATGTCATATAGGTGCGGGTGCCACCTCTGAGACCTGCACCTCTCTCCAGAACGGGCCCCGCAGTGAAGGAGAGCGCACTGCGCATGTGCGGCTGCTCTCTGTTCACCTTGGGGCCCCATTTTCATGACATATTGCTAGGATATACCATCAATGTAAAGGCCATTTTCACACTTATCTCCATACCGGAAATCAACGTTTCCCTTTAGTCCGCTGCAAGCTGCGGTTTTGTGTCCAGTCATAGAAACGGACCAAACCGGATCTGTCACTAAAAACGATGTAAGTCAGTGGTGGCAGATCTGGTTTTTTAGGCCCCTTTCACATCTGCGTTTTTCCTTTCCGTCCTAGAGTTCCGTCCTTGGGGCTCTAGGACGGAAAGATACTGATCAGGATTATCCCCATGCCTTCTGAATGGAGAGCATTCCGTTCAGGATGCATCAGGATGTCTTCCATTTAGTAGGTGAACGTTTTTTGGACGTTGACAAAACCGTAGCATGCTGTGGATTTGTCTCCGTCCAAAAATCCGGAAGACATGCCGTAACGCCGTATCCGGATTTAATGCCCATTGAAGTGCATTAATTCCGGATCCGGAATTGAGCTAAACATCGTTTCGGCGCATCGCCGCATCCGACGTTTAGCTCTGCACAGCAGCAGTTCCGATCGGGGCCCCAGTGTAAGCTGGGGCTCTGATCGGTTACCATGGCAGTCAGGACGCTACTGAAGTCCTGACTGCCATGGTAAGTACTCCGCAGCAGTGTACTTACCTGCGCTGCGGCCTCCGGCCGCTCCTTTATGACGTCACAGGTCTGGGCGGCGCATTGATCTATGCGCTGCGGGGACCTGCTGTGACGTCATGAAGGAGCGCAGGTAAGTACACTGCTGCAGAGTACCATGGCAGCCAGGACTTCAGTAGCGTCCTGGCTGCCATGGTTACCTGAAAGCATATTGAAGACTGATCAGGATCCTGATCAGTTTTCTAATGCTTTCAGGCGACTTGCGTTCTGACGGATCCGGCAGGACGGAAGTGCCCGCCGGATCCGTCAGAACGCAAGTCGCCTGAAAAAGGCCTCAGGAGCCTAAAAAAAACGGATCCATCACCTATTGACTTTCAATGTATTTAGTGGCAGATCCGGTTTGTTGCGTTTTGATTTCACCCAACTGCATCCTAACGGAACAGATGCATCCTGATGTGTACAATCATACAATCAAAACGGATCCGTTTAATTCCGGTAGTGGGATCCTCTGCTGGCTGTGACTGGGCTGTGACTGGTGGACCATAACTGGGCTGTGACTGGTGGACCATGACTGCGCTATAACTAGTGAGCCGTGACTGCTCCGTGACTGGTGGGCCATAACTGGTGTGCCGTGACTGCGGGCCATAACTGGTGGGCCGTGACTGCGCCATGACTGGTGGGCCGTGACTGCGCTGTGACTGGTGGGCCGTGACTGGTGGGCGCCGTGACTGGTGGGCCGTGACTGCGCCGTGACTGGTGGGCCATGACTGCGCCGTGACTGGTGGGCCGTGACTGCGCCGTGACTGGTGGGCCGTGACTGCACCGTGACTGGTGGGCCGTGACTGCACCGTGACTGGACCGTGACTGGACCGTGACTGGTGGGCCGTGACTGGTGGAATGTGACTGGATGGTGACTGGTGGAATGTGATTGGATGGTGACTGCGCTGTGACTGGATGGTGACTGCGCTGTGACTGGATGGTGACTGGTGGGCCGTGACTGGTGGACTGTGACTGGATGGTGACTGGTGGGCTGTGACTGGTGGACTGTGACTGGATGGTGACTGGGCCGTGACTGGTGGACTGTGACTGGATGGTGACTGGTGGACTGTGACTGATGGGCTGTGACTGGTGGGCCGTGACTGGTGGGCCGGAACTGGATGGTGACTGGGCTGGGACTGGTGGGCTGGGACTGGATGGTGACTGGGCCATGACTGGTGGACTGTGACTGGATGGTGACTGGTGGACTGTGACTGGGCCGTGACTGGATGGTGACTGGGCTGTGACTGGTCAGTGCTTCTGACTTTTCCGCTATTTTCCAGAGCTTTTACTACCGAATCACAGCTGTAAAACAGCCGCACGACAACAAGTTGTAGACAAGTTGCGCAGATGTTATTGGTCACATGAGTTTTCTGAGACTTGCTCTCGCTGTGTAACTCCAGCCTATGGCCTCCTGCACACGACCGTATCCGTTTTGCGGTCTGAAAATCACAAATCTGCAAAATACGGATGTGGTCCGTGTACATCCTGCAATTTTCTCGTCTCGCGACCCACTGTAAAGAAGCCTGTTCTGGTCCACAAAGCGGACAAGAATAGGACCTGTTCTATAATTTGCAGCCCGGCCGCACGGAGGCGGACAGCACACGTGAGATCTGTGTGCAGTCCGTATTTTTTTGGCAGACCCCTAGAAATGAATGGGTCTGTCTGCGATCCACAAAAAATGCAGATCGGACACGGGCTAACAAGATGGTCGTGTGCATGAGGCCTAAGGGTTCGGCTACACGGCGACATCTGTCACAGAAAAGTTGAGCAACCTTTTTTGTAATGGTAGTCCATGGTGTCGCCATGCGTCGTGCTGCCACTGCAACACGAAAGTCACAAAAAATCCATCCAAGTCAGATGTTTTGAGATTGTTGCAGTCGCATCATGTGGCATTGCAACACCATTGACTATTATTGCAAAAAAATTGCGCGACATGTCGTCGTGTAGCAAATAGTGATGTCGCGAACATAAAATTTTCAGTTCGCGAACAGCGAACGCGAACTTCTACAAATGTTCGCAACCGCCATAGACTTCAATTGGCAGGCGAATTTTAAAACCCACAGGGACTCTTTCTGGCCACAGTAGTGATGAGAAAGTTGTTTCAAGGGGTCTAACACCTGGACTGTGGCATGCCGGAGGGGGATCTATGGCAAAACTCCCATGGAAAATTACGTAGTTGACGCAGAGTCGGGTTTTAATCCATAAAGGGCATACATCACCTAACATTCCTAAATTGTTTGGAATAACGTGCTTTAAAACATCCAGTGTGTGTATACGATCAGGTATGATGTTGTATCGATCAGGTAGTGTAAGGGTTACGCCCGCTTCACAGACATTGACAGACCAAACTCCCCTTTTAATGCACCGCAAACAGTTCATTTGCACAACCGCAAACTCCCCATTTGCACAAGGTTGGATACCAAGCTAGCCACGTCCCGGTGATGTCATTGAAGGTTTCTTCCTCCACCCAGCCACGTACAACACCAAGGGTCCCCAAAGGTCAATTGAATTGATTTTTCGAACGGGAGATGGTTAAAAACGCTGGCTCCCTCCACTCTGTTTTAATCCACGGTCACTGCGTCTGCGCCGTGCAATTTACTGTCACACCCGATATGAGTGGTATTTTCTGTAGTACTATTCTCATCAGTTTAATCCCTCTAACGTCCCCAATCTGGGGGCCATTTATTGAATAGATTTTTCGAACGGGGAGATGGTTAAAAAAACGCTGGCTCCCTCCACTCTGTTTTAAACCACGGTCACTGCGTCTGCGCCGTGCAATTTACTGTCACACCCGATATGAGTGGTATTTTCTGTAGTACTATTCTCATCAGTTTAATCCCTCTAACGTCCCCAATCTGGGGGCCATTTATTGAATAGATTTTTCGAACGGGGAGATGGTTAAAAAACGCTGGCTCCCTCCACTCTGTTTTAAACCACGGTCACTGCGTCTGCGCCGTGCAATTTACTGTCACACCCGATATGAGTGGTATTTTCTGTAGTACTATTCTCATCAGTTTAATCCCTCTAACGTCCCGACTCCCCAATCTGGGGGCCATTTATTAAATAGATTTTTTGAACGGGGAGATGGTTAAAAAACGCTGGCTCCCTCCACTGATATGAGTGGTATTTTCTGTAGTATTATTCTCATCAGTTTAATCCCTGTTACGTCCCATATCAGGGATTGCCTTTTGTGAAAAAATTTTAGGCCGGGTACCTTCGACTGCCTTCACAGTGACAGACCAAACTCTCGTACACTAAACTGAATTGATTTCAGGAACCGGGAGATGGAAAAAGCAGCTTAGTCGGTCCTCTTACTCCCAAATTGGGGCACTGCGGCGTGCACAGAGCAATGTGCTGTGACACCCTATATGAGTGGTGTCTTAACTAGTACTATTGCTATCAGTTTAATCCCTATTACGGACCCTATCCGGTCGAATTGATTAACCATTGTCGAATCCCCATTGACATCCCCTTATAAGCTGTGTAAAGCATATTTTTAGTTTGGTTTTGAACTGCTGCATCCTTTCCGACTTTCGGTAATTTGGTAACATTTCTGCCACTTTCTGCTTATACCGGGGTCTAGTAGCGTGGCCACCCGATCGCTTTTGGTCTGATCATAATGAAACAACGGCCTTATCATCTGGGGTGTGGCAACATTGCCAACACACTTATAGAGGTGATGATGATTGCTTCATTGTGATCATAAGCCCCTTCACCACAACAAGGTAACGATCACGAAGGGAATTGACACTTGTATGTGCCTTTTTTTTGGTTTGTTTTGCAGCCACAGTGCTGCACCATAGGACAGAAAAATTAGGCATGTACACATGCCTGAAAAATAATGGCACTGTTGCAGCCGCTATTGTAGCAGCGGCCGGAAAAATTTATGTTTTCCAGGCAGAAAAGTGACTAAAACATTGCGGCTTGAACCCTAGTTGGTGGTGGAGAATTCACGAAAGTCATCCGGTATGCAGACATTAAATACAGCAGCGTGGGGACCATTTTAAGGCCATGGCATGTAATCAGGCCTTTTGTTAGTCAAGCGTATCCCCCACTGTCAGTCCCTTCGGGATCCATGCCTCATTCATCTTTATGAAGGTGAGGTAATCAACACTTTTTGACCGAGGCGACTTCTCTTGTCAGTGACAATGCCTCCTGCTGCACTGAAGGTCCTTTCTGACAGGACACTTGAAGCAGGGCAGGCCAGAAGTTCTATCGCAAACTGGGATAGCTCAGGCCACAGGTCAAGCCTGCACACCCAGTAGTGAAGGGGTTCATTGCTCCTCAGAGTGTCGATATCTGCTGTTAAGGCGAGGTAGTCTGCTACCTGTCGGTCGAGTCGTTCTCTAAGGCTGGATCCCGAAGGGCTGTGGCGATGAGTAGGACTGAAAAAGCTCCGCATGTCCTCCATCAACAACACATCTGTAAATCGTCCAGTCCTTGCCGCCGTGGTAGGAGGAGGATTACACTCACCTCTTCCCCTGTTAGATTCCCGTTGTGCTGTGACATCCCCCTTATAAGCTGTGTAAAGCATATTTTTAGTTTGGTTTTGAACTGCTGCATCCTTTCCGACTTTCGGTAATTTGGTAACATTTCTGCCACTTTCTGCTTATACCGGGGTCTAGTAGCGTGGCCACCCAGTACAGATCGTTCTCCTTTATCCTTTTTATACGTGGGTCCCTCAACAGACATGACAGCATGAAAGACCCCATTTGAACAAGGTTGGATGCAGAGCTACTCATTTCCCGTTCCTCGTCCTCACTGATGTCATTGACGGTCTGTTCTTCCCCCAGCCACGTACAACACCATGGGTCCCAGATAGGTGACAACAACGAGCACCCTGGGGTGCCTGCTGTGGTTGGTCTTCCTCCTCCTCAAAGCCACCACATTCCTCCTCTGACTCCTCTTCCTCATACTCCTCTTCCAGCGTTGCTGCAGGTCCGACAAGCGATGATGACAAGGCTGTTTCTGGTGGTGATGGTGACCACAACTCTTCCTCTTCCTCTTCACGCTCATCTACAGCCTGATCCAGAACTCTTCGCAGGGCACGCTCCAGGAAGAAAACAAATGGGATGAGGTCGCTGATGGTGCCTTCGGTGCGACTGACTAGGTTTGTCACCTCCTCAAAAGGACGCATAAGCCTACAGGCATTGCGCATGAGTGTCCAGTAACGTGGCAAAAAGATTCCCAGCTCCGCAGAGCTGTCCTAGCACCCGGTCATACAAATACTCGTTGACGGCTTTTTCTTGTTGGAGCAGGCGGTCGAACATTAGGAGTGTTGAATTCCAACGTGTCGGGCTGTCGCATATCAAGCGCCTCACTGGCATGTTGTTTCGCCGCTGAATATCGGAAAAGTGCGCCATGGCCGTGTAGGAACGCCTGAAATGGCCACACACCTTCCTGGCCTGCTTGAGGACGTCCTGTAAGCCTGGGTACTTAGACACAAAACGTTGTACGATGAGATTCAACACATGTGCCATGCACGGCACATGTGACAACTACCCAAATTTAATGCCGCCAACAGATTGCTTCCATTGTCACACACCACTTTGCCGATCTCCAGTTGGTGCGGGGTCAGCCACTGATCCACCTGTGCGTTCAGGGCGGACAGGAGTGCTGGTCCTGTGTGGCTCTCTGCTTTCAGGCAAGTCAACCCCAAGATAGCGTGACACTGTCGTATCCGGGATGTGGAATAGCCCCTGGGGAGCTGGGGGAATCAGTTGATGTGCAGCCAGACGCCGCAGCAGAAGAGGACTCAGCCGAGGAGGATATTGAAGAGGATGGAGTAGGAGTAGAGGAGGTGGCAGTAGGTCTGCCTGCAAGTCGTGGTGGTGTCACCAACTCCGCTGCGGAGCCACGCATTCCATGCTTGTCAGCCGTCAGCAGGTTGACCCAATGCGCAGTATACGTGATATACCTGCCCTGACCGTGCTTTGCAGACCAGGTATCAGTGGTCAGATGGACCCTTGCCCCAACACTGTATGCCAGAGATGCCATGACTTCCTTTTCAATGACATGGTAGAGGTTTGGGATTGCCTTTTTGAAAAAAATTTCGTCGGGTACCTTCCACTGTGGTGTCCCAATAGCGACAAATTTTTTGAAGGCCTCAGACTCTACCAGCTGGTATGGTAAAAGCTGGCGGGCTAAGAGTTCCGTCAAGCCAGCTGTCAGTCGCCGGGCAAGGGGTGACTTTGTGACATTGGCTTCTTATGCTCAAACATGTCCTTGACAGACACCTGACTGTGGGCAGATGAGCAGGAACTGCTGAAGGTGAGAGATGGAGTGGCGGGTGGTTGAGAGGGGCAGGGAGGACAGCAGTGGTTGGCGTGGCTGAAGATGCTGGACCAGGAGGAGCATGGTGGCTTTGAGTTTGTGTGCTGCTTGTACTCATGTGTTGATCCCATAGGCGTTTGTGATGTGAGATCATGTGCCTTCGCCAAAGCAGTTGTACCAAGGTGGGTGTTGGACTTCCCACGACTCAGTTTCTTTTGGCACAGGTTGCAAATGGCATTGCTTTTATCAGAGGCAGACACACAAAAAAATGCCACACTGCTGAGCTTTGCAATGACGGCATTCTAGTGGTGGCAACAGCATGCGTTGACTGGCGTGCTGTCTGGCTGACCCCAGGTGCCGATACATGCTGTCTGACTGTGCCACTAACTCCCTTGCGACGACCTCCCCCTGCTTCCAACTCGTCTCCTCATTCTCTCTGTCTCCCCTTCAGAACTTTCCCCCTCTTCTTCTCTTCGAGCAGGCACCCACGTGGCATCCGTGGACACATCGTCATCATCAACCGCTTCACTTGTATCTGACACCTCAGCAAAGGAAGCAGCAGCGGAGTACAACATCATCATCATCATCATCACACTGTACGTCCATGTGTGTAATCCTGCCTGACTGAGACATATCCCCGTAATCTACATCATCTGGCAATAATGGTTGCGCATCACTAATTGCATCCAACTGATGTGTAAATAACTCCTCTGACGGATCAAGTGAAGCGGCTGTGGTGGCTGTGGTGGTAGTGGTGGTGGTGGCGACGGGCGGGTGCGTGGTAACTTGAAGCAGGTGACCGAAGCTGAGCTGGAGGAGGATGGTGCGTCAAGGTTCTTAGCGGAAGCTGTTGAAGATTGGGTGTCCTGTCTAAGCCAGTCAACTACGTCCTCTGAATTTTTCGGGTTCAGAGTGCGTGGCCTCTGAAAACTGGGCATTATTCCAGGGACAGTGGAAATCACAGCACCACGACCACGGCGGCCCCTGCGAGTCTGGCCTGCCTCTGCCTGTCATTTTTTTAGATAAGTGGTACTACGCGTGCTAGGTACTGTGCCACCCGGTATGAGTGGTTGGCACTGGCAGTGGGCACACTACAGTCTGTGGAAGTGGGCCTGACACACACTGGCAGCAGGCAAGCAACTGAATTTAGACTACTGTCTAAAAATTAAATGCCTTATTTATCGGCAAGCTACTGTGCCACCCGGTATCAGTGGTTGGCACTGGCAGTGGGCACACTACAGTCAGTGGAAGAGGGCCTGACACACACTGGCAGCAGGCAAGCAACTGAATTTAGACTACTGTCTAAAAATTAAATGCCTTATTTATCGGCAAGCTACTGTGCCACCCGGTATCAGTGGTTGGCACTGGCAGTGGGCACACTACAGTCAGTGGAAGCGGGCCTGACACACACTGGCAGCAGGCAAGCAACTGAATTTAGACTACTGTCTAAAAATTAAATGCCTTATTTATCGGCAAGCTACTGTGCCACCCGGTATCAGTGGTTGGCACTGGCAGTGGGCACACTACAGTCAGTGGAAGAGGGCCTGACACACACTGGCAGCAGGCAAGCAACTGAATTTAGACTACTGTCTAAAAATTAAATGCCTTATTTATCGGCAAGCTACTGTGCCACCCGGTATCAGTGGTTGGCACTGGCAGTGGGCACACTACAGTCAGTGGAAGTGGGCCTGACACACACTGGCAGCAGGCAAGCAGCTGAATTTAGACTACTGTCTAAAAATTAAATGCCTTATTTATCGGCAAGCTACTGTGCCACCCGGTATGCAGTGGTTGGCACTGGCAGTGGGCACACTACAGTCAGTGGAAGTCGGCCTGACACACACTGGCAGCAGGCAAGCAACTGAACCTTAGACTAAAGTGTAAAAATTAAGTGCCTTATTTATAAGCAAAGTCCTGTGCCACACGGGATGACAGTGGTGGGCACTGGCAGTGGGCACACTACAGTCAGTGGAAGTCGGCCTGACACACACTAGCAGCAGGCAAGCAGCTGAAATTACACTAAAGTGTAAAAATTAAATGCCTTTTTATGCAAAGTCCTGTGCCCAGCCGGTATGAGTGGTGGGCACTGGCAGTGGGCACACTACAGTCAGTGGAAGTCAGCCTGACACACACTGGCAGGCAACTAACCTTAGATTAAAGTGTAAAAATTAAGTGCCTTTTTTTAAGCAAAGTCCTGTGCCACACGGGATGACAGGGGTGGGCACTGGCAGTGGGCACACTACAGTCAGTTGAAGTCGGCCTGACACACACTAGCAGCAGGCAAGCAGCTGAAATTACACTAAAGTGTAAAAATTAAATGCCTTTTTATGCAAAGTCCTGTGCCAGCCGGTATGAGTGGTGGACACTGGCAGTGGGCACACTACAGTCAGTGGAAGTCAGCCTGACACACACTGGCAGGCAACTAACCTTAGATTAAAGTGTAAAAATTAAGTGCCTTTTTTTAAGCAAAGTCCTGTGCCACACGGGATGACAGGGGTGGGCACTGGCAGTGGGCACACTACAGTCAGTTGAAGTCGGCCTGACACACACTAGCAGCAGGCAAGCAGCTGAAATTACACTAAAGTGTAAAAATTAAATGCCTTTTTATGCAAAGTCCTGTGCCAGCCGGTATGAGTGGTGGACACTGGCAGTGGGCACACTACAGTCAGTGGAAGTCAGCCTGACACACACTGGCAGGCAACTAACCTTAGATTAAAGTGTAAAAATTAAGTGCCTTTTTTTAAGCAAAGTCCTGTGCCACACGGGATGACAGGGGTGGGCACTGGCAGTGGGCACACTACAGTCAGTTGAAGTCGGCCTGACACACACTAGCAGCAGGCAAGCAGCTGAAATTACACTAAAGTGTAAAAATTAAATGCCTTTTTATGCAAAGTCCTGTGCCAGCCGGTATGAGTGGTGGGCACTGGCAGTGGGCACACTACAGTCAGTGGAAGTCAGCCTGACACACACTGGCAGGCAACTAACCTTAGATTAAAGTGTAAAAATTAAGTGCCTTTTTTGATGCAAAGTCCTGTGCCACACGGGATGACAGGGGTGGGCACTGGCAGTGGGCACACTACAGTCTGTGGGCCTGCAGCTCCTCACACACAGGCAGGCCAGGCAACTGCAATATGTATATAAAGGAAAAAAAAAGCAGACTAATGTTGCAGCCCTAAAAAGGGCTTTTTGGGGTGCTGTCAGGACGCTGTCCTTACAGCAGAGATCAGATGAGTCTTTCAGGACTGGAGTGGACACTGAATTCACTAGCCTAGCTATCGATTTCCCAATTAAATCAGCAGCTACTACACTCTCCCTCCTCTCACTAAGACTGCAGCTTCAGAATGAATCTAAAATGGATGCTGTCCATGAGATGGGAGGGTCTGGGAGGGAGGGTATGCTGCTGATTGGCTGGAATGTGTCTGCTGACTGTGAGGTACAGGGTCAAAGTTTGCTCAATGATGATGTATAGGGGGCGGACCGAACATCGCATATGTTCGCCCGGCAGAGGCGAACGCGAACAAGCTATGTTCGCCGGGAACTGTTTGCCGGCGGATAGTTCGGGCCATCTCTAGTAGCAAAACGCTTAGGTCTGATGCACACGAACGTGTATTCTTTCCATGTCCGTTCAGTTTTTTTTTGCAGACCATATACGGAACTATTCATTTCAATGGGTCTGCAAAAAAAACAGAAGTTACTCCGTGTGCATTCGGTTTCCGTATGTCCTTATTTCCGTTCTGCTAAAGAATAGAACATGTCCTAGTATTATCCGCATTACGGACAGGGATAGTACTGTTCCATCAGAGGCCAGCTGTTCCGTTCCGCAAAATACGGAATGCACACAGACGTCATCCGTATTTTTAGCGGATCCGTTTTTTGCAGACCGCAAAATACCTACGGTCATGTGCATGAGGCCTTATTCTTACATTTCCAGGATGAATAACAGAGGAACGGCTCAGCGTAGATTTCCAAGAAAAGATTTTTCACGTTTATTTCATGCGGACTACCGAGTTGGCAAGTTTTCCCCTATGCACAGCCGCTGGGACCCCCACCAGTCCCGAGAACAGGCTCCCCTTTCTATCTGATGGAGCGGTCCAGGTCACTAAATTCATTCTCTCTGGCGCCGTACTCCGCCTTTCACATAGAGAATGAATGGAGTGACCTGCCTCTCCAACAAATTGGGGGAACGGGACCCCTGTTCTCAGAATAGGTCGGGGTCCCTGCAGTCAGACCCCCAGTCAGTTATTTATAGGGAATAACTTCTAAACTTGGCATAACCCTTTTAAAAAGAGGGAACAGGTCCCCCTTAAAGGGGTAGTCACATCTCATAAAGTGCTGGCGTATCACTAGGCCCCCACTGATCCTGAGAAAGGAGGGGCTGCACCGTACTCCCCTACCAGGGTCTGACCGCAGTTACTTTCACAGCCAGGTGAAGCGCCGCCATTCAGACTATAACAATGAGGGGCTGGGGGCACAGAATCAGGACTGGTGGGGGTCCAAGAGGATGGACCCGCCGTTGATCACGAAGTGATGCTGTATATCTTTAAAAGAGCAACTCCGCTTCCCCATTGATTCGCTCTCTGATGAGGGTCCAGCAGTCGGACCCCCAAAGATCAAGGTTTTATGTCATAACTGATGGATATAGATACATTTAATCAACATTTGTATCGCCCATCCCTTTGTTTGGCTGCGGTTACCATGGTTACTGGCAGATTCCAGGGTGACAATGTGACAGGGTCTGCCAACATCGTTCTCTTACGTCTGTGTTCACACAATGAGATTTTGCTTCTTGCCCTTTTGAACTGAAGACGAGCGCTTATCCCTAAGAAAAGGGATAATCTGCCTTTTATAATTCTGCCGCTAATTGGAATGAGCCGCTTTCCTGCTGATGATCTGTTAGACGGTGCAGACCTCAGGGTCAACTCCTCTATGGCCTACCCTGCCTGACCTTCCCGCAGCCTCCCGTCACGTACAGCGCCTTGAAAAAGTATTCACACCCCTTCAACTTTTCCACATTTTTTCACGCTACACCCACAAACTTAAATGGATTTTATGTGACAGATCAACACAAAGCAGCAGGTATGTGTGAAGAGAAAAGAAAATGACCGGGGTCCCGGGTGTCGGACTCCCGCTGATCAGATGCTGATGACCTATCCAGAGGATAGGTGGTTACGGATGGTCGGGCGGCACTGCGTGAAGGTGTGGGTGCGCGGTTAACGGGCATTCCGTTTGCATCCGGAAAATTCCGGAAGGCTGTTCTCTGACGGAACAGCCTGTCAGAATCGTTGACGCAGATATGAAAGTAGCCTTAAAGGGGTTCTCCACTTTTTCCTTACTGATGATCTATCCTCTGGATAGAGTGGAGGAAGGAACCTGGCATTCCTTTGTACTGCGGTAACAGAAGACGTATTTGCCATCATAGAGATAGTGGCGCTGCGTGGTCCGCACATGCGAGCGCATCTATCAAACAATGTTGTTTGATAAAGGCACCTGCATGAGCGTGAAACGTAGCCACTTCCTCTCATAGGAGTAGCGACAAGCCTGCATATACATTGCAGTACTTTGTTTGATAAAGGCACTTGCATGTGCCGAAACGCGTGTCACTTCTCCTATGAGTGGCGAATAAACCTGATATAATTGCAGTACAAAGGAGTGCCGGTTCCTTCCTCCACTCTATCCAGAGGATAGATCATCAGTAAGAAAAAGTGGAGAACCCCTTTAAGGCTACTTTCATATCTGCGTCAACGATTCCGATAGGCTGTTCCGTCAGAGAACAGCCTTCCGGAATTTTTTGGAGGCAAACAGAATGCCCGTCGGCCCCATTAGGTATAATGGGGTCCAGCGTAGATCCGGCTGCATTCCGGCAAAAATGCCGAGAATGGGCTGATTCTTTGCAGTTTGCCAGCTCAGGCGGCCGATCTCCGTGCTGCAGATGTGAAAGTGTGCATCTGGATATTCTGGCTAGCGTTGCTCCACTATCAAAGGTTCTGCTTTTAAGAGTAGGAGGTCCAAACTAAGGCCTCTTGCACACGGCAGTTGCCCCGCCGTGGCCGTATTGCGGCTCCGCAATACATGGGGCACCGGCCGTGTGCATTCCGCATCACCGATTCGGACCCATTCGCTTGAATGGGTCCGCAAATCTGGAGATGCGGTGGAACGGAAGCACGGAGCGGGACCCCGTGGAAGCACTACGGTGTGCTTCCGTTCCGTGTTTCCATTCCGCAAAAAAATAGAACTTGTTCTATCTTTTTGCGGAACAGACGGATCGGGAACCTAATTCAAGTGAATGGGTCCGCGATCCGCATGCGGCAATTTGCGGTCTGCAGCAGGGGCCCGGCCAGCACACAGTCGTGTGCAAGAGGCCTGAAAGTGAGAGGTCTGCTACCAAAGTAGATGTGTACCGGTGATTGACTACACAACGGAGGAGAGCGTGCTCCAGAAACATGGTTTCTTTCCAAAATTCAGCGAAACGAAAAACAGCAACAAATGATATATGTAAAATTAGGAAATCCTAATAAATCAGGCCCTTGGAGTTTCTCAGTAGCTGCGCCATGTGTAGAATTCAACCCTCCTAAACGCTATACGAGAGGGATCTGAAAAGGCCGCGATATCAAAGGATGAAGTTCAGGTTAGGGAAGCAGAACCTCTTGACTTCTGCTGTGTAGATGTCCTATTTCTTGGGCTGTTCTTTCCTTTGAGGAACAAATATAGAGAATGCAAACACACAGGTCATCCTGGTGCGTGTGAAAGGGAAATGGGAGGGAAAGTAATGATTCATTATAAGTTCTCAAAGTGACGGCCGGGAATCGTCCGGTGATACATGGATGTCGGAGAGTCTTCTGAAGATAGTCTCAAGATCTTCTCCAGAAATAGGCGTGCACTTGGTGCTTCTTTCCGTTACTTAACAATTACCCTGGAATACCAGGCTGTATTTGGTAAAATTATGGAAAGAGATATAGAAACCTGTGAATGACTGGGGCTATGCAGTTATGTAGACTCCTGACTATAAATGTTATATTGTACTTTTATCATGTTCAGAATTGTGAGCCACCTGCACGTGGACCTTCGCTGTAGAGCTTTATGGTGGTGTGATCAGGATGCAGAACAGGTTGAGATTCTGCTGATGTAAGCACCAGGGAAGCTGATGGCTCCTGATTCCTGACCAGAACATTGAGTCTATGGGGCTTTCTGAGATCGGTTCTTCTACAGCTATGGTACTCCTCTATAGTACTGATGCTGAAGGTGATTCAGGCCAACCTCCTACAGTTATCTGTCCTTGGAGCCAACAACTCCTGACGTCCTAACTTGTGAACCTAATATCCCACTTACTTGTCCACAGTTTCACTGCTGCCCCTTCCAGTCCCCACAGGACCAGGAAGAGGCTTGGTCCCAATCACAGGCCTTAGCGGGTTGAGCGATATGTCACAGCTGTGATGCTACTTCAGCAAGAACTCCAGTTACATAGAGGCTAACACAGTTTTCCCTCACTTTTGGGGACATAATTGTGTCTTTTAGTGTGAAAAATATGGTAATTTTCTTGCCAGGACCTGTATTTGTGAGATATAACCTCCCTTCTGATCCTCAGCTTTGTCATGTGACCAACACTCTAACTGTCCAAATAACACAGCATCCTTTATGTGGACAGGAAGTCAGTATTCTCTGTGTATTCCTATGGGAGCTTCCATGTCAGTTTCCTAGGATTGAATAGAGAAGTAACTGACTTCCTGTCCTGTGTCAGTTGGAAATCAGAGTGCTGGTCACATGACACAGCTAAGGATCAGAAGGGAGGTTATAACTCACAAACACAGTCACTGATAAGAAGATTTCCTTCACTGCAGATTACATCATGGACCTTTCTAACAGGTCAGAGAATAAACATTTTTTGTTGGAGTGCTCCTTTAAGAGTAAGTCCTAGAGAATCCTGAAATTTGATATCATAATTGGCAAACTGTATTTTTTTTCTGTGTTTTCCCTGTACCCTGGGATCCCAATTTGCCCTACATAAAACCTCATACAGCCACAGTGGAGAAATTATGATTAGGGATGAGCGAATCGACTTCGGATGAAACATCCTAAGTCGATTCGCATAATACTTAGTTATACAATTAATTTATGAAGTTTTTGCGCGAAGTCTTGCGAAACTTCGCAAAGCAATAACTTCGGCTCATCGGAGCCAATACATTCTAATACTGTACGGAGCTCCTGCTCCGTACAGTATTAGAACAAAGTTTTATGCGAATCGATTCGCTCATCCCTAGTCAAAATGTAAGAAGGCGAAAGGCAAATCCTTTTGGATCCTAAGGGCCAGAAGTGACCCGGTCCAGAAGCATGACCATTATAGGTACCTGTAGGCATTGTTCATATCAGAATGGGGAAATCTACTACAGTTTTACTTGTTCTAGCAGCACTTCCTTTATACATTAATTAAACTTTATCTGTTTAAAAAAAGAAAAACAATTAAATAATTGATGTATTTTCAAGAAGATGTAAAAACGTCCAATGTCATCAGATTGGCTGAGAAAATAATATATGCCGAAGCTGCTGGATTTCATAACCGGCAGTAATTGCTGCTTCCATAAATGTCTGCACTAAATTTTCTTATTTACGTCAGTACATTCCTGAACCTCGAAAAAGCTGCTGGGGGCCTGAAATTCTTGTACTGCTGTAGTAAAAGAACATGCAGGTAGAACCGCTGTACGGAGAAAATGTACGCAAAAACATAAAACATCCAGATTTCTAATCTAGAAAATACATTTTTTTTGTGCTCGATGGATGTAGGTTAGGTAGAACGTTTTGCATGTTTAGGCCACCTTCACGTGGCGGTATTTTCCGTCGGTATTTGTAAGCTAAAATCAGGAGGGGAACAAAAACACATACTGTACACAAAAAAAATATTTTTCTTATAGGGTTTGTCCCATCTGGACATGTATGGCATTTCCATAGGATATACCTCTAGCAGTGGCGCCACAGCCTTCCCTAGACCATGTGATGTCACATTCATGTGGCCTAGGTGCATAGGGCGGAGCTGCAGTACCAAGCATAACCACTATACAATGTACGGCGCTGTGCTTGATGAGCTGAGAAAAGGCTGCGGCGCTACTGAGCTCCGGTGCCTTCTGAAACAGCTAATCGGCGGGGGTCCCGGGTGTCGGACCCCCACTGATCAGATACAAATGACCAATCGATTTTGTAATTAACTCTGGTTTCATGCTGTTGTCCTGTTTTATGATTGCATTTTACAGAAAACGGGCCTCTATGAATATAAAATCTACGGTGGTCTGGCCGATTGTCCAGCAGAGCTTTGTGCCGATGTGTACATGGATTTGGATTACAGAAAGAAATGGGACCAATATGTAAAAGGTATATATTCAGAACCACGGTAAATAAACATGACAATCTCTTTCTAACAAAGCTAGAACCAGCCCTGTACCTCACATGGATCCAGAGATCCAGAGGACTCCGACTCAGTCACGCTCACGTGACTCACATGTGAGCGTGGCAGCCGCAGAGCGAGCCCGGGCCGGCTGGGAGAGTCCTCATCTGGCTCTGACCCGCCCGTCGTGAGCTGCCCGCCCGGGGCTCGCGCGACGCCGACCGCCAGCCCCCCTGCTCCACCTCCCAGTCAGCCACTCGGGCCCGGCCAGTCGGCCACCATTTAAATTACAGAGCTGCCCGTCGCCAGGCTCCACTGAGCCAGCAGCTGCCTGAATACTCAGCTCCCTCCTCCTCACTGTCTAAGAGTCCTGTGACTGTCACTGTAGATAAGTGAAAGCTCACGGACGTCACCAAGTTCAGCTTGTTTGTCACGGCTGGGAGGCGCCTGCGGCCTGTCTGTGGCCACGAGCTGACAGTGAGCCACCCATAGATATTTTCTCTATCATGTTCAGGCCAGGCTCAACAAACAGGCTGAGCGAACAGTGAACATGACTCAAAGGACTCAGGAGGGCGGAGTGTGCAGGCAGCTGCTGAGTGATTTGTGACCCCCCTCCACTGCCAGCCTGGCCCAGGCGCAGCAAGAGCTCGCCCGCCATTGCTCTACTGGATCTATCTAAGCTGGCAGCTCAGGGAGTGTCTTTTTGCTGCAGCTCAGGGGCGTGTCTCAGCTCTCCCTATCACAGCTCAGGGCGTGTCCAGCTCTCCCTATCACAGCTTAGGGTGTGTCTCAGCTCTCCCTATCACAGCTAGGGTGTGTCTCAGCTCTCCCTATCACAGCTCAGGAGGTGTCTCAGCTCTCCTTATCACAGCTCAGAGGCGTGCCAGCTCTCTATCACAGCTGGGCGGTCATTTCCCTATCACAGCTCAGGAGGCGTGTCTCAGCTCTCCTATCACAGCTCAGGAGGCGTGTCTCAGCTCTCCCTATCACAGCTCAGGAGGTGTCTCAGCTCTCTATCACAGCTCAGGAGGCGTGTCTCAGCTCTCCCTATCACAGCTCAGGAGGTGTCTCAGCTCTCCTATCACAGCTCAGGGCGTGTCTCAGCTCTCCCTATCACAGCTCAAGGGGCGTGTCTCATGCTCTGCCTATCACAGCTCAGGCGGCGTGTCTCAGCTCTCCTATCACAGCTCAGGAGGCGTGTCTCAGCTCTCCCTATCACAGCTCAGGAGGCGTGTCTCAGCTCTCTCTATCACAGCTCAGGAGGCGTGTCTCAGCTCTCCTATCACAGCTCAGGAGGCGTGTCTCAGCTCTCCCTATCACAGCTTAGGGGCGTGTCTCATGCTCTCCCTATCACAGCTCAGGAGGTGTGTCTCAGCTCTCCCTATCACAGCTCAGGAGGTGTGTCTCAGCTCTCCCTATCACAGCTCAGGAGGCGTGTCTCAGCTCTCCCTATCACAGCTCAGGAGGTGTGTCTCAGCTCTCCCTATCACAGCTCAGTAGGCGTGTCTCAGCTCTCCCTATCACAGCTCAGGAGGCGTGTCTCAGCTCTCCCTATCACAGCTCAGGAGGCATGTCTCAGCTCTCCCTATCACAGCTCAGGAGGCGTGTCTCAGCTCTCCCTATCACAGCTCAGGGGGCGTGTCTCAGCTCTCCCTATCACAGCTCATGGGGCGTTTCTCAGCTCTCCCTATCACAGCTCAGGGGGCGTGTCTCAGCTCTCCCTATCACAGCTCAGGGGGCGTGTCTCAGCTCTCCCTATCACAGCTTAGGGGGCGTGTCTCATGCTCTCCCTATCACAGCTCAGGAGGCGTGTCGATGCTCTCCCTTTAACAGCTCAGGAGGCAGTTGAAGGATGAAACTGAGCATGTGCGACCATCTCAGTGAGCAGGACAAAGAAATAATAATAAAAAATAAAAAAAAAGCAGGGGGCGCTATACAGATACTTTTTTATTGAATAACTATTTACTTGCATCCACTTACAAAAGTATTCAGATCCAGGTGCTGGTTTGAAAACTGTAGAATATTTTTTGTGGGACAACGCCTTTTAGGGGGTCTTCAGTGTGTTTTTATCTATCCTCTTTTTCATCATGAAAATAATTCTTTTGCTTTACGTTTTAAAAAAAATCTGCCAGCCTCCCCCTGTATTCATTCCAGCTGCACTCAGGCTGTACATGACCCCGGCTGTGCCAGGTACGAGACCCATCCATTCACAGGGAGTGTGTCCCAGCTGAGAGAGAGAAAAAAATAAAATCTAGAGATTTTAGAAACCTTTGCAGATTTTATATATTCTTAGATTTATATATTCTTTTATGTGAAACTCTCACGCCTGCCCTACGGTCGTGCTGATTATTTTCCATGTGTAAAAAGTTATTTGCATTGCATTGTGCTGTGTCACATAAAAATCCATATCCAAAAGTCAATGCTTCCGTCTTTCCATTTGTGTGTACTTGGAAGCCATAGGATGATAAGTAACACATAGCAAACTGGCTACTGCCCCCTGATGGCTAATATAGGAACAAGGTTGTGAAAGGGAATCGATCATTAGTAAATGACATACTGTTATTATGAGATTTTTTTTATTATAAACATATTTAAAAAAAAATGTTTCCATGTTTTCGTTTTGATCATCCTTCACACTGGCCCTCAGAGCAGTCACAGAAAGTTGACACTTCTTACTTTCTGAGGCTCACTTGTCAGCTTTGCTGTATGACCTGGGTCAGGATCATTAGAGGGTGGGTGAGTAAACCCTGCCATACACATAAGATGATGATCCGACTCATTGACGTTTGTGTGAGTGATCGCACCAGTAGTATTTTTGACTAAGGGTACTTTCACACTAGCGTTAGTGTGATCCGGCAGGCAGTTCCGTTGTCGGAGCTGCCAGCCGGATCCGCCCTTCAGTGTGACAACTGACAGCATTTGTAGACGGATCCGGGTGCGGATCCGTCTACAAATGCATTGCAAGAACGGATCCGTCTCTCCGCTTGTCATGCGGATGGACGGATCTGTCTTGCAGTCTTTTTCACAGATGTCCCGGTCTGCGCATGCGCAGAGCCGAAGGACGGATTCGTCCTTCAGTTGTTTTGCAATGCCGGATCCAGCACTAATGCAAGTCAATGTAAATTACTGCCGGATCCGGCATTCCGGCGACTGATCAGGCATTTTGGACGGACATAATACCGCAGCATGCTGCAGTATTATGTCCGGCCAAAACGCCTGACAGTGACTGAACGGAAGGCATACTGATGCAAACTGAACGGATTTCTATCCATTCAGATTGCATGGGGATATGCCTGATCAGTTCTTTTCCGGCATAGAGCCCTTTTGACGGAACTCTATGCCGGAAAGAATAACACAAGTGTGAAAGTAGCCTAAACTGGCCAGCCGAGTTCCTGGTCCTTGATCACAATAGCAAATGACCGGCCGCTCATGGCATACACGTATAGTTGTCAGACAAAATTTTCCACCCTGGTTGATGCATTTTCAACAGCCTAAAGTCGCCATTGTGACAGAGCGTTTGCGCTAGTTTTTCAAGCGATGGTTGATGGTTTTGTCTTGTATATGCCCAGCTTTTATTACAGCTCCATAGTATTGATTGATTCCTAGATAACACTAACAGTGCACAGATTAGGCTCTGTACCGCCCCTGTCCATCCCGGGTCGTGAAAGGAGAGGGGGGGGATTCCTTCACTTCTCTAAATGTAGAAAAACACATTAGATTTATGAGGGTGAATCTGACTCTTTTGGTGGGACTGGGTGACCATCTGTTGGGAATCAAAAGTTCAGCCAATGTTTGTCTGCAAATGTCGGGTGTAGAAAAAAGGATCAGACACGTGGAATGCCCGATCCCTTTCTTCCATGGAGATAAGCCACTGGCAACAGTTTTATCGCCTCTCCCCACTGAAAACACATGGATAAAATGAGCAAACATGGATTGTATTTTTCAGACTATAGGACGCGCCCCAGGGTTAGACAAACAGAAAATTAAAAATATATATATATATTTCTCCTTATTAAAACTTCCTGGTTGTTTAATGAAGTGCAGAGGTCAAGGTCATTAACCCTGAGGTCTAGAGTAAAGGGAATTAATAGGTTTGGCCAGCTTCTGTTTTCAGCCTAATTTTGTCACAACTCTGCTACATACACCCAGCTCTGATGTGTGTGTGTGTATGTGTATATATATATATATATATATATATATACATACAGGTGAAACTCGAAAAATTAGAATATCGTGCAAAAGTCCATTTATTTCAGTAATACAACTTAAAACGAGTTGCATTTATACAGCTTAAAATTATAATATTGTGAAAAGGTTCAATATTCTAGGCTCAAAGTGTCACACTCTAGTCAGCTAATTAATCCATACCCCCTGAGCAAAGGGCACCTGAGATTGTGACTTTGGCTGTAAGCCATAATCATCCGAATTATAACAAATAAAGGCTTGAAATATCTCGCTTTGCATGTAATGAGTCTATCTCATATATTAGTGTCACCTTTTATGTTGCATTACTGAAATAAATAACTTTGCACAATATTCAAATTTTTCGAGTTTCACCTGTGTGTGTGATATATATATATATATATATATATATATATACATATATACACATACAAACACATATTTAATAAAAACTCATTTTGCCAAACTTCCTGGTTATGGCCCTGTCCACTCGTGGCATCATGAAAGGTCCTTTCCCTGCAGCTTATAGACCTTCAGCATCTAGATGGCTGTTTTTACCTCCTCTCCTGTCTGCACTGATCACACAAAGCGCTGTATGAGCGTTCTGCTGGATCATTATGGAACCATTAAGGGGGGTCTGGCACTAGTGATCACACTGACTTTGGACTATAAGACGCAGGAACTTTTAAACAAGATTTTTGTTTGCTAAAAAAGTGCATCTTATAGTCCATAGTTCCGCTATTGAAAATGTATTGCCAGTTTAGAGGGGTATTCCTATCTTGGAGTTTTATGTCATATCCACCTCTGGGACATGAGTCTATCTTGAGAACAGGGTTCCATTCATCTGTGGAGCGTATGGAGGGGTGATTTAGACTTCAATTGATTTGCCCTGAACTGTAAGTGCTAAGGCCTCTTTCACACTTGCGTTCTGAGGATCCGGCGGGCACTTCCGTCCCGCCGGATCCGTCAGAACGCAAATGGCCGGAGAGCATTTGAAGACTGATCAGTTTCCTGATCAGTCTTCAACATGCTTTCACTGTTACCATGGCAGCCAGGACGCTACTGGAGTCCTGGCTGCCATGGTACTCAGCAGCAGTGTACTTACCTGCGCTGTGGCCGGTGGGCGCTCCTTAATGGCGTCACAGGTCCGGGCGGCGCATGGATCAATGCGCCGCCCGGACCTGTGATGTCATAATGGAGCGCCCGGCGACCACAGCGCAGGTAAGTACACTGCTGGGTTGTACTTACCATGGCAGCCAGGACTCCAGTAGCGTCCTGGCTGCCATGGTAACCGATCGGAGCCCCATTGTCGGATCCGACAATGCGCCTTCATTCGTGCATTCATTCCGGATCCGGCATTGCGGCATGTCTTCCGGCTTTTTGGACGGAGACAAATCCGCAGCATGCTACGGTTTTGTCAACGTCCAAAAAACGTTGACATACTGAACGGATGACATCCTGATGCATCCAGAACGGATTTCTCTCCATTCAGGATGCATTAGGATTATCCTGATCAGTTTCTTTCCGTCCTAGAGCCCCGACGACGGAACTCTAGGACGGAAAGGAACAACGCTAGTGTGAAAGAGCCCTTAGTTAGCCCAGTGGTCAACATTCTCGTTCTCTCTTTCTCTTTCCAAGTATTCTCCCAAATTGAATCACCTAAAATTCTGATTCTAAAGATTCCAAATTTTTCAAAAATATTTGGATGGAATTCTGATTGAATATTATTATTATTATTTTTGTCATCTCTGCTGCTGACCTATACTGTACGTTTTGATTCTGTAGCTCTATACGAAGACCAGAATGGAGAAGACAAGGTGATATACTGGGAAGTGAAGTATCCGTTCCCTCTGTCGAACCGGGATGTATCCTTTTGTTTTTACCTTGAAAAATGAGTGTGTGATTTGTGCAAGCTACAGACAGAAAATGTATGCGGCACCAGTTTAAAGGGGCGTTCTCATCTAAAGAATTTATGGATGATTCACAGGTCCTGAATGCAGGACCCCCACATGTATATTAGGGCATGTCTGGTTTATACAAATTGATTAGAAAAGCCTCAGGATGGTGTAAAAAATCATACGCATTTCACCTCTCCCATTCCAATGCTTCCCAGCCCCCTCATGTCCTCTACCTTGTGCCTCTTGACACACAGGACATAACCACTCAACCAATCACCGATCACAGATGTGACCTGCTTCAACCAATGACTGGCTGAGCTGTCATTTCCTGTGTGTTGAGAGACACTGGGAAATGAGCTCGGTGGAGGACCGGGAAAGCATCAGAACAGGATTAAGATTTTAAAAATGTTTTTTTACAGCACTCTAAGGCTTTTCTAAATAATTTGTAGTTTTCCGGACTACCCGACTAATACATTCCCTGAGACAGTTCCTTCAGAGGGGAGGTTGTCTCACCACATTCAACCACTTCCAGTGGGAACCTTCACCACGGGTCCATCCTCGACAAAAGGTTTCACCACGTGTCTGTCCTCGACAAAAGGTTTCACCACGGGTCCGTCCTCGACAAAAGGTTTCACCACGGGTGCGTCCTCGACAAAAGGTATTTTATACTCTATGCTCTTTACAGTATCTGATTAGTGGGGGTCTGACTACCAGCACCCCTGCCGATCAGCTGTTTGAGGAGGCAGTTTACCAAGCACAGCTCCATCCACTGGATCATGTCTGGCCTTGGTATTGCAGCTCAGCCCCATTCACTTAAACTGAGATGTTCCTAGGCCACGTGACATCACTGGCCTAGGGTAAGCTGCGAGGAGGGCTCACTGGAATGCCACAACCTCTCCAAGCAGCTGATCAGTCAGGGCGACGGCGGTCGGACCCCCACCGAACAGATACTGATGACCTATCCTGAGGGCAGATCATTCATTGATGTAAACTTCACGGATCCATCTTAATTACCAATAAAAATGTATTCAGTGTCTAAATCATATGATTCAATATTTCCTTACATTTGAATAAAGTATGTGTATGTTAGAGATCGGAGGGATTTGGACATAGATGGGAGAAAAATCTTTGTCATTTTGGCTAAGAGTGCATCAGTTCCACAATATCCAGAGAAGTCAGGAATTATCAGGGTCGATGGCTACAAACAGAGCTTGGCAATAGAGCGTGACGGCAGCAATGGCTGTAAAAGTAAGAAAGTCGGGGAAAACTGAGATTTACAAAACAAGCTCGTAAAACTTTCAGCCTTTTATTGCCCTGTTTTTTACGTTGCAGTCTTCATGTACTACTTTGATAATCCGGGTGGCATGATCCCTTCCTGGCTCATTAATTGGGCAGCCAAGGTAAGTTTTCTGCTTTATATAATTTATTTTACAATTTTAGGGGGGTTGTGTCATCCCTTGCCTAACGATAACCTTCCCAATCCCCTGCCACTCCCCTGCTGAAGCTACTGACTCTATTGTTCCTGCTCCCTGTGGTGACTGCCGTAGTGATGATGTCCTGACACCACTGAGGTCACCACTGGTGAACGCTGATTGACTGCAGGCACGTTATTGCTGGAACTGAGCGGAGCAGGAGACAGAGCTTCAGCACTGAAACGGCAGTGGAGTTGTAAGGTCAGTTTAATATTTGTATTATTTTAGACCATTGCAATCTGTATTTCATGGGGTCAGACAACCCTACTAAGATGGTTTGCTTGCGAGTCCATGTCTAATACATTTATTTAGTTTGTTTTAGAGACCCTGAGTTTGGTTGCTTGGTGACATACTATAGCTTTAAGAAGTTTTCCATTTTTTATATTTGTTTATTCAATAGAAGTATATTAATTTGTATAACATGGCAGCCTGTCTCTAGGTGATGTTGTTGTCTAGTTAAGTTATAGGGGTTGTCCAAGACTGTTACTCCAGCTGGGCATAATCTCAAAGTAAAAAAAGAAACACCTCTTCAGGTTCCAGGTCCAACACAAGCTCCCATCACCTCCACCTTCAGTCCCACTAGGACCAGAAATGTGACATGTTGTTTAGATACACATCATCACTGCTGGTCAATCAATGGCCTCAGTGGTGACCTGTGCATAAATGGATTATGGTGCTCTCTGTCAGAGTAGGTGGTAATGGTGAACTCATTAAAAGAGTTCAAGAAGGTCCTGGATGCATTTCTGGTGAAGGTTGTCGATCCAAAGAGTTATTCTAACTGCCAGATTGGAGTCAGGAAGTACTGTATTTTTCACTTTATAAGACGCACTTGTTGATAAAACGCACCTAGGTTTTAGAGGAAAATAATAAGAAAAAAAATCAGATCTCAGTTCAGACCCCTAATCTTCATCAGACCTTAAATAAGAACCACATATCAGACCCCCATATCATCTCCTCAGATCAGACTGCCATATCATATCCTCAGATCAGACCGCCATATCATATCCTCAGATCAGACTGCCATATCATATCCTCAGATCAGACTGCCATATCATATCCTCAGATCAGACCGCCATATCATATCCTCAGATCAGACCGCCATATCATATCCTCAGATCAGACCCCCATATCATATCCTCAGATCAGACCGCCATATCATATCCTCAGATCAGACCGCCATATCATATCCTCAGATCAGACCGCCATATCATATCCTCAGATCAGACCGCCATATCATATCCTCAGATCAGACTGCCATATCATATCCTCAGATCAGACCGCCATATCAGATTCTCAGTTCAGACCACCATATCAGATCCTCTGATCAGACCGCCATATCAGATCCTCAGATCAGACCGCCATATCAGATCCTCAGATCAGACCGCCATATCAGATCCTCAGATCAGACCGCCATATCAGATCCTCAGATCAGACTGCCTTATCAGATCCTCAGATCAGACCGCCGTATCAGATCCTCAGATCAGACCCCCCCCATATCAGGTTCTCAGATCAGACTCCCCCTACCAGGTCCTCAGATCAGACCCCAATATCAGATCCTCAGAACAGACCGCCATATCAGATCCTCAGATCAGACTGCCTTATCAGATCCTCAGATCAGACCCCCCCATATCAGGTTCTCAGATCAGACTCCCCCTACCAGGTCCTCAGATCAGACCCCCATATCATATCCTCAGATCAGACCGCCATATCATATCCTCAGATCAGACTGCCATATCATATCCTCAGATCAGACCGCCATATCAGATTCTCAGTTCAGACCACCATATCAGATCCTCTGATCAGACCGCCATATCAGATCCTCAGATCAGACCGCCATATCAGATCCTCAGATCAGACTGCCTTATCAGATCCTCAGATCAGACCGCCGTATCAGATCCTCAGATCAGACCCCCCCCCATATCAGGTTCTCAGATCAGACTCCCCCTACCAGGTCCTCAGATCAGACCCCCATATCAGATCCTCAGAACAGACCGCCATATCAGATCCTCAGATCAGACCCCCCAATATCAGGTCCTCAGATCAGACTCCCCCTACCAGGTCCTCAGATCAGACCCCCATATCAGATCCTCAGATCAGACTGCCTTATCAGGTCCTCAGATCAGACACCCCCATATCAGATCAGACATCAGATCTTAAAATAAGTAAATTAATTTACCTCTCTTGCTCCGCCACTACTCTGCGGGTCTGGCGGTCTCTCCCACAGTCACGCTTCCTGGTCTTCTCTGAGCCCGCGCTGCACTGTGACCTCACTGCGTAAAGCATCAGGTCATAGTGCATGTACTACCTCCTGACGCTGTACACAGTCAGGGCGGGGCGGCGCTAGGAGGAAGACCAATGAGCGCTGAGTTTAGGCAGTGCAGCACTTCACTCACCACTTCTAACTCCTGCCTCCTGGAAACGCTCACTAGTATTCACTTTATAAGACGCACTGACATTTTTCCCTGACATTTGGGGAAAATGCGTCTTATAAAGCATAAAATATGATATTTTTCCCTTTAGATGAGGAAAAGTCCTTTGGCTCTACCTCGCAGGATAATAGGCTGAATCGGATGGACATGTCTTTTTCAGCCTTACAAAGTTACTGTATATTATTATTATTATTACTATTATTGTCACCATAATTATTATGGGATAGTAGGTCTCCTTTAAACATGATTGTACTTTTTCAGAAGTGACCACTTTTTGCCACTGCTACTGGCGCCTCAGCCCATTTCCTTCCACCCATCTGTTAGGTAGGAGGCTGTAAAGCAGCCGCTTATTAATTTCATTACTGAGCCTAACTAAAGCAGTCGACGCCAATTAAACAATTCCGAGTGCTGATGTCATTTTTTCCTGTATCCTGCTGCTCCAGATAAGGAATTGACGTAAGGAGACAAGAATATTGTACAAAATCTGATTACAAGATGTCTATGTTTTAAGGAGAAGGGTGTGGGCTGAAGCTGATGATGATGGAAAACAAAGTCTTTTGTATGTGCATGCTGAAGTAGCCTAGGATGACTGTTTTGAGAATGCTTTAATTCCTGCAGATTCTTAGTGTTAGGTGTATACTAGCGGTAGCTTGTAGGAGGACATTCCACGCACAAAGCAACCTGAATTACATATTGACAGCATGGAAAGCAGTGTGGTGTTCTGCATCGGTGACCTTTGAAAGTTTATTCCTGAATCTCCTCGTCTTTTGGTGGGATTTTAACAACGTTGTACACGGGCGAAATTCGCAAGTGCCTTTTTGCACCAAAAATTGTGACTTTTTGCCATTTTCCAACTCCCTCTCCACGCTGGGCGTGAGGAGGTGGGCACCAGAAAACTGGCACGCCTTACATCAGAAATCTATGGCAGCGCCTTTGCTGGCTTATATTTATTTTTCTGGTCATCGTACGCCAGCATGTTTTCTGTTAGGAGTAATATACATAACACTAGTCTTAAAGGGGTCTTTCGAGATTTTACTACTGATGACCTATCCTCTGGATAGATGAGCAGTATCTGATCAGTGGGGGTCTGACACCCGGGACCCCCGCTGATTTGCTGTTTGAGAATGCACCAGCACTCCTGTTAGCGCCGCAGCCTTCTCCTTGCTTACCAAGCGCAGCACCGTACATTGTATAGCGGTTGTGCTTGGTGTTGTGCTCAGCCCCGTTCACTTTGTAAGCACGGAGAAGGTTGCGGCACTCACAGGAAGGCCAGTGTCTTCTCAAACAGCTGATCGGCATGGGGGGGCAGGTGTCAGACCCCCACCAAATACCATCAAATCAAATACCAATGACCTATCCTGGGGATAGATGATCAGTATCAAAATCCCAGAAAATCCCTTTAATGCATTCCCCATTTGGTGTTTTAAAGGTGTCTATACACATTAGACTTTAAGAGGTTGTCCGAGCTTTTAATATTAATGACCTATCCTCAGGATAGGTCATGAATATCCGATCGGCGCGGTCCGACACCTGGCACCCCTGCCTATCAGCTGTATAGGCAGGTGGCAAATGCAGTGCGCACTTGCCGTCTCCCTGTCCAATGCTGCTGTCTATGGTCTTTGCCAGACCCTGTCTATGGTTTTACAGCTAAAGCGCACCCATTAGTGACGATGCCCTGTGCGATTCAGTGCAGGACAAGGAAAAGCATCGGAGCATCAAATGCTCCGATGCTTAACTCAGAGGGACTGCCTCAGCAAAGAGGGGGTTATGTCGAGGTTCGGCTCTGAACCCACACAACCCCTTTAAGAACTTGAGAGAAACCAGATGTTTGATCTTTTGACTTGACTCCTCTGTCTCACGCTGTCGCGTGTTAAGTTTAAGGGCTAGGGAACCTTTTTTAAAATTAAGCAACTTTGGAAATAGTCTTCTGGCTATGTTAGTTGTCTCTGCTCTCCACCTCCATTCTCTCAGTTTTAAAGACAGCAGCAGTGAGGGGGAGGAGGTTGTACATGGCCGATTGGACTGTTGAGAGGTTGGAAAGCTTTAGAAGTGTTTTGGGAAAGAAGATCACACAGTCTGTTGATAGGGAGGAAAGCACACAAAGGCAGTTTTAAATGAGGAGGTGGTGAATCACATGCAGGCCTCAGGGGAAGGGTGCAGTCAAGCAGCAAAAAGGAGAAGAGATCTCTCTGTATAGCAGTGTAAGTATGCACCTGTGCTGATACATGAGAGCTAATAAAGGCAGCAGAATCCTGGACTCACCAATCTAATGTTCCCCTCCCTAGGCAAGTGATGTTTTCGGTAGTGATGGTAAACATGATGCCTTTAGAGATGATAAAAGAGTACGGGCTCATGCACATGATCATATATAGTGGGTCCACGTCCAATCCACATATTTTTTGCGGCTTGCACACAAAACCATTCATTTTTATGGGTCCGCAGAATGGGACAGCTCATGGCTGTCATCCGTGTGCTGTCCACATCTGTGTGTCTGTTCCTCAAATTCTAGAACATGTCCTATTCATGTCTATTTTACTGAGAAGTATAGGCATTTCTACAAAGAAGTTGCGTCATGCACACGGCCGGTACCTGTATTTTGTAAATCCACGGTTTGCAAACATTTTCTTCATTCTGATTCTCTACTTTTGTTTCTTATAGAGTGGCGTTCCAAATTTCTTAAAGGACATTCAGAAGGCGTGCAAAGGATATACAGCGAAAGACTCTTCAAAGTAGAAAAAACAAGTGCATTCTTTTAAAGGAATTTTCAATGCTTTTTGTTAGGAAAAATGACAGCTTACAATGCTGTAGAACAGGGATCAGCAACCTCCGGCACTCCAGGTGTTGTGAAACTACATCTCCCATCATGCACACTTGCTTGGCTGTTCTTTGAACTCCCACAGAAGTGAAAGGAGCATGCTGGGTGTTGTAGTTTCACAACAGCTGGAGTGCCGAAGGTTGCTGATCCCTCCTGTAGAATAACAAAAGGAGCATTACTCACCTTCCCACTCCACTCGCCAGTCTCTGTTCTTTCTGCTCCCATGATGACATGTCAACGCATGAGACCACAGCAGCCAGTCACTTGCCGCAGCAGTGACCTCAGTGGTACTGACATGTCCTCGCTACAGCCAGTGATTGGCTGTAGCGGTCGCATGTTGTGTTCACATAGCAAAGGAACAGGAAGACCGCTGCAGGGAAGTGGTAAGGAATTACTTTTTTTCTCTATCTACAGCATTGTAAAAGAAATGGTAAGGTTGGAGAACCCCTTCAATGTGATGTCGGATAACAAATAAACTGAACTTGAATTGATAATATGTAATTTTGAATAATAATTGCATTATCGAATGGTCTCTTTTTATTTCTCTGCATTGAGAACTGCTGAATGAAAAGGAATGGCAATATTCACAGTCCGCTAGCTTGATTATTACATTCATTAAAAGGTGACTAGCCTTGTCTAAATCAGTTGTAAAGATGAGTATAAGAAACTTTGTAATATATCTAATCAGAGAAAAATGCAACAAAAAAAAGTGCAAACTAAGATTCTTTGTTTTAAGAAACCGAGACATACTGCCAGCTCACTAATGGATCAGATTACATGCTGCTCTGTGAAAAGGGGAGGCTGAGGGCACTGACATTCTGCCTCCATCTCTTAAAACAACGAATCTTATCTTAGCTTAGTGGGATCTAACCTGATAAGTGGGGAAAAAGCATTTTTCTCTGATAACACTTATTACTGTATTTTCTGGTGTATAAGACTACTTTTTAACACATGAAAATCTCTCAAAAGTCGGGGGTCGTCTTATACGCCGGTATACTGCGTGCTGAAACTTAAGAGGACCTTTCACTGGTCCAACAATTGTCAGATAATGATATGTATATGTAGCGTGGCGCCCAGGGATCTCCCTGCACTTACTATTATCCCTGAGCGCCGCTCTACACATACGGTATATATCATTATCTAACCATTGTCAGACCAGTGAAAGGTCCTCTTTACTTCTGAGCCGGACTGGAGAAGCTCTCCTTCTCCAGCTTCAGGGACAGGCGCCCTCTAGCTGAGCCACCGTGCGCTGCATCCCAGCCAGTCGCTCCTGAAGCAGCCCCCTCTCCCTGCTCCCTGTGGTTTTCTCATGCTCGGATCATCTGTTTAATTTTTATTTGGTGTGCGTTGGAAGAGGGGTAGTCTTATACGGCGAGTATAGCCCACACCCCATATTTTAACAGGAGAAGTAGGGGTCTTCTTATATGCCCAGTCGTCTTATACGCCGGAAAATGCGGTACAAATTTCTTAAATTCACCTATAGCAGGCATGCTCAACCTGCGGCCCTCCAGCTGTTGCAAAACTACAACTCCCATCATTCCCGGACAGCCTACAGCTATCAGCCTACAGAAGGGCATGGTGGGAGTTGTAAATTACAACAGCTGGAGGGCCGCAGGTTGAGCATCCCTGATCTATAGTATTGATTTATGCAAAATTGTATGGAAAGTGACCATTTTCTGTAAGTTTATAAACCTGAGGTAATAATGTTGGTAATGTTATTTATACTTAGTAGTAGTGTATTTTCAATTTCCTAAATCTGAAATACATGATTTTTAAAATCAGTGGGACAAGAATTATATATCATTAAAAAAACAAAACGTAGATCACCAGGCAGTACAATGTTAATTCTTTTTAGCTGCTAACAAAACGTGAAATGAAATTTTATGACATATTTGCCAGCTTTGTATTTTTTAAAGGACGATATATTATAATATTTTGCTGAGAAAATAGAAGAAAGGGTGTTTGCTGTATGGGGTTGCTTGTGTTTTTGCTAAGCAGTATTTCTTAGGTTTCTAAGCAAAGTAACCCCTATAGATTAAAGGGGTTATCCAACCCCTATAATGACCCCCCCATCCCATAATGCCCAGACCCCTCATATAGGTTATACTTACCCCACTCTCTCGGCACCCCCGTCGCTCCTGTTGCCGACACAGTGGGGGTGGGGGTGTTTCAGTGGAGCAGCCAATAGCAGGCCACAACGGGGACAGGTAATACCAGGGTAATGCAGCAGTGGCCATGTGGGCATCTGGAGTGTCACGGGTGCAGGGGACCGGGGTACATATCACCTGTATGACGGGCCCAGGCATTAGGGGGTCATTATAGGGGTTGGATAACCCCTTTAACATACTGTATAGCATAAATGCTAAAAATCACTATCTGCAGCATACCCCTTTGTGTAAACAGCCATCTGCCGGTCATTTGCAATGGAAACATACATGAGAAGAGGAATATCACATTTTATGTAGGAAAAACAGGCCTACATAAGTAAATGAAGACCGATGGACTTGCTGTATTGTCCATCAATGGACTCTAACTGTTAAAGACATGACAAGTAGCCCTCAGAGCACACATACTACAGGATGAGAACCTAGATTTATAGTATGAGATAATATGGACCGAAAGTATTATAAACCTTCTAGGCCATCAATATCTGATCTTCGGGGTCCAACGCCCCATACCTCGACCGATCAGCTCCTGGTGCTGAACCTACACAGCTTGAACTGGTTGCTGCAGCGCAGCTCCCTTTAAAGACTATGAACATCTTCAGAGGCATTATCAATTGGCCTTTATTAAAAATGTCCAGCGGTAATAGCTGATCGGCGAGGATGCGGGGTCTTGGACCCCCACACTATGCACTAGAGTGACCAACTTGTGTTTACAACTATGCATTTCCCAGTTGGGACACCAAAGTGTGTTTTTTACAGCTTTTACCGAGTTTTACATTTTTTAAAGCAGATATGTTAGCTTAATATGCCGCCCAATGTAAGGCAGCATATCAACTATGTAACAGCCAAAATAACACACAAAAATGGTATTGTGCTGAAACAATACAGCAGATTCATAGTTAACGGGCTTGTCCCATCTCAACATTCATAGCATAAATGTCAAATAAGTGTGGGCCCTACCTCTGGAATCTGGTCCTATCTCCAGAAGAGAAGAAGGACAAAACGCGTGAGCACCACCCTAGAGGTGAATGGAAAGCAATCTGTGAAGGCCCAGCCACCTCTTTAGTAAGTTTAGCTTTGGAACTGCTGGAGCACTGGTTCTGCTATTTTTGGAAGTCACATAGCGGTGAATGGAGGATAGTTGTGTAAGAAATTATTGTATATTAAATATAAGATATATATAATCTACCCTCTTAATGGGTTTGATTAAAAGGTTGGGCGCAATAAATGCGATACAAGAATGAGCGTTAAAAAAAATAAATGTATTTTTCACTCCATAACATGCATTTTCCCTCAAGAGGGCATCTTATGAAGCGAATACTAATGTCAACTAAGTCCAGTCAGCATACAGCGTGAGGCCGTAGTGAGCGTAAGCACACAGTAAGACCTAACGATGCGCAACGTCAGGTCACAGTGCAACACTACAAGAAGAGGTGCTGTCCAGAGCAGGATAGGTAGTTCTTTTATTTTATGTTGGATCTGAGGTCTGATGAAGATTGGTGGTCTGATTTGGGGAGTCTGAACTGAGGTCTGATGTAGATTGAGGGTCTGATCTAAAGTCTGGTGAGGATTGGTGGTCTGATCTGAGATCTGAGGAGGATTAGGGATCCTGATTTATGCAATATGCCATAAATGTTGTGATAGGACAACCCCTCTAAGATATGAGTCCAATATATTAATGTGGAAAGCCCACCACCAACCTGCAGAGAGGGTTGGGGGGAGGCAAAGAGGTGGGAAGAGTGTTCTTCACATGAATATACTGGACTCATACCCATGAGTCCACTGTATTCTTTCAGCACTCTTAAAAGCCAACCTGCACAATTTTTTTTCTGTTGTTTTGGCTACTAGGGGTTAGGAATGGTAGCTCTAGTATACCGCCCTTACCTAGGGCAGTATATTAAGCTGACCTATCTGGTTTACACTACCTCCATACCTCCTAAAAACCGCACAGCGGCATGTAATAGATGTATTACTTTACCATACAAGGGTAGCTCTCATGCCATCTCTCAGAAATCACTATTGTAATATATGATTTTGCATTTTATTTTTCCAAGTTTGTAAAAATGAAAATTCTTAAGTGTACGGAATAATTGAAAATGTACATTTATGTTATTAATGTGTCCTGTCGGTTTTTACACACATGTACTGTGGCATGATATGTAATGTGGAAATTTCAACATGTCCTACAGGGTTGCTATGTGTTTTATGTTTTCATTTTGCTGTTGATTTTTAAATGTAGAAAAACTTTTTGAATGTAGGTATACAAAATAATTTGTCCTTACTATGCAAATTTCTAATGTAACTTAAATTATCTTGAAAATGAACTTGATACAAGAAGTCGTCTCATGTCATTTTTTATTTCAAATATAACACATCCAGATTAAATACATGTAATAATGAAATATTAAAAAAATATTTAAAAAAAATAGTGGCCACTACTTGTACAAGTTAATTTTAGTTCAGTCCATGTTGGTTCAGCTCTTAGACTTTATAAACTTGACAATAAAACAGAATTTTTGATGTTACCATTAGTGAATAGAAATTAGTTAAAAGGATTATCCACTTTGTACTGAAATTGCTGAGATGCCACACAGCAGATCTGACCCCACAAAATGCAGTGCAATATGCAGGCAGCATGTTATAGAGCAGGGGGAGCGAAGCAGATTGATATAT